>JACGWO010000011.1:17357572-18012978 GCA_034509735.1 Sesamum alatum
AGACAGACCTGCGCAAAAACAGGTGGGGCAGACCATGTTGTCTACTTTAGGCCGGTCCAACCCAATTCTTCAAATCAGGCCTGGCCCAACTCTGAGTGGTCCTTGTGTTCCGCTACCTGGACTCCTTGATCAATGTCACAAGCCAACCATTGTTGATGAACCATTTTAGGTCAGCCCTCTTCACCAAGGCCGATCCTCACATAAGCCACATATCAATCAGTATATAAAGCCAGCTCTCTTCAATCCAAATGAGGCTCTCATCGCGTCTTCTTCCGCTTCGGCCGAATTCCTTCCTGGCGGTCGTCTGACGTCGTCTGTCTCACCGAGTCGGGTTGCAGCGACTCCAACTGCACATTTCGTTTGTGGGACAGAGCGGTCTCCCGAGCCGGTGTAGGTCATGATTCCGACGCAAACGGGATTGGTGGGGGACGGAAACTTGCTCTCGGTGCCGATTTCTTTCACATCAGGGGAAAATAGTTTGGGCTCGAGTTTTGGGTTTCCTAGGGGTAGTCACCTTGGGCGGGGCTTTTCGGGCGGTTGGCGAATCTCTTCGGGGCGGCAGGGTGTTGCTGGAAAAGGGCGTGTTGTGGTTTCACGTAAGCGTAAGGAAGACCCTACTCAATCACTACCACAGTTCAAAAGGAATGGGGGATGTTGTTGCTGACGTTTCTTCTGACATGGTGGTGGCTGGTGGGCAGCCCCGCCAGGGGCCATGAATGTCCATGCTTGGAATTGTCGAGGAGTGGGGTTTGCCTCGATAATTCATAAACTAGAGGAGTTCCTCCGGGTTCATAAGCCCTCGATCTTCTTAACAGAAACAAAGTGTGATCGATCTCGTTTTGAATGTTTACGTGCTCGGTTGGGCCTATTTGGTCTCACTGTTCCGTCGGTTGGGAGATCTAGTGGTTTAGCACTAATGTGGATAAGGAGCTGATTGTGCAATTGCGGTCGTATTCGGGCCATTACATCGATGTGGATGTCTTATCTGCAGATGAGTGTGCGAACTGGTGATTTACGGGGTTTTACGGCGCTTCAGATACATCACAATGGAAGGCAGTTTGGGAACAACTAGTGCGTCTCAGTCATCAATCGCAGTCATCGTGGCTTTGTGCCGGCGACTTTAATGAAATTTTGTATCAACATGAGAAGACCGGGGCTGAGCGGCCTCTGTGGCAATTGTTAGATTTTCGCATGGCTTTGGACAATAGTGGTCTATGTGATTTGGGCTATCAAGGTTTTAAATTTACTTGGAGGAACCGGCGCAAAATGCCTTTTACTGTTTGTGAACATTTGGATCGTGCTTGTGCTAACATTAGTTGGAGAGTTCGGTTTCCTAACTGTGTGGTGTCCTATCTTCCAATTGTTTGTTCTAATCATGCAGCATTGTTGAATTGGCTGAATGCAGCACAACCGCGACAGCGTGGTAAACGTCATTTCCATTTTGAGGCCAAGTGGTTACAGTCTGCGGATTGTGGGTGTGTGGTTCAAGATGCGTGGGCGGCTGTTAGTGGATCAGATGCTCATGATACATTGTGGAAGAAGATTCAGAGTTGTCGATTAGCACTACTTCAGTGAGATAGCCAGAGTTTTAGTCAATCCGCAAGATAGTTGAAAGAATTGGAAGCGAGGTATCTTCATCTGACAGAATGTGTGGCTGACTCTGCGGTTTATCGGGAGATGCAGGAATTAAAAGCTCAAATTGAAACGTTGCATCTGCAGGAGGCGGTCAAATGGCAGCAACGAAGTAAAAAACACTGGCTCGCTGATATGGATAATAACACAATTTTTTTCATTCCCGGGCTACTTCACGACAGCGGTATAATCAGATTGACCAGTTAAAAGATTCAGATGGGGTTTGGCGGGATAATGACATAGATATTCAACATATTCTCCTTCAATACTTTCGATCCATCTTTACGTCTCGCCGACGTCGGAATCTGACGTAACTGACGTAGTGTCATCCATTCCTCCACGTGTCACAGATGAGATGAACCAGATCCTTATTCAGCCTTTCACTGCTTCAGAAGGTAAGCATGCCGCATTCGGGATGTTCCCACATAAATTCCCGGGTTTCGACGGTATGTCCCCGTTGTTCTTCCAAAAATTATGGCCTGTTATTGGTATTCATGTTGTTGATTCTGTTTTACGTATTCTGAATGAGCAAATCTTACTTCGTAAAATGAATTACACACATATTATTCTCATTCCCAAGTGTAGTATGCCGGAAACCGTGTCTCAATTACGCCTAATCAACCTTTGTAATGTCGTTATGCGTATAGTGTCTAAATGCATTGTTAATCGTCTCAAAACAATGCTTGATGGTATTTATTTCTCAAACTCAATCCGCATTTGTTCCTGGTTGTTTGATCACAGATAATGTACTTCCAGCGTTTGAGTTGAACCATCATTTAAAAATTTCTACTCGTACATTAGAGGGTTATGCGGCGTTAAAATTAGACATGAGCAAAGCATATGATCGAGTGGAATAGGTCTTCCTGACATGTTCTTCTTCGGTTAAGGTTCCATTCTCAATTTGTCTGTCTAATTATGCTTTTAGTTACTACTGTGTTGTATTCCCTGACACTCAATGGATCTCAATTCGGATATTTTCGACCATCTAGAGGTATCCGGCAAGGGGACCCATTGTCACCATATTTATTTCTTTTCTGCGCCGAGGCTTTCTCGTGTATGTTACAGGAAGCGGAACACCGAGGGACTTTATAGGGGGTAGCGGTGGCTCAAGGGGCGCCCCGTATTTCCCATCTTCTTTTTGCCGATGATACACTCCTATTCTGTGACGCCAATACAACTCAATTCCATGAGATACAACAAATACTTTATTTTATGCTCGAGGATCGGGTCAAGAGGTGAATATGAGTAAATCCAGTGTGGCTATCAGTTTTCGGGTGCAGTAGGACGTTCAACAAGCACTGGCAGAGATTCTTGGGGTCCGTTTAGTGAGGCAACATGAACAATATTTAGGCTTACCGGCTACGGCTGGGCGATCCTTTTTCGTAGCATCCGTGAGAGATTTTATGGGAAAATCAACCATTGGAATACGAAGTTGTTATCTCAGGCCGACAAAGGTACTCTAATTAAGGTTGTTCTTCAATCCTTACCTACTTATTGCGTGTCGTGTTTTAAAATTCCCGACTATGTGTTACGGTATCTTGAATCGTTACTAGCTGATTTTTGGTGGCATGCAAATGGTGTCAAGAGGATACATTGGGTCTCATGGGGTAAATTGTGTCGGCCAACTTCAGTTGGGGGAATGGGGTTCAGACGGTTCGAGGAGTTCAATCTTGCCATGTTGGCTAAACAAGGGTGGAAATTAATGGTTCGGCCGCATTCCTTGCTCAGTCAGGTTCTCAAAGCAAAATATTTTCCACTTTGTTCCTTTTTTGAGGCTGGCTTAGGGTCTCATCCGTCGATTACATGGCGGAGTATTGTGCAGGCAAGGCCTTTGTTGAGTGCTAATTGCAGAATCCACACAACTGCTACGGGCGAACAGGTTTTATGGCAACCACGCAGCAATGGAGGTTTCTCTGTTAAGAGTGCATACTGGGTGGTTGTTCAAGCGGCGGAGCGGGAGGTGCCATCCTCGTCTATCCACGGTTCCAATCCACCGACTGAAGTTAGTAGGTTTTGGGGCTGTTTATGGAAGGTTAAAGTGCCGCCACAAGTTCGTGTTTTTTATGTGGAAACTATGTAATGAGGCGTTGCCTACCCTTGCTAATTTGTCTCGATGTCACAGGGATATTGATACACAGTGCCCTATCTGTTTGGCAGGAATTGAGTCAATTCATCAGGTATTCATTAACTGTTTTTTTGCACGACAGGTATGGGATTTATCTCATATTCCTTGGCATATTATATCTGAGTGGCATGGGGATGTGGCATCATGGGCTGCTCGTGTTTTTGACATAGTGAGTTTAGATGATCAATGTCGTGTGTTTATGATATGTTGGGCTTTGTGGCAGAATCGAAATAAATGGTTTATGGAAAACCAACGTCAGGAACCATGGCGGGTACTGAATGAGGTGTTGGTCATGTTGACAGAATATCAACACGCTTGGGATTGCAGGTTGAATGGAGCTGTCTGATTTTAGCATATGTTGCTTCTGTTTTGTCCTTTAGGTCTTTGGTACTGTTAGTGGTGGTGTGCTTTTGCTTATTCAGACTCCTTTGTAAGGGGTTTGTTTTTTGTTTGTTTTGGTGGTGTTGATGTTTGTAGAAGAACTCTGTGTGTTTGTTTTGTTATGGTAATTGAAGTTGATCGCTTTTTAGTCAAAAAGAAAAAATTGCGCAAAATAAAAAAACACAAAAATAAATAAAAAAAATACTTATACAAAAAATATGAAGGTCAACAGCAGCAGATCTTTTTGTTTCTTCCTTCAGGTTTAATTGTGTAGCACCCACTAACGGCACTACAACTATATCTCCCCTAAATATCACACTTAATGTAAATCCTGTTTATGTACGTAATTATGCACATAATCCAGTCCCTACTAAGTATAAATACACATAGTCTCATCATCACAACAAGCATATCTATCATCTCGTCCACAAGATCATATATATATATACATATATATCAAGTACGTCAAAAATGGAATTGTTATAATTAGTTCACATGTTATTCTCGCTTTTAATCCAAATTGAGACTTCTATCTCTGTTTACGATGAGGAGAAAACTGAATACTGGCCCGACCCGATTGGAATGCAAAATGTGGACCTAGGTGTCGTGAGTAGGCACAACAAAATCTACACCTGGAAAATATTAGCAGATGAATGAGCCTGCAACTCAATAAGTAAATAATTTGCACCAACTATACACGCACCTCAATTATATCAACAAGATAAAAACAAGCAACGTATATAAAATATAATCAACTTGATCAAGCACATTTCATTTCATTTCTCCACGTAGTCATCTCATAACAAGACAATCAATCAAACTTGCATTTTCCTAATTAGCTTACCAGAAAGGTGATATAGTGTTTTTCCTCCACCAACTCAACCTCACTATTCATTACATACATATACATGAATTCCTTGACATGCCACACAGGCTCATCAATCTCATTTTGCATCACAGCTCTTTCATTTCGCATCAAAGCTCTTTTCATTTCGCATCATAGTTCTTTTCACATCGCATCAAAGCTCTTTTCATTTCATTTTACCACATAGGCTATTCAACAAACATCAAGGGGTATTCATATCATAATTACATTCAATTTTCATCACTCCCTCGATTCCACATATCACCGTTCTTGTAAGCAAATTAGTCAAGTAAAAATCCATACCAAAACATCATCATTTGCAAGCACCAACAACACATCATTCAACAGATAGAATATTTCAATACGTTCGTCTCACTTTCACAACATTAATTGTTCAAATTAAATGACTCATAACTCATAAGATCCAAAATAGATTAATTTTAGCACGAATCATAGACTTACATATGGGTAGTATCACAAAAAAAGAACACATATATAGATAGTACTAATTATTTACTTACCTCGACTTACAACGATCTAACTTGTATGTAGGGAGTTGTTCAATCATTTACCTTATCCCCCGTGTCCTGTAATAAGTTATAATGCATATAATCAACATATCAAAAGTATCGTAATTTCTAAATAGAATATTAAATATTATTTGTATGATTCCCAATAATATTTTAATATTTCATTAAACCCCTCATTTCATTATAACTACCACTCTTAATAACAATTTTACATTTAATTATCTCAAAACATACTCATATTTAGTAAATATAACATTTTCAAAGATAATTCTATAATATTTCTCAAATATAATTTTTAACCCGATTAAACTAAGCCAATCAATTATAAAAATAATTAAATCTAGTAAATTAAATAGTTTAAGTCATTAATTATAACACTCCTAATTCAATTGAGACATTTAACCAAGCACTGATTTATAGATACTCAAATTCATAAAATTTTCCAGTTGAACACTAACTTGGATAGTCTAAATTACATTTAATAAATGCACTTATTATAATATAATTATATAAATTAATACTGATGAAAATAAAAATTTCTTACCTCTGTATTTCGCCAGAGAAAGTGTGTGTGTGTGTGTTTTGTTTTTTTGTTTTTTTTTTGTTTTTGTGTATGTGATCAATGTGTGTGTGTGCCTTTTTTCCATTAAAATGGATGGGCGCGGCATTATTGAAAGTGAGCGTGGATTGTCCCGGGAGAGGGAGTGCCAATGCGGAAGCGCGATGGGTTGCATAATAAAATTGCAAAGCGTAAATTAAATATAACGTAATTAAAAGCATACATCAAACATGCATAAACGGATCAAGGAGTGTGCTCTTGATTCTCCCAGGCGTTCGGTGTATCTCATGTTCAAGAAAACACAACATGGAGGCCATAGAATTAAGAAACAAGAAACGTAAAAAGAGGACGTTACCTCTCGTAGTCATCTTCGTTCAGCTACACGTATTGTTCCCCGTTTTGCACCAAGATCTCAAAGTAGAGACCCTCTAAATCGTCCACACGCTACGCCAGAAAGCAACGAAGTCCCATGCTAGCAAGAAATCGTTTGGGGAGAAAAGACATCGATAGACGCTATTGATTAACGCTATCGACGTCTCTTATGTTCTACCTTGAATAAATCAAGAAGAACAAAAGTAAGATCTTGGAGAGAATTGAGAGAGAGTGGACGAGATTGAGAGAGAGAGAGAGAGAGATGTCATGATGTGTAGAGATTAGTAGGTGTGGGTGTGTGGGTGTGTGTGTTTGAGTATTTATGGAAAATAAATTTTCCTATTCCTACTCAACCCTTCTAAAGAGGCACACTTTGACTAGGATTTTGACCTAGTCAAATCCTAGTCAACCTAGGCTTTCAGTAAGTCAAATTAATCATGGCCCTTCATCTCATCAATCTTTAGATCAAATCCCGTCTACCCATTTTGATGGGTTTTATGGAATGGGCCTATTTAATTAAATAGTCCCAAGGTCCAATAGACTTTATATTAAATCCTATTTAATATTTCAAGCCCACTAATTAATTTACTCTTTTAATCTAATTAAAAGGGAAGTCCATGCTTTATTAAATCCAAAAAATCAATTTATGAACTCAAGCCCGATTAATCCAATTAATCCATCAAGGCTTAAATCTCCAAGAAGTATAATTTAATCTTATTAAATTAAACCTTCTCCCAGAATTAATCCAGACCTACTAGTGGTTTTGAGGACCTAAAAGTTGAGAAATCTTGTTTCATAGCTTTAGACTGTTGTGGAAATTGTGTGATTTGTGTTTATAATCATATCTCAAAATAATAGTACATATCAAATTAATATAATAATTTATCACAATAATATATAGTAAGAAAATAAATGAAATAAAACTTGATAAATTAGAAAAGCTGCACCGATGGAGAGTCACGACACTTGTTGCTGTCCTAAAGCCATGATTGCCTCCCTACGTGTAGGTGTTAACGGCTGACCACGACTCCAGGATATAACCCTATTAGCTCTCAGCAATGTCTCATCCCATGTGCACGACCATGAGAAGACTAGGAACCAGTCCACAGTCACGTTGCCAAAACTCAATTATACTTGTGGGAGAGTATAAAGTGTCTCTCACAAACTCATAAACTATCAATATAAAATTCACCCTCTCAATGTGCCAAATGAAGGAAGAAAGTGGCCCTTTAAATAGTTATAAGAATTTGACCATTATAAAAGATTAAATGGCCTAATTAAAACTCATCATATATAATAAATCCAATTATAAATAGGCCACATAAATATATAAACGTAACGGTCAAATTATTAAATCTTATAAAATCATAATTAAATCAATGTAATAATGGGGCCATAAACTCAAATAATATCAAATTAAATTGGCACATTAAGTTGAAATAATGTGTTGGAAATAATTTGACAATTTTAAAGCTTATTTCCAACAATCCCCCACTTGATTTAAAATTTTTAAAATTAAAATATGAAATGAAATAGGTGGCAACTTATACCGTGCAATCGGTGCATGTGCCTTCCGGCTTGAACATACACTTATTGTTAGCAATATTCATTTGAAGGAGCAATAATGGACTTGGCCTTGAATTATGCCCCTCGAGTCAAACTTCAATTACCACACACACGATATTGAATTTAGGATATGATTATAGCGGGTGAGCGCGTTAATGGCCCTACGCTCTGATCCTGATTCTCGTGAGGTCTCTAGGGTTAGCCCAAACCCATAGCCACGGCCCATGACAACTCTCACTTAGGTAAGCCCTCCAAAGGTATGTGTGGCTCATACCTCGCGGAAATCTCACCTTTGGTCTCATTAAGGGTCAAAGCCCAGCCTAACATCATAGTTTTCATAGCACATTATTTTGAGGAGAGAGTATTAAAAAAAAAAAAAAAAAGAAAAACAATGACCTCCTTCCCATCCTCCTTTCACATCCGGTATAGCGGGTGTGACTCTTTAGGTTCACCCTCAGCTAGACTTGGACTTACTTCTTGTTATCTCATAACCAAAGTAGTTCGTAACCATGGGTGGCCGTCTAACAATGGTCCATGGCACTAAAGACTAGGTGAATATGTGGCGTGAATATTTAGGCTCCGAGTTACATACAGGTCTGGTCCCACTGTCGCCTATCTCCCGGCCTTAGTTTAGGGCGTGGAATAGGATGTGGGTTTCCCATCCTTGACTTAGGCATCTATGCTTCAAACTTGAGATATGTTTAACTCTATGTTTGACATAGAAAATCCTTTACCACTCAATCAAGCGCAATGGCCATAGACTTTGAGAGTCTAAACCATCTCAGAGCGCATAGAGATCTCGTTGTCATAATCTTTGACAGGGGACATATAGGTTTTAGAATCCACCGTCCTTTCTACATACTCCGACTGCACTATACAAGGCTTATGATGGCCATGTCTTATGACACGATCACCGCTTGCCAGATTCAAGATACAACCTTCTTATGTAAGCGACTGTCGTAATTCCTCATGTCCGAGGACTAATCCCGTACTATGAGAACCGGGGATACGAGTCATACCGACCAAGCCCGTGTGGCTTCCATATGACGATTCCCGCGAGTCACCTCAGTCAGCCGACACCTCAGTCAGCTAATCCACTAATATTGCATAGACGTCCAACGTCTGTCACCGATGAAATGCGGTACTCATTCAATAAATGCAATCCTTAGTGCAAGTCTCTATAGGACCCTCGATACCCAATCTCGAGGTCCTCGACTTGGAGTGTTTCAGACCTATCTAGAGAAGTTGGTTCCATGACTGCTATCCTATGCACGGTCCAACTTCTTGGATTCATATACGTCAACTACATTTCTTCCCCATCCCTCTAACAACCAACCTTGATGCAACATCTCTGTAGTTCTCATCAGGAACCATTGTAACAAAGTAGGTAGAAAATTTAGCATGTGTCCTCTCAATGCCTAAACCCTCCTGATAAAAGCATATCCAGAGCTACCTTTTCATAAAGATATCCCGAGCTAGTTTCCATTCTTTCTTTGAAAATTTGAAAGTAGTTTCTAGAGCCAGTAAGATAGTTCCCTTTTCTTTTTCCATCAGTCCTTGTACCAATAGACCGAGTAAAAGTAGTTGTCCTCCTAGAGTATAAATAATATTAAACATTTTGGTACTAGGGGCATCTAGTTCAATTTCTTCTTTTCAGCTTGCAGTTGGCCTAAGAGAATACCTTCTCTCTCATAACGGGGAATTCCTGTCTTCGTGAAAATATATTCCTCGACGGTAATATAAGAAATAGGAGACCCATGACGATCGATGAATTGAATAAAATTCTCGATCGCATAAGCCATCACGGTAAGAAGACCTATTAGGCTAAGGAATTACGCCATAGGATTCATGGGATTTGCAAAATTCACACGACCCCCCCTAATTTGTACCCTCCTTTCACAAGAAGGTAGCCATAGGGAAACCTGCAGCTAGATTTAGCTCATCCTATCCCTTTCCTTTCCTACAGTCTTTCTTTCCCATAGGACAGTATGGAAGAACAGTTCTTGATAAATGAGAATGTTATTCCAACTCCATGATCTCAGGTTCTTCCTCGGCCCCTTTCTTCTGTCTTTTACTTTGCTTTTTCTATTCTAGGTAGGCTTCTCTTCTCGCTTCCCGTATGGAGCCACCTTCTTCACCCGACATATTCATTACCGAACAAGGGCAATGAACGGTATTCAAGGAACCCCCCACTCCTTACTATCATAGCCCTGGGAATACCAACTATAGTCGTCTCGTATAGTAGTTGTTGTTTTCCAATGCTTACGGTCCGTGTATAGGCAAGCCGGACTAGCCCGACATTCCTCTGGCATTGGTTGCTACTAGTTTCTATGGTCACTTACGCAAATAGAAAGCCTTGTTAGAAGCCTTATTTTAAGCGTTTAAATGCATTTTTTGAGCCCCGCTCTGTGGGTGTTTGTTGTGACATCGAAACGACGTTCAATGCTAGCAGTAAGCACAACAAACTCATCGTTACCAATGATGAATCCTTAATACATTCATCAACATAATATTACTGACGTTCAGAGATTGGCGAATGGTTCTCAAAACAGCCAACCACATTGACTTTCTGGTCACCTATTCTAACAATTACGTCCTTCCCTAATTTTCTTAATTAATATAATTTGCTCTCAAATATTATATAAAGCTCCGATTTACTCCATTCAAGTCTTAATATGATCAAAATTTAATCTATAATTTATTTACTAATTAACTAAGTTTTTTAAAAATAATTACCAATTAATCGCATAATTGTCTAAAAACTTTGTAGATGTTACAAATTGTAAGTTTATTTTTGTTACTCTTTTTAGAAAAATAGTTAAGTGCCCGCGCATTGTGCATCGATAATATACCAAATGACGTCATTTTTATTTTTTTTAGAATGATTGTAAGTTAGGATTGCCATGTGTTTTCGGATGGATTGGGCCAAAATACTAATATATATATTGGCTCTTTAGGAAACTTTTAGGCAAAAATTTGAAATTTGGGAAGAAATAAAATTTTTAAGCCTATAATTCAGTAGTCTTAATATTCGGATATGATATCTCTACATCTAAAGACCGAATTTGACCCAAATCTCAACACATACAAGATGATGTCAATTGAATCATATCAAGTGGTCAGATTGAAAATCGAATCTTTTGATTGAATGATGGACTGCCCAAGATAGGGATGGCCCAATTGTACGATCAACTATAACAATAGAGAATTCTAATAACATCATCACTTTACTTACAACTTTGAATATAAATTTGTGAGATATTATAAACATATGAATATGGCAATGCTTTATATATATATATATATATAATTCAATGTGATCTTTATTACTTTCAATGTCAATTACGTTTCTAGAATGGAGTTTTTTTATTTACAGTTTTTTTAGAAAAAAAAAATTGCAATAATAATAAATTAATTTTGCGATGGGTTTTGGACGATTGTGTGTTTTTGGAACAATTTTCTTAACATTTTTTGGAACGGGTTACACAAAACGGCGTCATTTTTTTTTCTTCAAACTATTGGAAATTAATATATTGTTTTGGGACAAATTTAGGATCATTTTTTTAGTGTTGGGACAACATTTGGAATGCGTAGAACTCGTTTGAAATACTAATATATATATATATTATATATATATATATTGGCTCCTTAAGAAATTTTCAAGCGAAAATTTGAAATTTGGGACAGATTTGTTATTAAGCCCATCTGAAAATGTGTCCCAAAACACGTCTCAAAATTTAATACTTTTAATTTTGAGATACAATATCTCTACATCTGAAAAGTGAATTTGACCCAAATCTCAACACATATTAGTTGATGTAAGTTTAATCATATCAAGCGTTCTCATTTAAAATAGGATGGTCCAATTGAATGATGGACTGCCCAAGATAGCTAATCTTATTTTATGATTATGATATCTCTAAATCTGAAAATCGAATTTGTCCCGAACTTCGACGCAAATAAAATGTTGTCAGATTAATTATATCTAACGGTTTTATTTAAAATTGAAAGGCCCAATTGATAGTCTTAAATTTGGGATACAATATCTCTACATCTGAAAATCGAATTTGTCCTAGACCTCAATACATATAAGATGATGTTAGTTCAATCATATCAACCGCTCTAATTTAAAGGATGATGGTCCGATTGAATGATGGACTGCCCAAGATTGCTAATCTTATTTTTTGATTTTGATATCTCTAAATCTAAAAACAGAATTTGTCCTTAACTTCAACGCAAATAAGATGTTTTCAGTTTAATCATATCTAACGGTCTGATTTTTAAATTGAATGGCCCGATTGCACGATTCACTACAATAATTGAGAATTCCAGTAACATCAGTACTTTACTTGCAACTTTGATATAAATTTGTGAGATATTGTAAATATATGTTTATGACAATACTTTTTTTATATGTAATTCAATGTGATCTTTATTACTTTCAATTTTCATTTACGTTATCAGAACAAAGTTTTTGAAATACATTTTTTGAAAAAAGAAAAAGAAGCAATAATAATAAATTAATTTTGCAATGGATTTTGGGACAGGTAGTGTGTTTTCAGAACAGTTTTGGGAATGGGTTACACAAAACAATGCCATTTTTTATTTTTAAAAATAATTGTAAATTAATATTACCATGTGTTTTCGGATGTGTTTGGACCTTTTTTTTAGTGTTGGGATGATATTTGGGACAGATAGAATCTGCCCGAAATACTAATACATATATATATATATATTGACTCCTTAGAAATTTTTTAAGTGGAAATTTAAATTTGGGACATATTTGTCCAATACCCGTCCCAACAAGTAAAAAAAAAAGTAGAAAATTTTACAAAATATGCATAAAGGAAATTTTTAAGCCAACAAAATGTGTAACAAAACACGTCTCAAAATTCAGTAATCTTAATTTTCGGATATCATATCTCTTCATTTGAAAATCAAATTCGTCCCAAACCTCCACACATATAAGATGATATCAATTTAATCATATCAAACGGTCTAACTTAAAATCGGATGATTCGATTGTATGATGGACTGCCCAATATAGTTAATCTTATTTTCTGAATATGATATCTCTAAATTTGAAAATTGGATTTACCCCAAACTTCAATGCACATAAGATGTAGTCAGTATAGTCATATCTAACGGTTTGATTTAAAATTAGATGACCCGATTGTATGATTCACTACAACAATAGAGAATCCTTGTAACATCAGTACTTTACTTACAACTATGAATATAAATTTGTGAGATATTGTAAACATATGAATATGACAATATTTTTGTAATATGTAATTAATGTGATTATTTTTACTTTCTATGTCCATTTATGTTTTCTTATTTACAATTTTTTTTCAATGCAATAATAATAAATTAATTTTGCGATGCGTTTTGGGACGGGTTGTGTGTTTTAGGAACAGTTTTTGAAACTGGTACACATAAAGATGTCGTTTTTTCATTTTTTAAAATAATTTTAAATTAATATTGCAACAAGCTTTGGGGTGGATTTTGGGATGTTCTTTTTTTAATGTTCGGACGAGTAGAACCCGTTCCAGGTAATTTTTAGGTCTTCTCCCTTTCTCCCAAATACTCTTTCCCCCTTTCTCCCTTTATCCTTCACGTCGCCCGCCGTTGCACGTTCATCGTCTGTTGCCCGTCGATCGCACGCTCTTGCACCCACAAGACCGCACCCCCCAACACCCGCATGCCCCCCGCCCATCGACCACCTCCCAGCACTGTCGGCCGCCGTGGGCCAGCAACCCCCTTTTTCCTCTTCAATGAGGTAGGTGTGGCTGATTTATATTTCCTTTGTGAAATGTGTAACCATTGTGATGATTTTTTTATATGTTAATGTGTATGCTAAATATTTTATATTTTCCCCTTTGTGAAAATAATCTATATATGTTAATATAAATATATGTTAACATAAATATTGGAATTTTTTTTTTAGTCCATTAACTTTGTTCGCGATTAATTTTGGTCCTCTAAGTAGTATTATTATCATATTTTTACCATTAACTTACAAAAATGTATAAATATAGTCCGATTTAGGATTTTTAGACAATTTTCCACCTAAGCAAGGAAATTGTTGATGGGGTAATTCCCGCGGACATGTGGCAAATTCCAGCAAAAAATGTTGGAAGACTGTCAAAAAAACCGTAAATTCGACTACACTTACACCTTTTTGCAAGTTAATGATAAAAATATGATAATGGTAATACTTAGAGGACCAAAATTAATCGCGGACAAAGTTAACGGACCAAAATATTTCTTTTCCCTAAAATATTATATGTTAATATAAAGTATTCAATATATATATAAAATTGCCGTTGGGATCTAGAAATCATGGGTTTTTGGTGTGGGATTAATGCATTTTTGATCCCGTAACTTAGATCATTTGGTATTTTCGTCGTTTAACTTTTTAAGGTAGCATTTTAGTTCTGCATCTTTCTGATTTTCACAATTTCAGTCATTTTGTTTGTCGGAGTTCGCCTTCACAGGCGAGAAGGGTGAACCCCGACAAAGAAAGGACTGAAATCGCAAAAATTAAAAATATATAGGACCAAAATGCTACTCTAGAAAGTTAAAGGACAAAAATGCTAACAGAAATGGCCAATAGGAACAAAAGTCCCAATTTCAAAATATCACGTGAGAGGTACATGCATTTTTCCAGTGAGAAGAGTGAACTCCGGTGAAAAAAGGACTAAAATCATGAAAATTAAAAGATACAAAACCAAAATACTACCCTAGAAAGTTAAAGGACAAAATACCAAATGATCTAAGTTACAGGATAAAAATGCATTTAAGCCTTTTGGTGTGTGTATGTATGCGTTGTGTTTTTTGGTATATGTTTGGTTTTTTGCTTTTTTGGTGTATGTAGCCGTTGGGATATATGATTTTTTTGGTGTATGTAGCCGTTGGTTTTTTATATATATGATTTTTTGGTGTATGTACTCGTTGGGATATGTAGCCGTTGGTGTATATGTGGTTTTTTGGTGTATGTAGCCGTTGCTGTTTTATAATTATGATTTTTTGGTGTATGTAGTGTTGGAAAAAATATTCAAGTAATCGTAGTACAATTTTGAAAATACAATTAGATTTAAAGAAAAAGTTTTGAAAATCAAATTCGCAAAACAAACATGTTGGAACAAACAACAAAACTGTTAGATATGTTGTTACTGCAGAAATATAAATAGAGAACTTACAAGAGAATTGTATCCTAACAACTCCCGGTCCAAAGCATAAAACGAACCGAATCGCAGAATTGTTTATGTTTGCCTTGAACAAATTATACTCCTTGTATTCTTGTGCATCGGGTACTACGCAATTTCTTCCAAGATAAGACGGTTCCCATCCTTTCAGTACTACACTGTACTGAAGAACACCTCGAACAACACTCAATCGCCTATTGAAAATAGAGCTCAAAGCTCGGATGTTTGGAGAAAAATCGAAACTGGATAAGAAAACTTAGAGAGAAGACTTTGAGAGCTCCTGATATTTCAGGTTGTGAGTTGTGTGTTTGAAGTCAGCAATATCAGCATCCTTTTATAGGCTTCAAAATCAGCAGCCATTAAGTACATAATCTAATTCTGGAATTAATACTCATCTGAAACCGTCAAATAAAATCAGCAATTTAATGGAATTTCAAATTGGTTTTGAAAAAGATATACATAGAGACTGAGACACACCCACGCCCATGGCCGAGGTAGGGGGGGGGGGGCACGTGTGGGGCACCCTCATGTTTACTCTAGTCTGCATAACACTTCAAACATCACTTGAACCTTAAACTTATTATAAAGAGTTTATGTAATACATACACTTTCAATGAGATAAGAATGAGTATGAAAACACTTTTCCCTACAACCATCTCATATTTACATTAAGGCTCGATACTTTCCCATCATATTCCTATGTGGGACAAGTATACTTCTAATTTCCACTCTATCTATTCTATGAATTCACCATGTAATGCTCATCCATTTCAGAATAAATATTATTACAAATTAGCAACATATCATGCTAATTACAACATGTAGCTCGACAAACTGCAAAAATAGATGGAACTCTTTTCCAGATGCTGCAATAAGAAGGCTAACGGCAATTGGAGCGGGCCGAGAGTGGATCAAGTGGCGGTAAGTAGATAAAAAAATAATTTAATTCATTGGTTGTATTTTACTAATTAAATTTATTATTTCAAGAGATCTTCAAGAAGCTCATGGAGGACCAGCAAAGCTACTGTCTCATCGATGGACAAGATCCTGCTTCTTCAGCAGTCTCCTTTGCCCAAACAGAGGAGCAACTATGTGTCCAGGCAGTCGGCAGCCCAAACAAGCGCCACATATACAGTCTGGACTCAAAGACCCATGGGTCAGCTGTCGGGCTATCATAGAGGACCGCGCCACCGCCTTTGGTGCTTACCCCTGATCGAGAGACCAAAAGCCTAAATTGGCATATGAAGAAGATGCAAGGACAAGCCTTCACCCGATGACGAGGTCACAACTAACGACCCCGATCAAGATGATAAGACGTCGAGCAGGCCAATATAGATTCGGATTTTTTTTATGTATTTTTTGTACAACTTTAAACTTATTTATATTATGTGCTTTCAATTTAATTGTCATTCAAATTTATATGAATTAAAAATAATTAAAATTATAAATAAAATATATTTATATTCAAAGAATTATAAATAAATTAATTTAAATTACTGATATATCAAAATAAATTAATTTATATAAATAATTTAAAAATTAATTTAAATTTTAAATATCAAAAATAAAATAAAATAACTTTTTTGAAAAGTAAATTTTGAATTTTGGAATGAATTTTGTAACGGCATTTGTCCAAAAATGAAATATAAAAACTATAGAAGTCGTTGCAAATTAAAATGTTGTTGCAAAGTCCGTTTCCCAAATACGTCCCAAACACCATTGCAAATGTTCGTTCCAATACTTGGAATGGTAATTCGTCGCAAAATTCGTTGAAAAATATTTTTTATTTGTACTCAAAATCCGTCCCAAAATTCGTTGTAAACCCGTCCCACAATAATATCGAGTAAAATCCCTCATTTGACAACCTTCGGGGTGGGCACAATAAACATCACAAAAAATTCGTCCCACATTTGGGACGGATTTTGTTTCGCCTGTCCCAAAATTTTGGGACACCCTTTATAACAACGGGGACATGTCTATTCCAAATACATTCCAAAACCTGTCAAAATATTTGTCATTCATCTCAGAACCCGTTCCTAAATTGTGTGTTTTTTTTAAGTGTAATATGAATAAATACATATAATGTAAAAAGTAATTAACACGAGTAAATTAGTATAATACGAAAAGTAATAAATAGGAGTTAATGAATGAATGTAATGTGAAAAGTAATTAATAGGAGTTAATAAGTGTATTATTTTACATTTAGTCAAAGAAAAAAGAAAGAGACTTTTAAGAACACTCACACTTTTATATAGATAAAGTGCACACGCGTTGCACATCAGTAATTAACATCTATATTGTTTTTTGAAATATATTAAATTCTAAAAAAATAATCATAAAATTGTAAACATATTACAAAATTTGAATTGTTCAAAAAGATGTAGTGGATAATAATTATTTGTTAACTACTAATACAATAACTATTATATGCCTTATGATAACTATAATTACTAAAAAAAATTGAAATGAAATGTCCTTGACGAATAGTTCATTGCAATATTTGTAAATTTTATTTATTTTATTTTTCAGTTTCTTTCCAACAACTTTTCTTTATTTTCATATTACGTACTAAGTAAATTATGTTTTGTGCAATTATTAAAATTTATCATTCTAATTTTGATTTTTCTTTGAAAAGTTTGAAAAATAGATCTTTAGTTTTGTAGGTTCTCGTAAATTATATGCATTTTGCTATCAAATCAATTGTTATTTTTTTGGTTACTTGATATATTGTGCATTTATTTCTCTTTTAATAGCTAAATTCATAGTATAGTTTATATATTTGTACACAATTTATTATCCTTTTGTGAACCAACTTCGAACTATCCAGCATATTCTTTTTGAAGTTCAACTAATAAATGTAAAATAAACTTACAATTAATCCTGAAGGAGAAAAACAAATTCTGCTGCAATTTTTTTGATGCAATTGACCTTATTTTTTGGGTATAATTTTGCTTCTTTTTTTTTCACAATTATGCATAGCAACTCAAAAAAAAAAAATATATACATATATATAAGTGTTTAGGGTGCAAAAAATATCCAAAAAATTCAATGAACACTTCAACTGTCATCAATACCAGTTCAGTGCCACATCAACCACAATCTAACAAGATTATTAATACCGTAAAGTAAGATAGACTATTTTGATATTTTAAATTTTAATAGGTACTTACGAGTTGCGACACATGGTATATTTCGAACAATGTAAGTACAAAACCCTTTTTCTTATAAGAAATATAATAAACATTAATTATACGTAGCATGTGGACCATGCAATAGAGTAGGTGGACACAATATATGGGAGTAAAACCATAAAAGTAGATGAATATAAAAGCTATCAACTTGTCAGATCACATTTCCTCATAACTTTTTTTTTTTTTTACAATAAAAACCAAAAAATAATAATAATAAGTTTCCGAACATGAGTTACTTGTACTTTTACCATTTAATTGACGGATTTGGGGATATGCATAACTTTAAGTCGGTTTCTTGCTTGACGATGTTTAATTCAATTAACGAAATTGAGGCATTATGATTTTTAAGATCATGGTTGCGAACCAAATTAATGTGCGTGAGATATTATTTTAATAGTAGATGTTGATTAAAAATAATTATTTGATATTGATAATCAGTATATATTATAAATGTCATTATTAAATATAAATATTTGATGTAGATAATTGCAATCGATCTATTTTAAAAAATAATAATTCATCGCTTTCATAAAAAAAAATAACAATTATTTAACCAAAATTCTTATATTATGAGATGTAATCAAAGGTCGTTACAAAACTATCAAAGTTCTTAGATTGTGAATTTTTAGAAATCAGTTACTCAATAATGCAATATTTTGAGCAATGATTACATAATTACAAGTTACAAAAGAAATCGAATCATTTTAAGACATTATCTAAGCCTTGATAAAAAGGTTTAAGATGTTCAATGATTTCAAGAATAAATTAGCAATTGAAATAAAATAATATTTTAATAAAAAAGGAATTATATATATATATATATCTAAAACATCTATCCTTGATTTTAACTTATTTCGATTGATAAATAATCAAACCCATTTCTTCTCGCTACAAAAAGAAAAAAAAAAAGAAAGAAAATGTTATTGGGACAGAATTTAGGGACAGCCAATAACCATCCCACTTTGGCACATTTTTGGGACGACTTAGGATGGATTTAAAATGGAAGGTCTTACACTAACAAGTACCGTCCCAAAATAAAATATTCGTCAGATTTTCTATCATAAATTTGAACAAAAAGAGTAACGGTCTCAAATGTCGTCCCAACATTTTGGCAAAAAATAGTTTGTAATGACGTTTGGGACGACATGCCATCCCACCCAACTTTGGCACGATATTTCGGACGACTGAAAATTTAATTGGAACAATAGGGTGGCAATCCTTTTTTGTGACGAAATGTTGTTCAAAATGCAATCCCAACTTTCATCCCAAAAATTTAACGTCTAATTTATAATGGTTATTTGATTTGGTCCCAAATGCCGTCCCAAATCTCTAATGGTTTTATTTCAATGGTTATATTATAACGGATCTTTACCGTCCAAAATCCGTCTCAAAATCTGTCCCAAAATTCATCCCAAGATCTATCCCAAAAATGTGTATAAATAGTTGTGCTCCATCTCATTTGTGTTTCCATTCAATTGCATCCTTCTTATTTGTGAAACTGATCAAACTCTAAAAATATACATTTTGCATGGTCTAAAGTTTGCCATCGATCATTCTATTCTGAAAATTGAGGTGGAGGAGATGCTTCATTATCCAGGTACTAAATAACGTAACCATTTAAACTGTGATGTTGTTTTGTTCTTGTATTATCAGCATGGAAGTTAATTATATATATATATCTAATTTTTGAGGTGTTTGTAATTAATATATATTGTCTTTTTATATAATTAGATAAATATGTTAAGACAAACGAGAAGGTGGATGTATGAGAAGTACTTATCGAAAAATTTAGCAGTTTGGCAGGAGTTTGAGGATGGTATTCGAGAATTCGTAAATTGGGCTAAGATCAGCAAGCATATATGAACCGCGAGAAAATTAAGTGCCTGTGTTGTAAGTGCAGAAATCGTGTGTTCAAAACGACGGATGAGGTTATGTACGACTTATGTATGAAAGGATTTATGGAGGGATACTACAATTGGACTGCTCATGGCGAGGCTCAAGTGTTAGAGTACTATGATGATCCGTTTGCACCAGATTCTATGGAGACTCCTGTTGCACCTGACATGGCGACGCATTAGAGTGATTATGAGCAGATAAATTGTGACCAGAGGATGGTTTATGATGCTGCTAGACCACACTTTTTCTCGGCCCCTCCCGAGCCTGAACCCGTGGGTAGCGACAGTTCTTTTCCTTCCGATGGTGGTGAGGTCGGCCCTAGTTCGTACGGCTATGATGTGTTAAAATTATCGGACTGACTTTTTGATGTAGTGCGCGTAGCCGATCAGCCGTTTTACGATGGTTGTGATGAATCCCAATTGTCAGTGGTTGCCCGGTTGGTTAACATCAATGCCGAGAATAATATATCCGAGAGATACAACGATCAGGTGTCCAGTGGGCTAGTGACCTATTACCCCGTGATCACACCCTCCCCTCCGATCACTACAACACGAAGAAATTGATACGAGATTGGGTTTGCCTATGGAGAAGATTCATGCATGTAAGAATGGTTGCATGTTGTATTGGAAGGACAACATTGATCTCAATTACTGCAAATTATTCTCAGCCTTAATGTTAACCAATCGCTGTCAATTTCCTATACTTTTTCTAATTTTTTCAAATTAACAAATATTTTTAATAATTATTTTGGAGCGGTGTTTGGGACGATATTATTATATTTGGTATCGTGAGATTAACTTGCTATTGTTGGGACGGAGGTTGGGACTACGTGAGTTGTCCCACATGTTGCCTTTAATTTTGCCTCGCCCGAACATAAAAAGAATTATTAACTTTGGTCTCGCTTTTTATGAAATTTTAGTTTAATCCTATGGCCCAATGAAATTTGCATTGTTAGTCCAAAAACTCAGTGAATTTAGTCACTTTTTCACTTGACGTTAGAATTTAACGACACAATTCATGTGATATGCATCTGACCATTAATTGGTGATTTTGGGGAGAAAAAATCACGACCTAGCCCTCACTTACATATAGTAAATAACCAAATCAACTGTTACAATTGAAAAAAAAAAATTCAAAATCCTAAATCATCTACTAATCATTTCAAAATCTTTGAATATTTTCGTCTTTCAAGTGTTGTACGCAGAAAAAATTGGGTAAATTTAGAGAGATTTTCAAGAGAATCACCAATCAGTAGACAACAGACGATTTAGGGTTTAAGAACTTTTTTATAGTTGTAATTGTTGATTTGTCTTTTTGGTGCATGAAAATGAGTTATTGGCCACGTAACAATTGCGTGGGTTGTGTTGTTAGTTTTTAATGGTAGAGCGAAATAAAGGACCAAAGTTTGGTCTAAGAGTGCAAATTTTCATGGAACTTATTGGAATGAAAAACCTATCAAAATGCATAACTAAAATTGAAATAACCCAACGTTATGGAACCAATATTACAATTTTTTCCACATAAATATCCTTGTTTTGGTGAAAGTGGCATCTAGAGTACATATGAAATACATAAGTTATCAATCAAACTTTACGTGAACATAATAATGCCTATCATAATTAAAGTGTACATGACAGCCCAAAAAAATGCCAAAATACATCAATGTTAGACAAAAAAAAGATAAATAAAAGAGCAAAAATGGTTCAATAATAAAATTATGAAAAGGGAAATAATAACAAAAGAATCAATGGATGCTTACAGTTATACTTTTTGTTTACAAAATAGCAAACTTTTTATTGATGGTTCCAAGACCTTAACAATGCATCCATGATCAAATATAGGGATATATTAAGTGACAAATAATCTATAAAATATTAATAACTGAATCTGAAGCATTAATGAATTGAAACCAAAAAATCAAGTCTTCACACTACAACAAAATATAATATTACAAACAAAATATTATATGACAATTATTTTTATCTTGTCACATAATCCTCGATGATAAAAATTGTGCACAAAATTATAGTTGTAGATAATTGGTGACAACAAGAAAATAATAACAACAAATAATTATTGGCACTAAATTCTTATTATACATGTCACTGTTTGCTTTTGTTGACAATTTTAAGTATAATTTTTCACTGATTCTTCTTAATGATAATTTTTACGACATAATTATAATTATTAAATTATAAAAATCATTATTTAACAAAATAAAAGTATTTGTCACTAAATATATATAATTATTGATAACAATAAAATTATCACTTAATTTTTTATCATTAATCTTCTTTTTCTTTTTTCTTTTTTTTTTTTTTGGGCAGTCTCACCATCTAGCTCTTATAGATGAAGGATGAACTTGGTAACCAAATGATTCTGAATAATTATCCATGTTTTTAAGCAAGCTTCATTATATTTGGCAATTCAACATTTCTTCAGTTTTCTATGGTAACATAAATTATTACTGTTCAGATGGGAAACATATAAATTTGGCTAGATACATGTCAAATTATAGATACAAACTTGGAAGTTTGTAATTGTGGTATTTCGATAAATTTAAATAAATTTACTTCAATCTCGTCTTAAATTAATATTAATGCCCCTAAAATTGAATAAGCCCAAAAAGGTCCAAATAGCCCACACAAAAAAGAGAATCAGAGAGGCCCATGGAGCATTGTGGGCTCAGGAATCTCAGAAGGAGCAAGGGTTCCCAACTTGTGCAAGGGCCCTAGTCGGAGTCAACAGAGGATTAACCGCCCTTGCCACGTCACTCGGAGGGTGAAGATGCAAATAAGCTTTAGCCGCCAATGTCATGGACACGTGGCAGTAGGAGAGGGGAAACCAAAGCTCATTCTTATGCCAACCGCAACCAATCGATCGAGAAAGGATGAGTCCTATATACGACGAGATGTCCTTCCTCAACTAAAACCAGAAAAATGGGGGATATTGCCTCATCTCCAAAGATTTCATCCAGATTATTGGAACCAAGCATTAAGTTAACTAGCGTTGTCTAAAGGAACACATAACTAAGATGTGAGAATGATGGACGCTACCACCATTGGAACAAGATACAAGAAGCAATTGATCTGTAAACCAAGGCTAACAAGAATGTCCAGTCTGTTGTTTGGACACCCTCATCGCCCTCTCGTTAAGATGGAAATATAGAAATAGGTCCCCCAACTCCTACTCGAACCAACACCTTTTCGAATACCTCCTGTGGAAGGATGTTCCCTATCTCGTTGGACCAACTCAAGCGGATGATCACAACAGCCGTTCGGAGCCAACCTCCAATGGCTCTCTCAGTATCCTTACCCAATGTGGATATTTTACCTTACTATGAATGTTCAAGTTACTCAAAGGCAGGACGCCCTCACTGCAGGAAGGTGGGATTCACAGACGAGCACTGACCCCACGAAGAAGGCATCCCCAGCAACTGGGGTGTGTGCATGAATAGGCTCCAGCACGAACTCCTAGACATTTGAAGACGTGTCCCTTGGATCCCTTTAGAAGAGCAGGGAGGTATCCCGTTCAACGAGGAAGTCTTAGAGAATGACCTCCTTATCAACCGCATGACGTCTAATCTAGCAGAGTATGATGAGACCACAGAACCCAATAGCACCTATCTCTTTGAGAATGCGGCCCTTGTACATCGCTACATTAATAGAGTCACATGTTGGGTATTTGTGATTACCTTCACCCGATTGGCCCAACAACGGTTCAATTAACTGCCCATAACTCAATTAGGGCTTTTGGGAATTTTTCTCCCTTCTACTGGACCAATTCGCCAGCGACAAGTGAAGCCAAAAGATGGCGATTAGCCTCTTCGCGGTATAATAAAAGGAGACAAAGTCGTTGAGGAGTACCTCTAGCGATTTAACGTGGCACCTAGAGGTCCCCTTTGCAACCTTTGAGGTATTGGCAAGTTCTTTTACGCAGGGACTGAAAGATGGGGACTTTTTCAAGCCCCTAACCAAGAAGCCCACCCCTGACTTTGACAACCTCCATGTCCGGGCCAAGAAGTACATCAATTTGGAAGAGACTTGAGCTTACAAACGGGCATGCCTAAGTGAGAAGCGCAAGGACAAAAAGGATGAGGGAGCGGCCAAAAAGCCTAAATGGAGTACCACGATAGGAAGGCCATCTTCCAGAAAGCGTACACCTCCTACAACCCTCTCAATGCACCCATTATCCAAGCGCTGATGTGGTCGAAGGCAAAGAATTGTTGGCTTGGCCTAGGAAAGCTAAGGATTATCCCATTGAACTGCGGTGGACAAATATAATCATTTTCGTATCGAGTACGGGCACCTTACTAAAGAATGCTGCCATCTAAGGAACAAAATCGAAAGGCTAATCCAAAACGGGTACCTTCAAGAGTTCATTTGCATAGAAGAAGCCCATGGCGTTGGTCCCAAAAAGAGGCACAATCTACTGCAAAAGAAGCGGGAGGACGAACCCACCTCAAAGGACACCCCCCCCCCAACTGAAGCAATGACCCACCAGGGAGACTCCCACCGAGCCAAGAAGGCCCAACTCTACCAAGCTGAAGGAGCACATAAGGAAAGGCTCTGGACGTGGGCGTTGTAGGAGGCACCCGCTTGCAAAAGGAATTTTTCCTTCCATCTACTGATTTTTGCCCATATCTTGTCCCCAATAATCCTGAAGCTTAGGGTAGGTTTGGTTGGATGTAAAAGTGGAGGTATAGGAGAAGTGAAAGTAAAAGGGGATGTATAAGAAAAAGTTTAGTGTTTGGTTTGGAGGAAGAGATGGAGGGGAAGTAAAACTGGATGTATATGAAACTCCTCCGGAGTTCAATTTCGTTTCCTTCCGGAATTGGGCGGAAAAGTGGAAGTATAAGGCTAAAAAGACAAAAAAATACAGATTTTCTTTTTATTTACTCTATTACCCTTATATATATCTATTTCCCTCCAAATCTTTTCTCCTTCCCGCTGATCATACCGTATATAATCACCAGAGAAAAGATAACCGAATCGCTAGAAAAACTACTACGTCGATCGAAGTCAACAATCCGGTAAACATACTTTGTATTTGCGATTTTTCAAAAAAATTTATTGCTAATTTATTATTAATTTTGATTGAATAATTCTTTTCCCTAATCGTGTTCCCTTTTCTCGCCGCCGGTACTAGATTTTGTTTATGAACAAAAATTTTTGTTTATGAAAAAAATCGTAAATCGTTGTTGAAAAGTTGGATCTAATTAGTTCAAGACTAATTACTATTTAATGAATACTATTTACTATTAAATTGGATCTAATGAATACATTCAATGAGATTTAATATATTGTTGTTGAAAACAATGAATACATTCAATTATTTAATGAATACTATTTTACTATTAAATCAGTTTTAAACAATAAGTTGGATCTACAGATACTGTATCAGGATACCTTATTGTTTAAAACTGATTGTTGTTGATATATATATATGTATATTATTGTTTTCTGTTATTAGATGAATTTTGTGAGATTTAATATGTTGTTCATAATATAATATTGTATCTGTTAATATGATTTGAGTGTTTTATCGTTTAGATGGATGACACGAATAATTCGACGGATCTAGATATATATAAGGATGGTATGCAAAATAGTGGTGACAATATATCACAAATTATGAGTGAATGGGAAAGGAGACGTCGGATGGCTGTGGTTCAAGTAATTTGCTATGTTGTACATGCAATACTTTTAATAGATGATGCGTGGAGCATGATTGATAGAGGTATTGACCAAACTCCTCAAGACAAAAGGGTCGTTCGCAATGAGTTAATGCACACACTATGTCAGAGTGATAATGCGCGAGATATAATACGCATGAGCCCGTATGCATTTTTGCATTTATGTGCGATCCTTCGAAAAACTAGCCGACTTCGGGATAATAGAAATTCTACAATCGAGGAACAAGTTGCTAAGTTTTTGTGGGTGTTATCACATGGAACTACAAACCGCCAAGTTCGATTTTTTTTTCGACGATCTGGAGAGACTGTTAGTCGTCACTTCCATGATGTTCTGAAGGCGTTAATTACATTGGAAGGTCAATTTCTTGAACAACCCACTGGAGAAGTAATTCCTGAAAAAATACAAAAGGACCAAAGATTTTATCCTTACTTTAAGGTAATCTTAATTTTGAGACCATGAAAATATTCATTCTACTTCCACGGTATTACTATTATATTATTGAAGAGTTGAAAATTTTCAGGATTGTATAGGTGCTATTGATGGAACTCATGTACGTGTAAAGGTTTCGAGATCTAGTGCACCTAGATATAGAGGAAGAAAAGAATGGCCAACCCAAAATGTACTGATAGCTTGTGACTTTGATATGAGATTTACTTACGTATTTACCTAGGTGGGAAGGAACTGCATCTGATTCAAAGAATACTTAAGAATGCACTTAATAGAGAAGATAGACTTCAAATTCTTAGAGGCATGTATAGTTCAAGTTAATCTAATGGTTGTTATCTATAACAGATTTGTCATTTTAATTTTATTAATTACGTAATTTGGTTTTCTAGGCAAATATTGCTTGGTAGATGGTGGGTTTATGCTAAGGAGTGGACTTATGGCACCATATAGAAAGCACCCGTTATCACTTGAAAGAGTACTCAGCACGATCCCCTGAGAATGCTGAAGAATTGTTCAATCTTCGTCATGCATCTCTACGTAACGTAATTGAAAGAGTGTTTGTTGTATTGAAAAAGAGGTTTCCAATTATTGGAGGGGGTGCAGAACCTCATTTTCCAGTGGATATTGTGACCCAGATCATATTAGCATGTTGCATATTACATAATTACTTGATGGGTGTGGATCCTGATGAAAGCATTCTTGAGGAAGTTGATGAAGAGTTAAGGAATGCTATGGGAAGTTCAGAGTGTGTTGTTGAATCTGTTCATAATGCAGATTACACATTAGCAGCAGCAATCAGGGATGATATCAAAAACCAAATGTGGGAGAATTATGTGTTGTAATAGCACTGGAATCCAATAAACCATAAAGTAATAGACTAATTTGAATATATTTCTCTCTTTCTGGTAGTAGCATTCTTTAAATTCTGATGGTTTAGATTTTGAATTCTGATTTAGAATTTAAGTTTCCAACTGGTAGTAACATTCCTTAAATTTTGATTTTGTTAAGTTTCTTTCTCTTTGAGTTTTCCAACACAATATAGGTGTGTATCATATTCTTTAATATATCATATTCTAATTCTTACCATAATTATTTGTTTTCCGATTATACAGTGAATATGGTAAAACAAAAAAAGCAAGGTGTTGTAAATGAATCAAAAAGAGACAGAATGACCTGGTTTGCTGAAATGGATGAAATACTACTTGATGCATTTGTTGCAGAGGATGAAAAAGGCAATAGGCATGATGGAACATGGACATCAACAGCATTTGACAATATTGTGAAAGAGTGTGTAGAGAAGTTTGGTCATGTAATTGACAAAGAAAATTTGAAAAATCGCCAGAGAACATTAAAAACGAACTTTGCAGCATGCTATGATGCATTTCGCGGTCACAGTGGATTTGCATGGAATCCAGAGTCTCAATTGTTTGAGGCTGAGCCAGAGGTTTGGAAAGAAATTATAGAGGTAATCTTTTCACTCTTTAATTCTTTTTCATGTCATATATAATTTATTTGAAAAAAGTTTAGAAGAAAATAATTCTAACATACATCTAATTGATCTTTTCTCTTCTTTGAAATCATTTTAGGCTAATTCAAATGCAGCAAAATGGAGATATACTCTAATTCAGAACTATGACAAATTAGAGAGACTCTTTGCCAATGATAGAGCAAAAGGTAAAGGTGCAGTTAGCGCTAAGGAAAAATCACGTCAATGGCGAGAAGAAGAAAATGTTGATCTCACAAATAGTTCTATTCATGAAGTTGAATCTCCAGATATTTGTGTTGAGCCAAACTCAAACTCTCCTACTAACGCCTCAAGTCAGAAAAATTCTGATGTTTCTTGCAAAAGCGACAGTTTTTGAAGCGAAAAGCTAAATTAAACGATTTTCAAGTTAGAAAAATGGCACTTGCAGAAAAACAAATTGAGGTTATTAACTTATTAATAACTGGTGTGGCTGATGCGTTGAAAGAAGGTAATGTTATAGCTAAAGAAGGTTTATTGATTGCTGAAAGAAAAGTAGCACTTGCAGAAAAATCTCGTCCAAGAATATATTCTGAGGAAGAACTTATGGTTGAACTACAGAACATCGGCGTTCCTTCTAGTTATTTGTGGATGTAGTTCTTTACTTTTTGAAGAATCCTGTGGAAATGCGTGCCTTCTTTGCATTGCCTTCTCCAATGCGTCTGGAGATGATATACAAACTTGTTTTTGATACCAACAAAGGTGCTGACATTTGAATTTGGATTCTTTATTTGAGGGTGTTGGTAGTAATTTTTATTTTATTTAAACTGAATAGTTTAGAATAAATGAACAATATTCGTTTTGATAAATATTTTTATTAGTAAAACTGGAATTATGGTTCTTGTTTGATCTATATTTTTATTACTAAAATTTTTAATCTTTGATATTAGTATAATATTAACTTGTTTGTTTTCTGCTACAAAATGAAGAAAAAGGGTTAAAGTGTAAAATTACAAAATTTAGTCTTTTCTTCTCAATTTATTTTTCTCGTACCAAACAAGGGGAAGTATTTGAGATTTACTTCACTTTCAATCATACCAAACAACTTGAAGTAAAACTATTATTCTTTCCCTCCCCCTCCCCCTCCCCCTCCCCCTTCACTTCCCCTTTCCACCCATTTGAACCAAACGAACCCTTAATCCTCTTGAGCGTCCCCCCAGCGCAGGCAGACCAAGGTATTTCGAATGCGCTCTTCCGTGTGGAAAGGTAAGATGTCCACCAATTCATTATGTAGCAACTACGGCGTGTTTCTACTGAATATCATGGTGGATTTCTCCATGATGATGTGTTGTCCCGATGCTTGTTTATAACTTTGTAGCGTATTTTTGATGCAATTGAAGGCCCCTGTTGATGCTTCACAGAAAATTAGTGTATCGTCCGCAAAGCAAAGGTGGCTGATCCTTGGAGCCGGGTGAGCAATTCTTCACACCATTCAAATTACCTCTCTCTCATTTGCCTTCAATAACTCACCACTTCTGCACATAACAGATCGGATATTTCTTTATTTAAATCACAAGCATGAATCAGGGAGACAGATTCCTTTAGAAAATAGCGCTCATTGCCACCTTTTGGAAGGTGTTTCTTTTCTCCAATTTTACTTTTATAGGGTTTTTTTTTTCTCAAAAGTTTCTTTATAAATATTTTTAGGATCACAGGGGTTAAATGCATTTAACGCTTAAAAATTATAAAGTGTGGACACCCCTAGTTTATTTATTTATTTTTGCTTTTGATTAAAAAAAATTAAATACACACATAAACAATTATATTGAATGAAAACTTAAGTAAAAAGTAGCTTGCTATGATATGTATATAACAAGGATCAATTAAAAGCTTTAAATTAATACATTCACACCGAGATTGCTAAGGGCTAGGGACCGACCTAATTTCGTACTATATGATGGAAGTTATGCATCAATGATATGGCTAATAATTACCATGAAATAAGTCAAAAGTTCTAAAGAAATTGAAATCCCATTCTTATGTAGTCATTTGGTTGAATCCCACTAATATATAAATATTGATCTATTTTAATAATAATTGTTGGTTTGTTATAAATACTTTTATATTATATATTAGTGTGTGTGGCACACCCAAATATGTGTGCACTTAATTTAAAATTTAAATAATATAATTATTATTTTTTCAGAATATATATTAGTTAAGGATAAGAGTTATGGAAAGTCATTGAGGGAGGAGTTGGGGAAGAGAGAGACGATTGGAGGTTGAGAAAAAAAAAACAGTTAAAATAATTTGAAAAATAAAAAATAACAGAAAAATAAAATAAAATACACTAAAGAGGTGTTTTTCAATTATAATAAGGTATAAATACTGATTGTTGATGATTGAAATTTAAGACGCAAGGGTAATCGATCCACTTAAAAAATAAATAAAGAATGGTGATATGAGTAATTAAAACTAATCGATCACAAATTTTTTAAACAATAAAAAAAGTTCAAAATTACAAGAATTTTGAATTTGAGGTAAAGGCTTATTTTACATTAAAACCAACATATTATTTAAAATTATTCAGAATAATAAATTTGATATACTCACTTTTATTTTTCATAATGCTAAGATACAATAGTTTTTGATAAGCAGTTCACATACATAATTATCAATTTTATCATAATTATTCTATACGGCTTAAATTAAAATATTGTAGTGTCTCATTTGCAGGTGATATATTAGTCTATTTATGTTAAATTAATATGTTTTATGGGCAGTTCAAAACATTATTAAAGCTTGAATTTAAAATCCTCATTTCTTGTATTTTCATTTAAAAATTTTAACTCTAAATATAATATATTGCTTGTAAGTAAATTAGATTAGGGGTATTTTAGTCTTTAACTAAAATATAGATTGATGTGGTTGTAACTTGAACGGGGGAGTGAACGAAAAAATTACCCTCGACATGCCTAATGCTTGCCAAGTACTTATAGTGGAGTTAGAATATTAAGGTGTCGTAAAATGTATATATTTTATGGTGTATATTAAAAATAAAAATTTATTTTTATACCCTCAAAATAATTTAATATTATTAGTATATCTATCATAGATGGAATTTTTGACCAAAAAATACAAGAGGGAAAGCTTTTGACAGATATTGAAACCTCAGGGGAGGTGGATGTTAAATATCAAAATCTCAGAAAAAGTGGATGCAAAAAACTCGAAACTATAATGTCATTAATTTTTTTGACAAAAAGTAATTTATTATGACTTAATATTTTACTTTTTTACGACCACTTATAAAAATATAAAGTCAATCTAGATGCATTAATTTCAATGATTTCTTGTCAAAATTAGTGTATGTGAAGAAAAGTTGAAAAATAATTTTAGCTATTTGTGTTGAACTTCAAAAAGGGTGTTTACAATAATTTTATGTATATATTTATCGATTTATATCAAAAATAAAATGAAAAGATTATTTCCATTTAAATCAAAAGTTACGAGCTTATTTCCATCATCTTTCATGGTATATTATTAAAATTACACAATTTCAACTTTTTTTTTTGAATATTTAAATTTTAATTTTTTCACTTCTCATTTTTTTAAAAAAATTATTTTTTGTTTTTAATATAATTAAAATTACAAAGTTCTGCAGACAACATCTATGTCATAATTAACTTAAACTTGTTTTATTTAGTAAAATATAAGCATAAATTTAGAGTTACATATTGTGCTGAAAAATTTTTATTCGAAACAAATTTGATTAAATCAAATCTATTATAAATCAAATATAATATATTTATAATAATTATATATTAAATATATTTCATTTTTCGTATAATTAATATTACCCGACTCCGCCGCTCTGCTTCACTTCAACTTTTCAAATTTATTAGCATCAAAAGCAATAAACGTACTCCCACTTTCCCTTTCTCTCTTCCTTCTTTCCGCTTTATTCCATCAACGAACTGCGATATCTACAACACGCACAGAATTCAGAATTCAACAACTGTCGCTCCTCTGTATTTGTCACTCTTTACCTTGGATTCTTCCTGAATTCATGGTATAGAGCTGCTTCTTTACAGGGCCGCCTTGCCATGTCCACGCCTGCGCCGGGAGCCTCCCCGGGTCCTGTTTCTCTGCCGTCCAACACCACTTTCCACCACCCGCGCCTACAGTTCGGCAGCCGCCTCCTGCACCGGTGGCATCTCCCCCATCTACCTCTCCGCCGCCAGCGCCAGCTCCCGCCACTCCTCCAAAATCCACGCCTTCTCCGACTGTCGTCCCTCCATCTCCACCATCTGGATTGCCACGCTCTCCTCCGCCGCCACCGGGTGGTGGTTCTCCACCGTCGCATTCGGGTAGGGGGTCTCCACCTCCACCCGCGCATTCGGGTAGGGGGGCTCCTACGACGCCGTCGGGATCAGCGCCGGCGACCCCTAGTAGTGGGTCATCAGGAATATCAACAGGGTTGGTTGTGGGGATAGCTGTAGCAGGTCTGTTCATACTAGCTGTTCTAAGTCTGCTGTTTGTATGCTGCAAGACGAAGAAGAAGAAGAAAAGACTAGAATCGGATTACGATGTGTCTCCACGCCCTCACCCCGGGTCTAAAGGTGACCAGAATTTCCAAAGATGTATTGTTTTAGAATTGTTTATTAACTGGTTTCTGGGGTTATCAGAAAACTTTTTGGTTTCTTCGGAAGAGAGGTAATGATCATTTCTGGCAACACTAAATTACTCTAGTTGAGCCAAGATCAGATTAAGAATCCAGTTTATTGCTCTGTGTGTGTGGGTGAGGGGTGGGGGGGGGGGGGTTGGTATGGGGAGTGAATCAAGAGTTTGAATTTATTATACTAATTCTGGATATGGCTGACGCTGACTAATATAATAGTTTTAAATTTGTTCTTTATATGTAGTAGTATAATTTGTTTATTCTTGTGTTGCTTTCGCTGGATACAATCTTAGTTTTTGCAAGAATTACACTTGCAGCAGGGAATGTAATTCGTTGTCGATTCTTACTCTTAACTATCATCATCAGTTTTGGCAGCGTGTGCTTCTTGTATTTTTAAATCTACCCCATGCATATTGATTTTCTGAGTAGTTACTGAAGTCAAGCCTTTAGTTTCACTTTCCCGAAAGAATGGAGAAGACGACATAGATAATTGAATGAAGAAGGAGACAATATGGAACTGTTAAAAGTGAGATAGTTAAACCAACTTAAGTGTGAGAAAAGTACTAAGTTTGAAAACCCCTTGCTTTTCCACAGTGACCGGTCAATGTAGAGTTCATTAATATGACTGATCAGGAGTTTATACCTTATGGCTAGTTTATGATGCAGACTTTTTATTGTTCGTCTTTTTGGTGTTTGCTAGCTGAACGCTATGGTGGCCCTGTACATAATTGGCACCATAATGTTCCACCACCTGCTGATCATGTGGTTGCAATGCCGCCTAAACCTTCTCCACCGCCTGCTGCTGCATCGAAACCTTCTCACTCGCTAGTTCCTGCCCCTTCACCACCACCGCTGCCCCTTCATCATTACATGAGCAGCAGTGGAGGTTCTGGTTCTGCTTATTCAGGTCCTGAAACTCCAGTTCCACCGCCGTCATCTGCCCTGGTTTTAGGCTTTTCTAGAAGCTCCTTTACATATGAAGAACTGGCAAGAGCAACTGATGGCTTCTCAAATGCAAACCTTCTTGGGCAAGGTGGTTTTGGTTATGTGCACAGGGGAGTCCTTCCAAATGGTAAAGAAGTAGCAGTGAAGCAGATGAAAGCTGGGAGTGGACAGGGCGAACGGGAATTCCAGGCTGAGGTTGAGATCATAAGCAGAGTGCATCACAAACATCTGGTGTCCTTGGTTGGATACTGCATCACTGGGACTCAGAGACTGCTGGTCTACGAGTTTGTGCCAAATAACACGTTGGAATTTCATTTGCATGGTTAGTTTATTCAAACAAGTGTTTATCTTCTTTCCGGTTTATATTGATGGGAAAAATAGATTGAACTTGTGAAAAACTAGAAGCAAGAGAGAGCAGTTCTTCCCATTGCTCAAGTCTATTGAAAATTTATTTCATCTAGTTAAATGCATTGTATGGACTCATTCCATGTTAATTTGTTATTTCCATCCTATGATGTTTTTAGATGTACTGTAATTGTGCCATTTAAAATCTTACCAACCGAAGTGTATTTCAGGAAGGGGGAGACCAGCAATGGATTGGTCGACACGCTTGAAGATTGCTCTAGGTGCTGCAAAAGGACTTGCATATCTGCACGAGGATTGTAAGTTCTTCCTGGTGTATATTTTGAGTTTTCGTTTAACCCTACGGAGAAAATAGAGAACTTCCTGCACTTCATTCTTTGTGATCCTAAAATGATATATGTTCTGCATCAGGTCATCCAAAAATTATTCATAGGGATATCAAGGCATCTAATATTCTTTTGGACTTCAACTTTGAAGCGAAGGTAATATCTCTAACTACAATTGCATCATGAGGCCTTTCATTTCCTTGCATTTACAGTGGGCAATAGAATGTTGATGAAACATTGGAAGTCTGTAATCCTGTTTATGATGTAACCAGCAACTTAATAAATGATGTCGAAATTCAAACTATTGATGCAATAAAGAGAGATGAGGTTTTAGCTCTTCTAATGGCTGTTGATGAACATCATTTATTTTTTCAGGTTGCAGATTTTGGTCTTGCAAAATTTTCTTCTGATGCAAATACTCATGTCTCTACACGAGTGATGGGAACTTTTGGGTAGGACCATTATTTTGCCTTTCTTACTGCTTGTGTATTCTTTTGTTTTATTATCTGTGTATAAGCAAAATATCAATAACTTTCTATGGGCATGATGACTGATAGACTTGATCTATTGCTTTTTTCGCTGATAGTTTTCTTTTATTCTTTTTCTGACCTCTGCTGCCTTATTCTCGTGGGATGTCAGTTGGACATGGCTTTTGAACTCTCGCTTTCTGCAAATGTCATAGTTGGTGCTTACTGTGAAATATCAGCTGATTGTCATTCTAGTTCTTGCTTTAGTAGTCACAATTTAAGCTTCTAGTTGCAGTACCTGAACTATGTTACTCTATGGCCATTCCACATTAATCATGCTATCATTTCACATTAATTTAGGTATCTGGCACCAGAGTATGCTTCCTCTGGAAAACTTACTGAAAAGTCTGATGTATTCTCCTTTGGCGTCATGCTTCTGGAGTTGATTACTGGACGACGACTGTCGATAAAGATAACCTTACATGGATGATAGTTTGGTAGAACTGGTGAGTAGCCACTTAGATATGGAGGCTTTTTAAGTAATCTCATTTCTTCTCAAAATTAACCAGGCCTCAAGCCCTATGTCCCCATCCCACCCTTCGGTCTTTGCATGAATACCAGTATCCAGAAGAAATTAACAGAAAGGATATGTAATACAGGCTAGGCCTTGCTCAATTACGAGCTCTTGAAGATGGAAACTTTGATATCTTGTTGATCAACGAATACAGAATGATTACAATCACAAAGAGATGGCTCGCATGGTGGCCTGTGCTGCCGCTTGCGTACGCCATTCAGCTAAGCGTCGGCCAAGAATGAGCCAGGTAAGTTATTTCCCATATACGATTCAACATAGCTGCTTAAAGTCTCAGGTTAAAATTTAATTTCATTGAATTAGACTTATGAATGAGCGTGGTCAATTGGGAAAATCATGCTTGCATCATGGTTACATTTCATACGCAAAATGAAAGGAGACTGGATTCTGTTTGTTATATTTCTTGGCGCCGAGACTGTCTAGTAGTGCCTAACAATTCCTCTAGATTTTTGTGCTTGCTATTAACATCGATAAGTTACATGGAGAACAAGAAAAGCTTCCAAACTTAGTTCTGACCTCAAATGATTGATGTCGAAGTTTAAACTTTTTTGGTAAATTGACTTACAGGTTTGTAAGGCTTAGAAGAGAACGTATCCCTGTCTGACTGAAACGACGGAAATAAGACTCGGACATAGCACATGTACAGTTCATTATGATAGCTAGACTACGACACCAGGCAATAAACGAAGACAATGACCAAGTTCAGGAGAAATGGCTCTGGCAAGCCCAGAATACAGAAGTAGCGACCTATATAGCAACCCAACCAGTGAGTATGGTTTAATCCGTCTGGCTCAAGTTAGTGAAGGTCAACAAACTGAGAGAAATGGAGGTGGGGTAAGATGAAAAAGGGCGGTGGGAGGGTTTCAGTGGCGACGCCTAGCAACCAGATGCCTATTCACCTGTAAAACCTCAAAGAAAACCAAGTTTTTAGCATCCAGTTTCGAAATGTCGCGTGCTTTGCTTTACATTTACTTGCATACCGACTAATTATTCTTACTCCTTTTCAATTCTGGTTTCAATACTGTCAGTTTGTTTCCAATTGGTATACATAATGGCTTTGTATAGTATAGAACATATATAGTTGCAAATTCTTTGTATTTGATGCTTATCCTTGAGCTATTTTAACTTTGATCATGTTTCGGCTGGATAGAGTGACTTTGTTGTAAATCTGCTCAGGTGGAGATGACAAGGATTGCAATCCTAAGAATTTGTTGTTGGACATCTAAATTTGTAAACATTAGTATTGGTAATACGTACGTTCGAATGCATGTGGTATTCATACTTTTTTATTCTAAAATAAAAAAAAAAGTAATTAAAATATGATTTATAATTAAAAATATTATGTTAAACTTAATTTTACTTCTTTTCTATATCTATATCTATCCTATTATCTATATCTATTCTATATATCTATGTAAATCTATCTAATGTATATCTATCTATATATCTATGTTATCTATGTTATATAAATAATATTATTATATTTATTTTATTATTATTATTAATTATTATTTGTTTATATTTAAATTATTTATTTATTATATTATATTATATATATTATTATTTATTATTTATTTTATTTATTTTATTATTATATTATTATAATTTATTATTATATTATTTATTATTATATTTATATATTATATTATTATTATAAAGTGTGAAATGATTTGCCCATGTTTTATTTTCTTCCTTTTTTTTATGCCAACTATATTCCTTCAAATATTAGGCATATTATAAATTTATGTATACAAATAAGTAATTTTGTAATTAGTTTTTATAATAATACTTGTTATTTACTTACATAGTTGAATTGGGACAGAATTCTAATGAAAATAAATTACAATAAAGAGTCTTATTCATAAATAATAACTAATGAAATAAAATTGGTTAAAAATCTTAATACTAACTAGGAACGTACATAGGCTACATAATTAGGAGGATATACCTGTTAGAAACTTGAAGAAACATCTCTTGAAGGAAAGGGAAGCAATTCATGGTGTAATTTATCATTAACTTAATATAAGTTATATTTTATAATAAATATTATAAAAACATGAATAGCTTGAGATGTATTTTTTTTTTCTATGATGATTAAAAATATTAAATTTCATAGAAAATATAATTTTTATATGTCAATAGATAATATCTTAGGGTACCTAATTAAATAGTATAATAGTGCAAGTTCAACGAAAATAAAATTCATTGAGAAACAAAGACTTTAAATAAGTTTATGTTAAAAATCAATTATTTATATATCAAAAACAAACTTAGAATAAAATCACTTATTTGATAAGTGGTTCATCATTAATTAATCATAATAATATTATTCAAAATTATTTTTATAAAATTAAATAAATTCTGTGATTTTTGGGATGTTTGATGCACTTATAATTATTTGGTTTATAAGATTTCGAGTGCATCATTTTCAATAATAAGTAATTTAACTTCTGTACATTTATATTTTCAATTCAACTCTAACTTAATAAGATTAGTCAATGATTTTTATGTTGATTCCATTCAATTCATTCCATAAAATATTATTTGCCAATTTAGACTACTTCCACCAATACGAGGAATAAAATATAAATTAAAGAGAATATTAATATATTATAAACAACTTTGGTGATGGTTAGTATGAGTTAAAAAGGAAAAATAAAATTCATAACTATGTTTTTCCTGATTTGCCAAAACTAATGGATAAAGCAAAAAAAATTAAAAATCTTATTTCAATTAGTGAAGTAAATTTAAAATATGAATTAATTTAAATGAATATATTTTTATTACAAATATAGGGATGTAAAAAATAAAGTAATTATTAATAATCTTTTGGTTGTATAATATTATATAAGTAGTTTTAGAACCTACATTTTTATTAGATTTTATAATTATTGTAAAAAATTAATGATAATATGATTCTAAATATTTATTATATATAATAAATCATAATTTCATATTAATGTTGTATATGTTATATCATAATAAAAAAGCAATGAGTATTAATTTGGGATATTTTAATTTCTTAACTTTCTGTAATGGTTAAAATAACCTCATAAAATACGTGAACATAAATTTGGTATCATAGGAGATAATATTATTGGATGTCTAATTAAATAAAACAAGAACATTATTAATTGAGCTACTGAATATATGATGTCTTGAAGTATTTGGTCTATGTATTTAAATTCTATCAAATATTTTTTTTTCTAGCAATAGATAATTTAATTTCTATATTAGTAAATTCTTAATTGATCTCTAAATTAGATAAAGTTAGTTTAAAAAAATTAATTTATAGCACTTCAATTCATTCCACTAAGCACTGCTAACCAACTTAAAGCATGTTTCCACAATTTTATTGAACAACATGACAAATAAAATGAAAAGTTAATTACTAGATAGTTACATTAGAAATAACTCTAAAGATGGTTGGTGTAAGAATTTAAAAACATAAAATATTAACATCATACTTGATGAGTCAAACAAATTAATTTATGGATGGAAATTAATATTATAGAAAGAATTAATGATAAGATCTAAAATTTCGAGATAAGCCAAAAGAACAACAAGATTAAGTACCATTTTTTCACATAAAATAATGGTGAATTTTTCGTCACAAATATAGAGAAAGATGAGTATCATGGAGATAATTAGTTATAAAATCCAAAATTTATAAGGGGCAAAAATCGAAAAAAGTAAATGTCTACCTTCTTTTAAAAATTGAAGATCATAAGTCTATGAAACATGGAAGAAAATTTGAGGGAGCTATTAATGAAGTGAAATTTTTTAACTGAAATTAATTTATTTTGATTTTTACTAATCATGTCATCACCTGGCATTTACAAAACAATTAATGGGGATTAAAAGTCATTTTAATTATTTTGATCACAGACAATTAATGAAAACAAATTTGTACATAACAAGATGCTTATTTTATCTATAAACGGTATATTTAAATCGATACAATAAGACTTATAAATATATTCAAAAAGTTTCTTGAAATAATTCTCCGATACTAATAATAGAATAATTATTATGCACTAAATAATAGGAAAGGGGGATAGTTGGGCTTTTCTTTTAATAATAATATAGTTTAATATAATATCAATCCGTTCTGTGTTCTTGATCCGTCTATTAAAATTCTCAACATGTTTTCCTTCCACCACAAGCATATTTTGATCACATTAGATTTTTAAATAAAACCAATTCATATATGAACTAGAGTTCAAGGACTTTTTAAAGCACAGTTGACAGTCAAAATAAAATACTTCATAAGATAATCACAATTGTTTAAAAATTAACATTTCTTTTCTACAAGTGATAGTTTTATAATTTTTACACTAATTAATTAGTGTACATCAATTATAATTCTAAACATAAATTAAAATTCATTAATAGGAAAAAAATATAGAAAAAGTATAAAATCTTAACTTTAGATAACTTTGTTACTAAATCAAACGGAATTAATGATTAAATAAATAATTATTAAATTATAATATTATTTGGATATGCACCTTTTCAATTCCATTTAGCAAATTAATTGTTCATGATATATTTATTTACTAGAATAATTCTATAATTATTCTAATTTAAACTTAAATTTGTAATACTACATATTCATTTAACCAACCTGATAGAGAAAATAATTTTGAAGCTATTTTTTTTAATTTTAGTTTTTAAATATTCAAATTTTAGAAAAATATAGAAAAGTAAGAAAGGTAATTATTTTATACTATTACATTTTATTTTTATATTTTGTCTTGATTAGGCTAATGAAATAATACATATAAGCTTTGGAAAATATATAAAAAAAATGATAAATAAAAAGAAAGCCAAAAAAAACTTAATAATTTATTGTTGATTCTTTCTAATAAGGATAAATAGTAAACTTTTCTTTTGGTATATAGAAAAAGGGTACAGACAGATTTTTTTTCTAAATTATTATGTACTACTTATTTATTTATTCTCATATTGGTTAAAGAAATTAAATATAGTTTTGTAAATATGAATTATATCTCAAAAAACATAAAACACTAACATAAGAATTAAAGATGGAATTTGAAGGATACATATGTCCATGGAAAATTTATATAGAAACCTTGATCTAATATACAAAATAAGGTTCAAACTTATTTTTAAAATTGTATTTAACTATACATGTAAGTTTTCATTAAGATAAAAACTTGAGGATTGTGATTAATGAAATAATCTTTTACTTATAATTTTTTAATGTTGTGGCAGCCTTGATTAAAAACAAAAATCATTTTACATTAATATAGTTTTATCATATATTGGTAGTTTTTGTTTTATTTTCTTAGTCTTGATTGACCATGAATATTGCCAGATTAAGAATTATATTACTATTATTAAAAGTTGAAAAAAATGGCATATATGTTTTAACATATGAAATTACTTGACTTGGTCTTATGTTATTCGTTTAAAGTGCTATGTACACGATATACAAATATCGATCAAAATAAAGTTCAACTTAATTTAATAGTAATGTTTTAATAACTTTTACTTCTTGATAATGTGATCTTTGAATAAATATCCTTAATATGATTATCATTTTTGTAATTAATATGATACAAATTTAAAACTTTGAATAATGATATTATCAAAATAAAAATTTAAGATATAGTTGACATGTTTTATGTTTCTTACATTTTTGTACCTATTATAACTTTGACACATAATATAAATTATTGAATTGTTTTCACTAATATGCTTAATTAGTATTATATCAGGTGTTAAACACATACAAAGTTTGGTAAAATTGTAATTGAAATTGAGACAAATTAATTTAGATTAGATTAGATTATATATGTGTTATCTATTTTTCATTAAACAAAATTTTAGTTTTAAAATAAAATATCGTAAAATATATGAGTAAACTTGAAATTTTTATAGTTTTTAATTTTTTTTTTCTGATGACTAAACTAATGTTATTAAAATTATGAAATTGATATAAGATCGTTATTGATAGTATAATTAGACCAATAGTTGGACTCTTAAATATTTAATGAACGAATTAATTAGATTGAGTCAGAATTGAAGTACAAAAACAAGAACAAAAGTTATTCTTATTTATTTCAATGTCAATTACTTGAATATATTAAAATTAAGAAAATATTAGGGTTTTGAACTTTAGTTTAATAAATTATTAAATTAGATTAAATTAAGAGAAAATTAGTGTCTTGAACTTTAGTTTATTATTTAGCTACTAAAAGAGAAGTAATTCCTCCCCCCCCCCCCCCCCAAAAAAAAAAAGCAAAAAAAGATGATAAGTTGTATAGATGCATATTTAATTTACTACAACTTGCACAATTCGAACAATGTAATTTTCTTAATATTTTCATACAAAAATCAAAATTAGAACTAAATATCTCAATAATGGTGCGAAATAATCGGCTTAGTAACACGAAAACAAAAAAAATTCAAAAGATATATACAAAAAGATAATAGAATGAACAACTCACAAGTTTTGCCATGAACTATATATTTATTAAGGACATTTCATTAAGAAAAACTTAATAAACTGCTATTACTTTTAGCCATATAATAATTATTATATTAGTACTTAAATAAATAATTACTATTACTTATATTTTTCAAAACAATTAAAAGTTTGTAACTATTTATAATTTTTATAACTATCTTTGAAAAAAATAAAACAAATGTTAATTGTCCACACGCAACGCGCGTGCACCTTGCTAGTATCGATAAAAGTATGAATCACTTAAAAAGTTTATTTCTTTTTTTGATTGGACTAAATTAACCTTGTAATATTATTTTTTAAAGGATAACAATATAAAATAATATACTTATTAATTACTTTTCACATTGCAAAGATTTACTATTATTAATCATTAGTTATATTTATTTCTATCAATTACTTTTCACATTATCTTTATTTACCCATATCATTTTTTATTATATTATGTTATGTTGAGAAGTTTCCTTGCATAGACATAAATGAGAATGACATAGATTAGCTTGACATACTAAAATATATAGGTTACGTGACAAATGAAAATCAACTAAATGAATAGCCATGTAAAATAAATATTTGGAAGAGTAACATAGGTTAACGAAAAAAATGAGAATCAATTAAATCAATTATAGTGTAAAGTGAATACTTTTTGTGTTAATTAAGATAGACTAAAATGTAATTTGACCATTTGAGATGTAATTACTGGGTATGTTATATAATTCTTTTAATCATCTCTAATATAAAAAGAACAAAATATCAGTGGACAGGATTTTATATCTTCAACAACATAAGATAGAAATTGCCCCTTGTAAAAAAAAATATCAAAATGGTATTTCTAAACCATCATCACACATTTTTGTTTTCTCGAAAAAGAACAGAAAAAGAAGAAAAAATGGGCACAATATTATAGATAAATATTGTCTATATCTATGTATATTATAAGAGTGTGAATTATTTGATTTTTATATTTCTTCCCTTTTTGCGATGACAATTGTATCGTTTTCATATAATAGTAGATTATAGATTTATGTGTACAATTAAATAATTTTATAATAATTGCTAATTTCTTAAATAGTTGAATTGAGATAGAGCTATAATAAATATAAATAATTATAAAAAATAGTTATATTCATAATATAGAGTTTTATTCATAAATAATTAAATAAAATTAGTTAAAAATCTTAATGCTAACTAGGACGAATATACAGGCTATATACGATTTGGAAACTTGAAAAGGCATCTTTTTGAAAGAAAAGGAAGCAATCCATGAGACAATGTACCATTAATTTAATGTTAGTTAAATTTTACAATAAGATATTATAAAAAATGAGTAACTTGAGATGTTTTATTTTTATTTTTTTCTGCTAATTAAAAAATATTAAAATTTCATAGAAAGTATACTTTTATATGTCCACAAATAGTATTATGGGGTACCTAATTAATAGTTTAATACCGCAAGTTCAACGAAAATAAACTTCAATTGGCAACAAGGACATTAAATAAGTTTATGTTAAAATCAATTATTTATGAAAAACAAACTTAGAATAAGATCAATTATTTCATAAGTGGTTTCATAATTAATTGTCTTTATAATATTAAGGGTTAAATACACTTTGTCCCCCCTGAACTATTCGTATGTAACGTTTACCCCCATATACTAACAAATGTAACACTTACCTCCTGGTGGGACAAAATTACCCCTCATGCCTTGAATATTTATATTATTCACAATATATTTGGGTATTTTACATATTAAATCATGACCAAGTTATTTTCTAACTAAAAGAAATTTTTAATAAGTTAAAAATTTAAATTAACAGTGGAGTAATAAGTTAATATATATAATAGATACACAACAAATATAATATCCCAACAACTCATAAATACTTTTGAAAAGAAATTGACAATATATATGCTTAACAAAAAGTGAAGCACTTCTAGGAAAAAAATGAATAAATTTAATTTTATCGTATTTTTTAATGAAAATATATTTAAAAAATGGGCATGTAATTACTCATTTTTATAAACTTAACTAGTTAATAACTTAATTTTATTACAAAATTAATAAAATCTTTTACTTGAAAGTCTTTTGTGTATTTATTGTACTCATTCATTACTTAACTTTGAGTCTGTAAAATACATGTAAACAATTATGATAATTTTAAAGTGTAACTAGTTAACTTGAATGTGACATGAACCTTATAAACCAAACATAATTTCTTGAGCTTCTAATAAAATGATGGTTATAGTTAAGAAAATTATGAAATAATGTGAAATTAACAATTAAAAATATATAAGTGACACTACAAAAAAAAGCTTATTTGGGATAGATATTAGGACGGAATTTCCAACGAAAATTCGTCGCTAATAAGGTTTCCGACAAAATTTCCGACGGATGTGGGACGAAACGGTCACCGTTTCAAAAAGACACATCGGAAAATATTTTCGACGAACGTTCCGACGAAAATGCATTTCTGTCGGAATATTTGTAACGGAGTTCCGACGGTCCATTAATGTTGTCGGAACTTTCGTCCATAGGACGAAAATATGTTTTTTATTTGGAATGAAAGTTGGATCAGATTTTGGGACAAAAATTGAGGATTTGCAATGAATTTTAAACAAAAAAATTTATATAGTGTCGTCGGAACATCCATCGGAAAATTTGTCAGAAAGTTGATCGAAAAAATTGTGAAATAATGTGTGGTGGAACATTCGTCGGAAAGTTGATCCGAAAATTATGACAGATATTTCATCATCGGAATATATTTGTCGAAAACCGTCCCAAATTAATTTGAGAATTGAAAAGAATTAGGGATGGAATATAAATCAAAATGGTCACAATTTCATTCCAAAATATTCCGATGCAATTTGCAACGATTGTCATCCCGAAATCCATCCCAAATATTTATTAACTTTTATAAAAATATTATTTTATTTTTTAATATTTTATTAAAAATAATATTTTAGAAACCACATTTTATCCATTAAAATTATAACTAATTGCCAAAAGTAAATATTGTCGTTTTAAAAAGCATATAAAATAAAAATTAAAAAAAAATCCTAATCTAGACGCTCTGACGACAGCTCATCCCCCGGCTCCGGATCTACAGCATCCTCGGCTGCCGACTACGCTGCTCCCTCGACTGGGTCATCAGTGGTCGACTGCACCTCGGAAAATATCTGTGACATCCCCACCTTGTCACACAATGTAGTCAAGACCAACATGATTTTATCAAGCTTGGTATTGACGCCAAGGACAGTCTGCGTCAGGGCAGCAGTGGACGAAGATGGTCGGGCATCTGTGGTCCATGATCAGGGGGTGTCTGAAATCAACGCATCGGACCCCATGCCGAAAATTGAGCCCCGCTTTCTCCCTCCGGCTGCCTCAGCCCACAACTGGTCCTCCTGGACAATTGAGGCCACCTCCCTCGACGTAGGCTGAGAGACATGCTTCTCGATCAACCTCTGATATCTATCCTGAAAATAATTAAACAAACCTTATTAGTCAATAATTAATAAAATGTATAAGTAAATAACTAATGTACTTTTTATTATTTATTAATTATTTTAAAAAAAAATATTGAAGAACTTACTATGACCTCCTCGGCCCGCTTCCCACTCCAGGTGTCGTTTGTTTTCTTTTTGTAGCAATCAGCGAATACCTCCATTCGTTTAGGTGGACGGCCAAGTTGAGTCTCCTATACAGATATTTGAATAAGTAAGAAATTTATAAATTTACAACATTAATAAAAATAATTAAATTTCTATAATTTAAAATTTTACTTACGAGTTTCCTTTTATGCATGCCAACAGAGGATGACCCCCACGGTAGATGGTGCTGGCCGCTCCAGAGTTGGCCGCTCGATTAGCCTTATTCTTAGCCGACTTTTTCCTTGAATTCTTTGGAAGCCCAGTACACCTGGAGGTCATGCCAAATGTCGTCCCCCAACCATTTGGGTTGTCTACCCTTGCTCCTAGCGTCCGAGAAATTTTTAATAAGCCAGTTGCATCGGTGCGAGTTGAACCAAGCTTGCATCAGTCTGTCCGGGCAGTTCCACTGATATACGCGCTGCAAGACAAGAATGCAATTGAGTTATTAGTACACAAGAAATAAATATAATATCAAATTATAGTATTAAGAAATGCCATATATACGTACCTTCAGCTCCTCAAACCATAAATTCTTCTGTGATTTCGGGGATCTTTTTGTAGATGGGCCACGGCTCCGTGAAGTGGCCCGAAATCACTAAACCGATGCAACTGTGGAAGTCTCAATCGTCCCTGTTGTTGGGAACATTTTTATCAATATTCAAGTATAAAAAATGTTATTATTTGTTTATTAAAAGAGAGATTGAAGAACGTACTTGGCCTCGGCGAGGGTAATAAACTTGCGCGCATCTTGAGGTGCTGCAGTGGGATGTGATACGGATGATGGGCTGGGGGAAGGTGTAAAGGATCCCCCCACCCCACCCTGCGACGTCATGGGCGTCGTGGTTGATGGGCCAAGTGGCGTTAGGTCACCTAACGGGCTCTGTGGAGGCTCATCTGGTGTAGAAGCGGCCAAAGGTGTTGGGAGGGGCTGATTGGATGCTTTCGGAGCATTAGAAGCATCAGGGGTAGGTGGTCGAACTACTTGCCCACGACCCTGACCACGACAGGGGCACCTAATTTTATCTCCGCTCATGTGTGTACGCTGATTCTTAGTCCAATCTACGAAATCCCGAACACCATCCTCAAACTCCTGGCTAACAACAATATTCCCCCGCAGATATTTCTCATACATCCAATCCTAGATTGTCTTAATATTTTTACCTAATTATATAAAAATATATGCTTAGACATATTACTTACAAATACTTCAACAATTATATATAAAGTCTAAATTAAATATTTAATACACAATTAATTATATAAGACATTAAAACCAAGAACAACATGAGAGACTTAAATTAAATGGTTACATTATTTATTAATTACCTGATGATAACGATGGACGCCCTCCAACTCAATTTTTCAGAAGAAAATAGCCGATCACAAGTTCTGGAATATTGCGCAAATTCAATATATTTATATATGTATATATATATGATGTAATTGAAGGTTGATATGTATATATTTCAGATTTGGGAGGTTAATTTGAAAGGTATAATGCAAGTGATGAGAATATAAATGAGAGGTAGCACTCAAATATATACTATTATTTGGAATGAATTTTCTGATGGATTTTTCGACGGATTTATTAATTGTAATATAGCCGTTGAAATATAGCCGTTAGACCATTTTCCGACGGTTTTTGGGACGAATTTTCCGATGACATATAACCGTTATAATATAGCCTTTGTAATATAGCCGTTAGACCTTTTTCCGACGATTTTTGAAACGACATTTCTGATGACACAACCTATCCGTTACAAAAGTTTGTGACCATCATTTGGCGTCGGAAATTCTGTCTCAAAATATTATATTTAGCGACAAAAGTTCTGAAGGATTGTCATCGGGACATTGTTTTGGGGCCTTACAGTCGCAAAAAATTGTCAAGTGGTCGGAATTCTGTCGGAACATTCCGACGACCAGTACGCCATCTGAAACTCTGTCCCAAACTTGGAGAAAAGAAATATTTCCAACAAACATTCCGACGATTAGCGACGAACATCTTTTCATGTCCTATTTTCCGATGGAATGTGCGACGACTGTATCCTTTTTCCGACGAATTGTTCAATTCCTCCATCTATTAAAGGAATCCGTCGGAAATTCGTAAAATCCGTTACAAAAACGTCGGCAGTTGGGACAGATTTTACGACCACTGTTGGCCGTCCCAAATTTCCGTCCCAATAAACTGTTTTTTTTTGTAGTGCGATTAAGAACATGTAACTCGGATTAATTAAATTAAGTATGAATTTCCATATTGACCAATTAATATATTTCTAATAAAGTTGTCTAATTTATTTATATAATAAAATAATACAAATATTCCTCAAGTAAGAATTTTATGAAAATTAATAATCTTATTAATTGAAAGTAATTGCATATATATAAGACAAATAAATTATATTGTTATGCTTCAGATTTTTGTCCCAAAAATTAAAATGATATTTAATATATGTTATTCTAAGTTAATCTATACCTATATATGTCACAAATGGTTTCTTTCATTTTTTATTTACCTAAATTACCTTTATTATATTATTTTTATAGTACTAATTAATTAATTATGTAAATGAATTTATAATATTATAGAAAAATTCAAGAATTTGATTAGTTTTTTTGATTAAACGTGACTTCTCATTTTGTTCACCATTTTAGCTTCTCTTGCCTTAGCACATCCATCATTGTCGAAATTGGGGATTCCATCTACTTATATACTTCAAGAAATGCTCAAATGTACGTACGAGTTTGAGGTTTGAGTACATTCTGGGTAATTTTTGGATCACATCAGAGCGAAGGGTCTGTTTTGGTCTATGGGGTTTGATCTCAACAGAATTTATTAGGAGTCTTTTCGTGTATTTTTGTATTTGCTTACCAAGGGATTTCTCTTGATGTGCTTCAATTTTACTTTTTATGGGATGAAATTGGTGGGTGTAAATTTATCTACTATACATATTGCAGGGCTTTGCTTCATTTTTTTTTATTTTATATTTTTTTTGTGCTAACAAGTTTAGGAGTAAGGATGAGATGGAGGTATTGAATTCTTTCTGTTTTCCTTCTTCACTTGGGTATCAACATGAACAAATTTTCTTAATTGGTTTTAGTGTAAAGGTTAGTTTTTATAGTGTAGTAGTCAATTCATGTTTTTTTTTTTTTAACTTTTTTGCAACTTCTTGATGATCTTCATATGGAATTGAGACCTCATATTCTCGGGAGAGTCATTAAAGATGTACAGAAGTCTTTGCCTCCTAAAATTGAAGGCATCTTCAGGGTTGAAATGCCACCACTCCAGAAACAACGAATGCTTTTTCAAAAGAAAAAAAAAAAGGAAGATAGGAACAGTTTTATTAGGAAACTAGAACAAAAATAAATTTAGATTGTACTAAAAACCAATTAGTTGATTATATATCTCTTTCTCTTTGTCAAGTTGCATCATATTTTAATATAACCAATCAAAGAACATAACATCTTATACGTGTGATATTCACTAAGTATATAAAAATAATTATATTTTTAATTAAATCAATATAATATATATTTTTAAAAAATCATAATAATGGTTATGACTTCGTTCCGTTAGTAGTATTTTATTGGTTAACTTTTCAGTTAATGTAAGAGGAAAATTAAAAAAAGTAATAATAAGTGAATATCTCAAGTTATAAAGCTCAAGCACAAATAAGAGGAAAACTTATTAAAACCATATTAAATATTTTATTCAATCATTCATGTTAGTTGAATATTTTTTAATTTATAGTCTTTTTAGATTATTTATTTATTTAAAATTTTGAAACATGTATTTAGTACATTAAGTAATTAGTTAACCTTTTGGAAGAAAAATTACCAAAGGAAATCGATCCAGGGACGTAATTAAAACTAAATACATTTTTTATCGATTATATTTAGAATTTTCAGTATATATTGTTTCAATATTTATATTGAATATATTCATTCTCGCGGCATGTACGTACTCTGAAAATTGTCATTCTTTATAAAAGAAAATATAATATAATTTTGATAAATAATGATTTGAATATTAGAAATTATTTTATTTTCTGACTAAAAAAGTTTACGAAATATTCAATAATAAATTTGAAAATATAATATAAATTTGCATTGGAAAGAAATGTCGGAGAATAGAAAATATGCAGCATAAATACATAAACAATATGCAAAAATTCAAATTTCAAGTTCAATGGACATTATAAACAATGCATCCAATGCATGTATTAATCCCAAATTAATTAAGCAAATTTGATCTAAGAAACAATCCAATTATTCCAAAATCAAATGTGCAAAATTAATACATTTTCAGAATAATGTGCAGAAAAAAAAATACGTTTGAATCTTCGTAGGTCCGTTTTTCTCTAGTAAGAAAAACTTGACTTCTCCCGGTGTGGTTTGGACTACATTAGAGGATTCATACGTTTGAATCTTGATGAACGTTTTTCATCTATTGGAGAGGGAACAATGCTAGTAGCACAGCAGAAAAGATAAGTACAAAGGTAACCCCTGTTTATTTATATGTAGTTCTCTTTATGATTGTCTATGTGCCATATATGATACACTTGCTTTATTTTATCATATTCTAGATCGAACGCCGGGTTGAGCACCCAAGAGAACACCCCTTGGGATGTTTTATTATGATATGTGATTTAAATACCGCTAAATTCTGCATCTCTCGCTTCCATTCGCACTCCCGGGCGAATCCGCTTGTCCTTCATGTGTCCCTTCGCACATAGCTGGAAGACAATTTCAAGAATTGAAGCATGACATAAATATAGTCAGTGCTTGGAGGATGCAAATGAAACAAGCTACCAAAGTGAAGCCAAACTTCATTGACTGCACTACTGGTATGAAACAGATTCGGGATCGATTCAGTATCCTAACAACAGAAATACTTGGAGGCTAGAAGCAAGCCTTTCTCTTGTAAGCGCTCATCCACGGAGACAAAATTATGTAGCAGTCACCAGATGAAGATTGAAACCGATAGCAACACGCATGGATGCCACAAATTGTTGAGGAGTGGGCACCGAGTCCCCATCGTTTGAACCAAATTGTAGGGTGAGTGGACGGTGAATGCCCCATAGGTTTGCCCCTTCCACCACGCTCTATGTTCCCAGTGCTTGTCAAACATCAAAGAGGGCACCTTAATAGCCGCAATAAGAAGTACAACACAAGTGAGCTTATGCCAGTCCCAGTCCCCATTTAGCCAATAGTAGTTCACTTTCTCATGGAACTCAAATTGGGGCCAGACAATATCCACTAATGTACCCTCACCTAACTAATTGTCATGCCAAAAGCGCAACTCGCCTGATTCGAGGGATGGTTTCGGCCAGGTCTTTGGTCGAGTGCATGCGACGCCATTGCGGTGATGCTACAAAAGAAATTCAGGCAGATACGTGGCATGAGCGTTTAAAGTATCTCTTCTTCAAAAACTCAACCCAAAAAGATGAGCTTGTACGAAACCTCCACCATGGATTATGAGAGAAGGCTGAGACGATGTCCGACAGCTTCCTCACCCAAGATCCCCAAAAAAAACCATTTAGCATACATTCCAACTTGACCAAGACCCTTTTAGGTGGCTTAGTAACTGACATAAGGTAGATCAGGAGGGAGAGGAGTACTAATTTTATGAATTGGAGGTGGCCCACATATGAGAGAAACTTTTTCTCCCATCCTCCGATTGTCGCCCCAAACCTCTCAATCAAACAATCAAAATATTCCATTTTTATTCTACCCACGTATATAGGCACCCCTAAGTAATTTAACAAGAGGGGTTGCAACACAAAGTCGGTGAACCGCTAAATATGTCATTGGATCCATAAAGGGGCTGTTGGTGATACAATAAATGAGCTCTTAGCTATATTGATGCTCTGGCCCTTTTCCCTCTTAAAGGCATGAAGGAACCCCATAATTTTGCTTAATCCATCCTCTTTCGAATTGGTAAAAATAAGGACGTCATCCGCATAGGCCAGATGAGAGATCCCCTTACTCCTCTTATAGAGAAACGATCTATTCATTGTGAACAAAAGATTCAGGCTCCTTGAAAGAAATTCGAACACAAGCACAAATAATATTGGGGATAACGGGTCCCCTTGTTGCAATCCCCTTGTCAACTTGAAAAAGCCACTCAGGGTACCATTTATGAGGACCGAGAACCAGCAGGTCGTGATGTAGGTATGGACTAAATAGATCCACTTGTCTGGAAAGCCAAATTGACCCCAGCCAACTCTGGCATATGCCTTGTGAAGGACAAGCGGATCCGCCTGGGAGCGCGAGCGGAAGCGAGAAATGTGAAAAATAATACGATAGCATGAATTAAATCGCATATAAAAGCGAAATCCCAAGGGGTTTACCCTTGGGTGCTCAACCGGGCGTTCGATGTAGGATGTATTAATATTTAAACATATATTATACATAGGACATAGATGAAATGTAAATCTACAAAAGCGTAAATAACCGTTACCTTTGTAGATTTCAGGTGTGCGTGGCTACTTGCGTTGTTCTTTCTCCGGAATGCTTACAAAGTCCAAACATATGGACTCTCCAAAGGTAATCCACACCACACCGGAAAAAACTCACGTTCTCCTTGCTAGAATAAAACGGGTTTATGAAGGAATTGGTTTAAGAAAATAAACATTTTGAATTAGTGTTCTCTTAAACCTACTTTGTTCTTCCTTTTTGATCCAAGATCAAATGAAGAACACAAGTGGGAGAGGGAGAGAGAGGCCGAGAATGAGAGAGAGGAGAGGGGCCGAAAATTGCTTCTTCTTTTCCTAGAAAAGATGAATTATGATTTTCATACATAAGGTGTTGTATATACTCATATATATACATAATTAATGTGATTATTGAAATGTGTCTAGGTTCATCCAAGAATGTCAGATACAGCCCAATCAATCACCATTAATTCTTCAATCAAGCCTACCAACTTTTAAGGTATGATCAAATCATATCAAAAGGGAAGGGTTTGATTAGAGTTGATTTATTTCTTACCAAAAGAGACAAGTCAACCGCCACCTTGCATGCAACATGGCTGTATTTTGCTTCCTCCAAGGGAGCATTTTCAGCCATGCTCAATATGGGAAGAAGTCCAACTTCTTCCTATTCCAAAATAGGAATTAATTCTCCTCTCGAGTCAAAATTTAACAGACCGGGTTATACCGTAATCCAATTACGACAAACCCAAAATTAAATCCAATTTAATGTCCACTTAAATAATTCTCGTTGATCTTTCAATCCAATCAAAAGATCCAATGTCTCGACTTTCCATAATTAATCGATAAATCCAATTTACCGATTAAACGAGGGCCCGATGCAATATCAGCCCGTCCATCCAATGGACTATCCCTTAAGTAATCCAATTACTTATTTATCCTTCGAGATTGACTCCAAGTCAATCTCTCAACCTTCTCGGTGATTTGTGTGTGACCCTTTAGGTTTACCCTCAGCTAGATTTGGGCCCATGTCCCACAAGGGCCCGTTACCATGGGTGGCCGTCTAGCAACGGTCCATGGCACTAGAGACTAGGTGAATGTTGGCATGAACATTTAGGCGCCGATTTTGTATGGGTACGATCCTTCCGTCTACCATCTCCCGGCCTTAGTCTAAGGTATGGAATTGGGCGTCGGTTCCTATCCTTGATTAGGCATTTATGCTTAATACTCGAGACTACGCATGCTTCATTGCCTGTGGCCACAGCTTTAAACAGCATGAACGTGTCTCTGAGTGCATAGGAGATACCTCTGTCACATACTGACAGGGGACGGATCCTCTTCTTGGAATGCACCGTCCTCGCTACACATTCCGACTGCACTGGACAGGCTTATAATGATCACCTTACAGAATGACCACCTCTCGCCAGATCCAAGATACAGCCGTCCTGTGCACGTGACTGCTATGGTTCTTCAAGTCTGAGGACTAGTCCCGTACTATCGGAACCGGGAAAATCCAATCATACCGATCAAGCCTCCAAGGCTTCCATATGATAATCCCGCAAGTCAGTCCAGTCAGCTCGACCCCAATCGACCAACCCATCAAGATCGTGTAGGCATCCCACCCCTATCGCCGATAAAACACGACACCCATCCAATGAACACGACTCTTGATGCAAGTCTCTATAGGACTCTCGATGCCCTGTCTTGAGGTCCTCGACTTGGAACGTTTCAGACCCAACTCTTAATCAGTTAGTTTCATGACCACCATCCAATGTGTGGCCCAACTGTATGATTTGTCAATCATGGTCTGTGGGCTTTGTTGCGATATAAGTAAAACATTGTTTTAACATATGTAAAATGAGCGCAACAAAGTAGGTACCAATAGTGACGAACACTCATTTTATTCATCACATAATAATATTACATTTACATCAAGTTGTCAAATAGGTTACAAATCGCCAAACTTATTGGCTTTCTAGTCACCTATTCTAACACCTTGGCCATATCAAACTTGAGTGCCACATTCCAATCTATCTTGTTGGACCTAATAGAGTGAATAATTTCTTGTGCTAGCATAATGTTATCGCCGACTTGACGCTAAGGATACCAAACCACTCTGGTTCGGAACCATCAAGCCTAGAAGAAGGTGCTTAAGTCAGTTATTGAGCAATTTTGTCATAATTTTGTTAGTCGTGTTACATAAAATGATGGGGAGGAATTCAATCCAACTAGCGGTCTCCTCACCTTCAGAATGAGGATGATGGTGGTCATCGTGAAGCTCAAAGAAACGAGGTCCCATTAAGAAAGTTCTGCACCACCTCCGCGACGTCAAGCTTATGATGTCCCAACATTGCTGATAAAACACCGCATTAAAACCATCCGGATCAGTCGTGCTATCCACCGCCATATCAAAGACCACTCATGAGACTTCTTCTTCATTAGTGGCTCGATGCACGACTGCTCCTCGTGGTCAATCAACGTTGCGGTGGAAGGCAACAAAGGCCGACCATCCTCACCATCTTGTTGTGTATCCACTGTCAGCAAAGAGAGAAAGAAGGCCACTCTTGAGTCCTGAAGCTGCCAGTGATTGGTAACGGCACGATGCTCGTGTGTAAACGACTGAATGAACATGCGAGCTCGCGTCTTGCAAACTAAGGAATGAAAATATCTTGTATTCTTTTCTCCCTCGAGAACCCACTTACAAGCTGATTTCTGACGCCAATAATCTTCCTCTGTTGTCAACGTTTGTTAGAGTATGGCCGTGCAGCGATTCATTGCTATCAAATTACTATCCGTAGGGTGAGCATCATAAACAAGAGAAAGTGTTAAAACGTGGCAGGAGACGAAGCGGATCAGCAAGCTACCGAGACACCCTGTGAGCAACAAGAGAAAGGGCCAACCCCTATTGAGGTTCCGACCCCTCCTCCGTCTACAAAAAATCAGAAAGCGAGATCAGACAATGAGTGCTCAAATGACATGTCGAGCCTTGAAACTGTGGAGAACTCAAGGGAGAAGTCAGCCAAGGGGCGCACATTAAATGAGTTGTCCCCAAGGATCCTCTTTTAGGCTCCAACCTTGCCGATAAAAATCCAATCAGCATGATTTGTGTATTTGATCCAACACCACTTTGAGATGAGGCTAATAGATTGCTAGATAAATAGGGATCTCATATTGACGCAAAGACGGACGATGAATGTGAAAATGAGGGATCATCGTGGAATTTTTCGAAAAATGAAGCTTCGTTGGACATTACAGCGGATGATGATGATTTCGTTGAGGCTAAGGTGAGGGGCCTACACTGTCGGGCCCTCTCGATAGCTCACCCAGATCGAATTTTGACATGAAGTCCCGCCCATGTGCACTCCACCTCATCTCAATCACAACAATGAATGCACTCATATGGAATGTGCAGGGTGTCGTGAATAAACAAAAGATATTAAGGGGAGTTTGTAAAAAAGAAAAGTTAACAATGGTTGGCATTATTGATCCAAGGCAGCAGTGGAGCAAAAATTCTGTTTGTCAGCAATTTTGGTTATAATTCTTTGATACGTAATTGCAATAATCGCATTTGGTGTCTACTGCCTGAGTCCATCGCATATGAGGTACTTAAAGATGAGGAAGAGTTTTTGCAGCTTCGACTATGGGCTCCTTTCACTCCACATCTAGTTTTGTGCACAAAAGTGTATGGAAAATGTGACAAAATTACTCGAGAAAGTATTTGGGACTTCATGCATTCAATAGGGGACCAAACAATGCCTTAGCTCATTGGCCGGGATTTTAACTCGGTGATTTCGGTCTCGGGGCAATCAAATGGATTTTATCCCCATCATCATTCGATTGAAGATTCACTGAAGCAATCTTTAACAGCGACTTAATGACATCGGCTTTGAAGGAAGCCAATAGACATGGACAGACTATCAGCTTTGCAACGGCTCAATAGGGTTCATTTTCGAGCGAATGGGTAGATGCTTTCCCACTCACTCTGGTGCAACACCTTCCCCGGTCTTCCTCCGATCACTGTCCTCTACTCATCAAGGTGCAAACCATAGCCACTTCTGGTTCATCCTCCTTTCGATTCCAAAATATGTGGCTCCATCACGCAGGATTCATGTAGGTAGTGAGGGACAACTGGGACCGTCTGGCCATCTATAGTGGCATGCAACGATTGGGTGAAAAGATGCGGAGGCTCTTACAAGGAAAAAAATTGTCCCTCTTTCATATCTTTCAAGTGACCATAAGAAACAAATGTCATTAAATTTAAATTTTAGAGTGACAACTTACGAGTGCCACTGTATTGAAGCTTTTAAATGTCAAAAAGAAATTTGGTCACTATCTTGAAACTTTTTAGTGATGAAAAAAAAAAATCTTGCCAATACCTAAAAGTTTTAGTGACAATAATTTTTTTGTCATTTTAATAATATAAAAATATATGATATTATAAATATATAAATTCTGTATGGAATATAAGACTGACTTAGTGATAAAAGAAATTTTTTCACTTAACATGATTAATTAATGGCTATATTTATTTTGTCACTAATTATTTTGCACAAAACATATATATATTTTCATGAGGTGAATGTTCCCAGACATAGAATCAATCAAGATGGGGCATTAACTATGATTCGTCAAGACTTGCACTAAAGTGATGCGTTCATGTGATAGTTGTGTTTTATAGACAATGACGTGTGACGTACGTGCACTTTAATGGGTCTTGATAAAGGTTTATCAAGTTCACTAGATGGCCCGTTGGAGATGCCATATAGAAGCCTATCAACACGTGATTTATATAATTTGGATCTCTTTTGCTACAATGTGCCCCTACCAATTTGTTAGAACATGCGAATGAATATGCGAAAGGGGCCATACATACACTCAAGCACAATATGTTTGATTGACTCTACCTCTCCAAAACATATAGAACATTGAAATCAACCTTGTTTCACCACTGAGACAAATTTGCAAGCATGGGTGCATCATGACACATCTTCCAAACCAGTACTCTTAACTTGTGGTGGCACCTTAACATCCCATAAATGCCACCAAAAGTTGTACTGTTCAGTCGGACGTACGGGACTGGAAACGATGGAGTTGCAACCTCTCTATCGGCCACCATCTTCGCTACCCAATACACATTCTTCATCGAGAACACACCATTGTTGCATGGTTGCCACACAATGTGTTCCCTCCAAATCGGCCTGCCACCTACAACCTTCAACCTACAATTATCGTGCATGTACAACACTGCGCCACGTGAGAGAAGGCCTAGCCCCCAATCCCCAATACCCACCCCCCCCCACCCCCCCTCCCTCTCCCCTAGAAAAAGAAGATTTTGGAAAATACTTAGCCTTCAACACATGGCATAGTCATGTATGCGGCTAACAACCTCCACCCTTTTTCACCAACAACGCAAGATTAAAAGTCTTTAACTGATGAAACCTCATCCCACCAACAGAATAGGCAGCCACATTTTGCTCCAAACGACCAAATGGACACGCTTTTTTCCTTTGCAGTGCCACCGAAAATCAGCCGCTAAGTACTCCAAATACCTCAAAATATAATCAAGAACTTTGAAATATGACATGATATCTGTGGGCGTTGATTGAGAACAACTCTGATGAGAACACCTTTTCCCGCCTACAATAACAACTTACTATTCCAGTTATGTATAATGCTGCAAAGATGATTCGAATACTCTAAAACAGCTCAACTTTGGATCTCCCCGTTGTTGTCGGCAACCCCATATATTGCTCATGATTCCTCATCAACGTCACACCCAATAGCGAAGCCATGTATGCCTGAACAACGTGTTGCATGCGATGGCTAATCACCACACTCGATTCCTATAATTTTACCTCTTGACCAGATGCTTGAGCATATAAGTGAAGGATTCACCGTATCCTTAGAATTGATCCCCATTTGCTTCACAAAACAATCAGAGCCTAACTTCGAGAATGAGCAGTAGTTGTGCAAACGAGTCGAGCTCGGCCAAAATTTTAGGCTCCAGCTCGAGACCAGACAAGGTACTCTAGGTCGAGCTTGAGCTTGCTGCTCACGAACGGGGCTCGAGCTCTTTTTTCTAAAAAAAAAAAAACCTTTTTCTTTTTCTCTTTTTTTTTTTTTTGGTGAACAAAATCTGACCATATAACAAGGTCGTGTTGTTGCCATTCATATTAAAAATTTTGACTTGAATAATAATCGGTTCTATGACTATATTTTGGACAACAGAAGATTTGAAAATGTAACATGTGAATAAATAATAAAAGCAAATTAAGGAGGCTTACCTTATTTGAATATATGATTCATAATATCTCTATTGTATATCTAATATTAATTTAGTAGTAGTAAAAGTGTAGAAATATACATAAAATTATTTAAATACTTGCACATGATTTGGTATAAGGTAAATGCTATATTTGATCCCTTAAATTTTCATTAAGAATCACTTTAGTCCCTTAAGTTCATATCTTGACTTTAGCATTCATAAACTTTAGTTTTTGTCTTAGTTTGGTCCGTCTGACCATTTTCAGTTCAGGTTTTGACTTTTTGGAGGGTAATATGGTTACTTTAAGTTTGATTTCGCTTTAGTCCCTTAAAATCAAATTAGTCCTATTTCTGGGGCAAGAAACTAGATCTTTTTATATGTTTGTATGCAGAATATGATGTAATTATTTTGTGTAAATAATGAAAATTTTGAACTCTTGTAAACATAATAATAACTTATTGCATATCTTAAAATAAAGTAGTCTCTCTTTTGTTTTTCAGAAATTTTAGAAAAAAAATTAAAATTATGACTAATTTTTATAGAACTTATATAATGTGAAAATATAATAAAAAATATAAGTCAGTAAATTTAATCTTAGGACTTAAAGATAAGTCTAAGAAAATTAAATCTTAACAATGTTTATAAGTATTAACAGCTAGGATTTTGAACAAAAATTTGGTTGAATGTATTTTTTAACTAGATTTTTTGGTGGATTTCATATATATATATATATATATGTATATAGTTCGTTTCAAGATATATTTATAGAACTTTTTCTATGAAATGGAACTATATATTTAGAAAAATCTCTTAAAATAAATTATGTATATATGCATATATATATTATATATATGAAATCCATCAAAAAATTTAGTTCAAAGGTATATTCCACCAACTTTCTATTTAAAACTCCAAACCTTTAAGAAATATTGTTAAGGTTTAATTTTTTTGACTTACAATAAAAAAAATTACCTACTTAGATTTTCCTTATTATATTCTCATATTAGATAAGCTTCATAAAATTTATCCATAATTTTGATTTTATAACTACTAAAAATGTAAAAAGCAAACACAAAAAGACCGTTTATTTTAATTTAAGAAAAGTGTTATTACTATGTTTACAAGAGTTCAAAGTTTTCATTATTCACATGGGTTAATTACATCATATTCAACATACAAAATATGAAAGAGTTGTTTTGCGCTTAAAAAGAGGGTTAATTTGATAATTTTACAAGTTTAAGTAATTAAAGTGAAAATCAAACTTAGATTGACCATTTTACCTTCCAAAAAGTCAAAACCCGGTCACATTCTTGCCGGGAAATGGTCAGGGGACCAAATTGAGACAAAAATTAAAGTTTAGTGATGCTAAAATCAAGAAATGAACTTGAGAGCCTAAAGTGATTCTAAACAAAAACGTAAGGAACCAAATATAGCATTTATCCAAATAAAAAAAATAGAATTATATAATATATTATTTTAATAAAATAAATAAACATAAGTTATTTTCTAAAATAAAATGACAATGATCATGAACATATATTTTTATAATATGATGTCCATGATTTAAATTTTTATATCTTTCAATTATACAAAATAAAAAGAACAATTTCTTGAACCAAGTGGTGATTGATCTCATTTTAGATTGGGGTTGATATTTTTTGGCCAGGTTTGTGCGTTTTTAGGGAGAGGCATGGGATGACAGCCCTTGTATTTTGATTTATGGCAATAGAATATAAGATTAGACATTTGCTCGTAAATTGTTGTGTGCTTGAGTTATGTTAATTCTTGCTTTCTTGCATGCAAAGAGGGTGACTTGCATTCCTACTTTCTTATTCATACAGGAGTTTAGAGTATGTGAGGTAAGGTTGACTAGCTTTTGAGAAGCTAGGCTGCACAGGGACATTGAAGAATTTCATTGCGTTAAAGATTTCTATGACAGTTGGTATCATATAATTCAATAACAATGAAAAAAAGTAAAAGTGTTCAACCATCATAATTATTATTATATGTAGATTAGTTCGTGAGAATTATCAAATTTCAGTAAAAATTTATAAACAGTAAAATAAATTACATATTATGATTCTTGATATAAATACACACTCACAAACAAATATAAAAAGTTATAAGTTAATTGTTAGAACTTGTTAATTTACAAAAGTACATGATATTACAAATTGATATTCAAATATAACAAAAAAGTTCATATACATTATATTAAATAATTATGTTTAAAAGAATATCAAAATGTACTATATTATTGATTAAACTTATCTTTAACTAGATATTAGATATTAAATATTAGATATATAAATAAAAGTACCATATTTTATGATTATCTAAAATTAAATTATGAGATATTAATTAATAATTCTAATATATGAAAATCTTTTAATATGAAATTGATATAATATTGAATATATAGTGAAATATAAAAGTAAATACGTAAATATATTTATAAATTATTTTAGAAACAGAAAATGCTCACAAGCTCACAAACAGAAATAATAAAACTCGAGTCGAGCTCCAAATCGAACCCGACAGCCAGCTCTACTCAACTTGCACCCCTAAGTAGCTCTATTCATAAATCATTTTGTTTTCTAAATTTAGTAATAAAGAGATGAAATCAGAACCAACATCTTGCATCATCTATACTATAAATTAGGAATGGCATATAATAACTAACATTGGTTGACAAAATATATATGAACTTTAATGCCCTTCTCTTCATCAAAATTAAATAAGAAGTTAGAAGATTTAAATAAAAAATTTTCACCAAATCGAACCAAAGTCCGCATTTCAAGCACTCTATTACATACAATTTCCAACCTAAAATTTTTAGAAAAATATCTTTCTTCTTTCTATATACATACGATTATCATAGTTTTAGTTTATATTATCTAAAATTAGTACAGCAATCATTAGAGGAGATGTAATAATGCTCCACATTTGGACCAAATTTCAAAGGAGCTTTCTGCACTAATCAATGCCTTCAAATATTTTAGGGGGCTTTTGACCCAAAACATGTGCTTAGTAGACTTTAACAGTTAAAATCAATCATCAAATTTTGAAAGAGTTTCCCATATGTCTGTCGCCTGTGATTTCGAAATTCTATTGCAAAATTTTGACATGGAGAGAGAAGCTACTCTGGAAAAATGATCTTCAAATGCAGAACAAATCCCTATGATGATTCTGCATCAAAAATCTTGAGCTGTGATATTACACTAAAGTGAAAAGTTTATCTGCGACTTTCACTAGCAGTACATAAACTTTTCGAAACCTGAACTCAAAATTAAGGGTTAGCGGAACGGCTAGAAGCAGCCCCTTTTCTTCTCCTCCGACGCTTTTGCCTAATTTTCCAAAAACTCCATAGAAGAAGAAGGCCTGCAAACAGCATGCTAATGGTTAAACAATGCAAGAACCGAGGAACAATACATAGATCAAGTAACGTCGATAATCAGTGTTAACAACACAAGCAATTTTGCAAAGATGCTCCCTTACCAGAAAGGGCAACAATAGCAGGAATGAGCCAATGACTAGCAACTAATTCTGGAAAATCAAGCTGCAATGAGAATTGGTTTAGGTCAGTATTGGCCTCTCGGTCTGTAAGGTGCCAGTAACTGCTAATACAACTAGATAGCTCAAGTAATCATGCGAAAACGACAGTGCTTACATCATCTCCATATAAGTAGCCCAGGTACTTGTTCCCTGAAGAATTGTCATCGGACTTTTTGATCGATCCGGATTTCTTAACTGGAATGTCCAGAGAAGAGTTCAAAACTCTGCCCACATCTATGTCAGCATAGCCAGGCAATCTGCGATTTCTTCCCCTGACATGCAAATCATAGCCCTTTGTTCCCCATACTTCGAACCTCGAGTCACTCCCGCAGATCAACTCCTTACTCACAACAGCTGAGTAAGTTGAGAAATTTACATCCGTTCTCCTGGATGGTAGTTGGTTGTCGTCCACATGCAGTGTTTTATCTTGTCTACTCGAATCTGAGAAAAGCACAGGATCTCTGACATTCCTGGCAGTAAAATCTAATATTTTTTTAAGGAGCCAATAACAATTTGTGACCATGTGGCTACTGTCCAAACAGTTGGAGTCTCCATAGACTGCAATTCGTCCACCACCAACCTCTAAAAGACCAAGAATAGGTGAATCTGCCTGCAATGATTGGACCATATTAGAACATCAAAAATAGCGAGCATCATATTAGGCATGACATTACGAATAAACAAAGCCAAATGCATAATATGGCAAAAATTACCAGAATAGTCAGAGGAAAAAGCCCCTCCTCATAGACCTAATATCTATATCAAACTAACCAAGTAAAAAGAAATCGCCAGCTTACCAATCCCAGGAGAAAGAAAGTAGCACTCTTTGAGTGGCTTAAATGATATACTGAAGTTAAGCTCGTTAGCAATTAACCATCAGATCATGTGTAGCAGAAGGGAAATAAATAAAGCTCACAAACTGTAGCACACTTCTAAAATCATGGTCGGGAAGTTCATAATGCAAGAGGCAAGTAAAATGGAGCTTACCTTGCTCATACCAGACAAAAGGACATTCTGAGTAGCACCACTCTCCGAGCTATCCAGGAAAGGGAAGCTGTGCAAGTATCCACCCTCGGGGAACTTCACAATATCAGTTCCAGATGCATATCGACTCTGCTCACCATTAATTACAAAATCACCATTTAGAATCTTATCTCCGAAAGCTATTCCAAATGGTGCCAAAAGATCATTTAGAGCAGGTACATTGGCACCACCTGTGACAGGAGTCCACCAGCTCCTCGTATTATCATCAAAAAATTTCATTTTCATCATAGAGTCCACATTGTACCAATCAGCAAAAACTGCAAGACCTAGTCCGTTATTAATGACATCATTTTTTAGTTTTGTCATTTCTTCAGCAAAGTACTCATCCTCAAGATCCACCAGCAGAAGGGTCCCATATTTATTAGCGTCAAAGCAAGTAAAAGGAGAACCAAGAGTTTCCACATAATATCCAGCATCCCTTAACATGTTAAACATGATGTGGAAATTTGTATGCAAGTGATCTCCATGCCAGTCCAGGATGTCGTTCCTCACATCCAAGGAATCTCTCGGGATATAACCAGGTGGGTATTTGATACTATGAAATTGGTCCCACAAGATCCTCATTGATCTTTGGGGAGTTGGAACAACTTTTAGTTTCAGGAAAAGGACACAGGTACTTTTTCGAGAATTTTTCTCGCCAGGAGCTGGGGGGCTGTAAATGTCAACAGTTACATTACCTTCTATTTCACCAGAAAAATGTACCCCTTCTTCTTTGATTTGCATGTGAAGTGCCAGATAACCAGTCCATGGCCAAATAACATCTGAGTAGGTAAAGTGAATGCTGAGTAGATTGCCTTCCTCACTGGAAGGATGCCATACTGGAGGACTTTCAACATAACCAATTACACCCATTCCGTTCAAAATGGTGACGTTAAATATAACCGGCATGGCCCCTGCATACAGTGGTTGACGGCAAAAAGGCCAAGAATAGGGGCAATCCATATAGTCAAGGACACTCGGAAATATGCTTGCTCGAGGTTTATAGCTCTTCAAAATTTGGTAAGATTCCAGTCTGATGTTATTATTCAATATTAGAATCAATAATTTGGTGATCAAGTCATATCATATTGAAAGAAACTCAAGCATACTCACAGATCAACCCTGCCTGCTCCCTGCTCATACATGTTTGGACCAGAGAGCTTTGAAGCACCCTCAACCAATGCTTGTTTCATACTGCCTGGATTTAGAATTTCTTTTCTGTTTTTCTCAGGAATGACACTAACGAGAAGGCAAACTATTCCAGCAACCACAGGACTTGCCACGCTGGTGCCCGATAAGCTTTTACAACCTGTACTGATCTTGGATCCCATAATCTCCCGTCCATATGCAACAACATCAGGCTTCACGCGACCATACCTGTTAAACAAAGTTATCATGGTTATTTGGATGCATGCTCTTAGCAGAAATAAGCTGAGATGAGTTTTTCATTCAGGAAATATGTAGCGATGAATCTTAGTTGAAGTTCTGTGGTACTTTCTACCATAGACATTTTAGACAAAAATTCTATACAAGTCACATGTATTAACTGCCTCTGAAGTTGTCATGTCCCACACATAGCTCTCCCTTTCACCTGCTATCCCCATAATTCTCTACATTACAGCTAGCCTGTATAGCAATGAAAAGGCAGAACTAACAATTCAAGAGTAAAGCTAAAAGAGGAACTCCTTCAGAACTTCTCTGTGAGATGGTTTGGTGTACCGTGTGTGTATCTTGTACTAACTAGGATGTGAGTCTTCCATCATTATGTAGATGAAGAAACTCATAGTTGAAGTTCTGTGATACTTTTTACCTTAGACAATTTAGATAAAAATTCTATACAAGTTACGAGAGTTGCCTAATTATGTGTTTCCTGTATTAACTGCATCTGAACTTGTCATGTAAGGCACATCTCTCTCCCCTTTCACCTACTATCCCCATGCTTCTCCACAACACAAGTAGCTTGAGATAGCAATCAAAAGGCAGAACTAACAATTCAAGGGGAACTCCTTGTGAACACTTTGTGAGATTGTTTTCATACATTGTACTAACAAGGATGTGCTTTATAACTTACAAATATTTCCCCAAGAATAACCACAAGTACTCATTTTAGAATCAAGGTTACAAACTGGCCATCAATTTTTGTAAAATGACATGCCAACATTCACATTCCCGCCTGCAGCATACTCAGGCACAAATATTTATGTTATAAACACATCTTGCTTTGTATTAGAATGATACTACCAACTCAAAACAAGTCTGACTCTCCCATATCCAATGAATCAAATCTTACAAACGGGCACAACATCTCATGTAACCATCTACCAGCAGAGGAACAAGTAGAGAGATAGAGAACAACAATTCAAGGAGCATAGCTAAAATCAGACACAACGTCAATACACTACCCGTGAGGAATCTCCCAAGTACTCATGCCACGTGATGAAAATGAAGCTATGTGATCGCTGTAATCGATGCCGCCAACACCAATAACATCACTTTGATCTGCAGGGTTGTTCAAAGTTCCATAAAGTGGTCCATCATTTCCAATTGCTGATACCATGATGATATTATTAGCTGTTATTTCCCAGACCTAATAAAAGGAGGGAAGAAAACATAACACATTTTAGTCAGTATGATAACAATAAGCTTCCAGTTTCTGATTATAATTTATTCTTATCATGATCTACATCAAGACGCATGGGTCTTAAAGAACAAGTATATACATGAAATCAGGTAATCAGATTTCAGATGACGTTAGTCAGTCTCATAGGTTTTAACTACACCAATAATATACAATAAATCCAGATTGCAAAAAGATATTATATTAAGTAAGTATTATGCAAAGAGGAATGAACTAAAAAGTTTCAATAGATAAATAGGGAACATTTCCTAGTACTCCACGAGGAGAAAAAACTAGAGATCTTTGCATGCAAATACATGTTTTTTTGTGGATTTGATGTGTTACAAGGTGCAAACTTTTCCCTCACAGATAAGCTGTTTATTCATTGGAAACCCTTCCTTAGCTCCACACAAACCACTCATTAACAAGGGAATGCAAGTTGTACACTCTTCTGTATAAACTCGTACTCTATAAATGTACTTTACATTCCATATGTAGAAAAGGTGTTACATTCCTCCTCATGGATAAACTCTTTATTGATGGTCCAGCCTTCCACGCCCTTCCACACTAATCCTCCAGAATTAAATCCATTGATCAAAGTAATTAAAATAAGAAATAAACAAAGGAAAAACCAAAAGCAATCGAATCGAAGTGGGCTTTTACAACTAGTACAGTTAACAAAATAAAACATTGGGCCTGCATGCAACAGCAGGCTCCCCTGATATAACCAACGAATGGAAGGACAAAAGCTTCTTGGTCCTCTCAGTCAAGAATTTAGTTTCCACAATGGACCAAATGGGCATTTTGAGTAGGCAACTTCCCTTTTGCTGGAACTTCAACTTAATAATAAGGTAAAAGCCTGGTAAGGCATTAACTGCTACACGGATGACTAGAAATTACAAGTGAATCAGGCTTGCAAGATACCTAATTAGCAATATATGGAATTTAGCTTTATTCAAAAAGAACTATTACAAGATATATTAGAAGATATTGTAGGATTTATGCATATCTCATACGATTGTTATATTTGGCAGATTGCTTGTTGATTTAAAATTATCCCAAGTGCCATCTCTATATATTAGAGATTGGTTTTCTCCAGTAATACACATCATTTTTTGTTCATTTTCACATGGTATCATGCAGGACGAGAGGAAAATAGATATCTACATATCTATAAATATATATTTGTTTATTACCAAAAAAAAAAAAATAAGAGAGGAAACCGGGTACAAAACCCATAATTATGCAAAACACCTTCAACCAAGACCGTGGACAACCAGCCACCCACTAATTGCCCAGACCCACCCACCCCCATCCCCACACCGTTATTTTCTCACCCATCCATCATCTCTCCACTGATCGCCGTCTCGCCACAGTTAGTTTCCCCTTTTGGGCATTTGACCAGCAACCACCTCCGCTCGCACCCCTGTTTTGCGACTCAAATTGCTAGTCTCTTCACAATGTGTGAAGTCCCACTTCCTTGTCTTCAATTTCTCAAAGGTTGTTTCCATTATAGTTTGGGTGTTTCTCAGTCTACAATGTCGTTGATTGTGTGACCTGGCTATATTTGATTAATTTTTGTCAAGGGATCTTACTCTTATTTGTTGTTTGGTGTGTCTCCCTTTTACAATGACATCCAATTCTGACCATAGAAGTGCTCTTGTACAACCGTGAATTAAATAGCACAAATACATGCGCTGGTCCCAAGCTCCTCAATTGTTTCTTGGTTTTCATAACACACCTGCCTATATTCTGTCTAGTCCATCAGACTCTAAAGATTCTAATTATGCTACATGGTAACAAGTTGATATTCTGTTATGACTTGGCTACTAAATAGTATGGAGGAATCTGTTAGTGCTAATGTCATGTTCTTTAAATTCTGCAAAGAAGATGTTGGACACATTACACGACATGTATTCTCACGTTAAGAATGTTTCTTGGGTATTTTAGTGGTATAGGCTTTTTTCCCTAAAGCAAGATGGCTGCAAAGTGATTATTTTGCCTCACCCAATAGAGCAACTGATGAGAATTTGTTACGTCACCTATTAAGTTGTGATGCGTAAACTAGGAAGTTTCAGTGGGAAGAATTTCTGGCAGCCTAATTCTTGTCAGGCCTTGATAGCAGTCTTCAACATGTTTGGGACATTACTTGGCGGTGACACTATCCTTACCTAGTCCAACACCTTATCCCGGCTTCTTTGTGTTGTCGCTAGGTCCTTTGCTACTGCCACTGAGTCTATTCGTGGTCATGATCCCAGATCCTTTGTGTTGCTGCTAGGTCTTTTGCCACTGACACTGAGTCTATTCGTCGTCATGAAGGGACGGAGTGACTACCACCACTAGCCATCGTTATCGCATGGTTGTTACTCTGAAGTACCAGACTGATGGAACAATTAACCAACATAAACTCATTTGTTTAGTAAGGATTGTTTAGTTTCATTACCAAAGGCCTATTTATAATTCTATACTATATCAAATTGTGGAATTAGGTCATACATTTCAAACAATCCATTCTATCACGTCTTTTCATATAAAAGTCTATCACAAAATATCAAGTCTTTTCGTATAAAAACTATCACAAAACATTCTCATCCAAACATATATTCATTTTATCATGTCTTTTCGTATAAAAGACTATCTCGAAACATCCTAATCCAAACACCTGTTCATTCTATCATGTCTTTTTGTGCCAAGAGACTATCACAAGAATATAAATCCAAACATATTTTCATTCTATCAAATCTTTCCGTAAAAAAACCTATAGCAAAAATCCAAACATATTTTCATTCTATCACATCTTTTCGTAAGAAACCCTACCACAATATAATAATCCAAACATATTTCATTCTCACACAAGACCTAATACCTAAACAAAAACTCACAGGAAAATACTGAAAATTGAAAATTGAGAATGAAAACAAAACCAAACAGGTCTGTACATGTCACCCAAACTTAGGTTTGACTATGTTGAGACATTTTCTCCCGTTGCTTGCATGAATTATATTCGGGTGCTTTTTTCCTTGGCAATTAATCAAAATTGGCCTCCTCTATCAGATGGACATGAAAAATGCATTCCCTTTTATGATCTCCATGAAACTGTGTTCATGGAGCAACCACCAATTATGTTGCTTGGGGGAGAATCACGAACTAGTGTGCAAACTACAAAAGCAATTCATGGTCTCAAAATCCTAAAACGCAGTTTGATAAGTTTATTCGAGTTATTTATGACTTTGGTTTTTCCCTGCCTAGCGCAGATCAATTCAATCTTTGTATGAAATAAGTAGTTAGGAATTTTCATTCTGATGGTATATGTTGATGATATTTTGATTTCCAGAAGTGATATTGGATATATTGAAGACACTAAAGCATACTTAGGACTTTGAGATCATGATTTAGGATGGCCAAGGTACTTCTTGGGTATTGAAGTTGCTCACAGCAGGCATGCGATTTCTCTGTCTCAAAGAAATATGCCTGTGATCTTCACAGGATGTTGGTTTGCTGGGTGCTAAACCTGTGGACACTCCTGCAGACCAAAATCCTAATTTTTGGAATCATGATAATAACTATTTAGAGGATAAGGCAAACTACAAATGGCTTAAAGGGAAGTTGATATATGTAACTGTGACTAACCTAAAATCTCCTTTGAGGTCGGCTTAGTTAGTTCGCTCATGAACAAGCCACAACCTATTTATTGAGAAGCTGCTCTTAGAATTCTGAAATGCATAAAGGGAGATCCTGGTAAAGGATTGTTATTAAAATGACATGGACATGTCAAAATAGAAGATTGTTATTATGCAGACTATGTTGGTTCCAACAATGACTTGAAGTCTACTTTTGGGTAATGCACCTACGTTGGGGGGAATCTAATCACTTGGCGCAGTACGAAACAAGCTATAGTTGTTCGATCGAGTGCAGAAGTTGAATACAGGACCATGGCACACTATTTGTGAGATATTATGGTTGAAGAATCTGTTGAGAGAATTAGGATTCACACACGATGATCTTGTACCTATGTACTGAGACAATGTCGCAGCTATTCACATTGCTAGTACGGTTTTTCATGAGAGCACGAAACTCATTCAATTTAATTCTCACTTTGTGCCCGAGGGGTTCATGAGTGAAAAAGTTTGTGCTTCATTACTACTTCAGAGCAAAGAGTGGATCTTTTCACTAATCTTAGGGGCAAAACACTTTAGTAACTTGTGCAACAAGTCGGCATGATTGACATGTATGCTCCAACTTCAGGGGGAATGTTGGAAAATATTAGAAGATAATGTAGGATTTGCGCATATCTACGAAGATTGACATATTTTGTAGCTTGTTTGTTGATTTGCAATTATCCCCAAGTCCGATCTCTATATATTAGAGATTGGTTTTCTCCAGTAATACACAACATCACTTTCTCTTTTCTATTTCCACAAGAACAAATCACATATCTGGAATTTCCTTTCGAGTATGTTTGGCTGGGGTGAAAAGTGGAAGTATAAAAGACGGAGAAGTAAAACGGGATGTAAAAGAAAAAGTTTAGTATTTGGTTTGGGGGAAGAGATAGAGGGAAAGTAAAACAGGATGTATATGAAACCCCTCAAGAGTCCAATTTTGTATCGGTACGAAATTGGGCGAAAAAGTGGAAGTATAAGGCCAAAAAGACAAAAAAAAGTACATATTTTATTTTTATTTACTCTATTGCCTATATATATATATATATATATTTCCCTCCAATTCTTTATTTGACGGCATTGGTAATAATTTTTATTTTATTGAAACTGAATAGTTTAGAATAAATGAACAATTTTCATTTTGATGAATATTTTTATTAATAAAAAATATTCTTGTTCTTGTTTGATAAATATTTTTATTAACAAGGTTTTTAAATCTTTGATATACTAAAATTAGATTAGTGTAATATTAACTTGTTTATAATCTAATACAAATGAAGAGAAAGTGTTAAACAGTAAAATTGCAAAAATTAGTCTTATCTTCTCAATCTATTTTTCTCATACCAAATAAGGGGAAGTATTTGAGATTTACTCCCCTTCCAATCATACCAAACAACTTGAAGGAAAATTATTATTCTCTCCCCCCCCCCCCCCCCCCTTTCACTTCCCCTCCCCTTTTCACTAACCTTTTCCTTTCATTTGAACCAAACGAACCCTTAATATATTTCCATTAGCCCTTTATTTCAGAGAAGCCTAAGTTCTTGACAATAAGCTTAGAAACAATGCAGCTAAATGTTCTCTGTAAGATGCACTGACTAAAGGGCAAATACCCAGTGAATAAACATTAATTGGACAAATTGAGGCAAAAAGGGAAGTGAGGAAGACAAGAACAGCACACAATTCGAGCTCAAAGTGAAATGCAAGAAAGTGAAAAAATTGCTGACATAGAGCCAAAAGCCATAGTTTCACCTTCTCGACAAATGGAAGATCCAGATAATCAGGTCCACCTATGCTCAAATTCAGCACGTCCATCTTGGTTGCAATAGCATAATTGAATGCATCAAGAAACCATGATGTGTATGAAACCTGCAATGAGCTGAAAAGAATTTTCTCATAAACTTCTTAAATACATTTCTGATAATAGGAGAAAAACAAAACATATGTAGATGAAGTAATAGATAAAAAAGAAAGATGTACAGAAGAAATAATAGGAAGAAAAGAAAACATGTTTAGAAGAATACTAAGAACATGATTAGAAATAGATACATTTACACCTATAAACCCTCGGCACTAGGGATGGTTCCTTAGCTAAATCGGTTAAATTAATTATAAAAAATTCTGTGCACTCACTTCATTGAAAGAGGTTTGTGCACAGCAAATATTAACCAATGTAGTGCAATTGATGAATAAGATCGACACAACCAAAAGGCTGGTTTACCATAATGAATGACACGGCAGAGCAAAGAACACTTCATTCAACGAATTGGGCACTTCAACATTTAAACGTTTGCCTTAATGCTAAAACAATGACACACAATCCTGCCTATGTTAAGATGTGATCATCGCCAATGACAATTACATACTTTAGCACACTAAGAAAGATAGTATTCACTCTTCCATATCAAACATGGAGCCAACCAAAGAAGATAATTACTAACAGAAAATGATCCCGAAAACGTAAAGAGGATCCAAAGGTAGCAGTCTTGAGACCTATGGTTTTCTTTGGAATAAGATTGGTGGGAGTAGAACTCTACTAAACATCGCTAAAGGCAAAATTAAAAAATGACATGATTATAAATCTAAATTGTGTATGGTTGTTTGAAATTCTTTGGTTTACACTTACCTAAACATATATTGTTCTCGATATTTGATTGTGACATTAATTTTTTTTTAAGTAAAATTGACATACAAAATGATAATTGCTTTTTCTATAATTACAAAGTATAACATTTATACCCCTTTGCATTTGTATTTATTACAAGTACACCCCGTCAATGGATGTCCAAACCCCAAAGGTATTTTTGCCTATAAAGAATTCAAACAATAGTTGACGGGCAAAGTAGGAAATGTATGATTTTGGACTAGTGGCATTTTTGTTGGCTGTCACCACTGTAAGGGGGAGTAGGTAGACATTCTAAATGTCGAAAGGTGACATGACAGAAGTTTGGATACTCCGATGGAAGGTTTTGGGAGTTGGGACGTATCTGAGGAGAGGATTGTAATAAACCTTATATCTATACTGAGCAAACAAAATATAATTTGACTAAATGTCAATTCTATTTGAATAGAATTGAAGACTCATTTTACTCTACAACAAACTTTAGAACTCTTGGGGACTCTATGTCAAAATTATAGTACAATTCAGTTGCAAAACAGCTCAAATAAGTTGATTGGGCACAGCTCTGATGCTATAGTCACCACTATCAGCCTAAGCCAGCAGCAGTTTATACACATACAATAAGCATTACCTGAGCATCAGTAAACACCCGAAAGGCATATATCTCAGTGTCAGGAGCAAAGCCAAGACACTCTGCATCTTGACCAGCAATAACACCAGCGACAAATGTCCCGTGTCCAAGATTGTCATTTAGTGTATCTTCATTGGTCCAGTTAGTGCGTTCCTGATAATTGTTCAGCCAATATCAACAACTAAACCAGAACGAAAAGAAAAGAAGGGAACTGCCTCATGACAGAATTCCTCCCCTCGGCCAAAAGTTACCTTGATATTACGAAAATGTGGGTGATTTGCACGAATCCCAGTATCAAAGATAGCCATTTTTACTTTTGCACCAGTATAGCCTTTCGACCAGAGAGCATCTGCTCCAAACAAGGAGGTAACTTGAGATTTCTGCAACAATGGAGCAGAACTGTGATGGGGAATAAGTTCACGAGGGAAGTGGAAAATCACATCAAATGAAGGCATTAACCAATTAGAAATTCTGAAGTTAGATAAATTGGTTTCAGTAATACAATATCTGACCCATTTACTGCACAGAGTTACAAGAGAAGTACTACAAACCTAACAAAGTTAACGCACACGAAGGAAGAACCACACAAATGATAAAGGAGAACAACCTTTTCCTGACCGGGCCAGACATATCTTATACTATTTAACAGAAAAGTAGAACTTTCATAATCATTATAACTCTTTTAGAAAGGAAAAATAGTTGCCACAATGTTTCATTTTCATCATCTCTTTGCTAGAATACCATAAAGAAATTCCAGTTCAAAGCATATGTACAAATCATAAGATTTAAGCAGACAACAAAAACGCAAGTAACAGTGGCCAAATTCACCAGCTAAACTAAAAGAAAATGAGGATTTCCTAGATACATAGGTGTAACATATCAATTTGCTCCTCAAACCATCCGTCAACGATCAATTCTTTCAAAATTCAAGATTCCAAATTAATGAATAACATCCAAGTCACTTAGTGCAAAGAACAAAAATCTTGTTAGAAGCAAACCGGTGCTCTTTCATGTGATGTGGCAGTATAGACTAGTTAGAGGTTAGAACAAGCTTTTGCAATTCCTTTTCATTTTGATACAGAGGATAGAATCAGCTCCATTACTCTTCTTAAGAGAGTTGTAGTTAGTGCAATGATAGCCTTGTTTTCCTTGTATAGTTGGGGAAAGTCATAGTAGGAAATTAGAAGCATATGCTATAGGTTGAGCTCTCCTACAAGAACAACATCTATGAGGCAAACGAGTAGACTGCCATGTTAGTTTAGAATCTCTTAAGTTTCTTTCATGAGTTTAAGAATTGATGGTATTCTGGCAATTTTCGAGATTTATCATCAATCCCTAGCAAGAATTTATAATAACATTTCAGTTTAATTTTTAGTATTTAGCCAACTAGGAATAAGTGTTTGCGATATCTCTGTGCAATACCTGTATCGTCTTCTTATCTTGATGGGGTGAATAGTATACTGTGCTCTCAAACTTAAGGATAAATCTTTTCTCTGGGCTACAACTCTTCATCTTTCTATCAGTTCTAGCACTATTATTATTTCATATTATCATAAATTCACTATATATAAAGCTTTCTTTAGCTCATAACCTTTTCAAGGGAAGAGGCCTTTGAAAGTCACTATTCACAAATTCCATCACAGAACTATTTCTTGGCTATTTGGCTCTAAATCCAGACTTCCTTCTGCACATCCTTAGGCCTTTCTTTCTCCATTACTATTTCCGGATTTAGACCTTTTAGTATGAAAATTGTTCCCCTAAGTTCAGCCGCTCAAATTGAGTACTCAACAAAATTCATCATTGGGCGTATTGACAAAATGCTTGTACTACATATATGTCTAGTAACATTGTCTTGCAAGCTTAAATCAAAAACATCAAGTAACACCAATCATAATGATTATGAAACATCTAATGCTAATTAAACTAAAACTGTAAGAAGCACAATACCATTGTAGAGGCTTTTGAAGCTTCAATTGTTCAATAAGCAAATGGTATTACACCACAAAAGTTTGAAACATATGGATATCCACACACAACATAAATAGTTAGAAGGGTTAATTAAAAGTCTGTAATCTAAATCGTATGTGCAACTCATGTCAACTGATATTTCTTACTGAAGAAAAGGGAAACTTCATCAACACAATGGGGGTAACCCTCGACAACTAGTGACAACAACAGAAACCAAAATTTATCTTGGTAAACAGAGGTTTGATGTGAAAGTTACTACTGATTACCTCTGATATAGATAAAGCTCAGGAGGTCTTATGCCAGATGAAACCTCCTTTAGATGGTATGTGAAAAATGAGTGCAATGTCGTGTTGTCTAATCAGAAATGATGAATCCACAAAGTTTCATGTGATTGGTGCAAAGAAGCATGTGTCTGGAGGAATGGGGAAGTTCTACTGTGTGACTGTGATCATAATTTCCAATGCTTAAGGATATTATGATTAATGAAAGGCAGGGAAGCTCCACAAATACCAGATGGAGTGGAGTCGTAGTCAATATCTTAAGTCCGCAAAGGTAGTTAAAGTTTCATGCCAAGACAATCGGATGTTGAAAGAGAAAACCTTCATAAGACCATCAACGAAGACAAGAAAGAAAGGTCCTTCGTTGGAGGCAAATCGAGGCACATCTATCTTGCATACCAATTTGGTTCTATCAACTTCAATTTTAAATAGGTCCTGGTCATTTTGAATTCAGTTGCTACAGGCGCAATGCCGATCCGTATTTACTATTAGCTCTGGAAGTAATAATGATTAATAATAAGTTCAATCACACCAGATTTCAAACTAGAGTTCATTGTGACAGACAGATGGGTCCCATAATGATGAACACAACAAGTGCTGATTTGAAATAGGAGGAAGGTCACTGCTTTTCAATGATGTTACATTGAGATAGAAAAGCAATATCGTTTACATTTAAGATAAATAGACAAGAAGACATGTGATATTTAGCCACCAAAGCTGTTTCTAAGCTTCCAAGTAAAGCCAAGCAGCTCCCTTGTGTTAAAATTCAATACTCTTCAACTCCAATATACAGGACAAATTTTTTATAACTTTTAAACTATGTTGTTTTTTCAAATTTTGGCGTTAGTCTTTTTTAACCTCATGGTTTCTAACAATTTTGGACCTCACACTATTAAATGCAATAATTTGACATTAAAGACAAACATATATAATAGTTGAAATTCCGGTCAAAATTAACCCATTAGAAAATAATCCAACTGCCGTGCCTTTCATCCAATTCACAAGGATGAAATTAGGATATTTTTCAATGTCAGCAATTTGTGGAACATTTACTTGAGCAATCTGCAGCACAACTAGTTCCCAGCTAATTTGCAACAGCAAACAAAGTCACCATTAACACTCTGTTAAATCAACATCAAATGAGATAATAAGTTTGCTGTGCAAACTCCTTCAACTCCAAACTCACTGGGTTTCCTACCAACTTTCTCGTTCAATAAAGATGGAAGGTTCTTGAGCTTTCTTCAAGCTTTCTTCCTTGATGAATGTTGACATGAAAGGGGTGCTTGACTTCATGGAAGATTCCCCAACCACGATAAACATAAAAGGTAGACTGGTTAGGGGGAATTATCCACTCCTTGTCCACAAACTTGGTCCATTAGCCAACTAATAAGAAGTTCCATTGACCATTCTAGAAAGTTTTAGTAGCTTTTACCTCAGCCATCTTCAATGAAAAGACGAACTTGCAAGTTGTAAAGGAGATATCAAAGGACTATAATTCGTAAACGAAAAATACAAGAATAACCTACAACTTTTTCTTCTCAAACGCAGGTCGCGCATGGAGTATGAGCTCCGATGGACGAATTTTACCAGAAATATTGAACTTGGTACTTTTGAATGAGTTTTGAGTATAAATTGTCACATTATAATAGTCTGTTATCCAAATAGCACAAAATACATTACTCAAGGGTTAAAGTATTCTTCTACCCCCAAATTACTAAAAAAAAGATGCTTAAGTGATGATCTATGATTTTCTGGTTACCTGACCTTTGCATGTGAGATTCAAAAGCCACATAGAACAACTTTCTTACAACTAAATCACCCATGATCATCAGTATACTAGTGATCCCAAGTTATAAGACCTAATATGTTATTCAAGCAATAGATCATCCACCAAACTAGACTCAATAGGTAATTTGCATAATTCACAAGGGTATGTGCTTGAGTGCATATTAAAACACATGGATTAGACGGTTTAAAGTAAAAGACTTTTACCGAACTTTTAACTCACTCATATGCAATCAATCAATTATACAACAGAATATGAGTAATCCCAAACTCTATTATTTGACTGAGTTACACCATCCCGCCGCACCTTGTTTTAAAGGTCAAAGTAACATGTATCCAAATATCTTCAACCAAACTGCACGGGGATCCCTCTGTCCCAGGGCGCAGGAGTGCGAAGGGAATAATGATGTAAATTCTAACTGACAATTCACTGCTTACTCAGCTGATCCTGAAGCACTCTAACTTAATTGCTTGGCTTAATTGTGTATTCAAATCTATAGGACCATAAGTATTTATGAATCTCAAATTTCATGCCTTATATGTGAAAGAAGGTACATACATCATCCTAAGCTGTCATATGCAGAAAACAGTGTTGCGCATATTGACATTCCATAACTCACATAAATATGCTTGCATAGTAAAAAGATACAGAATTATTGATTCTATTAACATGGATAAGTCTTATTATACTCCAATTTTATTCTCTTCCTCTTATAAACACTGTTCTTCATCATCCTCCAGCAGACGATAAAATCATAAATGACATTATTTCTCTCCTTCTTGCAAAGTATCTTCGCCACTAAATTCTTTCTTTCTTTCTATCTAAAATTTTCTTGTTACTTCTCTTCCGTCATTCTCTATATTGTACTTTGTTGGGGTTTCTTTTCTTTATCCTCATTCATATCTCTCTCCTCCTTCCTTCACTGCAGATTACTTCTCTTGAAATTCTCTTGATCTCAGATCTGCTATCTATTCTAGTCTCCGCAGCTTCTCTCCTTCCCTCAGACTCCATTTCCGTTTCGTTTGCCCCTTCTGTTCCCACACCAAGGGAACCAAATAGACATAATATTACATCTGCACAATCTAAGTCTGCAAATAAGCTCAGCCAAGTTCCCAGCCAATTTCGGCTACCTATCTGGCCAGAACACTGGGCAACCAAGTTCTCGAGCTAGCTTATATAACTAGCCATCTCAATCTAACACCTTTGGACAAAGACATAAAGAGAACACCCAAACAGATCTTAACTGAGTTTCAGGTTGCCCTTGTCTTTTTGGTCATTATAGATTCACTTGCTTATTGTCACCTCCTCATCCCCATTCAACGACCTGGTTATCACATCAAAATCTTCCTGAGAAGCACCAAGGACGGTGTTCTTCTGCAATCAGACTATCTTCTGCGACCTAATTATCTTACTTAACCGACTCTAACAAGCATAACACTAGTTATTCTAGCTTAACAACTGAACTGACTAATGTAAGTGATTGAGTACATATCTGTGCAGCATCAGATGAAAATAAATAGTGAAATTATGAAAATAACTTGAAGGTTACATTCTCTGTGACACGCAATAAATCCTTTTTTCTTAAATGGATTATTTTTCTTCTTAAATTTACAGTATTTTTGTTAGCTATTATTATCTGTCCCATTTCATTGAGGTTGTCACATTCTATGATAGGGGCGTAGGACCTCCAAACTTCCATGTTTTTATTATTTCAGAAGAGTGAAATAAGACTCAACCATCATGGCATGGACAAATACCCACACACGTCCAAATAGTCCAGCTCTACTCTCCTTCCTGAAGTCAAAGTGAAAAACTGAACTTTTTAAAGAAGTATAAATTACTCATTTCTCATTTACTCGCTTTTCCAGGTGAAACGCTAAGAGTTTAAATCACAGGAAAGCTGCTTCTCAATGGGTATGCATGATATGTGTTTGTGGGGATTCAAAGAACTAATGTGGGCCGGTCTCAGTTTTTCGCCAATTTAATCAGCACTTCTACCTCCCGCAAATACAAAGTCTCCAGCTCAATCAGTCTTCGTAAATAGGTATTTGCATCCAGAAGTTTTGCATATATAAAGTTTTGCACAACTAAGAAAACATGCGTAACCCCAGATCAAAGAAAGCTCACCTGCATCATCAGATTCCTCCTCCAGCTAATTCTCACACCACTAGTATTCGCCACGGTGGCGGTCGAGTTCTCCCCTTCACCAAACGACATGGCGGTGAAAATCTTGCCGGGCCTCTTCTTCCCATCCACAAAGGCCCCAGCACCTTTCTCCTCAAGAACCCCCCTCTGGTAGCTCAAATCCAAGGAAACATCCTTCACCAGCTCCAATTTCTCAAACTCCCCAACAAGGAACTCCTTCAGGCGTTCTTCGATCGACACAAGGGCGAAATCCGTAGGGAACTTCATCGCGGGGTTGTGCCTCTCGACCCATTTCCAGCCATTTGATTTCACATTGCGCTCCAGATACTCCCTGAGCTCCTGGGCTTTCTTGTACTGGAAAAATCGGACTATGTGATTCGTGGGGGCAGTTTTTTCCGGAGCAGAGACAGGTGAAGTAGAATTCCGTGTATAGGGGTAAAGAATCTGGTTGACGAAAAAGGAAAGGAGAAGGAGAAGGAAAGAGAGGGCGAAGATGGAGATTTGGGAGGTGAGACGGCGGGTCATGGCGGTGGATACCGCATGGGAAATTATGGGGTAGGGATTGGGGAGTGGATTATTGGTACGTCGGAGTGTAGAGAAATCAAATGCGGGCTTGAAGTAAGGAAAATACGATGAAGAAGAAGAAGAAGAAACAGAGCTCGTACAGTGGCAGTCTTTCAAATATGCCTCAACAGATGTGACTAAATATCATTTATTTTCCCAACTGGTAATTGTGGAACACTCCATGTGCATAATTGTTTTTAATAAAATATTTCTATAAATTATATTACTTATTTTTTATAGAATTAAATATTACTTAAAATACGATAAAAATGCATGAGAAAAAAACTACCAAATGTACTTCTGGAAGATCTTGATGAGTGGAAAAGTTAAAACCAATTAATTAATTTAAATTTCTTTTAAAAATAATAGGCCAAAATTAATTTTGACATCAAATGTGTCCTGTCCAATAATATATAGTATAGATACTAATTTTCGTCGGGGGCGTGAAAAAGTTTATATATTTGTTTGGACAGATTGATATCTTGCGCACCATAAAACCATGATTTTTTTATATTAACTAGTCGTTGTGGTACGTTGTTCCTGTGTGCATATAATAAATATTCTTTCGTGCTTTAAAATGTATTATTAGAAATAAGATTAAAGTATATAAATCAATACATTACATGAAAAGAAAAAAAATCAGTTAATATGAAATTTGGAAGTTGAATAATTAGTTATATGAAAAAATTGCATAAAACCCCCCTGTGTTATAAAAATTCAACTAAAAAACCCCCGTGTTAAAAGTATAAGTAAATAAAACCCCGTGTTTTTTAAAATATGGCACACGCTCCCCTTGCCGTTCGTTTTACTTAACGGCGTCAATATTTTTTGTAATTCCCCGTTATACCCTTATATATTAAAAAATTATTATTATATTGACCGTTGGATTTTTTTTTATCGCATAAAGACCATAGGATCTAATCAAATTATAGTAGTTGTTGATCTTCAACAGTTAAATTGAACGACCCAGATTAAAAATATATTTACATTTATATATAAAACAGAAAAATACTACATATATATCTTGTATGTATACACAGATGCCGGTGGAGGGCCGCCGCTCCACCTCCACTTATTGCCAACGTCTAGGCAACGACGACCATCGGCAACAGGCGTCGCCGTCCAGATCTAGGTGGTGACGTCGTGCTCAGATCTGGGCGAGCAACGATGCCCGTCGTCGCCAAGATCTGGGCGGCGATTGTGCGGTAGGGACACGAGGAGGCAAGCTGGAGGCGGAGACGAAGGCTTGAAGGAGGAGGTGGAGATCGATGCAGCAGAGCGGGGTGGGGGGGGGGGGGCTGGGGCCTTGAGGAAGATGATCCTTTTTAAAAATATTCTTTATTTGTTTTTTGTTGTATTTTTTAATTTTGAAAGTTTAATATAATGAATTAAATTAATTATGTATTTTTATGTTTAATATAATAATTAAAATATTAAAATTTATTTAATGTAATTTACATAAATAATATAATTTTAAAATATATTCAACACAAACATCAAATTAACTAATAATATTTAGAAATAAAATTATGTATTTTGATTTTAAAAATTTATAAATATTAAAATAATCTTAAAGTTTTGATATTTTTATATATAAAATATAATAATTTAATTTGATTTACTAATACTTTTTATATATAAATATTGATGAATACTAATTCTTTTTTTTATCTTTTTCTAGTGAAATATAAAAAAGTTAAAAAATTAACCAAAAAAATAAAGAGGGGATAATTGCATTAAATAGGGGCAATTTTGTCTATTCAAAGAGGTCAAAGGTTGAAAATAGGTCAAAAACTTATTTCACTTGCATTTGTAGGGCGTGTAGGCCACTCTTCGTTTTTTTTTTAATGGAGAGGATTTTTTTTTTTTTTTGCAGTGTTTATAATTATAAAGGGTCTTTTTTGGCTTTTTAATTAACACAGGTAAGTTTTTAGCAATTTTCTTATAACACAGGGGGGTATTATGCAATTTTTCCTAGTTATATTATATGTCGGTTGAAGAGCATTTTTAGCTTAAAAATGGTCCAGTGGTGTCATTAACCACCTTTGTGAGTGTGGAGGGTCTTTCCTTTTTATATTAGTATAGATATTATAAAAAAAAAAAACAATTGAAACTATACCCCAATTTGGGGTATAGTTGCAAATCTACCGTGGGCCGCTACCTGTGCAAATCTACCGTGGGTCGCTACCCCAGGTAGCAATCCACGATTTTTCATGCACAGGTCGCTACCTGGGTAACGATCGGTGCTTTTAATGTTTTATTTTAATAAAATGATGGGGTCACGAGCTGGGCTAGGCAACCCCAGCTCGTTACCCAGCTAACGATTGCTAGTCCTTAGCCGGGCTGGCGACCCACCTTTTCCTTAAAAAAAACTGTAGTTAATTTATTTAATTAATTTATTAATTCTAATTATGTAATTAATATTTTAATTTACTAATTCTAATTATACAACTTTATAATTAATTTGTAACAACTAATAAACTTAAAAATTTACATAAAAAATGTAATTATAAATTTTAATAATGCTCGTCAGTCCCACAATTATGCCTTTGGCGTTGTTGCCTAGGTCGTCGTATTTTCTAACTTGTTAGTTCTGTTGGTTCATTTTGTTCTTGATCATCATCATCGGCCTGAATTTGGAACCGAGTTGATGATATTGTAGAGCTCGACTCTGTTCATCCGATATGCACTAATGATAGAAAAATGGACAGGTGAAATATTATGTACTGGTGCATGTGTTTGACTGATGTCAAGACCAAGATCAAGTTCAATATTTGTGTAATGACATTCTATAAGTACTGACATGTATGGAGTCGATTGGAACTAATCATCTTGTTTTGACGGTTCAAGCACATAGCGGTCATGTTGCAATTTGAACAACATTTCGAGTTATGTCCCAATACATGGCTAACGCTTGAAGATATGCTTCGAGTTGATCGAGTGTACTTTCACAACTTATTCGAAGGGATTCCATCTAGTTAATCTAAAGTTAGACATCTCTTCATCTGCAAATAATTCTCGATGTAAAAACACAGAGCCCGGGGGCTAATAACCAAAAATAGTATAAGTGGGTAATTTTAAAACATGTGGAAAGCAAAAAGCATGTTTAGAATAAAGTATGTTTATGAGATAACAAACCACCATTTACCACGACGTTTCATGTCCATGTTGGTACCCGCTTTCAATACGCTTTTTCAGCAGATGATGATATGAGACGATGTGTAATGTCATTGTACCATTCCTCATATCCATCTTCTATAGTTATTCTATTAAATATGGGTGGTCGATGCACAATCGTATAATTTCGTCTCTACCATCGAATGATATATTCTATGTGTTGCTGGGGTACCAAACTGTTCCCGCGCATGACTAACAGGAGATACGATGTAGTTGCATGTTTCGGTCATTTGGCACTTCTGGAATATTTTTGCCTCATTCCGAATTGGCGAAGAATTCATTCAGAACGGTGCATTTCCACAAGTGCATAGAAGATTAGAGGACATGATGATATTTTGTTACAATGAGTCTTATTGGATAAATACAAGACCAACCCTAAATCTGTGCAAAATAAATGAGTGATTAATGAAAATGTTTGAGGATGTTGTTCAAATATATATACATAAATATAATAAGTCAATCTTACTTGTAGCAACTACCGTGTGCCTGCAATATTCTCTTTGCTTTTTAAACTTGCATTGCATAATTCACGGTATAAAAATGCAAGTACGCCACTGTCCCAACTGTATGTCCGAGTTGTGTATGTTTTCTCCATTTTTAGGAGATATAGTAGAGGGATTCGTTTGCCGGATGAGTCAGGACACTGTTAGAATATGTGACCAGAAAGTCAATATGGTTGGCTGTTCTGAGAACTATTCACCAATCTTTGAACGAAAGTAATATTATGTTGATGAATGTAATAAGGATTCATCATCGGCAATGATGAGTTTGTTGTGCTTACTGCTAGCATTGAACGTGATTTCGATGTCAAAACAGACGCCCACAGGTGAATCCAAAAAGTTGGACTGCGCATAGATTAGCGGTCATAGAACCAACTTTTGTAGATAGGTCTAAAATACTTCAAGTTGAGGACCTTGAGATTGGGTATCGAAGGTCCTATAGAGACTTGCACTAAAGATTGCATTCACTGGATGAGTACCGTGTTTCACCGGTGACAGACGTTGGACGTCTACGCAATATTAGTTGGTTAGTTCACAGGGGTGTCGGCTGATTGAGGTGACTCGCGGGAATCATCATATGGAAGTCATACAGGCTTGGTTGGTATGACTAGTATTCCTGGTTCCGATAGTACGGGATTAGTCCTCGGACTTGAGGAATCACGATAGTTGCTCACATACGAAGGTTGTATCTTGGATCTGGCGGGATATGATTGTGTCGTAAGACATCGCCATCATAAGCCTTGTTTAGTGAAGTCGAAGTACGTGGAGAAGACAGTGGATTCCAAGATAGGATCCGTCCCCTGTTAAAAGATTATGACAGCGAGATCTCCTATGCGCTCTGAGATGGTTTAGACTCTCAAAGTCTATGGCCATAGCACTTAATTGAGTGGAAAAGGGTTTCCTACGTCAATCATAGAGTTAAACCTATCTTAAGTTTGAAGCATAGATGCTTAAGTCAAGGATGGGAACCGACATCATATTCCATGCCCTAGACTAAGGCCGGGAGACAAGCGATAGTAGGACCGTACCTGTATGTAACTCGGAGCCTAAATGTTCATGCCACATATTCACCTAGTCTCTAGTGCCATGGACTGTTGCTAGACGGCCACCTATGATGATGGACTACTTTGGTTATGAGATAACAAGAAGTAGGTCCAACTCTAGCTGAGGGTGAACCTAAAGAGTCACATCCGCTTCACAGGATGTGAAAGGAATTAATTTGGAATTAATTCCGGGAGAAGGTTTAATTTAATATGATTAAATTATACTTCTTAGAGATTTAAGCCTTCATGGATTTATTGGATTAATCGGGCTTGAGTTCACAAATTGGATTTATAGATTTAATAAGCATGGGCTTTCCTTTTAATTAGATTAAAAGGGTGAATTAATTAGTGGGCTTGGAATATTAAATAGGATTTGATAGAGTCCACTGAACCTTTGGACTATTCAAATTAGATTTAAATAGGCCAATTCCATAAAGTCTATTGTAGAAAATAGTAAAAGAAAAGAGGAATGTTGTGTATATTAATGATTATTCCACCTCTATATATAGTGGTGGAATTAGGGATAACTAAAAATTAATGGATAACTATAAAAGAGACCTACTCAAAACAAATAGGAAAAGATAAGCATAAATCTAAATATTCTAACACTCCCCCTCAAGCTGGAGCAAATATATCAATCATGCCCAATTTGTTACACAGAAATTAAACTTCTTTGCTCCTAAAGCCTTGGTAAAAACATCTGCTCTTTCCTCTGAAGAAGGAGTAAAGGAAGTGCAAATTTTCTGAATCATGACAGCCTCACGAACGAAGTGACAATCAACCTCAATATGCTTTGTCCTCGAAGACCTCAAAGTAGGGCTCGATAACGAGACGTGCATTGATGGGATCCTTCAGTCACTCCCACCCTCCTTTGATCAATTCATTGTTAACTACAACATGAATACTCTTGAGAAGGGTATCCATGAGTTGATCAATATGTTGGTGCAGTACGAGGCAACGACCCAAAAAATTTGCGCCGTCAGTATTGTTTGGAGAGGCTTCGACTTTCAAAATGAAAGGCAGGGTGCCGAACGTTGGAAAAGGTAGAAGGGAAATGGAAAAGCCATCAAAGCCGCTACCAACACTAAGAGTGTTCCCCTTGCCAAGGTGCGGAAGGGCAAAGGAAAAAGAAAGGTTGACTCAAAGCAACAGTCGAGGGCAAATGACATATGTATTCATTGCCGTGAGAAAGGGCATTGGAAGAGGGATTGCCCCAAATTCCTCTCCAAGCAAGGTATATTTGTGATTAAGGTTAATATGGTTACTAACTCTGCCTCTTGGGCATTAGATACCGGCTGTGGAGCTCACATTTGCAACGACTCGCAGGTGTTGAAAAGAAGCAGAAGGCTAAGTCAGTGAAATAGTCCTAAAGCTTGGCAATGACAAGGCCATCTCGGCAGAGCCATAGGATCCGCCACCTTAGTACTTAGTGATTGTATTAGTATAGAATTAGAGCAGGTTTATTATGTACCTAGCATGATCAAAAACATCATTTCCATTCCATTGTTAGACAATAGTGGTTATGAGTTTTCGATCAATAAAAATTGCTTTTCTTTGATGAAGGTTGGATTTGCTCATCTTCTTGGTACACTTAATAATGGTCTCTATATCTTACAATAATCAAATTTCGTTATGAATGCTCAACACAAATGTAAAATAGATTATGACGGGAACGCACAACTGTGGCATGTAAGGCTAGGTCATATCTCTTAAGAAAGGATGAAGAAATTGGTAGACTCAAATAACCTAGAGGTTGGGGATTGGAGTGATCTACCAACTTGTGAATCCTTTCTTAACGGGAAAATGATCAAGAAGCCCTTTGTAGGACAAAGCAGGCTTGCCACGGGTCTATATACAAACGTGTTTGGACCACTAAGGACGCAAGCCCGAGGTGGGTTCTCTTACTTCATAACCTTCACTGATAATCATTCACGGTACGGTTATGTTTATCTGATGAGGTACAAGTCTGAAGCTCTTGAGAGGTTTAAAGAATTCAGACTTGAAGTCGAGAACCAAATCGGGTGCAAAATTGAAGTCCTAAGGTCAGACCGAGGCGGCGAATACCTTAGTAATGAATTCCTTGATTATTTAAGAGAAAATGGTATAATCTCTGAATGGACACCTCCCGGGACACCGCAATTAAAAGGCGTCTCTGAAATGAGGAATCTAACCTTATTGGACATAGTCCGATCCATGATGACTTTTAACAAATTGTCCTTGTGTTTTGGGGCTACACACTGGAAACCGCAGCCAGGTTATTAAACTTAGCGCCGACCAGTGTGGTAACCCAAACACCATATGAGATGTGGCACAGCAAGCCTGCATCCTACAACTACTTGAAAGTGTGGGGTAGCCCTGCATATGTCAAGAGGATAGTGGGAGACAAGTTAGAATCAAGGTCTAGCTTGTGCAGGTTCATTGGATACCCTAAAGAAACTGCAGGTTATTATTTATATGAACCCTTGGAAGAAAAGGTATTTGTTTCAAGGAATGAGTGTTCTTGGAAAAAGGTTTTCCAACGGGTGTTCAACGTGATGATTTAATCCTTGAGTAGTCAAGTGAGACGAATCAGTCATCAATTCCAGAAGCTACGGATACCTCACTTAAAGGTTTCAGGATAAATACCCAACAGGTTGAGCCACCTTGCGAGGTTCAGCATGCCAGGCATGTCGAACAACCTCACGAGGATCCAACCACGGTACCTGAGCCGCTAACTCTTGGCATGTCTGCACCCACAACCACCACTGACGTTCCCATCCTCCGTAGGTCAGCTAGAGTGCCTCGCCCTCCTGGTATAGCTTTCTAAACGTGACCAGTCAATTGGACAAGGATCCCAAGACATACGGGGACACGATGTCTGACATCGACTCAGGAAAATGGCTTGAGTCCATGAAAGCCGAAATGGACTCCATGAGCGAGAACCAAGTTTGGACACTTGTAGACCCACCCAAAGGCGTTAAACCAGTCGGTTGTAAATAGGTCTATAAATGTAAACACGGCGTTGATGGAGAAGTTACGACATTCAAAGCTAGGCTAGTAGCAAAAGGATACACTCAACGACCCGGGGTCGACTTTGAGGATACCTATTCGCCAGTAGCCATGGCTAAGTCCATTAATTATCCTGATTTCCATAGCAGCATGGTATGACTATGAAATATGGCAGATGGACGTGAAAATGGCATTTCTCAACGGGTTTGTTGAGGAAGGGATCTACATGGATTAGCCGGAGGGGTTCACGGTTGCTGAAGAAAAGCAGAAGGTCTGCCGTCTCCAGAAGTCCATCTATGGCCTCAAACAAGCGTCCCGTAGTTGGAACATTCACTTTGATGAAGTCATACGAGGATATGATTTTATCAAAAACGAATCCGACCTTTGTGTATACAACAAGGTTAGTGGGAGCTCTGTAGTGTTCCTAGTGCTTTATGTGGACGACATTCTACTCATAGGAAATGATGTTAGAATGTTAAGTAACACAAAAGCATGGTTATCCACTCAATTTTCCATGAAGGATTTTGGTGAAGTCTCCTACATTCTAGGCATCCAGATCGTCAGGGACAGATCTAAGAGAATGTTAGGATTAACCCAAAACTCATATGTGGAGAAAGTCCTAAAAAGATTTCACATGGATAGCTCCAAACGAGGTTTCCTTCCCATGAGGCATGGGATCAAGCTATCCAAGAAACAGTCAACCAAGACTGATGAGGAACTTGAATGAATGAAGAGCATTCCCTATGCTTCTGTCGTAGGTAGGATCCAATTATGCCGTTCACTGCACGAGGCCTGACATCGCTTACGCCTTAAGTGTAACAAGTAGATATCAGTCCTGTGCAGGCGATGCACATTGGAATGCGGTCAAGAACATCCTTAAGTACCTAAGGAGAACTAAGAAAATGCTCTTGGTCTATGGCAATGGAGAGTTAATCCTAGAAGACTTTAGCGATGCTAGCTTCCAGGCGGATGACGACGATGCCAAGTCTCAGTCGGGTTATGTATTCAGGCTCAATGGTGGTGTGGTGGCATGGAAAAGTTCCAAGCAAGAAACCACAGCTGATTCTACCACTGAGCTCGAATACATAGCAGCTTCAGAAGTTGCTAAAGAAGCGGTTTGGATGAGAAACTACATCCAAAAGTTGGGTGTGGTGCCTAGCATTGCCAAGCCCGTGGTTATCTTCTATGATAACAACAGAGCGATATTGCAAGCAAAGGAACCGAGTCACCGGTCCAAACACATTCTTAGACGCTACCACCTTTTGAGGGAAATGGTAGGAAGAGGTGACGCCCGAATGGACCGAGTCAGCTCAGCAGACAACACAACAGATCCATTGACAAAGCCTATGTCACAAACTACTCATACGCAGCATCTTGAGAAGATGGGGATTAGGCATATGGGCGATTGGCTTTAGGTCAAGTGGGAGATTGTTAGAATAGTTGACTGTGAAGCCAATCTGATTGGGCTAATGTAACCTATGTCTGAACAATTTCAAAGTTTTAATAAATTGTAATGAATAAGAAAGTGATATTCATTTGGCTTAATACTTTGTTTGTGTTCACTTACTGTTTTACATTAACTGTTCACTGCACAAGCAAAACCCACAGATTGAAAACACATTCCAGGAAACTAGAACTGCGCATTAGATGGTGGTTCATGAAATCAGTTTCACCGGATCGGTTTGAAATACTCAAAGTCAATGAATCTCGAGATAGGGTATCGAGAATCCATGTGAGACTTGCACTAAGCATTCACAGTCGCATTTCATCGACAAGTGACGAGGCTCGTCCATGCAATGTTAGTGGGTCAGCCAGCTAGGTGGCTGCTTACTGAGGTGACTCGTGGGAACCGTCATATGGAAGACCTTGAGTAGGGTCAATCAGGTATCACTTGTATTCCCGGTTCCAATAGTATGAATTGATTGTTGGACTTGAGGGATTACTGAGATCACCTACATACCATGCCTGTATCTTAGGTATGGCGAAAGGCTGCCAAGTCGAGTAACTCGGTAGTCATAAGCCCTATCTAGTGCAGTCAAGATGTGTAGCGTGACAGTAGGTCTTAAGAGAGGATCCATCTCCTGTCAGAAGGCTGACGGTAATATCTCACTTTACTCTAAGACTCGTCCTCGATAAATATGTGGCCACAGTAACTCAACAAATGAGTAGGACCCCTGTGACTTTTAGTATGGATGAGGCAAGGCTTAGGTCGAGAATGGGTACCTACAGTTCCATGCCCTTGACTCTAAGCAGTGAGATTGTAGGTGGAAGGATAAACGTACTAAAGAGCCTAAATGTTCACACCGTAAACATTCACCTAGTCTCTAGTGCCATGGACCGTTGTTAGACGGCCACCCATGGTGACGGATGAATTCCTATCATAAGATGGTTGGAATTCGGCCAAGTCTAGCTGAGGGTCAACCTAAAGAGTCACACACAACCGCACGCATCAAAGGTATTTAATTTTGAATTAATTTAGAGAGGTTGAACAATTAAAATTAGATTTAATTTGTTCCCTTTTCTTTCTTGGATGTTGATTCTTTTAATTGGATTAAGAGGAATTAACTAATAGATAAATTAGATTTATTGGAATAAATTACGTGGACTTAAAATAAATATTATTATTTATTTTATTTATTTAAAGGCTCCATGAATTATTTAAATAGGATTTAAATATTCCACAATTAAATGGATGGATGAGATTAAAGAGGAGAGATCAATGACATAGATTAATTTGACTAATCTAAGCCTAGTTTGACTAGGTCAAAATCCTAGACAAACCAAGCTTCTAAAGTTGGAGTTTGAAGAAGAATAGGATTCAACTTCTATAAATACTCCTAGGCCAAGACTTTAGAAAGGGGTTAAATTCATTTTGACCCCCTGTGATATGGGAAAATATCAAAAATCCCCTTGTGAAAGTTTTAATATCAAAAACCACCCCTATGTTACGAACAATGAATCACACCACCCCTGGTTACCCTAAACTCATATTTTTAGGAACAATGATTCAAATTCCCCTCATAATTAAAATTTTATATTTATATAATATATTATATAAATTTTAATTAAAATATATTTATAAATTAGAATATATCCACAATATATAAAATTAAATTTTTATACTTTATAAAATAAAATTATTTTTTTAAAAAAGAAACCCAACCCCTCCCCCCACCCCCACCACACGATCGCCTCCCCCCTTCCCCCTTCCCCTACCCCTGGAGAGGGGGGCGACGCCGTCGCCCTCGCAGCGAGGGGCGACGCAGTCGCCCAAATGTTATTAATATATATTTCTATTATTTTAAGATATATTAAGATATATATATATATATTAATAATGAGAGAGGGAAGGGCAATATAATATTAATAATATATATATATATTATATCGCCCAGATGTTATTAAGATATATATATATTAATAATGAGAGAGGGAAGGGCAATATAATATTAATAATATATATATATTATATCGCCCAGATGTTATTAAGATATATATATATATTTTAATAAAGAGAGAGGGAAGGGCAATATAATATATATTATTAATATATATTTCTATTATTTTAAGATTTATTAAATTATATATATATATATATATATTATATGTAATATAAGGAGAGAGTGAAGCGCAAAATTGTCCCAAAAAACGTACTTTTTACATGCCCAAACGCAGTCAACGTGCGTGTATAACAAAATCTAGCCGCAAGGGGTTTTTCGAACTTTGTTTTATAACACAGGGGGTGTAAATGATACTTTAATTTTCACAGGGGTTTTTTTGAACATTCCCTATATCACGGGGGGTCCTTGTATTTTTTCCCTTTAGAAAGATGATGATGATCAAAAAACACATACACGCTACTCGTCTCTCTCTACTCGTCCACCATCCCTTTCCCAAGAAACGATTTTGGTTCTTTGTTTCGTACAAGTGAACCTTAAGGAGTATTGATCATGTTAATTCATAACGTTTGGTCGATCTGTCCTCTCTAAATACATACACTTGGTTTTTCGCTAGCATGAGGATCAAGATACGTGGGCGGATTGGGTGTACGATTTAGAGGGTCTTTCGTTCGAAATCTTGGTGCAAAATGGGGAACAATGCGAATAGCGGTTTGAAGACAAAACTCCAACTGGGTAGGTTCTTTTGTTTGGAGTCTTTGATTTTTACGCCTATGGCCTTCATGATTTGCATATTTTATTTAGTTATTAGATACACCGAATGCCCAGGAGGTTCAAGGGAATACCCCTTGAACGTGTTGTTTACATTTATGTATGAGCATGTTTTAAATTCGCAATTTATTATATATCGCGCTTCCGCATTCACGCTCCTCTCGGGACGATCCACTCGCCTTCCCTAGGCTTTCAATTTATGAGCCTAAGCAAAATTAATGTTTCCTAACTGTGAGAACTAGGAATAAAAGATTAACTTTCTATGTTGGAGCTTTCTGATCTTCAGACAATTATGAAAAGATATACAAACGCGCGCATGAGTATATATAAATGCATTCTTACATGCATTAAGATCACGGAAGCCAGTGGAATCTTGACAGAATAACATTCAGATGAGATATTACTGAACACACTGTTGCACTACTATATGTGTAAAACTAATGATATCTTCACTGATACATTATAATCAAGCACATGGTTTAAGTGAAATTAAGGGCAACTGATGTTGTGCAATTGCAGCGTTCACCAAGATGAAAAAAGATAAAAGTTGTACTATAAAGGTGTCGACGCTGGTAGAAACTGATCAAACAAATATAATTGTGTATATCCATTAACTAGTCACATTTGATCAATCCAATAAACATGGTTTTAACTTAAAAAATAAATATTACGTTAGAAATGTGAAAGCTGAACCAAAACCAGCAAAAAGTTTTGATTCATGAATTCATTCTGATGTATCAGAAAACCGTTGACTAGTTCTTTAAAGCTGCGCGCATGGAAATGTTTCGAAATAGAAGCAGAATTCCATACTGAAGCTATAAGTCCTGGCAAACTGCGGCACATCAGTGTATTTTGGAGACAACATAAAGTTATTTTAAGATGAGGTCAAATATCTATAAACTGAATTGGGGGAGAGTAATTTTTTGAAGTATCTATTTTTTATTTATCATTTACACAACATAGAGTTGTCAAAACCTAAAAAATGAGCACATGCTAAAAGACGCTCAGTGGCTGTGAGCATTAGGCAGAGAAACTCTTTCTTTGACTAAATTCCTGAAGAAAGATTGTAGCCTTTCTTCTATTTCTTGAATGACTGTTTTCTGAGGCTTTCAATTTCTTCAAAACTCTGGCACAACAACAGCCTTCATGCCTTTAAGCAACTTATGGATGTTCAAAACGTTGAAGTCTTGAACTTCATTTTCTTGATGTACTCGTCTTGAAAGGTAAGTTTTGAAACGAGTGACCAACTTCTTGGTTTTGAGCTTGCCTTTTCCCCAGACAGGAGCATCATCATAGACTTGAGGATTGACAATCCAATTGTCTGAGCTTCTTTTTGGAAAATTACTTGGAGCCATTCATGTTCTTGATGCACTCCTTGATCCGTTTATAAACTTCCCTTCTTGACGACATATTAGCATCGATATCATCTGCCATGACAGCTTCTACTCCTTCTGAGAGAGGATTCGAGTTCTTGAACAGTTTCCTTCACAATTATTCTAATGTCCTTGGCAATTCCACAACAGTCCAGCAACCTCATAGTTCCATCAAGCAACTCTAGAGCCCAACTTTTGCCTTGTAGTTGTAGACCTTATATAATTTTATTACACATGTGCAATTATTGTTGATATTACACTGGTTTAAGCTAATTCGTTGTGTGTGCATCAACAACACTCTAGCTTTATTGAATTAATCTTTGCTTCCTCTCTTTATATCACAATCGAAAGATGACAAGTTTCAGAAACTGATTAATGTGTGAGTTTCATTGAATGAAGATTATTATTATATCCACTTCACAGGTGTCAAGATTCCTCATGCATCATGAACATCAGTTTAAATGTGGTAGAGATCTCTACGATTAGGACATATTTTCAATTGTTCAAAGCTGGGGGGCAAGGTACTCATGCACCATAATATTTATTCCAAATTTGCAGCACGGATGATGTTTCTGAGGTGGAATAGATGCCTTTTGTTTGTCCACTATCTCCCTTTATATATAGGCAGTGCATAATAGATAGTTTCAAGCACCCTAACCTCTTCTCAACACTCAAAGTCTACTTTCAGCCTAAAATAAGTATCTAAAAGCAAAATGGCAAATTTGCATGTTCGGTCGAACAGTTTGCCCTCAAAATCTCATCCCATCGTAAATGATGTTGAAGATAAGTTGTGCAGGTTGAACCTCTGAAGGGACATCAACATCGGCCACTTTTGTGATTTCAAACTTGGCTAGCCTCAGAGATTTGCATGAAGGTATCAATCATCTGATGCAGATGCCTTCAACCCAACAAGCTCTCTGCCATGAGAAAAAGTGAAAAATGGACCAACGTGTTGCTCGGAGAGTCACTTGGGCTTGTGGATCTTTGTGGATTCGCTAGAGATGTTCTACGCTTAATAAAGGGGTCTGTTCAAGATCTTTAGTCCTCCATCAGGCAAAACAAAGGTGAAACTGCCATGACAAATGACATGAATGCTTATATGACCTCAAGAAAGAAGATTAACAAATTGGTCAACAAGTTCATCAAGAATTTCAAGGTCTTCAATAAAAATCCTCAATCTTCTCCAACGAAGACTCTAAGCTAAAGGCCATCTTGACAATGCTAAAAGAGACAGAGACTTTTGACGTCTCAGACTCTCAGTCCTGAAGTCTCTTATGATACTTGTGTCTGGGGAGAGGGGAAGCTAAAAGAAAACAAGCTGGTCATTGCTTTCCAAGTTCACTCGAACCATCCGTGTACAGTCTGAGGTAGATCAAGAGTGTGGTGCCGAGTACTTATGCTTGTTGGACCTCCACAAGTCAGGAAGAATTTGCAAAATGTCTTGAAGCAGTTGAAAGCATCAGAAATGGCCATCCAAGAACTCGAAGAGGGACTCAAAGCATTTTTCAAGAGTTCAGTCAAAACTAGAGTTTCCCTTCTTAATGGGGAAAAATGCGCAATTCACCCTGTGTGTTACCAAAAAGAGCGAAAAAAACCCTTTTGAAAAAAATTATTCCCCTATGTTTTTAGAAATGAAGCAATAAGAAATCCTAAGGACTATAGTATGACACACGCGCTTGTTGCGTGACTTTTACTTGATTTTAAGCATTAAACTATTATATATATTATATAATATATTGATCTAGGGATATTTGTGATATCCACCAGAGACCTTCAAACTTATTATGAACCCTCGGCTGGGAGACCTCATCGAAAAAGGGCTCTAGGAAGACCTACACTATGGGCATCTCAAGGTCTAGCCACAATGAGAACGTTGTTGATAATTTGCCTAAGTCTTGAGGTATTTCAGAGACCTTCACACTTGGAAAAAAGGACAGTCGTCCTTCGCTGTTACTGTATTGGCCACTTTTGGCAATGGCGCAGCTTTTGTCCACCAGGACCACTCCTGTCACCGTTACTGCGGATATATGCGGTCCACTGCACACCGTCGATCATGTTATTTATTTAAGGTGCACATGAAATCGTACAATCCACCATCATTTATAAATATGGGCACTCCATCGTCAAGTATAACCTTTGTTACTCAACTATGGCTCTTACTCTTTCAGAGACCTTGAATACAGACTGACTTGAGTGTCAGAGTGCCTATATTGGAACCCCTTCCGACTTGGCCCTAACAGGGTCTTGTTTTGTAGACTTCGCACGTATAACTTGGAATCAACCTGAGCATGTGGAGTTGGCAGAATATCTTTAGCCTTCACTAAATACCCATAAACACTTACCCATATTTCTGATACACAACATTTGGCATCGTCTGTCGAAAAATTCTCCAATTCTTTTTTAGTTAAAAGAATATGGATGAGACTCCCGACAACCTTGTAGGGGAAAGGATGAGCAAGTTGTTGTTAGCACATCGGGTATGCGCTCTGTTTACCCACCTGTGGTACCAAAGATTATTTTCATATCACCTAACGACCTGAAAAAGTTGTTTGAAGAGTGGGCGACGGAGGGAGGTATGGTCCGTCAACCTCCGCCTCATCTTGAGGAGGTGGAAGAGCGTGAGGGTTTAGTGGAACCGTACGTGCCAGATCCAATTCCTGCGAACCAGCAATTGAGGAGAGAACTCTTCCCACTTGGGGAGGAACGATCACCTCCCCAACCGCGACAATGGGGCAGAGAAAGGAAGCGTAAAGCTACTTTAGAAGAAGTGAATAGTAGAGTTGTTTCTCAACCTAAAGCGGCACATAAAAGGATTGATGAGATTCGTGAACTGAGTCATCATGTGAATTGCCTTAGCCGTAGGATTGGGGATTTGAGGCAACCTTTGGTCGAGCTACCGTTTGAGAAAGTGGCTCCTAGAGTGCTATGAGGATAAGAGGGTGCTATTTATACCAAAAAATCTAGCGGAGACCTTAGCCCTGAACGTGAAGATACTTGACTTGCCTAAGTATGATGATGATAAGGACCCTAAGGAGCACTTGATAGCCTTCGACAATATCAGTCAGCAATATGGACTGTCAAACACTCTTTATTGTTGTACTTTTCATACCTTGTGTTGGAAGGGCTCAGGAATGGTTTGGTTCTTTAACTCCTGCTATTGTTGTTTCGTATTATCAACTGGCTAGAAAGTTCTTGTATCACTTTGTGAGCAAGGAAAAAATGAAGAAATCTGCTATGCATCACTTTACTATTCGACAGAAGGATGATGAGATCTTGAGGAGCTTTGTCGATAGGTTCAATACTGAGGTATTGGACGTACATGACTTGAGGGTGGATATGATGACATCCATCCTGATTCACGGTTTGAAGAAGGGACCTGTAGCGTCGGCATTAGCTAGGGATCCCCCAATTGATGTTGAAGAGCTCCATTTTATTGCTGAAAAGTACATTCAAGAAGAGGAAATGAATATCTTGAAGGAGAACGAATGGAAAGTGCAACCAAGTAAGGAGGATGAACATAAGAAATAAAAGAGATGGAAAGAGAGATCAAAACCCGAGTCTGAAAAAGACCCAACACCAAAATACAAGAGATTTCATGAATATACACCCTTAACTATTCCAAGGGCAGAGACTTTGATGCACATTTAGAGTAAGTTGTTGCAGTGGCGGCCCAAAATACAGCCAACACCATCTAAGAAAAACTCCAAGTGCTATTGTAAATTTCACACAGACCGATGTCATGATTCGGAGGATTGTTTCCAACTGAAAGATGAGATCAAGAGGTTGGTTAGACAGGAATATCTCAATGTGTTCATAGCAAAAATTGAGGCCAAGCAAGCGGGTCGATGTGAAGAGCATAGTCCGCGGAGAGAGAGACGAAGGTCTCAGAACCCCGAAATAAGGTATCCTGAAAGGGCACAAGGTAGCCCATCGAGCTAGAGACCTCCAATTGAGGATAATCAGCCAAGGCAAGGTGTCATCAATACAATTGTTGATGGACCCTTAGGCAGAGATTCCACCAGTTAGAGACAAAGGTATGTAAGTTCTAGACAGAGTTCCTTTGGTAGCAGACCTAACCTGACTGTACTATCTATTACTACTGACTCCAAAGGTATTGTATTCGATGATAGAGACCTTGAAGGTCTGATTTTTCCTCATGAAGATCAAATGGTCATCACCATGGACGTAGCGAATTTCAATGTTTAGAAGTATTGGTGGATAATGGAAGTTCTACAAATATCATGTTCCTGAGCGTGCTGAAAAGAATGAACCTACATGTCGAATATGTGAAGAAGGTTAACATACCATTAATTATTTAGAGAATAACCTCTCTGGGCACCATAAACCTACCAACGTCACTTGGGGCTGACCCTTACAGGTGCACTATGATGGTTAAATATTTGGTAGTTAACACACCCTTTGCGTATAACATGATATTAAGGCAAGAATTAGCTTCAAGTTGTGGTGTCTACGTATCATTTGAAGCTCAAGTTTCCCACCAAGAATGGTGTGGAGGAAGTAAGAGGTGATCAGAAAGTAGCTAGAGAATGTTATCATACTTCAGTAAAAACAAGAGCGACAAAGAACAGAGATGTCGGAAGAAAGAATAAGAGAGAAGAAACAAGTTATGAATTAGAGCTGGATTTTAAGAACAAGAAGGTTTGAAGGATACAGCCCTCAGAGCATAAGACAGTTGAGCTCATGTTAGGGAATCCTGAAAAAACAACCAGGATAGGGAGCCAACTCCCATCAGTGAAAGAATCGGGTACGGCCCGGGAACGCAACGGAAGCGTAAAAAACGTTAATTTAAAGCATAAATTTAAACGGGTTCAAAGGGGTGTTCCCTTTGAAGTTCCCGGGCGTTCGGTGTTTGTCAAAGCATAAAATAAAGAGGAGAAGAATGCTGGACATATGGCTAAAGGAAGTAAACAAAGATACATGAAAACATAAAGAAAACCAACCTTATGTTCGTTGCACGTAGAACCGGTTTGTTTCTAGCGTTGTTCCCTTTTCGTTTCTCCTTCCGTTCACTTGAGGATCCAAATTAGAATCCCTCTAATTTGTCCACACCACACTATGGAATGTATATCTCTAATCTATTGCTAGATAGAAGTAGAGAAAAAAAGAAGAAAAAACAATCCAAAACAACACTATTGATTAGTGTTTTTGGAATGTTTTAGTTCAAACCTTTCCAAAAGGTATGAACACAAAAAGGAGAAATTTTCAGAGGTTTTTGGAGAGTTTCTTGATGGAAATTTCGTGCAAGACCTTGCATGCAAGTTATGTGAATGGTTTTGTGTAAGTAGAGTTGTTGAATTCAAAATTCAACTTCTCTTGTCAACTTCCAAAGTAACCTACATACACACACCATTATCTACATAACCATGCACCATTATAGCAAATAAAACCACCCACAAAATCATACAAAGGCTGGTCACATGTGCCTCACATGTGGAAGATTTTAATTCTTCCTTCATTTGCTATAAATTGAATTTTTCCATAGACTAGGACTACTAGTCTTAGACTTTTATTTAATCTAATTAAATTAAATCCAAACAAAGTCCATTGGGCATTAATTAATCCAATTAATCTCAATCTAATTGATGCCCATAAGTTTATTTAATCCAATTAAATAAACATAAGTCCGAACTCTAATTAATTGATCCAATCAATTAATTAATCGAAACCCGATAAATTAATCCAATTAATTTAAAGGTTCTAAGTCCAAAAATTAACTAATCCAATTAATTAATTCTTGGACCATCCATCAAATGGATTTCCCAATAAATGATCCAATCATTTATTTTTCTCCTTGAATTAATTTAATCCAATTAAATTAATTCGCTTCTTCTAGAATTAATTCCAAATTAATTCTACCAATTCCATAGTGATTTGTGTGTGACTCTTTAGGTTCACCCTCAGCTAGACTTGGGCTTGTGTCCAACACAATTGGTTAAATCCAATTTAATTAACTATTTTCCAATTAACCATTAATCGGAAAACGCCCGTCACCATGGGTGGCCGTCTAGCAACGGTCCATGGCACTAGAGACTAGGTGAATGTTGGCGTGAACATTTAGGCTCTCGATTACCATACGAGTACGGTCCTTCCATCATCCGTCTCCCGGTCTAAGTCTAGGGCATGGAATTTGGCGTCGGTTCCCATCCTGGACTAGACAACTATGCTCAATAACTCGAGACGCGTTTGCTCTATTGATCGACGTAGGAAACCATTCCCTACTCGACCAATCGCTGTGGCCACAGACTTAAAGAGCTTAAACCGTCTCAGAGCGCATAGGAGACTCGACTGTCATATACTGACAGGTGACGGATCCTATCTTGGAATCCACCGTCCTCAATACATATTCCGACTGCACTGGATGAGGATTATGATGAACGTATCCCAGATACGGGCATCTCTTGCCAGACCCTAGATACAACCTTCATATGCATGTGACTGCCATGATTCCTCAAGTCCGAGGACTAATCTCGTACTATCGGAGCCGAGAATTCCAGTCATACCGACTAAGCCTCCAAGGCTTCCATATGACGATTCCCGCGAGTCAGTTCAGTCAGCTAACACCCACGTCAACTAACCCACTAATATTGCATAGACGTCCAACGTCTGTCGCCGATGAAACACGGCACTCATCCAATGAATGCAATCCTTAGTGCAAGTCTCTGTAGGACCCTCGATGCCCTGTCTCGAGGTCCTCGACTTGGAACATTCCAGACCAACCCTCAGAAGTTGGTTTCATAGCTGCCATCCAATGCGCAGCCCAACTACATGGGTTATACAATTGGTCTGTGGGCATTTGTTGTGACGTTAAAACATCGTTTAACGTAATCAGTAAGCACAACAAACACATAGTGCCACGGATGAATACTTACTATATTCATCAAGTCAATAAAGATTGCTAAATAGTACCCAAAACCGCCAATCCAATTGGCTTTCTGGTCACCTATTCTAACAATCAGAAGTGCAAATGATGCTAATCGAATTTCCACGAAAAAAAGGTTGATATGTTTGCATGGACAACATCGGCTTTTAAGGAAATTAGCCCTACTGTCATTGAACATCGGTTGAATATTGATCCAAACGCTAAGCCCATTAGGCATAAGAAAAAAAAACTAAGAAATCGGATAATTGAGAATGAAGTGAACAAGTTGTTAGCTGTTGGTTATGTTATTGATGTTCAATATACTGACTGGCTGGAAAATGCAGTTGTGGTGACAAAGGCTGGGGGTAAAAGGAGAATATGTACAGATTTCACAAAGCTTAACAAAGCTTGTCCTAGGGACCCATACCCCCGACCAAGGATTAACCAACTGGTAGGTTCTACTACAGGTTGTGTGTTACTCAGTATGATGGATGCTTTCCAATGTTATCATCAAATTTTCATGGCGGAGGACGATCGCATCAAAATGTCTTTACTAAAAATGGAATCTATTGCTATGTTGTAATTCCCTTTGGCCTAAAAAATACCGGGGCAACTTATCAAAGACTGGTGAACTGAATATTTAAAGATCATATCGGTAAAACCATGGAGGTTTTCGTTGATGATATGTTGGTAAAAGGTTTGAGAGAGTTCTACCACTTGGATCACCTAAACAAGTCATTTCAAGTGATGAGAAGGTATAGGATGAGTTAGAATTCCTTAAAGTGCATATTTGGAGTTTGCAACGACAAGTTCTTGGGGTACTTAGTCACTGAGAGGGGAATTGAAGCTAATCTGGAGAAGATTGAAGCTATTTTACAGATGCCTACGCCCAAATCAGTAGATATTCAGAGATTGGCAGGACTAATGGTGTCCCTTACTAGGTTCTTCTCAAAGGCAGCAGACAAGGGTTTGCCCTCCTTTAAAATTCTACGCAATGTGAAGACCTTTAAGTGGTTTGATTTAATGGTCTGAAAAATTACTTGTCTTTCCCTCCCCTTCTTGCAAAACCTGTAGACGGGGAACCTCTGTATCTGTACTTTGTTGTTTCTAAATCCGCTGTAAGTTCAGTGTTAATAAGATCTCTGGATTGTGAACAACAATCAGTTTATTATGCATGTTGCAAGGTGTTGAGAAAAATTATATGATGATTGAGAAGTATGCCTTGGCACTTATGATTATTGTAAGAAAGTTCAGACCCTATATTCAGTCTCATGTTGTATTGTATTAACTGACCAACCTTAGAAGCAAGTATGCTTCCGGGAGATTAGTGAAATAGGCTGTGGAACTAGGTGAATATCATGTTGAATTCCTGCCAAGAACGACTATCAAAGCACAAGTTCTTGCAGATTTTCTGGTGGAGATGAATAGTCAGAATGTGGACATGGTCCATGAAAAATGGCTCCTCCAAGTGGATGGATCGTCAACTTCCTCGTAGGGGGGCTAGAATTGTTTTAAGCTATCCAAAAGGTCTGGATCAGAGGTATCCATGAAGTTGAACTTCACGGTGACAAATAATGAAGCGGAATACGAGGCACTTCATGCCAGAATGACGTTGCCTACTCACTTGGGGGCAAAACACTTGGTTGCAACATAGATTCCTAGTTGGTGGTTCAACAATTTTATGGAGCCAAGGAAGCAAGCGTAGTCAGATAACTTGAAAAGGTACACGAACTCCAACTAAACTTTTTAAATTTTAAATTACATCAAGTTCTTAGAGAGGAAAATGAACGGGTTGATGCCTTCTGAAAGTTTGCAAGCACAACATCCGGAATAAGTTCTAGGAAAGTTACTCTATTCATGTCTGAAAAATTAGAAATAGAAGAATTTGAGAAAGACCTTTGTGCACAGAGGTCTGAAAAAGACCTTCAGAGGTTTAGGTCTACAAGAGACCTTCAAGCTTAAGGGTTTAAAAAAGACCCCCAGTTACTGAACATTCAAGTTTCTATTAGTGAATGGAAGGACTCAATGATCAAATTCCTTCAGGAGGAGCGATCAGAGGATGAGAATTACAACCGAAAAATGAGAATTCAATCATCGAGATTTACAGTGATAGAAGGTGAGTTGTACAAAAGGTCATATTTTGCAAAAATTATCAATTTCATTCTAACATTCCTCATGTTCCCTAGAGAGAGTTAATCAGTATTTAGTCGCTTACCCCTTCGATCAGTGGGGAATCAACACTTTGGGACCCTTTCCTTTAGCATCGATTCAGACAAAGTTTGCCATTGTGGTGGTCGAGCACTTCACAAAATGGGTAAAGGCAGAAGCTGGCGCAAAGATAAGTGAAAACGAAATTATGAAGTTCTTATGAAAAAATATAATTTGCTGGTTTGGAATTCCAAGCGTTTAATCTCTGATAACGGGACCTAATTTTTGGGGAAGAGAATGCATGATTTATGTGAGGAGATGGGGATCTAACATAATTTTACTTCAGTAGCTCACCCGCAGGCCAATTGGTAGGTTGAGGTAGTATATAGAATTATATTGCATTATCTGAAAACCCGTCTTCAAGGGTTTAAAGAAAATTAGGCAGATGAACTTCCAAGAGTATTATGGGCTTATCGCACTATTCCAAAGGATGCTATAAGGGTAACCCCATTTTGTATAGTGTATGGTTCAAAAGCAGTAATTCCTGTAAAGATTGGGGTAGAAACTGCAAGAGTGAAATTGTATGATGCGGCTAAAAATGAACAACAACGCGAGATGGATTTGATCCTATTGAATGAAAAGAGAGAGGCCCATATGTGAAAATCCTTAGGTACAAGAAATAGATGGAGAAGATGTACAACAAGAAAGTTAGAGTCAAAGTCTTTCAGGTGGGAGACCTAGCATTACAAAAACTTGAAGCTTCCAAGAATATTGGAAAATTGGACCCAAAGTGGGAGGGTCCCTGCAAGGTAGTGGAATTAGCGAATATGGAGCATATCTTCTCCAAGACTTGTCAGGAAGAGATCTACCATGACCCTGGAATACTCAGAATTTTAGAAGATTTTATCCATAAAAAATGTGTATCCTTTCGAAAGGTTGTAAACGGTTGTTAAGGAATGAAGAACTCTTTTTGATCTACATTGTCTTATTATAAGACAAAATATTTGAAAAAGACCTCCAAATTCGTGGTTTAAAAAAGACATCCAAACTTTAAATGTCTGAAAAAGACATCCAAACTTAAAATGGCTAAAAAAGACAAAGGTCTGAAAAAAACTTTTAAACTTAAAATGTTTGGAAAAGACCTTCAAACTTAAAACGTTTGAAAAAGACCTTCAAACTTAAAATAAAAAGACATTTTCTGTAAAAGACAGAGGTCACAAAAAGACCTTCAAAACTTAAAATATCTGAGAAAGACATGGCTTGAAAATTATTGGAATGGGTGACTAAAAAGTCAATGAGGTTGGTTGTTCTGGGAACCATTCGCCAATCTTTGAACAAAAGTAATATTATGCTGATGAATGTAGTACGGATTCATCAATGGCAACAACGAGTTTGTTGTGCTTACTGCTAACATTGAACGGGGTTTTGATGTCACAAAAAATGCCCACAGACCGAATGGATAAGCCTGGGGGTTGGGCCTAAGTTGGTAGCTATGAGACCAACCCCTGAGGGCTGGTCTGAAATGTTCCAAGTCGAGGACTCGACAAGGACATCGAGTGTCCTATAAAGACTTGCACTGAGTATTGTAGCCGTGTTTCATCGGCAGGAGACGTAGGTTGTCTGTGCAATTTCAGTGGGTTAGTTGGTAAGGTGGTCGACTGATTGAAGTGGCTTGCAGGAATCGTCATATGGAAGCCACACGGGCTTGGTCGATATGACTGGTATTCTCGGTTTCGATAGTACGAGATTAGTCTTTGGACTTGAGGAATCATGGCAGTTGCTTACATATGGAGGATGTATCTTGGATCTTGCGAATGGTGATTTTGTCATAAGATATGGTCATCATAAGCCTTGTCCAGTGCAGTCGAGGTACGTAGTGAGGACAGTAGATTCCAAGAAAGAAATATCTAAGAATCTGACAGCAAGTTCTTCTATGCACTCTGAGATGGTTTGGACTCTCGAAGTGTATGGCCATAGCCGTTGATCAAGTGGGAAAGGATTTCCTACGACAATCAAAGAGTTAAACGTTATCTCGAGTATGAAGCACAGTTGCCTAGTCAAGGATGGGAACTGACACCCAATTCCATGCCCTAAACTAAGACAGAGAGACATGCGACAGTAGGACCGTATATGTATGTAATTTGGAGCCTAAATATTTATGCCACATATTCACCTAGTCTCTAGTGCCATGACCGTTGCTAGATGGCGACCTATGGTAACGGGCGATGTTGGTTATGGGATAATCGAAAGAACACACGCCCAAATCTAGCTAGGGTGAACCTAAAAAGTCATACTCGATTCAGCGGAACATAACGAAATTAATTATAATTAATGTCGGAAGGTAGAGATTAATTTAATTGGATTAAATTAATTTTTTGGAGAGAATATATGATTGGATCATTTATATAAAGATCCATGGGTTGCATTTTCCCAAAGATTAATTAATTGAATTAATTAATTTTTTGTTTAAGCCTTTCAAATTAACTGGATTAATTTATTGGGTTGAATTCATAAGTTGGATTTATGAATTAATGAGATTGTGCTTCCTTTCTAATTGGATTAAAAAGGATGAATTTTATATTGGACTTAAATATTAAATTGGATTTAATATAGAGTCCATTGGACCTTTGGGCTTATTTAAATTGGATTTAAATAAACCCGGTCCATAAAGCCTAAGGAAACGAGTGAACAAGATTTGATCTTGGAGAATTGAGATGAAGGGCCAAGATTCATCCTAGTATATGTTTGGACTAGGTCAACTATCCTAGGATTTGTGTAGATTGTGACTCTTTGGAAGAGTTTGTGTAGGTTAAATGACTTAAGTCTTTTAAATACACAATTACACACACAACACACTCCTCATGCTAGCGCCATCCTCCCTTCTCCATCTCTCTCTCTTCCACTCTCTCCTCTCTCCCTCTCCAAGAAACTCTTTGTTCTTCTTGATTAAATCAAGGAAGAACAATGGGACATCGACCGCGTAAATTCATAGCGTTGAGTTGATGTCTCTACCCCCTATGTTTTCTTGCTAGCATGAGAGACATGGCAATCCGGCGAATTGTGCGGACGACTTTGGAGGATCTCTACGTTGAGGTCTTGGAGGCGTGAATCCGGAACAACGCGTGTAGCCAGTAAAGAATTCTACAAGGGTAAGTGTTCTTGTTTATATTCTTGCATCTATGAATTCTATGGCCTTCCATGTTATGTATGTATTTATTTTTGACATGAGATACACCAAACTCCCGGGGGAATCAAGGGAACACCCCTTGATTCGGAGTTTATGGTTTTAAATTTTGTTATTTCATTTATTTTCTCGCATTTTCCACGCTTCCGTCGCGTGTCTCCCGGGTTGATCCACTCTTTAAGAAATGACCTTCAAACTTGAAATGTCTAAAAATACACGGTCTGAAAAAAACAAAGGTCTGAGAAAGACCTTCAAACCTAAAACGTTTGGAAAAGTGGAAGACCCTCGTACTGGAATACCAGAAAAAGCGATATCTAAAAATACATTCAAGCTCAAAGTTTGAAAAAGTTTGCAATGTTAGGAGAGGTATGAGAAATATCCCGCAATTGGCTAATATACAAGAGAAAACAGAGTCCTAAGATGGGAGTTCTGATCTTAATCTCCTAAAAATCGAAGACCTTTGAACTTGATTGTATGGGGGAAGTATGCCTATAGAAGATTCCCGGACGTAGAAGCTCTCACAAAAAGGATGTAATCTAGGAGAATTTGGGCAAAATCCCATTAAGCAATATTCATGCATCGAATAAGTGCAACCGAAACATGTTAAAGAGATATCTCATATATGATAAAGAATGAATAAGCAAAGTTAAATTGTTCAAGGGAACACACGCCCAATTACACTGTTCAAATCAACTACGGGCACACACGCTTAGTTTAAAGTTGTTAATGTCAAAGGTCACACAGACCCAACCAAAGCAACTCAGCAATAAAATCAATTTTCAGTAGGACGAACACTTCCCTCATTAGTAGATAGTGAGAGGTCGTCACTTGGGTCAGTTGGCTGAGAGGAGCGATCCTCTGCTTAAATCGGAGCATAAGAAGGGTTGTTATTACTTCCTGGGTTGAAGCGAGTGCTCATAACGAAAGGATGCATAGCTTTGGGCGGCAGAAGGGAGTAGAACTCATTGTCGACTGGCACGTCAATAACCGTGGCCTCTTCCTCATAAGACTCCAAATTTTAATTCTTGCGAAGATCCAATTGTGACACTTCAAAATCCGCCTTGAAGCCTTGGAGATGCTAGATTTGGTATAGACATTTATTCCAAGTGGTTACTAGTTCGTCAAAAACCTTTAAATCGATGATAGCATCGACCACTTGGGAATTCATAAATGCTTTGGCCCCCTCTAGACGTGTATGGACGTACTAAACGACGATGATTCTCTGACAAGTAGAAATCTTGGGCCCCTTGCGCTATGCTAGCTAATCAGGAAACCCTCATATCACGTGTACATGTGCTTAGAAGTTCATGATAATCCCTACGAGACGCCTCCAGATCTTTGAGGAGCTGAGCTTTATCATCTTCGAGTTCCTTTTTCTCATAGGCAGCAACATTACAAAGGTCTTGACTCTTAGCATAGAGAGCATTGTAATCGTTCTGCAGTTGCCATCTCTTAATGAAGTAGCTTTGGCGCAAGCCTTAGAAGCTTCAGATATTATGGTCAAACTAGCAGCTCGAAGAGATAACCCCTAAACTAATTGTGTCAGCTGAAAGAGATAGGGGAAAGTTAGAGTAAAGGGAGATAGAGCTTGAAGTGCAATTGATGAAAACTAGCACTTACATGCATTAGGTTTTTAGCAGCATGAGCCTCCAATTCAGGAACATAGCTCATCATCAACTTTTCTTGGTTTGAGGGCAGATTAATTCTCTTATACATCTCCAGTGAAGGACCTTCAGCTCCCGAGCCCAGAATGAGCATAGGCCCCGAACCTTGAGATTCGGCAGCAGAACCGGATGATTGAACCCACAATGCCCTCGTCTCCTCCAAAGTCTCCTCGTATTGTTTTAGTTTATCCTTCATGGAGAAATTTTGAGAATCTGGAATAGGTGGAAAGCTTTCCTTAGAGTCTGATAGCCCTTCTATCTTCCTTTTACCTTTATCGGCTCTTCCCCGCAACGCTTCACCGAGGTCCCTGACCGGACCCCTATCTTCATGAGGTAATGAACCAGGAATCTGGTCATCAGTTTCATCCACATCACCAACATCAACCAATTTTTTCTTCTTTTGGACTGAGACAGAAGCAGGCGAATGTTCCTAATGGTCATTGGAGTCCTCTATAGAGATAGGGACATTAACATATTCATGAGTGCCCAGATGATCCGGGATTGGGAGAACCAAGGCTCGCGGCCCTCTGAGTCCGACTCACAGGACCCTGAGGCATGATAGGAGTCTTCTTAAGAGATGCATTGCACGTAGAAAGAGATAGTGTAGGGGGTGTGCCAGACTTCCTCTTTCAGCGGAGTAGATTGGCCATACAAGCGCTGCGACATGACATGACGCTCTTATCTGAAAACAAAAGATCAATTGCATAATAGCATAAAGAAATGTACGCACCTGCGCAAATTAATACGATAATATAAACAGATAAGAAGGGTCAAGATCAAAACGGGCTGGAGATAAGCCTACTAGAGAGACATTCTCCTCTATCATTAACACCTTATAATCGCACTTAGACTGAAACACATCTTTCACAAAGCTGTCACACTAGGTGACAGGCTCAGAGTGTTAAAATAGGTGACCAGAAAGTCAATTGGATTGGTTGTTTTGGGAACTATTCGTCGATCTTTATCAAAGTAATATTACATTGATAGATAAAGTAAGTATTCATCGTTGGTAAAATGTGTTTGTTGTGCTTACTACTCACATTAAATGGCGTTTCAATGTCACAACAAATGCCCACAGACCAATTGGTTAAACCTATTGAGTTGAGTTGCGCATAGGATGGCGGCTATGAAACCAACTCCTCAAGGTCGGTCTGAAACGTTCCAAGTCAAGGACCTCGAGACTGGGCCTCGAGTGTCCTATAGAGACTTGCACTAAGTATTGCATTCAATGGGTGAGTGTCGAGTTTCATCGGTGCTAGACGTAGGTCGTCTATGAGATTTCAGCGGGTTAGTTGGCAAGGTAGTCGACTGACTGAACTGACTCGCGGGAATCGTCATATGGAAGCCTCGAAGGCTTGGTCAGTATGACTGGAATTTCCGATTCCGATAGTACGGGATTAGTCCTCGGACTTGAGGAATCATAGCAGTCGCATGCATATGAAGGTTGTATCTTGGATCTAGCGAGAGGTGACGGTGTCTTTGATATGGTCATTATAAGCTTTGTCCAGTGCAGTCGGAGTATATAGTGAGGACAGTAGGTTCTAAGAGAGAATATATCCCGTTTCAGTATTTGATTGCTATGTCTCCTATGCGCTCTGAGATGGTTTAGACTCTTTAAGTCCATGGCCGTAGCGATTGGTCGAGTAGGGAATGATTCCCTAGGTTGATCAATAGAGTAAAAACGTCTCGAGTTTGAAGCATAGTTGCCTGGTCCAGGATGGGAACTGACGCCCAATTCCATGTACTAGACTAAGGCCAGGAGATGGTCGACGGAAGGACTGTACCTGTATGGAACTTGGAGCCTAAATGTTCACGCCAACATTCACATAGTCTCTAGTGCTATGGTCTGTTGCTAGACGGCCACCCATGGTGACGGGCATTTCTGATTAATGGTTAATCAGAGATAATTAATTAAATTGGATTTAATTAATTAATTTTGTTGGACATAAGCCGAAGTCTAGCTGATGGTGAACCTAAAGAGTCACACACAAATCACTATGGAAGTAGTGGAATTAATTTAGAATTAATTCTGGAAGAAGCAAATTAATTTAATTGGATTAAATTAATTCAAGGAGAGTAAAAATGATTGGATCATTTATTGAAAAATTCATTGGATGGATGGCCCAAGAATTGATTAATTGGATATATTAATTTTAGGCTTAATACTTTTAAGTTAATTGGATTAATTTATTGGGTTTTGTTTACTTAATTGATTGGATCAATTAATTAGTGCTTGAGCTTATGTTTATTTAATTGGATTAAATAAACTTTTGGATTTCAATAAGGTTTAATATTAATTGGATTAATATGGAACCCATGGATCTTGATTGGACTTGATTTAATTTGATTAAATTAAGACCGATCAAAATTGGTCCATGACTTGAAATCTAAACTCAAGGGATTGATGCAAGTTGAAAGTCCTCCATGTAAGAAATGATGTGGCTTGCCATGATGGTGAGGTGGTGCACATATTATGCTAACATGGTTGGAGGTTGAGCACAAGTTGTGCATTAGTGTGTAGGTGGTTTTGGAAACTACTTACAATTACACAACTACAAACATATGGCTCTAACTCCCTAACTTGCTCTCCCCTCACAAAAAGCCACGAAATTTTCCTCTCCAAAAAAAACTCTTTTGTGTTCTTCTTGAAGTCTATTCAAGTTAAGAACAAAGAGGAATTCGAATACACTAATATGATAGTGTTATTCGAATTTTCTTCCACTAATCTCATTTCCATCTAGCAATGGATTGCGATTTTACTTTCCTAGTGTGGTGTGGATTATCTTTAGAGGGATTCTTAGTTGAGTCCTAAAGTGAATGGAAAAAGAACGAAAAGAGAATCAACGCTTGTTGCCGTTCTACATGTGAAACAAAAAAGGTAATGTTCCTATTTAAATTATTGTAAATTTTCGTTTCCTCTTAGCCACATGTTCAAGCATATTTTTCTTTATGTTATGATGCTTTTGAATACACCGAACGCCCAGGAATTCAAAGGGAACACCCCTTTGAAATCGTTTTAAATTTCTCTTATTTTACGCTTCTGCCACGTTCCCGGGCCGTACCAATTCTTCCAGTGGTATCAGAGCCCGGTTCAGTATTTTGGCTTAAGGATTTACATGTTATTATGTGTTAAGTATGAAGAAGATGTTTAAATTGCTTTTAGAAAGCATGATTTATTGTTTTAAAAGCATGACAATATGTGTAGAATATATGTGTTAATTTTGCTTTTGAAATTATGGATATCCATGCATTTTTTTAGAATTGAATTTTTTGTAAATGCATGTTTATGTTTCAGTTTTTATAGCAGAAATTTAAAAAAAAAATAAAAAATAAAAAACGGTGCCGGCCACCCGGCAGGGGCAACAGGCGCGCGCCTGCGCGTGGGCGTCTGCCCGTGTGCGCTGCTGGGCGTGCGCGAGTGCCGGCTACGCGCTGTGCTGAGCGCGCGCGGCCGGCTGGCAGCGCTGTTTTGTGCCGTTTTTACCGTTTTTCGGAAAATTGAATTTTCCTGATTTCTGCTAGTATTCTGAAATATTAATTTTGGCATATTTTAATTTTTAGTTAAATTGGATTTTTCTAAAATTATTTTATGACTTGGATTATTTTGAAAATAGTTTCCAAACAAAAAATTATTTGTACATTAGATGTATAGTTGATATTCATATTTTTAATTGCATTATTAATATGATATCATCTGCATTTTATTATGTTTATTGTTTTAGATATTGGATATCTATTTATAAATGCATGGGATGTATTTATATGCATGGCATGTTTATATTTGATACAAATGTGCTTTGTTGTTGTTTATTTGATAAACAATAAGGATGATCACTAGCCCCTTTTTTTGGCCTATGTATGGTTTATTTATTGTTGGGTGAGGCCTGCGTGCCTCTTTGTTTTTTTATTCCTTCTGTATCATTTTTAGCCTTAAAATAATAAGACTTTCTTCCTCTCTTTTGATGTACACCCCCCGACTTATGATTTGGGTTTCTTTTAAGTTGTAATGGGAGTAGATTAGGTTGTGGAGTTTTATTTTTATTAAATGTAAGCTTCCAAGGAGATGAAGGTCCGGTGGCTGGAGCCCACGGTGGAAGGTCAAGAAGAACAAAGGAGGATTTTACAAGGCCCCATTAGAATGATAATGGGATGTAAAAATTGTAATAGTGTAGGCTTGCCTAGATTGACCATAAATCCACTGCGGGCTCAGTGAATCACTTAGGAACGGGCTTGTGATCATCCTACAGGGGCGTGCTAGGCTTCTTTTGCTGTGTTTAATGTTTTAATGCTTTAATGTATGATGTGTTTGGAATGCATCTATTTACATTGAATGTTTAAAACTTGTGCATGCAAAATACTAATAATGATGACGTCTAGGTCTTAATATATTAATAACTCTCACTTGGATGGTCCAAGTAAAAATCAGGCCCAAAATGGAATTAAAATCAAATGGTTTGATTATTCCAAGCCTTCCATCCATAGCAATGTAGTGAGGAAGCTACTTTCACCCATTCGTGGTCGCACGAGTCGTGACACGTTTGGAATGGAAGAAAGCTGCACTGTTGTTGTGAACGAATGGAATATGTTCCTATTTTCCTGTCTCACGAGTCATGAGGGGCGATACTTGAGATATTCATTTGGTTGATGGGTCGGGTCTAACGCTAAATAACACGATTCACTTGGAGTCCTTGGGATCATGTGAAGAGGCAATGCAAAATATCTTGGTGATCTCATTGGATGAGAATGGTATTGGATACCTCTCACAAAGCCTTTCCCATGTGAATCGTAAAAGCGGGGCATGGAGAATTGCGTTTGTGGACTCCAAGTCCACTAGGAAATGGTTTCCCGAAAACCTTACTTGAGAGTGGTGGGCTTTTCGAAAAAATAGTGGGAGGGGTTAATGACTAAAGACCAAGTCTTAACTTGAGTTCAATATTATAATAATCTACTAAATTTCTGCTTTACATTTTGAATGTAGATGTCTAAGAATCCACTCGCTGTAATTCTTGAGGCTAACAAATTTGACGGAACAAACTATAATGATTGGCTGCGAAATCTGAGGATTGTCCTCGATTTCAAAAACCAGGCTTACGTTCTGGATAAGCCTCTTCCTCGGGTCTTGCCGGAGGGGTCCTCGTCAGAAGAGCGTTTGACGTTCAATGAATGGCAGGAGGACAACCGCAAGGTCCGCAGCATCATGCTGGCATCCATGACTAATGAGATCCAGAAATAGTATGATCGGTTGGAAGATGTCAACTCGATAATGCTCCGCATGAAAGACGTTTATACGGTACTGGACCGGCATATTAGATATGCTGATGAAGGCATTTTTCGGAGCTAAGATGACAGAAGGGTTGTCTGTACACTAGCATGGAGTGATGATGTTGTCCACAGTGGAGAAGCTCAAAGACCTCCGAGCTGATTTTGGAAAAGAGACGTACATCGACGTGATCCTTCAGTATCTTCATCCCTCTTTTGACTCATTTATCGTTAACTATAACATGAATGGGCTTGAAAAAAGATCTTCATGAGTTGATAAACATGTTGGTCCAGTACGAGGCAATGATTGAAAATTCTGCGCCGTCTGTATTGGTAAAGGAGGCTTCAACCTCAAGAGCGAAAGGCAAAGGGGCCGGACGCTAGAGGAGGAAGAAACGTAAGACAGAATTAGCCGCTGCAAGCGTTCAGAGCACTCTTGTTGCCATGTTGGGCATGGGCAAAGGAAAGAGGAAGGTGGTTCGACAATCAAGGATTGCAAAAGATATTTGTATATATTTTCGTGAAAAAGAGCATTGAAAGAGAGAGTGTCCTAAACCCCTCTCCAACCAAGGTACATTTGATTTGAGCTTTAACATGATTACTATTCTACTTCTTGGGTATTGGATACCAGTTGTAGAACTCATATCTGCAAATGGTTTGCAGGAAATGGGAAGGAGTAGAAGGCTAAGACGGAGATGGTACTAAAGCTAAGCAATGGCTGGGTTGTTGCTGCAAAAGCTATAGAATCAATTAGGCTTAGCCAGTGATCATGTTAGGATAGAGTTGATAGGTCACAATTATATAACCTAGCATGATCAAAATTATGTTTTTCTATTGTTGGACAATTAGGATTACATGTTTTTTTATAAATAAAAGTTTCTTTTATTTGACAAAGAATGGTTAGATCAAAGGGGCGTGTATTTAGTACGAGTTCTCAAATATCCAGCTGAGAATGGAATTCTCACTCAGTGAAATTCTTCCTGTAAGGACCATGGTTGAACGGTCTCTGCTAAGGGAGAAATCGAACCTTGTTAGACTTGGTTCGATCAGGGTTTCACTGGATTACCTTAAACCATCTAGACATGGACTTGAAAGGTTGCCAAGTTGAGAAACATGGCATTTTCTAATAGTCATGATCTAGTTTTCAAATACGATATGGTTTGGCAAGCCTGCATCCTATAAAGTTCTTGAATACATGGGATGGTCCCACATACATCAAGGGACTAGTAGGAGACAAATTAGACTAGGTGTCTGATTTGTGCAGGTTTAATGCAGAATAATGCAAACATCATTTGTAATTATATTGTTCTACTGACTATATTCCAGTCCTCCTAGGGATAACCAAAATACCTTAGTTACTTGAGAGGTATAGGTTTTTGAGCCTGACTAGTCAATTGGATTATCATCCAAAAGATACAAGGAGAAGCGAAGTTGGACATGGGGTTCGGATTAATAGCTTAGAGCTATTGGACCAGTCGTGAAAATTTTGAAATTTTGTGTTATTGGAATATTCGTTTTGATGAATTCATACCGAGTATGACTCGATCAGTAACGGGCTTTAGGGTCAGTGGGAGGATAGTTTTGTTCCAAGTGTTTAGTGTGTAACGTCTTATTCATTTGGAATGAATTTAAGATGTTAGGAAACACTGAAACACGAGCATTTTTCACGCCATTTTCCATGATAGGAATTGGATTCCTTTATATAGGGTTAAGTTGTTCAAGACTCAGTCACGATAGACTGATGAGAAAGCTTAGATGTTTGACATCACCTACGTCTTTGCCTTAGACAACATGAAAATGTTGTTCGTGCATTGGGCCTGATGTTGTGTATTCTTTGGGCATAACAACTGTTATTGGGCTTGCACCGAGAAGGCAATAGACAACTATTGAGAATATCTTTAATACCTGAATAAGGATTAAAGAGTTCTTGATACACATTTTTTGGAGGGTTGATTCTGGAAGGCTATAGCGATACTAGCTTTCAAAATCATGTGAATAATGTATAGTCTCAATATATATGTACATTTGGACTTAATGGTGAGTGTGGTGGCTTGGAAAGGTTTCAAGCAGACACCACGACATGTCATTATGAAAGTCGAATGTATGACGACTTTGAAAGTCATTTCTGGAAAGTAGTTTGGATTGAAAATCGCATCCATAGGATGGATGTGGTGCCTAGCACGGCCGAGCCAGTAGTTGCCTTGGAGGCGAACAACTAGGCTTTGGCAAAAACATTTTGGCCCGAGATTTCATCATAGATCCATGAAAAATTCTTAGACAACCACCATTTGCAGGCAGCAATGGTAGAAAGAGGTGACACGGTTGGACCGTGTAACTTCGGCAGAGAAATATAGTAGACCTACGAGACCGAGGCGATATCCCAGATTGCTTATGCTCAGAAGGCTCTGAGCAATATGGGTAATTGGCTTTGTGGTCAAGTGGGAGACTGTTAGAATAGGTGACCAGAAAGTCAATTGGATTAGTTGTTCTGGGAACTATTCGTCGATCTTTATCAAAGTAATATTATATTGATGGATAAAGTAAGTATTCATCATTGGCAAAATGTGTCTGTTGTGCTTACTACTCACATTGAATGCCGTTTCAATGTCACAACAAATGCCCACAGACCGATTGATTAAACCCATTGAGTTGAGCTGCGCATAGGATGGCAACTATGAAACCAACTCCTCAGGGTCGGTCTGAAACGTTCCAAGTCGAGGACCTCGAGATTGGGTCTCGAGTGTCCTATAGAGACTTGCAGTAAATATTGCATTCACTGAGGGAGTGTCGAGTTTCATCGGTGCTAGACGTAGGTCGTCTATGCGATTTTAAGGGTTAGTTGGCAAGGTAGTCGACTGACTGAACTGACTCGGGGGAATCGTCATATGGAAGGCTCGGAGGTTTGGTCGGTATGACCGAAATTCCCGGTTCCGATAGTATGGGATTAGTCCTTGGACTTGAGGAATCATGGCAGTCGCATGTATATGAAGGTTGTATCTTGGATCTGGCGAGAGGTGATGGTGTCTTTGATATGGTCATTATAAGCCTTTTCCAATGCAGTCGGAGTATGTAGTGAGGACGGTGGGTTCTAAGAGAGAATCTATCCCCTGTCAGTATTTGACAGCTATGTCTCCTATGCGCTCTGAGATGGTTTAGACTCTTTAAGTTTACGGCCGTAGCGAATGGTCAAGTAGGGAATGGTTCCCTAGGTTGATCAATAGAGTAAAAGCGTCTTGAGTTTGAAGCATAGTTGCCTGGTCCAAGATGGGAACCGACACCCAATTCCATGCCCTAGACTAAGACCGAGAGATGATTGACGGAAGGACTGTACCTATATGGAACTCGGAGCCTAAATGTTCATGCCAACATTCACCTAGTCTCTAGTGCCATGGACCGTTGCTAGACGACCACTCATGGTGACGGACATTTCTGATTAATGGTTAATCAGAGATAATTAATTAAATTAGATTTAATTAATCAATTATGTTGGACACAAGCCGCAGTCTAGCTGAGGGTGAACCTAAAGAGTCACACACAAATCACTATGGAAGTAGTAGAATTAATTTGGAATTAATTCTGGAAGAAGCGAATTAATTTAATTGGATTAAATTAATTCAAGGAGAGTATAAATGATTGGGTCATTTATTGAAAAATTCATTGGATGGATGGCCCAAGAATTAATTAATTGCATTAACTAATTTTGGGCTTAATACCTTTAAATTAATTGAATTAATTTATTGGGTTTCATTAATTAACTGATTGGATCAATTAATTAGTGCTAGAGCTTATATTTATTTAATTGGATTAAATAAACTTTTGAATTTCAATAAGGTTTAGTATTAATTGGATTAATATGGAACTTATGGATCTTGATTGGACTTGATTTAATTTGGTTAAATTAAGACCGATCAAAATTGGTCCATGACTTGAAATCTAAGCTCAAGGGATTGATGCAAGTTGAAGAGGAGTTGAAAGTCCTCCATGTAAGCAATGATGTGGCATGCCATGATGGTGAGGTGGTGCACATATTATGCTAACATGGGTGGAGGTTGAGCACAAGTTGTGCATTAGTTTGTAGGTGGTTTTGAAAACTACTTACAATTACACAACTACACACATATGGCTCTAACTCCCTAACTTGCTCTCCTCTCACAAAAAGCCACAAAATTTTCCTTTCCAAAACACTCTTTTGTGTTCTTCTTGAAGTCTATTCAAGTTAAGAACACAGAGGAATTCGAATATACTAATATGATAGTGTTATTCGGATTTTCTTCCACTAATCTCATTCCATCTAGCAATGGATTGAGATTTTACTTTCGTAGTGTGGTGTGGATCATCTTTAGAGGGATTCTAAATTGAGTCCTAAAGTGAACGGAAAAGTAACGAAAAGAGAATCAACGCTTGTTACCGTTCTACATGTGAAACGAAAAGGGTAATGTTCCGATTTAAATTATTGTAATTTTTCGTTTTCTCCTCTAGCCACATGTTCAAGCATATTTCTTCATGTTATGATGCTTTTGAATACACCAAACGCCCGGGAATTCAAAGGGAACCCCCATTTGAATTCGTTTTAAATTTTTCTTATTTTACGCTTCCGCCGCGTTCCCGGGCTGCCGATTCTTTCATAGAGGACATCAGACGAGGCTTAGAAAGCGTCTATTTGATGGGGCTATTCCAAAGAAAACTTAGGCGAGGCTTTATAAACAAGAATTTTTCTCTCCAGTTTATATAGGAAACCTTATTGTTCCTAACTACTTTGCAGGTCCTTTTGCTGTTAATATAATATAAACCGTTGCCTCCCATGTTACTACTAACTTGGTGCAGGGCACATATATTGAGGAAGGGGGAACATGGAAGAAAGACATTAGAATAACAAAAGCACAGCTCCAAAAATCAACTAGAGTATTAAGAGTTGGCAAAATACCTTTAGCCTTCATTAATACCCATAAACACTTACCCATATTTCTAATATACAACAATATTTATATATAATATTAAAATATAGTAATAATATAATTTTTTCCCTGTCATCTTCTCCAATTCGCCGCCTCCGCCGCTCCTCTCCCTCCCCCAAATCGATCCGCCTCGCCTCCCCCTCACCTCGCCGATCGCCTCCCTCCCCCTCCCTCAGATTTGTCTCCCCTCGCCGATCCTCTTCTCCTCCCAACTCCCCCTCCCTCAGATCTGTCTCCGCCGGCACCCCCTTCGCTTTCCCATCGATGCTGCCTCCCCCTCTCCCCCGTCGTTTTCCATCGCCTCCCCCTTCTCCCCGTTGCTCCCCAGCGCCTCCCCTCGTCATTCCCCCTCAGTCATTGCCTTCACCCCCTCCCCCTTCCTCCTCAGCCATCGCTGCCGCCTCCCCATCGATATATGTATATCTTTATATATATACATATATTTTTAACTGTATATAAAAATGTATATACTTATATATAATTTTAAATTTAATTTATATATTTAAAAATTTTAAACCATTGATTTAAAGTAAGTAAGATCTACACCTTGATTGACTAGTTAAATTTTGATTTTAGATTCAAATCAAATTCAACGATTTGTAGATACAATTATAAATGTAATTTTATAATTAAAATTTAAAAAAACATAAAAAAGTAAGAAAAGGTGCGTGAAACATATAGACTCGTGTGAGGGGACTTTTGCTTCATTTTAAAAAAAATATAAGAAGATAAATATATATATATATATATTTTTTTTTCACATAGGGAATTTTTACGTTGTTGTGGTTGTTTTTTCTTTTTCTTTTTAATCAACGCAAGGGGGTTAAACGCATTTAACCAATGTTTTTAAACCCGGACCGGACCGGCCGGTTCGACTGGGAACCGGACCTGTGTCCGGTCCGGATAATGGTGGAAGAACCGGGAAGGTCAAACCCGGAGCAGACCGGTCAAAAACCCGGAAAAACTGGTAAAACCGGCCAAAAAACCGGAACCATCAACCCGGTTTTGGTTAAAAAAGAAAAAAGAAAAACAGAAATGGGGCGAGGGCCTTCTCTCCAGCGACTGCGGCGGAGGCGTCTTCTCCAGCGACGGTGACGGCGGAATCGTCGGCTTCACCAGCGGCACAACAAAACAATTTTTTTTCTATCCCTCTCTCTCTTGTGCTCTCTCTCACATTCTCTATCTATCATTTTAATGGTGGTTTAAAATGAGGAAGAAGAAGAGTCAAAAAAGAAGAAAGAGAACATGCATTTATGGGAACTTGAACCTAGCATATTTTCTTAATTTAATTCATTTATTATTGTTATTTTCTTTATTTGATTCATTTATTATTGTTATTTTCTTAATTTGATTCCTTTATTGTTGTTATTTACTTAATTTGATTTCTTTGTGGTTGTTAATTAATTTGATTAATTATTATGAATTGTTAAATTTGTCAGTTTTTAATTTTAATTTCTATTAATTTTTTATAGTTAATTTTCAATCAAGTTGGGTGTTATTTTTTAATAGAGTTGAATTTTAAATTATCAATTTTATAAATTATGAAAAATAAATTTTAATATTTTATATATTATTGTTATTAACTGTATTCATTTTATAAATTGTTGTTTACTTTGTGTGTTTTTTTTATTAAATATTGTTGTTGTTGATTGAATGGAATTTATTTGAATTTTTTCAAAGTTTCTTATTTGAATATTTTTTTCCTTTTAAATTAATCAATGAGTATATAAGGTATTGATATGTTATATATACATACATGTATATAGTATGGTTCGGGCCATCCGGTTTTTTCAATTCGGTCCGATCGGTTGAATCAGTAACCCAATGACCCAGTAACTTGACCGGTTCGATCCCCGGTTCGGTTCTGAAAACATTGCATTTAACCCATATACCATACTCATACACATTATCTCGAAACAACACATTGCGGGCACAGGGACGCCAACATAAACCCGTGAAATACTTATAAACCCCTGAATTTATCTCTTGAGAGAAAGACGGGCAATTGTGGATAAATTCATGGCAGCCCGAGGCCTCCTTATGCCTCTCCACGTTCATACCAAGACAACGGCGTCGCCGACCATGGTGATGATCCCAACCATCATTTCGCGGCTAAGAAATTTCTCTTGCACGAGGCGGGCTCGTTTCTTCTGCAGCCACGGGCTTGCCGATATCGACATGTCTATGTACCGAGAGAAGTTTGCCCAGAAAATGGCGATGGCTGGCCTCAAACCCCATCACCGCATCGGTACTTTTTGTGTCTATAAGTTGTTATGTGCTACTTGAATTAATGCATTTGTTTGCTTGTGTTATGCCGATGTTTAAGTAAGTCTGTCCAGTGAGTTGAAGCATGTTCTTTAGCTGGCTAGTGAACTTTGCGAATAGGTGAGTTGCCGTTTTTCTTTTCTGACAGTTTTGGTGTTTAATTGCTGAAACTTTAAGTAGCTGGAATGGTGATAAGAAATTGAGATTCATTCATCTCTTTTCTCTTTCTGTTTTTTGCCGGTTAATACTGGGTGGTTGGGTAGTTTAAGGCCTCGTTTGATTCAATCAGCAGGAGTGGGAAATTACATAGTTAAAAGTATGGTACTTTTCGAGTAGTTTGGCATGACAGAACTGGGAAGAAAATTCGAATGGAGTGTTTGGAGTTGTCTGTGGGTTGATATTGGATGATCTGGAAAAATGACTCAGAGTTTTGGAGATTTTGAAGAGCGTATTGGAGAATGTGATTGGTGTTTGGTATTACTCTCGGACATGATTGAAAAGTACTGAAAATGGATGGACATATAGTGTCTTGTTTTTGAGAAGACAAGTGTTATTGTAGATATCAAAGTTTATGGTTAGATAGAAGTGAAAAATGTTGAAAATGGATAAAAATACATTTCGATATTACTTTCAGGAGGAGACAAAAGTTCTCTAGATGTCAAATCATGCCTCGATAGTGGGTGTTTTATAATTTTGTATAGATAAATAACACGGGAGAGGTATATTGTGTTTTGACTTGATCTTGGCATGCTTGATGGTGGGGGTTTCAAGATGATATTAAACTAGCTGAAGCGCAAGCTACGCTAAAATCTAAATCTTTTTTGGACCGTTGAAATGGCCAAAAATGACTTCAGAGGTAGCACGAATGCCTCCCTTTAATTGGTACAATAGAAATAAAGAAGAAAGAGAACATTAATTTTTTATCTTTTAGTAATAAATCATCATCTTTTTTTCTTGTCCTAGATAACAATAGAAACTATTAAAACTAGTTTTATTGCTAATAATCAATTGATTAGATGATATTTGAAAACTTTTTCAGCAATAGTTTAACTAGTAGGAAAAAGCAAGAACAAAAATAAATATTCTCTAGATGCTAACGACTAAGATTACTATGAAGGTTCTTGATGTGATGGAACTCATTGGATTAGTGGTAGGAGGTGGTGGTGGCGACCGTGGCGTCATTGTATTGTTCGTCTTTTGCTTTACTAGGAATGGTACCCCTAGAGGGAAATATAGATAGATACAATTTATTCTGGCAAGTGATAGAGGCAACACACGAGAAGATTAATACGATAAAAAACAGAGTTGAACAGACATTTTATGACGGATAAATGAGAAGTAGAAATGTCATTGGGAATCTTTATATGTTTATGTCTTGTACTTTCATTTTCTTAAACAACTTCCAGCAGAAACAAAGTTGAGGCTGTAGGGATTTCATATACCTCCTATTTATTTTTTCTTCGATTAGTCTTGCAAAGCAAACCTTTCATATACACCACTTATGCTTGCACTTATCTTATACATTCACTGTTTCACCCGCTAGTTGTAAAAATCAAATATTATAGTTTACCATGTTGCGCAGTTTGGGCACTGTATATCATTTCGATTATTGGTGATTTCTTTCTGAAACTTCTAGAACAATATGGTGGAATGTTGATTCAATTTTTCTCACTTTTGTTGCCTCGACCTATTGCTCCTGAGTAGTTGAGAACTGAATACCCTATGCATTATTACTGTGATGCATCAGGGTAATTCTTCTTTGCCTCTGTACAGATTCCCTATAAATTGCAATATTAAGATTTGGCTTCTTCCCATCCTCTCCTTGTTTATTTGCCAGGAAACTACATGGTTGAGCTTCAAGATGGCAAACTTATCATGAAAATATTCTTTTGGGCTAATGAGCACTTCTCTTGTATCCTACTGCTTTTATCCGAAACTTCTCTGGGAATAAAATCCAGTGACCCCCCCTGGGAAGTGATAACTAGGGTTCAATCAAAATCAACAGAAAAGTCAGTGGAGCTTTGTGAAATATTATAAAGAGTATGCTTCACCTTTATTTATGCCTTTTCTTTTCTATTCTTTTGGGGCCTCCCACAAAGCCTCAAATCCTTGTTATTGTTCTTATGCCATGTCATTCTAACTTGCATCTTTTGTCACACTTATCCATTAGTGCTAGTTGTTGATTCTTTTTCCTAATATTGAGTCGTAGCAGATTTTGTTAGAGGTGCTTAAACCATCTCAAACATCTCTAACACAATTTGTGCACTTCGTGCCACTTTAACCGGCTCTTGGTTTGCTCTTTCTGGGGCTATCTCTTTTTGCTTCACTAAGATTCTCTCTTAACATTATTGCATAATCAATCTCAATTTATATAGACATTCTAATTATTCAAAATCAGTCATTTCATAAATAGGAGTACCAGACTTACATTCTGCCCTATTTTGTTTCACTATATCATTGGGTGGTGGCTCACCAGATTTTTTGATTTGTTCTATTCAGCAATGGCTGTTTCTGGTGGTCCTGATAGTATTGCTCTCTGTATATTGGCTGCTGGTTGGAAATCTGATAACTTTGATGCTGCTGCCAATGGAAGAAGCAAGTTCATTGATGGTCTTCTAGCAATTGTTGTGGATCATGGATTACGAAAGGAAAGTGCGGAGGAAGCGAACCTTGTTTACCATCGAATTACAGATATGGGTACTTATACCTGTTTCTTTTGCTGGGGTTTTGCATACAGTTCAAGAGTGAAGCTTGTATTGATTTCTCTGGATGATGGATAGATAATATAGGCTCTCTTTAGGAATCAAATGTGAAGTTGCTTGCTGTGAATGGTTGGATGGTAGACCCAAACTTGGTCACTTGCAAGAAGCAGCTCGCAGTAAAAGGTGATTTTCATATTAACTAACTTGTCATGTTTTATTGCCCCAGCCAGTTCCTCGCCCTTAGAGGGAATAAAAGTGTAGAAGAAGATCATGCAATCCCCCTATGCTATTGAGTTTGGTTTTCCTATCTCTAACATCTATCCATCCAGGTATCAAACTTTACAAAACATATGTATCCAACAGCAGATTGGGATATTGTTGACCGCACATCACGCAGATGACCAGGTTTATAGCATCTGCTTCTCGTTTATTTTGTTGCTTGTTCTTTTAGCATTTTTCCTATTTGTTCATATTATTTATGTAATCTTTAAATTGTGTGATTGTGCCATGACTCATTATGTATGATCTCTGTCAATCGAACAAATGATTGCTATAAGTCTTTAGGAAGACAGTTACATTTTTGTCAGATTTTCAACTTGTCAACATCCTATTTTGAGGCAGTGGTTTTCTTTCTGAAATACATCAATTTTGTATGGAGAAAGCTTTAATCATGAAGGAAATGCATGTTGATGTGAGTTTTATAGGGGTGTTGTGAACACAAAATTATGAGTACTAAAGCACTGGCATGATGTAGGCGGAGCTATTCATTCTCAGATTATCTAGAAATAGTGGCATTCTTGGTCTTGCTGGCATGGCATTTACTTCTCAAATGTTCCCGGAATTTCCTGATATTAAAGGAGAAGGATCAAAAACTCATGGCATTATATTGGTCAGACCACTTCTAGAGTTCTCAAAAGAAGATATGTACAATGTAAGTCTTCATTAGCTTTTTATTGCATGATAATGACTCCTCACTTCTCTAATAATTGTTTATTTCTTTCTAGTTGTTTCTCACTTCTTTTACCAAGTAGCTTCCTTTACCAAGTAGCTATAACATTATTTTGTTAGTGTTGCAGATTTGCCAAGCTGGTTATAAGAAATGGGTGGAGGATCCAACAAATAGGAGTCCCTTGTATGCTCGCAATAGGATCAGAATGTCACTGTTTAATCTGTCATCACGTAAGTCGTTATACTGATGCAGGTGTTTGATTAGAATGAAGAGTGTATGACATATTATTGGAATGTTGATCATGATAAGTATGAGGATCACGTTTGTCTAATCACTTTAAATTTCACTTAGAATTTTTAGGTTCTTGTTGTTAAATTGTTTACATGAAAGAAATCTTATAAACAGTCTTTGATCTTTTTATCATTTAGTGCTAAGTGTTGAACTTCCAGTTATATTACTGCCCGATTTGTGGGACTGATCATTTTCTGTGCAACCTCATAATTGTTTTCAAAGAAGCTGAATTCAGTTTGCATTCAATGTTTTAAGTTTTAGTGCTCAGTCTTTTCAATCCCACTGATTCGCTTACAATGCTGTAATTTCTACAGCTGTATTCAAGGCTGAGTTGCAAGCAGTCATATCAGCATGTCGAAGAACGCGATTGCATGTTGACAATTTTTGTCACCTGCTGCTGAATCAGGCTGTGACCATCATGCCTGTATGCTTCTTCAGTTGAGATGCCTTTTTGTTGTAATGCAGAGAGCTACTCTCCATAATCTATGAAGCTGAAAATTACTTTCAAACTAGTAATTTTTGTATTTGGCATATTCTGCTAAAAGAAAAAGACTGAAGACAAAAATGAAAGTTTATGTGATACTGTACGTTGTTGCTTGTCCTCATGATATTCGACGCCTCACCCCCTCTTTAATTGCAGCATGGATATGCGGTGATTGATCTGGGAAATCTCCATTCAATGGAAGTCAAGGACATTTACCTTGCAAAGTTTGCTGCTTTGGTATTGCAGGTATTGCCAACTAGCATACATGATTTCATAATAATACTTCATTTAAAACTTTTATGCATCACTTTTATTTGATCTTTTGGTACTAATTCTGTTTGTTTATATACATCAGTTCATCTCACAAAGACATAGGCCTGTTCGAGGGAATGCATCAAAATTGCTACTGAGCTACCTTCGTACTTTTCCATGCAAGGTTAATCTAGTTCTGCCCACACTTTTTATATGGGATTAATGCTTTCTCTTTTGCTTGTGATGTTGTATGCTTAGTAATGATGAAATTTCAGCCCCGACATTCATCTGTTGCTTCAAGCGAGTCTTAAATTGCATGGTGGAACTTTATGTGTTCTGGCAGAAAATTATAGTAACTAGTGTGCTGCTTTTGCATTTTCCAGACTTGTCTCACTGTAGCCGGCTGTTACCTTTGTCCAGCTCCAGGATCCAAAGGAACTAAGGTCCTGGTGTGCTGTTCTGTTAATTCATCTTTGCCTCCTATGATAAAGTCGTTTCATGGATGCTCATATGGGCCGGAAAATTGCATTGCTACAAGCGAGTTAGAGCAGATTATAACAGAGAGTGAAGCATATTTGGATAGATTCCTACCAGATGCTTCAAGTGTACCATTTTTAGATATGACATCCTCTGAATGCGTTCTAACTGAAGCCGAAAAATTTGGCATTCTTAGTCACTGTACCCATAGGAGTATTGTTTCTTTGCAGAAGGAAGAAAGTGAAAATTTTAAGTCCAAAGCTGAAAATCTCTCTGATGTGTCAAAAGATGATGTAAGATCTTCAGGTGCAATTCTGAGCCAATTATTTTATCCTGGGCAAATGGGATACTTCATGAATAGATTTGTATTGGATTGGAAGATATGCAGTACAGTTTCTTGTAATGCATTGTCTACAAATGAGGTTGTTGCTGTCAAGGAGCTGGGTGCAGAAGGACAATGTTTTTGCAGTTCCTGCATAACTGGGAATCAGATGGTTGCCGAGGTGCGCCACATGATAGACACTGATTGGATATATCTTTCTAACTTGTCGAAGAAGACAGATATGGGAGACACTCGACCACCAATTCACCCTTATGTAAAAACAAAGCAACTAACTGGGACAACAATGGATTACGCTGTATTATCAGCACGTGAAGCTCTTGTGTCCTTAAAGTCTATCCCTGTTGCTGCAAGAAGAGCTATGCCTGTCCTGGTTAATGCTAAAGGAGTTCTGCTAAGCATTCCGGTACATCACTTGCTCTTCCTATTGGTTTCCATATGTTGTGGATAAGTATGATATTAAAACCAAATACCTGCATAATGCTCATTATTGGAAGCATGCTGATGGCTGAATAATGCATTTGGTGTCTTGTAGTGCTCATTGTTATCTGCCTCATTGTGTGTTTTAGGTCAATCTTTTTGTATGCTGATTGACTTCTGGAGGCCATAAAAGTGTGGCCTTCAATTTGTCACTCTCTTTCACTCCCTTTTTGTTTGTCCACACGTATCCCACCCTGAACTCAGACTAGACTGTTGGTTTTCCTGCATACTCTTGATCTAAATTCAACAATGGGTCTTTATTGAATCTGATTACGAAATTCAAGTTCACTACATTATTGATATTGCTTTTCAAAGCACACATACCATTTGTAATATTATGCAGTACTTTATTAGTTGAATTAAGAGTTAAACCTAGACTGTTTTTATTTCATCATTGACTTTAGAAGGTTAAACGTTTTTGGTTTTAATCTCATGTGTTCCGGTTTATGTGCAATCTTTGCATTTAAGTTTACATCTCGTGTAATTTGTTGAGCTTCCTGTAGAAAATGTTGCAGTTTATTTCCTGAAAAAGCCTAGAACCAAAAGCAATCAGTTCCCTATAAAGAGCCTGCATTATAGTGTTACAACAGCAAATTAGTCTACACATTTACTCTTTATCTTCGTTGTTAGTCTATAATACATAGAATTTGCTTTTGTTGTTTTCAGAGACTGACAAGCTTTAAACTGTCTTTTCTTTCAGAGCATTGGCTTCTCATGTTGCCCCCATCTGATGGTCTCGGCTGTTTTCAATCCTCGGGTACCCCTGGGTGGAGGACATAGCTCCTTTTTGTAGTTCCTAGTTTAGTAGAAAGCCGTTAAGTAAAGCAAGAAACTCTGTTGAATTGAAGAACTTCCAACTGCTTTATCAATAGTAGAGGAAATGGTTAATAGATTCAAATGAATTATGTATAATGAACTCAATGTGTGCCTGTTTTCCTTTCATGTTCTTTACTCGTACCATTATTGTGCAGCTAATGTGACAGAAAGAGTGTGTATCAAGGTACGGCTTATCCACTGTTCGAGAGAAAGACTGCATTCATAAGCTGAAATGAAGGTAGGATATCTGGACTGGTTGATGCTTGTGACATTATATTGTATTGCCATAGATGTCATTTGGCTGAAAATAGTGTGTTAAAAGCCACAAACTGAAATAACCTGTGTGGAAGTGCAAAGATCTAAGACTGACTAAGCTGAATGGTTGATCATTAGGATTTCTTTATGTCTCAAGTTTCTGCCCACCACCCAAGTTTTGATGCTCCCATAAGAAAGGATAGGATGGTATTGTGTCCTGAGATATCCCAACATTTCAAAGAATCCGCCTTGCTTTGTTTGATTGAAGTCCTCTCTGTGCGTTTTAATAGTTTTGACTCTCCAGACCAACACTGTATGCTTTGTTACGTTCAGTTACTTGGAAAACATTCACCCCAAGTAGACAGGGAAGCTTATCCAAAACACACACACAGACACTTTACATTTATATGGCACACTTCAGTTCGTGTAATTAAGTATGATAAGATTATTTATCAGATATCATTACACGTTTGTTTCGTATTATTAGAACTCAATATTAACACCATGCCCGATCTTATAATCTTATTTTATGTAGTGTATCCAATCTCATTCATTAGTCTAAGGTAGGATAATTTTTTTTTCTTATATACCCTTCCACTTAAAGTTGACATAATTTTAGTGACTTTTATATTTGCTCATCATTAAGTTGGTCGATTATTTTTTTTTTTCACGAAAATCATTTTTTTCGCAAAAATAAGATGTAAATCACTTTTTTCACTTTGTTTTTTTTTTTTGTTTCTTGTATGTTTAACAGAATTACTTAAAATTATAATAAATAATAAAAGATATTACTTTATTTTTTCGAACTTCTAAAAGATATTTGGGTTTTGATTAGTTATTACATTTTTAAAAGATAGAATTTTGCCATACTTTTATATTTCTTTGAAAAATTAAACTTTCGTTCTCTCTTTATTTATTTATTTATTAATTGAATGTCTATTTTGAATTTCTACTTCATATAAATGTAGAAAAAAAAAAGATATTCCACAAGAATTATTATTGTAAAAGTTGTATTTTTCAGTAAGGGTTAATTACATTTACACCTCCTCTGAGAACGTATAATTACACTTTCCCCCAAAAATTTTTGGAAATTACACTTACACTTCTTCCGAAAATTCTCTGTTTACACCTGACTCCCATCCGTTAGAGTTTGAACGAAAAATGTTCACGTCAACAAAAATTTTTACACAAATTTTCAATTTTTTCCATCATTTAACATTTTCATGTATATTTTTTGTACTTATAAGAAGATAAGTGTAACTTATATGTATGGAGTGAGGCCAATATTATTATATTTTTTCCTTATAAGTCCAAAAATATTGCACGGGAATGTTAAATTTGAGGTAAAATTGAAAATTTGTGTAATTATTTTTGTTGAAATGAACATTTTCCGCCCAAACTTTAACGAATGGAGGTCAGGTGTAAACAAAGAATTTTTAGAGGGGGTGTAAATGTAATTTCAAAACTTCTTTCGGGAAAAGTGTAATTATGCATTTTCAGAGGGGGTTTAAATGTAATTAACCCTTTCAGTAAATATTGAGAGGTTTTTTTTATCTTTCATAATTATTCAGAAGCTACATTGTTAAAATGAAAAAGCTTAATGAAAATATGATACCCTTAATGGTCTTTTTATATTTAATCATACTTTGTGATCCCTTCAACCGAATACTATATTATAATCACATGGGATACCACACATACAATACGTGAAATCAAACACTATATAATGAATGATGGGATTAGTTATCATTCATTTTTTTTTTTTTTTGATGGGGAACAAAATCAATTTATTCAATATGAGAACTATGTCCGAGGACAAAAAGGAACAGGCCGGGGGAGGGGGGGACCCTCAGAAAACCCTGCAGCTGCACGAGCAAGTGCGTGAGCGACCTTATTCGCCGAACGACGGACAAGAGAAAAAGAAACCAACTCAAAATGAGGTAAACAGAGTTTAATATCAGATAAAATAGACCCCGTCATGGATGAGTCTTGCGAAGGATTTCGGAGTTTTTAGTGCAGGTTGGCACAATCACCTTCAACAATGATTCTCGGCCAGCATCGTCGAATTCCCAGCAGGATAGCCTCCCTTGCTGCCAAAGCCTCCACAATTTCTGGACAAGAGCGCTGCTGGAAGCGTTGCCACAGCCAACCAACGCACTGCCCGTGAGCGTTTCTAGCGACAACTCCGAGTCCAATCTTACCCGCATCCTGGAAGAGCGCCCCGTCGAAGTTAATTTTAATCATATTGTCGTCTGGCGGTGACCAAGAGGTCGGGGAGGAGGAGGGCAGACAAGTCTGCAAGCTTCTGGAGTGGAGGAGAAACTCTTCATGATAGGTGGCAGCGGTGCTAATGATCTGTTCGGCCGATGGAAGGACCCCCTCAGCCATCTTCCTGTTCCTAGTCCTCCACAACATCCAGCATATGGTGAGGAAAAGCCAAACTCCGAATCCACCAAGAGAAACCTATCTATAGATATGCCTAATCCTATCACACGGACCAAGAGAAACCTATCTATATTTTATATATCTATCTTTTCTATCTAGTTATATATATATGTATATATTCAATATCTATATCTATATATCTATCTATATCTATATCTATATATCTATCTATATCTATATCTATATATCTATCGACATCTATATTCTATATCTATATTTATATCTATACATCTATAAAAGCATGAATGACCACAAAAGTTTCTTTTATTTTTTGGTTTACTTAAATTAACCTAATAATAATATTATTCCTAAGGATAATTATGTAAAATAAATTACGTTTAGCTTATACTAATCACCTTTTACATTTATTATTTGGGTAAAAACCATTTTACCCCCCTATGTTACCAAAAGAGATTAAAAAACTCCCCTATGTTAGAAAAAATACTAAAAAATTCCCCTGTGTTCCCAAAAAATATAGCAAAATACCCCCTCGAACACGGCGGTGTATCACACGCGCTCTTCACGCGATTTGAGCTTAATTTTGAACAAAAAATTATTTTTAAATCTTAATTTATAAACCGTTAGATCTTGCTTGATGTACATCTAACGGTTGAAATTTGCAGAAAATAAATCAATGGTTAGATTTTATTAAATTTGAATGAAAGGTCCATATTTAATTACAATTCAGTGGTCCAGATTTCAACTTAGTTTAAATTAACGATCCAGATTTAATATACAAATATTTATTATTTTTTATTTATTTAAATATAAATAAAATATTTATATATATATATATATATATATATATATATTAAAATTGTTGTCTCCTTCACCCCACCCACTCATCGCCGCCTCCTCACCACCACCACCACGCCGCGCCTCCTCACCGCTGGCCCCTTAAGCCTCCTCCCCCGCCGCGCTCTCCTCTGCATCGTGCCGCCTTCGCCTCCTCCTCCGCGGCGCGCTCTCCTCCTCCCCGTCTGGCGCCGCCATCGCCTTCTTCTCCGCGGCGCGCTCTCCTCCTCCCCATCCTGCGCCGCCTTCGTCTCCTCCTCCGCGCTCGCTCTCTCCTCCCCGTCTGGCAACCCTCCTTCGTCTCCTCCTCCTCCTCCTCCCCGCCTTCGTCTCCTCCTCCTCTGCGCGCCACCCCTAAGACTCATCTTCCGCGCGCCCTCCTTTCTTCCTCAGCGTCCGCCGCCTTTCCTCCTTCGTCTCCCGTCCCGCCCTGGCGCCCACGCTCGCGCCCTCTCTTTCTATATATATGTATATATATACACATTAATATAATATATATTTATATATAAATAACTTCCTTAATTAAAGATATATAAATATTATTTAAATATATATTATATCATTTTAAAATATATTTATAAATTTAAATAATATTGGCAAGATCTGAATCGTTCATTTATATAAGATAAGATCTAACGGTGTAAAAATAAGGATAAAAATGTCATTTTTAAAAAAAATTAAAAATGGCGCGTGTAATGCACTTATGATATGAAGGGGGTGTCTTGCTACATTTTTGGGAACACATGAGGGTTTTTTATTATTTTTTCTAATACAGGGGGGTTTTTAATCTTTTTTGGGAACACAGGGGGTAAAATGGTTTTTACCCTTTATTATTTATTCTCATTAACTACTTTTTAAATTAGTCATATTTATTCATATTAATTACTCTTCTCACTATACTTATTTACTCATATAAATATTTTTCTATATTATTTCACTGTTACAAACGTAAAGTTTAATTAATGAAGGACCATTAAAAATACTTATATGTTTTAGTTTATTAAATATAAAGTATTAATAAAGTCATTAAAGATTGTTACTTAATAAATTATTATAAATAGTAGACGTACGATATTGTAAAAGTATGAAATATACAGCGAAAGTTTATGATATTCTCTATTTACTATTTCGCTTTAATCACTTCATAATATGTTATCAGCACGAGTAACTTCCACCCATTTAGATACGTTTTTATTATATTGATTATTATTGTTCAAAGCCAATACGTCAAACAATTTGATAAAACGTGTATTTGTTGTTATGGACATTACTGATAATAATTATTTTCCATGGATTCTCAATTATGAGATTCATCTGAAAGCTGTAAATCTTCAGAATACAATGAAACAAGAAAATTAGACATCTCGACAGGATCACGCAAAAATAATGATTTTCCTATGACACCACATTCATGAAGAAAAATGCTTCAGATGTGGTGCACAAGGTCACTGGTCACGTATTTGTCGTACGCCTAGGGATTTGGTAAATTTATACCAGACATCTACCAAACAAAATGAAAAAAGAAAAAAAACAAAAGATAGAGACAAATGTTCTACAATCTCATGATCCTGATGGTCATGATATTTACACTAATTTGGACGATTTGACTAAGCCTAAGAGCCAGCTTCTCAACTATCTATTGTTGCAGATTCTCCAAACTCATGATCTTGAAGATCATGATATTTACACTAATTTGGAGGATTTGACTAAGCCTAAGAGCCAACCTCTCAACTATCTCACTGTTGCAGATTTTTTTTTTTGAGAATTCAAATATAAATAATGCGTAATGAAAAATATTATTAAATAAATAAATGAGTATTTCATCATACGTATTTTTATAATCATTCTCATTTTACTTTAGAGAATAACATATGTTTATCTATATTATTAAACTTAACAACTTATATAATTCAATTCAAATTATATGATTGACATGCTTATATTTATATTGATTTTAATAAATTTTATTTAATGTTAGAACATGAATTTTTGTGATGTCTTTACCCACATCAATAAAACTGGTGGAGACTTATGTTTGATAGATATATAGTGCAACGATGCATACTATCTTAAAGGATAATAAATATTTAGATAGTTTAACATTTAGCAAAACAAATGTTACCACCATATTAGGTCCAACAGATTTGATCAAAGGCTCCGGAAGAGATAATATAGTGCTACCTACACTAAGCTTCATATAATGAATATTTCATATTCATCTAAGTCCAGAAGAAATTTACTCAGTTTTAAAAATATAAGATTCAATGGTTATAATATTGAGACCGCTAATGAAGGTAATAAAGAGTAGTTACTCCTTATTTCACATAGTTTGGGTTAGAAGCTCATACTAGAAAAGCTGCCCACTTTCTCTTAAGGGATTTATTTTACGATTATGAAAACATTTGAAATTAATGCATTGGTACACCAAAAGTATTCCAACCCCAAAGTCTTTAAGCTTTGGCATGATTGTCTTGGGCATCTGGGATTGATAATGATACGTCGTATTATTGAAAATTCAAATGGTCATTCATTAAAGAACCAGAAGATGCTTTTACCAAATGAAATGCCATGTAATGCTTGTTCACAAGGTAAATTAATTGTCAGACCATCATCTTCAAAATATGATATTGAGTCACCATTTTTTCTTGAAAGAATTCATGGTGATATATGTGGACCAATACATCCACCATGAGGTCCATTTAGATATTTTATGGTATTAATAGATGCATCTACTGAATGGTCTCATGTGTGTCTTTTATTAACTCGTAATCTTGCATTTGCTACACTACTTGCTTAAATAATTAAATTAAAGGCATATCAGATTATCCAATTAAAAAAATTTCATTAGACAATCTAGTGAATTCACTTCAAAAATATTTGATAACTATTGGTTGTCAATGGAAATTAATGTTGAAGATCCAATAGCACATGCACACACTCAGAATGGTCTAGTTGAATCTTTTATTAAAAGATTACTATGGATTGCCAGAGCTTTACTTATGAGATCACAATTATCTGCATCTGCTTGGGGACATGCTATATTACATGTTGCATATTTAGGTAAAATTAGACCAACTGCTTATCAGAAATATTCTCCATTACAACTTGTACTTGGTCATCCCCCAAATATTTTTCATCTTAAAACATTTGGTTGCGCAATTTATGTACCAATTGGGCCTCCAAAACAAACAAAAATGGGTCCACAATGTAAGTTAGGTATCTATATTGGACTTGACTCTCCATTCCATTATTAGATATCTTGAACTAATGACAGGTAACCTTTTTACAGTATGTTTTGAAGATTGTCAATTTAATGAGTCTGTTTTTCCTCCATTTGGGAGAGAAAATTATGTGAATGAAGCACCGTCGCACTAAAGAATGTGAACTTGAAGTTTAGAACATCATTCATTTTCAAAATATTGCAAATCAATTACCGGATGCTTTCACTGACAATCAAAATATTACAAAATCTCATATACTAGCTGTAAATGCACCTGAAAGGATTGAAATCCCTGAAGGATAAAAAACTAATCTAGCAGCTAATGAGTACTTACCACACCTAAAGCGTGGAAGGCCAGTCGATGCAAAAGATAAAACTTCTCGAAAGAGAAAAATGCAAATTAAAGTTCCTAAAGAACTAGATAAAGCTCCTGAAGAACCAGATAAAGCTCCTGAAGAATCAGATAAGGCTCTTAAAGAGACCACACCCACAGAAGGCAACGAATTAATGTCCAAATTTACTCTCGATAGTAATCCTCCTGAAGAGGAACTTTCTTCTCTTGAAGAGAACCAAGTACCCGGAAATAATGAGATCTCAATACATTATTCACAACCAGGAGAAATATTCGACAAAAATAAAATTGTCATCGATAACATATTTGCATTCAAAATTGCTTTTGATATCACCAACAATGATAATAAAATTGAACCACAAACAGTCGATGAATGTCGATAGAGAAATGATTGGCCAATGTGGAAAGAAGCAATTCAAGCAGAGCTGGACTCGCTTGCAAAACGGAAAGTATTTGGACTTGTAGGCCAAACACCTAAAGGTGTTATGAAAATTGAATATAAATGGGTATTTGTCAAAAAATAAAAATAAAAATGAGAAAGATGAAATTCTGAAATGCAAAGCACGATTAGTTGCACAAGGTTTTTCGGAGAAATCTGGAATTAATTACGAGGAGGCATATGCTCCCATTATGGATACAATTACTTTTAGATTCTTGATATGTTTAGTTATTGTACAAGGACTAAAAATGCGGTTAATGGATGTAGTTACCAAATATTTGTGCGGATCACTAGACAAAGATATTTATATGAAAGTCCCAAAAGGTCTTTATCCATAAGTGTTTATTCTATTAAATTATAAGGTCTTTATATGGACTAAAGCAATCTGGTCGCATATGGTATAATCAACTGAGTCAATATCTCCTTAACGGGGGATAAGAAAATAATGAGATTTACCCATGTATTTTTATTAACAGATCACCAACCGGATTTGCTATAGTTGCAGTATATGTTGATGATCTTAATCTTATTGGGACTCTGCAGAGCTCACCAAAACCACAAGTGCTCTTGAAGAACAATTTGAAATGAAAGACCCCGAAAAAATTAAGTTTTGTCTTTGGATTAAAAATTGAACACATGCCATAAGGTATTTTTGTTCACTAATCTACTTATACGCAGAAAGTCCTGAAGCACTTTCACATGGATTATGCTCACACCTTGAGTACTCCTATGGTTGTTCGATCACTTGATGTGAAAAATGATCCATTTTGTCCTTTTAAAGAAGATGAAAACGTTCTTGGTCCTGAAGTATCATATCTAAGCGCGATAGGAGAACTTATGTATCTTGCAAATTGTCTTGACCTGATATATCTTTCGCAGTTAACCTACTAGAAAGGTATAGTTCCAATAAAGACATTGGAACGGAATCAAATATATTCTTCGTTATCTCCGTGGAACAATTGATATGGGGTTGTTCTACCCATATGGATCAAATTCCTAGTTAATTAGATATGCAAATGCAGGATATATCTCCAATCCACATAAAGGGAGATCACAAACTGGTTATCTATTTACATATGGAGGTACCGCTATCTCATGGAGATCAATTAAACAAACATTGGTGGCTACATCAAATCATTCAGAAATAATTGCAATTCACGAAGCAAGTAGAGAATGTGTTGGGTTGAGATCAGTTATCAAACATATCAAAAGAAATGTGGATTACTAATTGAAGATGATCCAACAATACTCTATGAAGATAATGCTGCGTAAATTAGTGAAATACGAGGAGGTTATATCGACAGAGATAGGATGAAGCACATTTCACCAAAGTTCTTTTATACACATGTGCTCCAGAAGAAAGGTGAAATCGATGTCAAGCAAATAAGGTCAAGTGGAAATTTGACAAATGTACTTACCAAAGCCTTACCTTTAACAACATTTAAGAAAATCATCCATAACATCGGAATGCATTTTCAAAAGGACATCTAGTGAGAATGCTTATACTTTTGAGGGGGAGACACATACATATTGTACACATGCATTGAGAAATTTCCTAGCATAGATATAAATGAGAATAAATTAGATCACTTGTCATATTAAAATAGACTAGATGACAAATGAAATTAGTTAAATAATATTTTCATGTAAAACAAATATTTTGAAGAATAAACCAGGTTAAAAGATAAATGAGAGTCTATTAAATCATTTATTCCCCGTAAAATCAATCACTTTGTAGTAAGATAGATTAAACTATAATTTGAGCATTTGAGGTGTAACTATTGCTTATGTCATATTTTTTTCATTTATTTATAATATAATAGAACAAAATGTCAGTGTATAGATTTAATATTTTCATCAATATATGATAAAATTTCTCATAGTAAAAGAAAATATCACAAGGTTTAAATGTTACTCCTAAACAATCACCACACATGACTATTCTTTGAAAAAAGAACATAAAAAAGGGCACAAAACCCTAGGTTGACATTATCTATATTATTATAAAAAAGTGAGCAGAAAAGAGATCTTCTAAAACTTTTGTATTGCATATTATAGTTTTGTTGATATAATTACTAATAAGAATGTAATAGGTATTGTAAACATAGTTATTAACTAGGCCATTCAAAAAAGTTACTACAAAGATATAAGAATTATCGACTTGACGCATATTAAAATTTGGGGAAATAACACTTTTCGTCCTGTAACTTAGAGCCTTCCCACTTTTGATCCCATTGGTTACGGGATTCTCACTTTTGGTCCCCTAACTTCTAAAAAGTAGCACTTTTGGTCCCATGCTACCTTTCCGTTAAATTTTTTAACGGAAAACACCACATTCATAGCACGTGACCATTGGGGCCTTTACACTTTTGGTCCCATGTATTATGGGATTCTCACTTTTGGTCCCATATGTTTTGAAATTTTTACTTTTGGTCCCATAACTTTCAAAAGTAACACTTTGGGTTCCATGCACTTAACGACCACATGGCACTTTTCGTTAAATATCTAACAAGAAGTTTCATGGGATCGAAAGTACTACTTTTTGAAAGTTACAGGACCAAAAGTGAGAATTTCGTATCCAATGGGACCAAAAGTGGAAAGACCCTCTATTTCCCTTTAAAATTTAAATAAACCACAATTGGGCAGTTAAACTTATTACCCTTCCTACTTTTTCTTTTGAGATCAAAGGAAGAAAATTGTATAGCTCATGAAAAAAAAAATGGACAACTAATATCCAACCGTATGCACAGGAGCAAAAACACAGCTAATTGCAAAAGGCAAGGAGAAAAAAAAGAGTAAAACACCGCCTATCCCATCCGGCGAATGCCATGAAAAGCTTTACGTGCCCGTTCCTTAACAACGACCCCATCGTGTTTCCGAGCAGCAACGTCCCTCAGACTCTGAGCTTTCCCAACGATCACGTCCGGGGCAATGGCTTCGTTCTCGAAAAGTAACTTGTTCCTAGCCCACCATAATAGCCAACAGGTGCAAAGGGTGTGGGCAAAAACCATCACGGTCCAACGTCCCATGAATGCCCCTAAGCTAAGCCTTCGGATCATCGTGCTCGCAGGAGATGCTCTGCCGAGGTAGATTTGTTAACGCCCAAACCAGTCGTGGAAAGGTGCACTTCAGTAAACTGTGAAGAATATCATAGCGCTCAGTAGCACACCATGGACATGCTCCTGTCACTGGCACACCTCGCCGTTTGATGTTTACCGAGGTAGGCAGGGAATTTCGGCACATCTTTTAGGCAAATAATTGGACCTTTGGGGGCACCCGCACTTTCCAGATGAAGTCCTAGTTGGTCAGTCGGGAAGAGGGAGCGGCAACTGCATCCAAGAAACCTAAGGGAATTCCTTGGCCGAACAGGTGGTAGGCACTCCTGACTGAGTAGCGGCCATGCTTATCGTAGTGCCACCGCAGTATGTCCGGTTCTCCTTTGTTTATGGGCAATGCCAGGATCTAATCCTCATCCTCCAGCCAGAAAACCTCACGAACCAGATCCTCATTCTAGCCCCCCCTGTAAGCGTCAATAGTTGATCAACCGTGGAATCCTGGGGTAAAGTGTTTGGTGAGGTGATGACCTTAAATGAAAGTGGGCGGGGGATCAACCGATCCGACCATATGTTCACCCGATGCCCGAAACCAATCTGCCAACGAGACCCAGCGACGATCACTTCTCGAGACGCCAGTATGCTACGCCAAGTAACGGAGCACCCCCCTCCGAGATCGAGAAGATGTCGGATGAGAGGAAGTACTTCTGTTTCAGTTGCTGACTGAGTAGGCAGTCCGGGTTCGTGAGAACTCGCCACAACTGTTTGGCAAGTAATGCCTTGTTGAAGGCTATCAAGTTTCAGAAACCCAAACCTCCCTCCTCCTTGCGTCGACACAACTTGTCCCATGCCAGCCAGTGAATATGCCACAACCCCTTATTATGCCACAAAAAGTCATCCATTAGCGCCTCAATCTCACGGCATGTGGAAGTAGGAACCAGGAAGCAACTCATCACGAAGGTTGGCAGAACTTTGATTACTGATTTCAATAGAAGAACTTTGCCGGCTTGTGATAGATTCTTTCCTTCCCAATCCGGAAGCTTCGCCCATACCTTATCCTTCAGGCATCGAAAGAACTCGCGCTTGGATCTCCCCACGGAAGCAGGCAAGCCCAAATATTGCTCATGTTTCGCGATAATGCGCACGCCAAGGATGCTAGCAAGAGTCGCCTAGGCCTGATTGGTCACTTTTTGGCTAAATGCTACCGACGATTTCTCCCAATTAACTTGCAAACTCGACGCCAACTCCAGCTGCTGTAGCACCTGTCCAATGCTCTGCATGGCCTCACTTATGGCTTGACAGAAGATCAATACGTTGTCTGCGAAGAGGAGATGGGACACCCGTGGGCCGTGGCGACTGATTGTGACCCCCCTCAACTCCCTCCAATCCTCGGCTGAGCGACGAGGTGACTAAGAGCCTCTGCACGAAACAAAAGTAGATACGACGAGAGGGGGTCCCCTTAACAGAGACCCCACTGGGGATTGCAGTTCCCAAGTTCTTCACCAGATAAGAAAATAGAATAGGAAACAGTAGACACACATATACAAATAAAGGAAATAAAATCAAAGTGAAAACCAAGCTTAGCTAAAACTCTCTCAAGAAAAATCCACTCCACATGATCATAAACCTTACTAAGGTCTAGCTTCAACGCTGCGTGGCCCTATACTTGTGTGCGAGATGGTGATTAATCTTAAAGGCAATAAGCACATTATCTGTTAGCAAACGACCAGGAATAAAAGCCGACTGTGAATCAGAGATAATAGAACTAAGTAACGGCTTCAACCTATTTGCAAGCACTTTAGAGGCGATTTTATAGGTAATATTGTAAAGACTAATAGGGTGGAATTGACTCATGTTCTCGGGCTTGGGACACTTGGGAATCAGCACAATGAAGGTATGATTAATGGTCGGGTCCAAGATTTTAAGATTTTGGAAACCAAGAACAAAAGTGCTAACCTCCGGACCAACAATATGCCAGTACTTCTGATAAAACATAAGGGAGAGCCCATCCGGACCTGGATATTTATGGGGGTACATTTGAGAGATAGCCAACTTTACCTCAGCCGCGGCAAAAGGAGCAAACAACACGTTGTTCATGTCGGCGGTGACCCGCGACTCCATTCCCTCGAGTACCACGTCTGTATTGGCCCCCGTAGGATGTGAACACCCGAACAGCCCCGTGAAGTTCTACACAATAGTTTGGTGCATTTCCTCGGCCGAGGTGCACTACTCACCATCTTTATTCCATAGCGAGAGATTACATTCTTACGGCGTCTTGAAATGGCTCACGCATGACATATGTTGTATTGCGGTCCCTTTCGCTAAGCTATTGCACCTTCTGAAAGCCTAGCAAAGGCGTGTGGATCGGCCCCGGAGAAGCGCGAATGCAGAAGCTCGGTATAATTAAAATTTGCAAGAATTTAAACATGCCATGTACGAGATAAAATAAACACGTTCAAGGGGTGTTCCCTTGAATCTCCTGGGCATTCGGTGTATCTCATGAATAATAAAACATACAAAACTTTCATGGAGGCCATAGGGTTTAAAGAAAAAGGGGACGAAAATTCTAAACCGGAAACCTACCGGTTGTCATTTTCGTCTTCGAACCGCTACTCGCGTTGTTCCCCGTTTTGCTCCAAGATCTCGAGTTTGAGACCCTCTAATTCGTACACGCAATCCGCCCACGTATCTTGATCTTCGTGCTAGCGAAAGAACAAGTGTATGTTTATTTGGAGAGGACGGATTGATCGAACATTATTGATTAACGAGATTAACCCTCCTTAGAGTTCAATTGTGAAACAAAAGAACTTGGAAGAGTTTCTTGGAAAGAGAGGGAGAGAGTGCGGCCAAGGGAGAGAGAGAAGAGGCCGAGTGGTGTGTGTGCTTCAATTTTTCATCACCTCTTCTAAAGAGAACACCTAAGAGTATTTATAGAGGAGGAATCCATTCCTCTTCTAATTCCTACTCTTTGAAGACTCCTCTTTTGAATAGAATTTGACCTAGTCAAATCCTAGTCAACATCTAGTTAATTGGTCAAACCAATCCTAGCCATTGATTTATCTCTTTAATCGAAACCATTGATTAATTTAATGGAATATTTAAAACTAATTTAAATAATCCAAAAGGCAATAAATGAACATATCAAATATAAATATTTATTCCAAGCCCATTAAATTAATTTTCAATAATTCTAATTTATTAGATAAATTCCTTTCATCTAATAAAAGGAATTAATTTCTTCCCAAGAAAAGAAGGACCCGATTAAATCCAATTTAATCACTCCACTTCTCTCCAAATATTTATTTCCAAATTAAATACGTCATGTGTGCGGATTGTGTGTGACTCTTTAGGTTCACCTTCAGCTAGACTTGGTTGGATTCCTAGAATCCGTCCGTTACCATGGGTGGCCGTCTAGCAATGGTCTATGGCACTAGAGACTAGGTGAATATGTGTGGGGATGAACATTTAGGCTCTACAGTACATCTATCATTCCGTTTACGGTCTCACCACTTAGGGTCTAGGGCACGGATATGTAGGTATCCATTTTGGACCTAAGTGTCGGTCTGTCCTAAGTGTCGGTCTGTCCTTTACCAAACACCGCAGGGAATCCTTCCCTTCTGTTCAGTTACTGTGGCCACAAATTTTAGGGACAAGACACAGAGTATTGTGAGACTCTACTGTCAACCTTCTTGACAGGAGACCGATCCTTTCTTGGAAACTACTGTCACGTTGTAAACCGTGGCTGCACTAGGTATGGCTTATGACTACTCAACTATATTTTGGCAATCTCTCACCATACCTAAGATACAGTCTCGATGTACAGGTAAACTCAACAATTCCTCAAGTCAAAGGATTTGACCTGTATCGTTGGAACCGGGAACGCACGTCATACCTAGCCGACCTTACTCAAGGTCCTCCGTAAACAGTTCCCGCGAGTCACCTCAGTCAGCCGCTCCCCAGCAGGCTGACCCACTAACACTGCTTAGAAGACCCTTGTCACCCATTGATGAAACACGCAACAGATGCTTAGTACAAGTCTCAAGTGGAATCTCGGTGCCCATTTTCGAGATTCCTTGACTTGAAGATTTTCAGACTGATTCGGCGGAACTGATTTCATGGACCTACCTCCAAGCGTAGTCGTAGTCCCCGAAATGTGATTTCAGTCTGTGGGCTTTGTTTGTGTAGCGAACAATTATAAAGCAGTTAAAGTGAACACAGACAAAGTATGCGCCAAATGAATTTCACTTTCTTATTCATCAAGGTTTTATTAAAACTTTGAAATTGTTTAGACATAGGTTACAATTCGCCTAACAATATTGGCTTCATGGTCACCTATTCTAACACCTTCCCTCTCTGCTTCCACATAACTTCCTCCCGGTTTAGGAGCTCCTCTAATTCCCGATGCAAAACCCCTCTCTATTGCCGGCACCCTCAAACATGGCCCATATGGCGAGTCATATCCTGAATCCTGAAAACGCTCCTCGAAATGCATCTCACAGTACTTAGTGATATGCCCCAAATGGCCACATAGATAGCAGAAGTTCTGAAGGCGCTCAAATGTGAAAGAAACCAGTAGATCGTCCCCCGAGGTAGTGCATAACTGAAGAGCCCGAACAAGCGGGGATGTGATATTAAGAGCGACACGGATACAAAGGGTGGCGCCACGAATGCCCCGACTCCTCCATCTCCATATCCCGGAATCGACCGAGTCTGTTTCGAATAAGCATTGCAGTCCCCAGGTTCATCTTGCTCAGGGGAAGATCGTGGATGTGCACGTAGAACTCACACCAGTTGAGATCAACCTGAAGCGGATTCTCCCCCACACCCATACTATTCAGAATTAAAGTATTCTTTTGAAAACTCCAGGGGCATCCTTCTAAAACGCTGTTACGATCAATGATATGATTAGAACGAATCAAGAAACGCCCTTCTGCTAGACTTTTCATCTCAAGCCCCTTCACCGGATTCAAGATACTACGGATTGAGGTAACTAAAGCTTCAAACTTGGGTTGTTTTGACGATAGAAGTCTCCCCCACAAGGAATAGATGATGCGATTTCGAGTTGGCCGACCACAACCCATCCAGTATCACCAAGCCTGAGCCCTCCACATCTGATAACCGTAGATTCTTACCGAACCTACTGCAAAATGCCTCCATATCCTAGAGAACCCGACAGATGGGGTACGCAAGGGAAGAGTGAGAGAGCCGCCGCCGATATCAACATGCACCAAAACTGTCCCGCTCGCTTGGGATCGGTAAGAACCTGGCACAAAAAAAATAGGCAAAGAAATGGACAAGAAGAAATATAAAGATGCAAAATTGATATGCAACACAAACACGCTAAAACCATAAAGGAGGAATAGGGAGAGGAAAAAAAAGTAGAGAGAGACGAAAGAGGTAGAAACAGAAAAGAGAAAACGGTGGAAAAGAAAAAAAGACCCGACAAATTGAAACATAAAAGTCACAAAACAGGAAAGAAAACGAAAAAAAGTGGATGAAAAAACCCTAGCACACCAATGGGGAACACGAAACCGCTACACCCAAGCATGACGTAGTAACGCCGATGCAACCGTGGACGTAGAAGGCCCAAACGCTTCACTAGGGAACTCAAGACGGAAGAGGGGAAACGAAAGAGAAGATACGAAAGAAGGGACAAAGAAGACATGGAGACAAAACCCTCATGGGGAGAGAACGCAGAAACCCTCATGCACAGAGAACATGTTCCATGAGGGCGTTCCTTTTTTTTTTTTTTTTTTTTTGTTGCAATATTTATATAGTCACCATAAATTTATCCAAAGTCTTTTGTGATTCAACTAAAATAATTTTCTTAGAAATAAAGTAACTAATTAATAATTATTAAGCTAAAGCCTATGCAAAAGAGCATATTGAATTGCACAAATAGATTATTAATAACAATATTACAGGTTCATTTAATAGAAAAATATTTACTTAGTGTATGTTTATTTTAATCAATTATGATAAATTAACTTAGAAGTTCCTTTCAACAATATATTACTTGGTATAGTTGAAAAAGTTAATTAAGAAAAAAATTGACAATTGGTTCCTTAAAAATATATTGAACTAGCTACAATAGGCAAAATACAAGATTGAAGTTTTATGCAACTGCAAATTAAGGAAACAAAGCAACAAGCTTCTAAAGGTTTAATCTAGTTTATGTTTTAAATAAATCTTGTATGAAGAAATAAATTTCAAATTACTATTCAATAACATTTCATATATATAGATGAACTTAAAATTCAAAAAAGAAAATTCGAATAATCCTTTCAAAAGCAATAATCCAAATCAAATAGACTATCATGTAGGTTTATATTTTTGAACTTAAGATTATTTTTTAAAAAAATTATATATAGATGATATATTAGTATTAAGTAACTAATCAGGCTAAAAATATTAATAGATTTATATAAGTTAAGCACAGAGTCCCTTTTATGATGTATTTTTTCTTTGTAAGTCTGAAAAGACAACATTTATCGAGCATCTAAAATAAAATTAAGCATTTTTTTAGTTTTGTACGTATAGTTACTAAGGGAGCCTATATTCTTAAAAAAATAAATAAACAATTATTAAATATATTTGACATGGTCTTATGGCCAAAATATTTACTATACTTAGGCATGACCAAACCACTTGCCATGATTTTTAACTATGGCTAATGTTTTTGAAGACTCTAGGTACAAGCTAACCAGGGAGCGAGACCCCTGCCGCCAGAAGTCCCCGTATGTTGTTCTTAGGTACCTGCCATTTACTCCCCGACTGTAGAGGTTGTATGCTTTGGCAACGACTGTGGAGCACATGACGTGGCATGCCACATATCATATGGAGGAGGGCTCTATGTATCATCCGTCTGATGCAGAGGCTTGGACGCATTTCGACCAGACATATCCTTATTTTATATTGGAGCCCCGTAATGTTAGGTTGGGGCTATGCACAAACACGTTTGCATCGCACAGGCAGTATGGTCGTACGTACTCATGTTGACTGGTTATACTTACACCGTACAATCTGCCACCGGGGTGTGCATGAAGTCTGAGTATATGTTCCTCATAATGGTGATCCCTAGCCTATCCAATCCAAAGTGTCTGATCGATGTGTAATTGGAGCCGTTGATCGAGGAGCTATTGCAATTGTGGCATGTGGGTGACGGACGCACAACAATGCCAACAACCAGGCATTCATGATGTGGCGGCGTTGATGTGGACCGTGAATGACCTACCGGTGTATAGGCTGGCGTGTGGATGGAGTACCGCTGGTGTTATGGGTGTCCAGTTTGTATAGATGACACATGGGCATTCCATTTGCAGCATGGTATGAAGGCGTGCTACTTTGATTACCACAAACAGTTTCTTCCCTAGGACCATCTGTACCACAAGAACAAGAAAACCTTCACTAAAACTTGAGTGGAAAGGAAGGTTGCACATCCGAGGCTAATTGGAGAGGAGATTCGCGATTGGGTAAGACACTTCAGTCATACAGTTCTAGAACCGTTGGCACTCCCACCAGGCTACAGTACCGACTACAAGTGGATGAAGAAAAGAATCTTCTGGGATCTTCCATACTAGGAAATGCATATGATACGACATAACCTTTATATCATGTACATTGAGAAAAATGTGTTTGACAACATTTTCAATATCGTGAACTTCAATCTAATACTGAAGTACTGATACAAGCCCAGTCCCAAAAACCTTCTTTGGCCTTTGAGTCCTTCTTGTGCCCCGAGCCAAAAGGGAAGAAGAATAAGCGGGAATCCGTGGAAAGAATATGTAGTTGTCGGAGATGCTTTGTTGTGCTTTTCTGATTGGGAATTGGCAGATTGGGAAAGAGATCTGATAGTTCCGACTTCGATAGGTCCTAACTCTCTCAATAGAGAGAGGATATCGGTAGCTCGACTGAAAGGAGAGGAAGGAAGGAAGCAAGAGAGAAGAAAGAAGGTGAAAAAAGGAAAAACCTTAATAGGCGGACAGTTCAACCTGTCAAGTTGACAAAAGGCCGTGATTTTGGGCATCCATCCGTCACCCTAGTGCCAAGCTTAAGAGCAGATGATATAACTCCAACGGCTCCTAATGGAACAGTTTCCTATTCTTTCCCAACGGTTTTTCATTCAATGGGACCTAACAAACTCTCTATACATGCTGCTCTAATCTTTCTTTTGCTTCTGCATTGCCATAGGGCTCAGTGACATGTCAAAAGATATGAACGACCATCAGATTGAAATAAGGGAATTGAGACCGAAAGATATCCATGTCAATTACAGATGTCTCTTTTTTGAGTGATAGGAACAGAGCTTCGGGCAAGCAGCTTAGCCAAAGTAGTAGCATTGGAGATTTATTCGAAAAGAGAGGAAACGAAACCTCAGGAACTTCCTTAAGAAGCCACTGACGATGTGTATGCGTCAGAGGAGTTGAAAGATCTCACTGAGTGTCTGTGCCTTAGATCTTGGGTTCGGGACTGGCTAGCCTTCCTTCGATGGTAATACCATGATGGACATAAAGGAAAAAATGAAGGACAATCTGAATGCACAGAAGGACTTGAAAGTTATATGTAATCGGCCGAAACTTGAGGTGGACGAATAGAGACCGAACTCTATATCTAAAGTGGTGTATACCCTGACGAAGGAGCAGAAGAGGAGGATATGTGATTGGATTCATTGTATGAGGTCTTCTAATGGTTAAGCATCTAACATTTTCCGTTGCATCGATATGATGGAGTTGAGGATGTATGGCATGAAGAGCCATGATTGTCACATATTCATGCAGAAGTTAGTCCCGGTTACCCTCCATGAGATGCTTCCTGAGTATGTGTGGAACACATTAATGGAGGTGAGTTTGCTATTCTAGCTCCTATGCTCGACCACGCTTGATGTCACCAAGCTATAGGATCTGGAAGAAGTGTAACCATGATCATGTGCAACCTTGAGAAAATATTTTCTCCAGCTTTCTTCAACTCAATGGAGCACCTCATTGTTTACCTGCCATACGAGGCTTGCGTGGAAAGGCTAGTGTAATACAGGTGGATGTACCTATTCGAGAGGTTCCTCCATGATCTGAAGAAGAAGCTGAAAAACAAAGTACACGTTGAGCCGTCCATTGTCGAGGCATACGTTTTTTAACAAATCGGGCTATTAGCTTCCCACTACTTTGAGCCACATGTTCTCTGCAAATGAAACAGGCCCAGTAAAGACGATGATCTCACAAGCAACAATGAAAGAATCCAACGGTCTATTTTCAACCACCCTGGCTGATCTAGTGGGTCCTCAAAGAAGCGATAGCTCAATGGTTCAGAACGCCACATAATTGAGACGTATGTGTTGTGCAACTCTGAAGTAGTCACACCATATTACGAGTAAGTATACATATATGTGTAAATCTTGATTGTGATTTGCATTTTTATTTATATATATTTAATGAATTTTGCAAATAGGTCGTTCTTGAATCAACTATACCAGCATCACAACTCGGAAGACCCAATTAATGAGCAACATGTAGCAATTTATTTCAAGGATTGGTTCAAAAGTCGTGTAAGTGGATGTTTTTTTTTTTTTTTTTTATAACTTGATTTGGTTTGCAAAGGACTAAATCTGTATATATATGAACTGCAGGTTTATCTTGAATTGAACTACACGGACCAAAAGCTCTTGAAGTGTCATTATTGGGGTCCGAACGCATTGGTGACGACATTCCCGTGTTACTTTGTGAATGATTACAATTTCCACAATGAATGTCACAATGTCGGAAGTCAATGATGAATTGTGGGGTGTGTGGCACCCCAAAATTTCTTATATAGAATTATCATTTATTAGCACAAAATATGGATATATGTTGTGTTGATTTATATAATAATTATGGTTAATGAGATAATTAAAAGACGAGAGAAATTATAGTAGACATTTGAATATTTGTATAATAGAAATTTAGAGTTATAATAAAGTCTTAATATAATATATATATATAGAGAGAGATTAGCAGTACACCAGATATATATGTATATGCACTACACAACAAGAGAAATATATTACTACACTACACTACAAAACAAACCAACCTTATCAACATATTTCTTTAATATAATATTCATATATATAGATATATATATACACACCAACATACCTAGACACGTAGATAGCCACTTATATATGGATAGATGTAAGTAATATATATATACATATAAAGAAGGGTGTAGAAGAATTCAAAAAGACAAAGAGAGAGGGAGTGAGGCGGTGGGAGGAAATATAAGAGATGAGAGATTGTCTCTATTTTCTTCATTTGAGCATTTAGAACCCTCTAGCATCCCTCAAAAATTTTTTAAAGCTGGTTTGGTAAGCTTCTTTCTCATTTCATGCCGAAATCTCATGGAAAGCTAGGATATAAGCTGAATCTAAAGAAAATAGACCTGTTAAGATGGAAAGGAGGCACCAGGATAGATTTTGTTCCAATCAGTCTCTGTAAATTGTGATTATGTAGAGTTATACCGGTTCACATTTAGTGATTCGTGTGTCTATGGAAACCTGAGGATGTCTTATATAACTTTGTAGTTTTGAGAAAAAGCGGATAAAAATTGACAAACATTCTGTTACCTTGTTTCTGCAGAAAATCAGACAAGGTGTAATAAAAACCTTATAACTTGGAGTGTAAAGATTAAATTGTGTTATTCTTAAATATAATGAACATATACAAATAGGATATTATATTATGAAAATATTATGATTTTTAAAGAAGTATATGATTTTTTGATAGAAATTTGAAGTAGTAAACCGAATCTATAGTAGTCAAAACTAGGATATAGTAAATTCCAAATAACTCATTATATAGAAATTCAATTCGTATGGTTCTTGTTGGAGATAAAACTAGACACAAAGGAGAATATTTGGAGTAAAAATGACACCTGTATCAGCTATATTTGGTCCTGGAGAGAACTTGTAAACTAGAATAGAAGTGCTGTCAAAGCTGTTTAGAAGAGATTTATTAATATGGTGACATAAGTATTCATATTTTATTCTTAATTGATGAAAGTGGGAACATCAAATAAATATATTTGGAATACTTTTAGGAGCTGGATCAATTGGGACAAACGCACACAACGAACTAAAAATCGACGATCTACGTGTTTAGTACATAAATGACTAGCATCGTCTATATATGCTCCTCTTCATCTTGATAATACCTTTATGCAAGTCTATGATTGTTCTGCTAATAACCTATGGGAAGGTTATAAATTTATGGATGGTTTCATATTAATGCTTAAGCAATGAAAGCAAGGAAAGTGGAAAATTAGTGTCATCTACACGTGTTCCATTTCTCTCTTGACATTACTTTTTATGTATGAATTGTGTTGAAACTTGATTATTTTGTTTGGTATGATAGAATTGATGCTTTTTTTTTTGATGATGATGTTGTGGAAGCAAGATGAGAAAGTGTATTATTCATGTACCATGAGTTATATGACATATTGGTATATACTTGTGATTGAAGAGATGTGATGATATGTGGTCTTACTTGACTAGTTGCTAACAAGAAAAGTCATATGTGGAAATGAGGGAGTTAAGGAAACTGGATAGAATTATTATGTGAATACCCCTTTGATTGGTCTCGGTGGCTCTTCGTGGAAAAAAATAAATGGCCCCGATGACTTTTCGTGGATAAGTCGGCCTTGATCAATTGGAGATGATGTGACATATCATACTAGCTGTGTGCTGTGTGATATGATTGATGATGAGATATCATACGAGTTGTGTGTTGTGTGGTATCATATGATGATGGGGTATCATACGAGCTATGTGCTGTGTGATACTAAAAAAAAGGAGATATTGTGTTTGAGATGACGATAGTCGGCAAAGACCATTGAGTGATGCACTCCAACATGAGTAAGTAGGGCCCTAATAAAATAAACGATGATTCTAGATATATTGTTCTGTGGATAGATGTATGATTGTGGTATTGGTAATTTCATGATTTTGTGGTGATTGCATATTAAATAATTTTTTGGATTGATATAATTGTATGAGACTTGTCTTATTGCATATGTGTATGTGTATATACATATAAGTCGATTAGCTATACTTATTAAGTTGGTAGCTCAATCCTTACCGCATATTTTTCAGGATATAAGTCACAATGGCTAGCTGATCATAAGTCGATCACCACTATTATTCGGTAGGTCAACAGTGATAACCTAAGTTGGAAGCCCTAACTACTCAATTTCATAGATATGAGATTTTCAATGGATTTGTATTTTTTTTAAAATTTTGTAATAACTAGAAACTTCACTTTTCTCCTTTCTTTATAATTATAATGGCTAAGGTCGATGATTAATTACAAAGTTTTGATGATGTATGTCCTTTGTGATGTCTACATAATATATGGACTAAAACATGGGTTGTCTTATTAAATTAAATGTGAGTTCCTTGTAAGATGGAATGTGAATACGGAGGGGGTGTCACATTGGGTGGTATCAGAGCAAGGATTAGATTATCTGGGGATAATTGGTAAGAATTGTATTATTAAATACTTAAAACATATATTATGAACCTAAGGGTAAATGGGAGCTTCATATAGGCTGGAATGTCAGCTGAGCACACTGCTGGCCCTAAAGAGTCATTCGAATTGTATATGGTAGTACAGAACCACTAAAGTATGATATATGCGTATATGCGCTTGCTTGGTGGGGTTATGCTAGTTAATAATGTTGTAAGATCTAGTCTAATTGTAGTGGATGGTGTTACACTATATGCGGAACTGGTTATGGTGAACGTTAGAGAGTTTTGACATTATTCTGCGAAATGATTATCTCATAAATATGCTATTGTTGACTATTAAACAAGGAAAGTGGTAGTACAAGTCACTTGAGAAGTTGAGGAAAACATGAAAGAGAAGTTCCTCTATTTATTTCATGAAACGAATATGTTCATTAAATTTCGAGAACGAAATTTTTATTAGGAGGGGATAATTGTGACGTCCATAGATTTTTATACTTAATTGAGAGGCTAATTAGTAATTATTAAGGAAATATAAATCTAATTATAAGTTATAGATTGAAATTTTATATATATTAAAACTTGAAGGGACTAAATTGAAGATTTATAAAATATTTATGTTCAAATTATATATATAATAAAGTTAGGGACTAGGTTGTAATTTTAATAAATATTATAAAAAAGAAGAAGAAAGAGATAAAGATGGGTGCGGCTTACAAGGCCAACACCCACCTTTTCAATTTTTTTATTAAATGATCACACACACCACAAAACACACACAATTAAAAAACACACACTAACACACACACCGAGTAAAATTTAAAACAAAGAGACGTTCGGCAGAGGTAAGATTTAATTTCTAAAATTATTATAAATTTATATAATTACATTATTTGTTTAGTGCATTTGTTAAATATGATTTGTATTATTTGATTTACTATTTAACTGGAAAATTTAATGAAGTTGAGCATTTATACAAATTAGTGTTTGGTATATGTTTAATTGGACTGGAGTATTATAGTCAATAACTTCAAATTATATAACCTATTAGAATTAGTAGTTGTTATAATGGATTATTCAAATTGATCGGGTTTATTAACCAAATACGTAATTGTATGTATTAGTGTTTAAATAATTATTATTATAGTGAAGAATTGACAAAAATTAATAGGAATAGGAGAAAATTATGTTTGAGAAATATTAGGGAATTGTATTTAAGAAATATTATATTTATTAAAAAGAAATATGGGATATTTGTAGTAATTTCTTTTGGGAATGTTATAGAGACGATAGTTATAAAAATATGAGGGGTTTGATAAAATAAATACTTATGAGTTCATAGAAAAATTAGATATATACCAAGAAGCTTATAATGTCTAATTGTTTAGATGAGGAATGAACAGGGGTTTGAATTTGAATATAAGTGAAATATTAAAGATTGATGAAAAATAAACGAATATTATTTAGTAATTTTATTCGGAATTTACGATATTTTTGATATATTGGTTATATATATATTATAACTTATTATATAAAACGGGAATAAAGTAGAGGATTGATCAACTCTATTTACTGATGTAATCGTTTAAGAATTTAAGGTAAGTATAGTTAATTGGAATATATATGTATATATGTTGTCGGTATACATGATTGTTAATGATTGGGTATTTGTCTGGATTATATGGTTGTTTTATGAAATTGTTATTATGTGCTTATATGCGGTTATGGTGTACGCAAGTCATATGAATGATTGTGTGTTACGATAGTTGATTGTTGAATGAATTTGAACGATGAAGTTATGGATGAGGATTTGATTGTTGAAATGAAAACGAACGATCATGAGATTATTGATGAGAATATTGTGTATTAAGATAAAAAGATGGCTTACCTAACTGGGGCGCATACTGCAATGGCTTTATGATGATATGATTAATGACGAGCTGTGTGCTGTGTGGTATCATATGATGATGGGGTATCATACGAGCTGTGTGTTGTTGTGATACTAAAAAAAAGGAGATATTGTGTTTGAGATGATGATAGCCGGCAAAGACTATTGAGTGATGCACTCCAGCATGAGTAAGCAGGGCCTAAATAAAATAAACGATGATTCTGGATATTGTTCTGTAGATAGATGTATGATTGTGGTATTGGTCATTTCATGATTTGGTGGTGATTGCATATAAAATAATATTTGTGGATTGATATAATTGTATGAGACTTGTCTTATTTCATATGTGTATGTGTATATACATATAAGTCGATTAGCTATACTTATTGAGTAAGCAGCTGAATCCTTACCGCATATTTTTCAGGACAAAAGTCACAATGGCTAGCTGATCATAAGCCGATCACCAGTATTATTACGTAGGTCAACAGTGATAACCTAAGTTGGAAGCCCTAACTAAACTTCATAGATATGAGATTTTCATTGGATTTGTATTTTTTTAAAGGTTTTGTAATAACTAGAAACTTCACTTTTCTCCGTTCTTTATAATTATAATGGCTAAGGTCGAGGATTAATTATAAAGTTTTGATGACGTATGTCCTTTGTGATATCTACATAATATATAGATTAAAACATGAGTTGTCTTATTGAATTAAATGTGAGTTCCTTGTAAGATGGAGTGTGATTACGGAGGGGGTGTCACAACTAGTTTAAAATAAAAGTGTAAATGTCCTTATGAGTTTTTTTCATTGTTTTTATTTTTGTAAATTGACCTATAATGTTATAATTTATAAGGACACGAATGTAAGAAAACACACTTATTAAATCCTATTAATTAATTTCACATTATATTTGTTAACACCTATTAGTTACTTTTTACATTATACGTATTTATTCATACTAATTCTTTTTTACATTATATTAATAATATAGTACACTTACTACTAAAGCACCCTTATAATATAAATAAAATGACTCTAAACACTCAAGATAGTTGAAAGGACTTCGTACATAGAGAAATTTCTTCATGCTGATACTTATTTTGCACCATCGGAGCAACTTCCCCTCTCGTCGGGGTTATGATTGATTGTTAGAGTCAATGGTCTCTTATTCACTGGTGATGTTGAATGCCAATGGATGGCGTGTGGATCGTCCCCGGAGGAGCGCGAATGTGGAAGCGCGAAAAATAATAACATGTAATTTAAACATGCGTGTACATAATCATAAATAACATGTTCAAGGGGTGTTCCTTTGAACCTCGCAGGTATTCGGTGTATCTCATGGATAAACAAAGCATACATATCATGGAAGCCATAGGGTTAAAATAGAAGACATAGTAATAAAAGGAACCTACCTGGTCTTCAAACCTCTACACGTTTTGTTCCCCATTTTTCACCAAGATCTCAAATAAGAGACCCTCTAAATTGTCCACGCAATCCGTCCACGTTTTTTGATCCTCGTGCAAGAGAAAAACCAAGTGTATATGTATATAGAGAGAGGAAGGATCGACCAAGCGTTATTAGTTAACGTGATCAATCCTCCTGAAGTTCACTTGTATGAAAACAAGGAACTATAAATCTTTCTTGGAGAAAAGAAGTAGGGATGAGAGAGAGAGAGGGTCGAGCCTTGTGTGTGTGTGTGTGTGTGTTTTCACTAGATGATCATCCTTCTCAAGTTTCATCCTAGGAGTATTTATAGAAGTGGAATCTTATTCCTCTTCAAACTCCAACTTTTAGAAGTATGGTTTGACTAGAATTTTGACCTAGTCAAAGTCCTAGTTAAATTAGACTTCGATTAGTCAAACTAATCTAGGTCTTTGATCTCTCCTCTTTAATCTCATCTGTCCATTACTTTGATTGATTTAATTATGGAATATTTAAATCCTATTTAAATAAACCATAGGCCTTTTAAATAAATAATAATAATTAATATTTATTTTAACTCCACTTAATTTATTCCCAAAAATCTAATTTATTAGTTAATTCCATTTAATCTAATATAAGGAATCAACAATTCAAGAAAGGAAAGGGAAACCAATTTAATCTAATTAAATTGTTCAACCTCACTAAATTAATTCTAAATTAAATACCTTTGTTATGGGCGGTTTGTGTGTGACTCTTTAGGTGCACCATCAGCTAGACTTGGCCGAATCCCCAATCATCTCATGAAGGGAATTCGCCCGTCACCATGGGTGACCGTCTAGCAACGGTCCATGGCACTAGAGACTAGGTGAATGTTTATGGTGCGAACATTTAGGCTCTTCAATACGTTTATCCTTCCATCTACAATCTCACAGTTTAGAGTCTAGGGCATAGATCTGTAGGTACCCATTCTTGACTTAAGCATTGCCTCGTCCATACTAAACGTCACAATGGTCCTACCCATTGTTCAGTTACTGTGGCGACAGATTTATCAGGGACGAGTTTCAGAATAAAGTGAAATATTACTGTCAACCTTCTGACAGGAGATGGATCCTCTCTTAGGACCTACTGTCACGCTACACATCTTGACAACACTAGATAGGGCTTATGACAACCGAGTCACTCGACTTGGTAGCCCTTTGCCATATATAAGATAAGGCACGGTGTGTAGGTGATATCAGTAATCCCTCAAGTCCGAGGATCAAATTCGTACTGTTGGAATCGGGAATACAAGTCATACAGACCGAGCCTACTCAAGGTCTTCCATATGACTGTTCCCACGAGTCACCTCAGTCAACTGCCACCTAGCTAGCTGACCCACTAACATTGCATGGACGAGCCTCGTCATTTGTCAATGAAATGCGACTGTAGTTGCTTTGTGCAAGTCTCACACGGATTCTCAATACCCTATCTCGAGATTCCTTGACTTGGTGTGTTTCAGACCGATCCATAGAAACTGATTTCATGAACTGCCATCTAATGCGCAGTTCCAGTTTCTGGGAATGTCGTTCCTGTGTGTGGGCTTTGCTTGTGCAGTGAACAGTTAATGTAAAGTAGTAAGTGAACACAAACAAAGTATTGAGCCAAATGAATATCACTTTCTTATTCATGACAATTATTAAAACACCAAAAATCTTCAGAAATAGGTTACATTAGCCCAATTAGATTGGCTTCACGGTCACCTGTTCTAACAATCTCCCACTTGACCTAAAGCCAATCGCCCATATGCATAATCCCCATCTTCTCAGGATGCTGCGTATGAGCAGTTTGTGACATAGGCTTTGTCAATGGATTTGCTGTGTTGTTTGCTAAGCTGACTCGGTCCATCCGATATCACCTCTTCCTACCATTTCCCTTAAAAGGTGGCATCGTATAAGAATATGCTTGGATTGGTGATGGAATCTCGGTTTCTTTATTTGCGATATTGCTCCATTGTTATCACAGAAGATAACCACGGGCTCGGCAATGTTAGGCACCACACCCAACTCTTGGATGTAGTTTCTCATCCAAACCGCTTCTTTGGCAGCTTCTGAAGTTGCTATCTATTCGGCCTCAGTGGTGGAATCAACTGTGGTTTCTTGCTTGGAAATTTTCAATGCCACCACACCACCATTGAGTTTGAATACATAACTCGACTGAGACTTGGCATCGTTGTCATCCATTTGGAAGCTAGCATCGCTAAAACTTTCCAGAATCAACTCTCCATTGCCATATTTTTAGAATAAGTGACCAGAAAGCCAATAGGTTTGGCGATTTGTAACATATTTGATAACTTGATGTAAATGTAATATTATTATGTGACAAATAAAATGAGTGTTCGTCACTATTGGTACCTACTTTGTTGCGCTCATTTTACATATGTTAAAACGGTGTTTTACTTTTATCGCAACAAAGCCCACAGACCATGGTTAACAACTCATGCAGTTGAGCCACGCAATGGATGGTGGTCATGAAACCAAATGATTGAGAGTTGGGTCTGAAATGTTCCAAGTCGAGGACCTCGAGACAGGGCATCGAGAGTCCTATTGAGACTTGCATCAAGAGTCGTGTTCATTGGAATAGTGCCATATTTTATTGGCGATAGGCGTGGGACGCATACATGATCTTGATGGGTTGGTCGATCGGGGTCGAGCCGACTGGACTGACTCATGGGGATCATTTTATGGAAGCCTTGGAGGCTTGGTCGATATGATTGGATTTCCCCAGTTCTGATAGTATGGGATTAGTCCTCAGACTTGAGGAACCATGGCAGTCACGTGCACAGGACGGTTGTATCTTGGATCTGGCAAGAGGTGATCATTCTGTAAGATGATCATTATAAGCCTTGTCCAGTGCAGTCGGAATGTGTAGCAAGGACGATGCATTCCAAGAAGAGGATCCGTCCCCTGTTAGTATGTGACAAAGGTATCTCCTATATACTCGGAGACACGTTCATGCTGTTTAAAGCTGTAGCCACAGTGGTTGGTCGAACAGTGAATGGTTTCCTGTGTCGATGCAATGAAGCTTGCGTAGTCTCGAAGTATTAAATATAGATGCCTAGTCAAGGATGGGAACTGACGCCCAATTCCATACCATAGATTAAGGTCGGGAGACGGTAGATGGAAGGACCGTACCCGTACGGAATCGATGCCTAAATGTTCACGCCAACATTCACATAGTCTCTAGTGTCATGGACCGTTGCTAGACGGCCACCCATGGTAACGAGCCCTTGTGGGATACGAGCCCAAGTATAGCTGAGGGTGAACCTAAAGGGTCAAACACAAATCACCGAGAAGGTTGAGAGATTGACTTGGAGTCAATCTCGATGGATAAATAAGTAACTGGCTTACTTAAGGGATAGTCCATTGGATGGACGGGCCGATATGATATCGGGCCCTCGTTTAATCGGTAAATTGGATTTATCGATTAAATATGAAAAGTTGAGATGTTGGATATTTTGATTGGATTAAAAGACCAACGGGAATAATTTAAGTGAACATTAAATTGAATTTAATTTTGGGCTCGTCGTAATTGGATTATGATAAAACCCGGTCCGTTAAATTTTGACCCGAGAGGAAAATTAATTCCTATTTTGGAATAGGAAGAAGTTGGACTTCGTCCCATATTGAGCATGGCCGAAAATGCTCCCTTGGAGGAAGCAAAATTCAGCCATGTCCCATGCAAGGTGGCGGTTGACTTGTCTCTTTTTGGTAAGAGACAAATCAACTCCAATCAAGCCCTTCCCTTTTGGTATGATTTGATCATACCTTAAAAGTTGGTAGGCTTAATTGAAGGATTAATGGTGATTGATTGGGATGTATTTAGACATCCTTGGATGAACCCAGACACATTCCAATAATCACATTAACTATGTATATATATGAGTATATACAACACTTTGTGTAAGAGAATCATTATTCATCTTTTCTAGGAAAAGAGACAAAAATTCAGCCTCTCTCCTCGCTCTCACTCTCGGCCATATCTCCCTCTCCCACTTGTGTTCTTCACTTGATCTTGGATCAAAAGGAAGAACAAAGTAGGTTTAAGAGAACACTAATTCATAGTGTTTATTTTCTTAAATCGATTCCTTCATAAACCCATTTTCTTCTAGCAAGGAGAACATGAGTTTCTTCCGGTATGGTGTGGATCACCTTTGGAGCATCCATACGTTTGATTTTGTGAACATTCCGGAGAAGGAACAACGCAAGTAGCCGCGCACACGTGAAATCTACAAAGGTAACGGTTTTATTACGCTTTAGTAGATTCACATTTTATCTATGCCTATGTATTATATGCTTTTTTATTAATACATTCTACATCGAACGCCCGGTTGAGCACCCAAGGGTACACCCCTTGAGATTACGTTTCTTTAATTATTTTTTTAAATTTACGTATTTCTCGCCTTTCTCGCTTCCGCTTGCGCTCCCGGGCGGATCTGCTTGTCCTTCAAGTGGTATCAAGAACACTTTCTTAGTCCTACTTAGGTACTTAAGGATGCTCTTGACCGCATTCCAATGCGCCTCACCTGCACAGGACTTATATCTACTAGTTACACTTAAGGAGTAAGCAATGTCAGGCCTTGTGCAGTGGACGGCGTATTGGATGCTGCCTACGGCAGTAGCATAGGCGACGCTCTTCATCCTTTCAAGCTCCTCATCAGTCTTGGGAGACTGTTTCTTGGATAACTTGATTCCATGCCCATGGGAAGAAAACCTTGTTTGGAGTTATCCATGTAAATTTTTTTCAGGATTTTCTCCACATACGAGTTTTGGGTTAATCCTAGCATTCTCTTAGATTTGTCCCTGACGATCTGGATGCCTAGAATGTAGGAGGCTTCACCCAAATCCTTCATGGAAAATTGCGTGGATACATGCTTTTATGTCACTTAACATTCTAACATCATTCCATATGAGTAGAATGTCGTCCACATAAAGCACTAGGAACACTACAGAGCTCCCACTGACCTTCTTGTATACACAAGAGTCGTATTCGTTTTTAACAAAATCATATCCTTGTATGACTTCATCAAAGTGAATGTTCCAACTACGGGATGCTTCTTTGAGACCATAGATGGACTTTTGGGTCGGCAGACCTTCTGTTCTTCTCCAACAACTGTGAATCCCTTCGTCTGATCCATATAGATCTCTTCCTCAATGAAACCGTTGAGAAATGCCGTTTTCACGTCCATCTGCTATATTTCATAGTCATACCATGCTGCTATGGCAAGCAGAATTCTAATGGACTTAGTCGTGGCTACTGGCGAATAGGTATCTTCAAAGTCGACCCTGCGTCGTTGAGTATATCCTTTTGCCACTAGCTAGCTTTGAAGGTGGTAACTTCTCCATCAACGCCAAATTTACGCTTATAGACCCATTACAACCCGACTGGTTTAACGCCTTTAGGTGGGTGTACAAGTGTCCATACTTGATTTGTACTCATGGAGTCCATTTCGGCTTTCATGGCCTCAAGCCATTTTCCCGAGTCGATGTCAAACATCGTGTCCCCGTATGTCTTAGGATCTTTGTCCAATTGACCGATCATGCTTAGAAAGCCATACCTCAAGGGAGGGCGAGGCACTCTAGCAGATCTACGGAGGACTGGAACATCAGTGGTGACTGTGGGCGCAAACACGGTGGTTCAGATATCGTGGTTGGCTCCTCGTGAGGTTGTTCGACATACCTAGCATGCTGATCCTCCCGAGGTGGCTCGATCCATAGGGTACTTATCATGAAACCTCTAAGTGAGGTATTCGTAGCTTCTGGTGCTGATGACTGACTCCACTTGACTCCTCAAGGATCAGATCATCACTTTGGACACCCGTTAGAAAACCCTTTTTCCAAAGAACACTGCATTCCTTGAAACAAATACTTTTATTCCGAGGGGTCATAGAAATAATAACCTGCAATTTCTTTAGGGTATCCAATAAACCTGCACAAGCTGGACCTTGATTCTAACTTGTCTCCCACTAACCTCTTGATGTATGCAGGGCTACCCCAGACTGTCAAGTATTTATAGGAAGCAGGCTTGTCATGCCATATCTCATATGGTGTTTGGGTCACGACACTGGTCAGCGCCAAGTTTAGCAACTTGGCTGCTGTTTCTAGTGCGTAGCCCCAAAAAGACAAGGACAATTCGTAAAACTCATCATAGATCAGACCATGTCTAACAGGGTTCGATTCCTCCCTTCAGAGACGTCGTTTAATTGTGGTGTCTCGAGAGGTGTCCATTTAAAGATTATACCTTTTTCTTTTAGATAGTCGAGGAATCCATTACTAAGGTATTCGCAGCCTCGGTCTGACCATAGGATTTTAATTTTTCACTTAGTTTGGTTCTCAACTTCAAGTCTGAAGTCTTTAAACCTCTCAAGAGCTTCAGACTTGTACCTCATCAGGTAAACATAACCGTACCACGAGTGATCATCGGTGAAGGTTATGAAGTAGGAGAACCCACCTCTGGCTTGCGTCCTTAGTGGTCCACACACGTCTATATGGACCAAGTCCAAAAAACCTGTGGCAAGCCTGCTTTGTCCTGAAAAGGGCTTCTTGGTCGTTTTCCTTCTAAGGTAGGATTCACAAGTTGGTAGATCGCTCAAATTCCCAACCTCTAGGTTCTTTGAGTCTACCAATTTCTTCATCCTTTCTTGAGAGATGTGACCTAGCCTTGCATGCCACAGTTGTGCGTTCCCGTCATTATCTATTTTACATTTGTATTGAGCATTCATAATGAAAGTCGATTGTTGTAGGATATAGAGTCTGTTATTAAGTGTACTAAGCAGATGAGCAAATCCACCCTTCATCACATAAAAGCAATTTTAATTGATCGAAAACTCATAACCACTATTGTCTAACAATGGAATGGAAATGATGTTTTTGATCATGCTAGGTACATAATAAACTTGCTTTAAATCTATACTAATACGTTCACTAACTACTAAGGTGGCGGATCTTATAGCTTCTGCAGAAATGGCCTTGCCATTGCCAAGCTTTAGGACTGTTTCGTCGCTACTCAGTTTCCTGCTTATTTTCAACACCTGCAAGTCGTTGCAAATGTAAGCTCCATAACCGATATCTAATACCCAAGAGGCAGAGTTAGTAACCATATTAACCTCAATCACAAATATACCTTGCTTGGAAAGGAGTTTGGGCAATCCCTCTTCTAATGCCCTTTCTCACGGCAATGAATACATATGTCATTTGCACTCGACTGTTGCTTTGAGTTAACCTTCCTTTTCCCTTTGCTTTTCCCCACATTGGCAACGGGAACACTCTTAGCGTTGGAAGCGGCTTCGACGGCCTTTCCCTTTCCCTTATTCCTTTTCCAACGTCCGACACCCTTGCCTTTCATTTTGGAAGTCGAAGGATGGCGCAGACTTTTTGGTCGTTGCCTCGTATTGCACCAACATATTGATCAACTCATGGATACCCTTCTCAAGAGCATTCATGTTGTAGTTAACAATGAATTGGTCAAATGAGGGTGGGAGTGACTGAAGGATCACATCAATGTACGTCTCGTTACTGAGCCCTGCCTTGAGGTCTCCGAGCTTTTCCACCAAGGTAAGCATCTTGACCCCATGCTCATGTACAGAGGACCCTTCGGTCATTTTAGTTCCAACGAAAGACTTTGTTGCGTCATACATAGTATGCCCGTCCGAGACTGCATAGCAATCCTTCAAGCGAGCCATTATGGAAAGAACGTCGTCTAGCCTCTCATACTGCTTCTATATCTCATTGGTCATAGATGCAAGTATGATGCTACGGACTTTCCGGTTATCCTTATGCCAAGTCTCGAACGTCTCACGTTCTTCGAGCGTGGATCCTTCGAGCAAAGTCCGAGGAAACGGCTTGTCCATGACATAGCCTTGGTGCTCATAATCGAGGACTATCCTCAGATACCGTAACCAGTGGTTGTAATTGGTTCCATTAAATTTGTTTGTCTAAAGTACGGTTAATAACGGGTTCTTAGATATGGTTTTAAATCTACATTTAAAAACAAAATATAATCAGCAGAATAAAAAAAAGGTTTTAATAATGATTAAAGACTTGGACTTCAGTCATTTAATTCTCCCACTATTTTTATGAAAACACGGCACTCTCAAACGTTGTTTTCAGAAAACCCTTTCCTAGTGGGCTTGAGATCCACAACGATGTCTTCCATGCCCTGCTTTTACGACTCGCAATGAAAACAACTTGTGGGAGGTATTCCATACCATTCTCGTCTAACAAGATTCTCAAAATGTCTTGCCTCACCCTTTTTACGTCATCCCGAGGACTCCAAGGGAATCACGTTATTCTGGTGTTAGACCTAACCCAATCAACCAAATCATAGCACTCACTGCTACCCCCACGACTCGTGAGACAGAGAACAGGAGTGTTTTCACTTCGTTCACAACAAAGTGTAGCTTCTTTTCAGCACATGAGACGTGCCACGACTCATGAGACCATGCAATTGATTGAAACTAGCTTCCTCACTTTATCATGGATGGAAGGCTTGGACAAACTCCTAGAGTTCTAGTCCATTTATTAAGGGTTTAATATTCAATCTTGGTCCAACCAAGTGAGAGTTTGATAACTGAGATCTCATTACAGCACATACATACATTATGTATAAAACGATTTGCATGACATAGCAGTAATACGATAAATAAACCATTCATCCATCATAAAAGCCACATGCAAAATAAAACCCTAGCACGCCCATGTTGGATGATCATAAGCCCGAATCCTATGCGACCCACTGAGCCCGCAATGGATCTATGGTCAATCTAAGGTTGTTCCTATACTATTACATTCAATGATAGTAACCCATCAACACACTGATGGGCCTTGCCTCTTTTTCCACCGGGCCTCCATGGAACTCCTTGGATCTTCCTCTCTGGGCCATCCTTCATCTTCGTTATGAAAATTAAAATACATCCTCACCACTATACTACTCTCATTACAATTTAAAAAAGAAACCCCGACGAATACCCGGGGGATTACATTTGGAGGGAGATAGAAAGCCTTATTATTCTAAGGCAGCTAGAAAAAGAGAGAGGGGAAAATAAACGAGGCACACAGGCCCAACATAAAATTAAAACCATACATTCGGTCTAGGGCTTGTGATCATCCGTTCTCATTCAATGCACATAATTCATGATATCCAATCATCAATATTGCATATAATCCATGATATCCAATTATCAATAATTCATAAAAGAATAAAAACAATGTCTACATTCAAAATTGGTATAACAATGGCAATCCTTTTCTTTTTAGGAAAACAGTTTCCACATTATTCATACAATATTACATTTTGAGATTCCAAACCAAACAACATATAATATTTTCGAATAATGTTTTTAAGAAAAACATGTAAAATAAATAAAATTATTTTTAAAAAATTAATTCTAAAAATAATAATAAAAAAACCGCTGGAGATGGTTGAGGGTCGCCGTTGCCGGCGGCGCCCTGTCGGAATAGACAGGCTGGTGGGCCGAGCTTGCCGCCTGCGCACGTTGAGCGCGCCGGCAGGGCGCGCGCGCGTAGGCCCCCTCCCTACATGCGCGCGCGCGGCCGGGCGGGCTAGGAACGCTAGCTTGGTGGCCTGACACAGGCGCCCTTGCCTGTGCGAGCTGCCCTACAGGGTGCGCACGCGCATCAGGCACGCTCGTCGGGTGCGGCCGCAGGCTCCACCGCCTGCGTGCACGCGCGCTGCGTTACTATGCGCGTTTGGCCGGGCGGCCACGCGCAAGCTCCTCTGCCTGCGCGTGCGCCTGGCCATGAGCACTGCGCGCGCGGTCAGCCGACAGCTTCTGCGTCCTACGTTTTCTGTTTTGTTCTATTTTTCTGCTGCATTTTTCAAGAAATCAAGAATACCAAGAACACCAAAATTTCATGTAAAGCATTACGATAAATTTCATGAAAAACGACATGCTTGTAACATAAGTCAAAAGCAACGTAAATCATGCTTTACACGTATTTCATGCTTTACACGTACAAAATCCTAGGCTTATACACTGAACCGGGCTCTGGTACTACTAAAAGCTAATTGATAGCGTGTCAATTGTCCCGGGAGGAGCGCGCATGCGGAAGCGCGATATAATATAATAACATGAAATTTAAACATACTTGTACATAATCATAAATAACACGTTCAAAGGGTGTTCTCTTTAACCTTCGAGGTATTTGGTGTATCTCATGAATAAACGAAGCATACATATAATGGAGGCCATAGGGTTTAAATCGAAGACATAGTAATAAAAGGAACCTACTAGGTTATAGTTTTGTCTTCAAACCGCTACACGCGTTGTTCCCTGTTTCGCACCAAGATCTCAAACAAGAGACTCTCTAAATCGTCCACGCAATCCGTCCGCATTTCTTGATCCTCTTGCTAGCAAAAAATCAAGTGTATATTTATATAGAGAGGACGGATTAACCAAGCATTATTAGTTAACGTGATCAATCCTCCTAAAGTTCACTTGTATGAAAACAAGGAACTAGAACCTTTCTTGGAGAAAAGAGGTGGGGACGAGAGAGAGAGAGAGAGGGCGAGCCTTGTGTGTGTGTGTGTGTGTTTTCACTAAATGATCATCCTTCTCAAGTTTCATCCTAGGAGTATTTATAGAAATGGAATCATATTCCTTTTCAAACTCCAACTTTTAGAAGTATGGTTTGACTAGGATTTTGACCTAGTCAAAGTCCTAGTCAAATTAGACTTGGATTAGTCAAACTAATCTAGGCCTTTGATCTCTCCTCTTTAATCTCATCCGTGCATCACTTTGATGGATTAAATTATGGAATATTTAAATCATATTTAAATAAATCGTAGGGCTTTTAAATAAATAATAATAATAATAATTAATATTTATTTTAAGTCCACTTAATTTATTCCAATAAATCTAATTTATTAGTTAATTCCATTTAATCTAATTAAAGGAATCAACCATCTAAGAAAGGAAAGGGAACCAATTTAATCTAATTAAATTGTTCAACCTCTCTAAATAAATTCTAAATTAAATACCTTTGTTATGGGCAGATTGTGTGTGACTCTTTAGGTTCACCCTCACCTAGACTTGGCCGAATCCCAATCTTCTCATGAAGGAAATTCGCCTGTCACCAGGGGTAGCCGTCTAGCAACGGTCCATGGCACTAGAAACTAGGTGAATGTTTATGGTGTGAACATTTAGGTTCTTCAATATGTTTATCCTTCCATCTACAATGTCACAACTTAGAGTCTAGGGCATGGATCTGTAGGTACCCATTTTTTACTTAAGCCTTGCCTCGTCCATACTAAACGTTGCAGGGGTCCTACCCATTGTTCAGTTACTGTGGCCACAGATTTATCAAGGATGAGCCTCAGAGTAAAGTGAGATATTACGGTCAACCTTCTAACAGGAGATGGATCCTCTCTTAGGATCTACTGTCGCGCTACACATCTTGACAGCACTAGATATTATGACAACCAAGTCACTCAACTTCGTAGCCCCTTGCCATTTCTATGATACAGGCACGATGTGTAGGTGATCTCAGTAATTCCTCAAGTCCGAAGATCAAATTTGTACTATTGGAACTGGGAATACAAGTCATACCGACCAACCCTACTCAAGGTCTTCCATATGACGGTTCCCACGAGTCAGCTCAGTCAGTTGCCACCTAGCTGGCTGACCCACTAACATTGCATGGACGAGCCTCGTCACTTGTCTATGAAACGCGACAGCAATTGCTTAGTGCAAGTCTCACACGGATTCTCGATACCCTATCTCGAGATTCCTTGACTTGGAGTATTTCAAACCGATCCATAGAAACTGATTTCGTGAACTGCCATCTAATGTGCAATTCTAGTTTCTCGGAATGTCGTTTCGATCTGTGGGCTTTACTTGTGCAATGAACAGTTAATGCAAAGTAGTAACTGAACACAAACAAAGTATTGATCCAAATGAATAACATTTTCTTATTCATGAAAATTATTAAACACCAAAACTATTCAGAAATAGGTTACCTACTCTAACAAATGTTTGGCAGTTGGATCCTCTCCTAGCAGCCTCACTATCTCCCTCGACACCATGGGAGCCACTTGCACTTAGCCCAAATGAATAGGTTACATTAGCCCAAATGAATAATTTTGTATTTTTGAATCTCAAAATCTTCTTAAAAGAATTTTGATCTTAACATAGAGAAATAGAAGAAAAATATTAATTGATTGTTTAAATTTTAATAATACCTTTTTTAATCGTAAAAGAGCCTATATATATGAATTTGTTTGAGTCAAACATGAAGTTTGCAAGAAAAACCCTTTTAACAAAATTGATTATCATTTATTTTAATGCCAAATACTTGAAACAATTTTTGAAATTATAAAAAAATATATATGAGTCGCTACTTTGAACTTGGTGCACACTAAAATATTGTATTGACAACAAATATTTAAATTGTACCATGAAATTAACTATTAAAAAAGAGAAGAAAATGCACTACATATCAATTAACCAAAATAAGAATAATAATAAAGTTCATAGCAAAATGCATACAATTTACAACAACCTAAAAAACTAAAGACGTGGTTCTCAAAATATTGAATGAAAAATCAAAATTAGAATAGTATATTTCAATAGTTTCACAAAAAATAATTTACTTAGTAATATAGAGAAAAGTTGTCAAAATATAAAAATAAATAAAACACAGAAACATTGCAGTGCACTATTCGTTAAGGACAATTCATTCAAACAAAAAGACTTAATAATCATAGTTATCATAAGACATACAATGATTATCGTATTAGTGGTTAACAAATATTTATAATTAATTATATTTTTTTGAACAATTCACATTTTGTAATTTCTTTATAATTTTACGTCTATCTTTTTCGAATTTAATATAATTTAAAATGTATATAGAAGTGCAACGTGCGTGCAATTTACTAGTATATATAAAAGTGTAAATGCCCTTACAAGTTTTTTTCATTTTTTTCATTTTTGTAAAATGACCAATAATGCTATAATTTATATGGACACGAATGTAAGAAAACACACTTATTAACTCCGATTAATTACTTTCACATTATATTTATTAACGCCTATTAGCTACTTTTTACATTATACGTATTTATTCATACTAATTTTTTTTTACATTATATTAATAATATAGGACACTTACTACTAAAGCACCCTTATAATATAATATGAAATGACTCTAAATACTCAAGACAGTTGAAAGGACTTTGTACATAGAGAAATTTCTTCGAGCTGATACTTATTTTGCACCATCGGAGCAACTTCCCCTCTCGTCGGGGTTATCATTGATTGTCAGAGTCAATGGTCTCTTATTCACAGCTGAGGTTTGACCGTAACTCCCTTTGGGGTACAGATGCACAATTAGTTATATGTTTTCTTAATACCAAAATTGATTACATATTCTCTTAAAGGAGGGGCAACGCACAAAATTTGGTATTCTTGAATCTCAAAATCTTCTTCAAAGAGTTTTGATCTTTAAATAGAAAAATAGAAGAAACTTATTAATTGATTGTTTAAATTTTAATAAAACCTTTTTTTAATCGTAAAAGTGCCCATATAGTTTGCTTGAGTCAAACATGAAGTAAGTTGGCGAAAGCAAAACCCTTTTAACAAAATTGATTATCATTTATTACAATGCCAAATACTTGAAAAGAATTTTTAAATTCTAAAAAAAATATATGAGTCGATACTTTGCACTTTTTGTGCACACTAAAATATTAAATTGACAACAAATATTAAAATTGTACCATGAATTTAACTATTAAAAATGAGAAGCAAATGCAGAACATATCAATTAACCAAAATAAGAATAAAAATAAAGTTCATAGCAAAATGTATACAATTTACGACACCTAAAAAACTAAAGATGTGGTTCTCAAAATATTGAAAGAAAAGTCAAAATTAGAATGGCATATTTAAATAGTTTCACAAAAAATAATTTACTTAGTAATATAGAGAAAAGTTGTCAAAAAAAGAAAAATAAGTAAAACACAGAAACATTGCAGTGCACTATTCATTAAGGACAATTCATTCAAACAGAAAGACTTAATAATCATAGTTATGATAAGACATACAACGATTATCGTATTAGTGGTTAACAAATATTTATTATTAATTATATTTTTTGAACATTTCACATTTTGTAATTTGTTTATAATTTTACGTCTATCTTTTTGAATTTAATATAATTCAAAATGTATATAAAAGTGTAACGTGAGTGCAGTTTACTAGTTTATATAAAAGTGTAAATATCATTACGAGTTTTTTTCATTGTTTTTATTTTTGTAAATTGGCCTATAATGTTATAATTTATACGAACACGAATGTAAGAAAACACAATTATTAACTCCTATTAATTACTTTCACATCATACTTGTAAACACTTATTAGTTACTTTTTATATTATACGTATTTATTCATACTAATTCTTTTTTGCATTATATTAATAATATAGTACGCTTACTACTAAAGCACCCTTATAGTATAATATGAAATGACTCTAAACACTCAAGATAGTTGAAAAGACTTCGTACACAGAGAAATTTCTTCGTGCTGATACTTATTTTGAACCATCCGAGCAGCTTCCCCTCACGCCGGGTTATGATTGATTGTCAGCTTTAATGGTCTGTTATTCATAGGTGATGTTTGGCAGTTGGATCCTCTCCTAGCAGCCTGACTATCTCCCTTGACACTATGGGAGCCACTTACAATCCTCTGGGGTGCAAATGCACAATTAGTTATATGTTTTCTTAATCATAATTGATTACATATTCTCTTAAAGGAGGGGCAGCGGACAAAATTTTATATTTTTGAATCTCAAAATTTTCTTAAAAGAGTTTTGATCTTAAAATAAAGAAGTAGAAGAAAATTATTACTTGATTGTTTAAATTTTAATAATACCTTTTTTTATCGTAAAAGAGCCTATATAGATGAATTTGTTTGAGTCAAACATGAATTAAGTTTGCAAAAAAAAAACCTTTTAACAAAATTGATTATCATTTATTTTAATGCTAAATACTTGAAAATATTTTTGAAATTATAAAAAAAATATATATGAGTCGATACTTTGAACTTGGTGCACATTAAAATATTATATTGACAACAAATATTTAAATTGTACCATGAATTTAACTATTAAAAAAGAGAAGCAAATGCACAACATATCAATTAACCAAAGTAAGAATAACAATAAAGTTCATAGCAAAATGCATACAATTTACGACAACCTAAAAAACTAAAGATGTGGTTCTCAAAATATTGAAAGAAAAATCAAAATTAGAATGATATATTTCAATAGTTTCACAAAAAATAATTTACATAGTAAAATAGAGAAGAGTTGTCAAAAAATAAAAATAAATGAAACACAGAAACATTGCAGGGCACTATTAATTAAGGACAATTCAATCAAACAAGAAGACTTAATAATCATAGTTATCATAAGACATACAACAATTATCATATTAGTTGTTAACAAATATTTTTTTTTTCAAGAGAAAAGCGATAAGTTTTATAACCTTACGAAAATATCCAAGGCCACGGTTTAGTAACCAAAGCCAAAAGAAAAAACGAAAGCTAAGTACTAAGAAGAGAAACAAAAAGAACATCACAGCAGCCTAAGAAAACACACAACTCTGCTTCAGCTTGGATCATAAATGGTGCTGCCCCTCTCATGTGCGATCCGGCGCCGGGCATTCTCCACGATCTCATGTGCCGGCATGCCGTTTCCTTCAAAAATCTCCTGGTTCCTGTTGTACCAAAGTGCCCAGCAAATCCTCGCCGCAAACTCGAAATCGTGCCTATCTCCTCTGTTCCGTAACCCTCGAAACCAGCTCTCCACATCTGCCGAAGTTGATATAATCAGTGCCCAAGGAATGGATGATAAAGCCCAGACCAACATGGTGAGTGAGCACAGAACCAATATATGTAACGTATCCTCCTCCTCAGCTTCGCACAGCGCACAACCGTCTCCCACTAGTACTCCCCTGTTCCTAACGTTTAACCCCGTTGGCAGCGTATTATGACAAGCGCGCCATGCAAAGAGCTTGACCTTCGGGGGGAGGCGAGACTTCCAAATGAAGCTCCAGCTTTCAGGGGTGCCGGATGAACAACCGTCAGACGCGCAGGTGCAGGCCAGAGCATAGGTGCTTTTAACTGTAAACCTCCCTTGCGTATCGTAATGCCACACTATCTCATCTGGCCGTGCGTCCGTCCTTAATGGAATTGACAGTATACAATCTGCATCTATGGGAAGAATTTCCTCCCGTGTAACGTCCTCCTTCCAACCTGTGTCTGTGATCAGAGTGGTAACAGTTGCGGTGCCGGGCAGCGACTTCGGTTGGCGGATTAGCTAGAAGGAGTGTGGGCGTGGAAGCCACGGGACCCCTGATATAAGCACACTGCTGCCATCCTCGATCCGCCATCTTAAACCCGCCATAACCAGGTCTCTTGTCTTCAGGAGCGACCGCCATGTGAACAAAGGATGGTGGCCAGCCGTTGCAGTGAAGAACGTCGTATGCAGGATGTATTTAGCGTAGAAAATCTAGTGCAGTAGACTGTGTGGCTGCAGCGCGAGACGCCAAGCTTGTTTAGCTAGCATGGCCTCATTGTACTCCTTCAAATGGCGGAATCCCAATCCCCCATCCTTCTTATCCTTACACAGTTTACGCCAAGTGAGCCAATCAATCTTTGCTTCCCCTGCGGCATGCCAAAAGAAGTTAGCCATCATTCATTCCATCTCTCTTAGCAGCGTATCAGGAAGTAGGAAATAGGTCATAACATAGCTCGGGATGGCTTGCAACACCGTCTTGATTAGCACCGGCCGGCCTGCTTGCTAAACCTTCCTTGTAGTCCAGCTATTGAGCTTGCACCACATCCTATCCTTCCTCCAAGCGAAGACCTCGGTCTTCGAACGTCCCACCGCCGTTGGAACACCAAGGTACTTCTCGTGCTTGGCCGTGACTTTCACGCCAAGAATTGCCGCTAAGTCTGTTCGAGCTGATGAGACATTCTTGCTGAAGACCATGGTTGACTTATCAAGGTTAATCATCAGGCCTGATGCCGCCTCGAGGGATGACAATATCCGGCTAATGCACTGTAGGGCTTCAAGAGTAGCTTGACAGAAAATCAGTGCATCATCAGCGAAGAGGAGATGTGGCACGCGGGGCACGGAGCGTGAGACTGAAACTCCTTGGATGGTCCCGTGCATCTCTGCCTGGCTCATCAGGTGACTAAGGGCCTCTGTGCAAAAAAGAAACAGATATGGGGACAAGGTGTTGCCTTGGCGAGTCCTCATTCCGGCTGAAGGAAATCAATTTTTTCTCTGTTCAGTAAAAATGAGAAAGAAACCGTAGAAACACACATCATAAGGAGGGCTACAAATCTTGGGTGAAAACCTACTCTAAGTAGCACACTCTGAAGGAAATTCCACTCCACCCGGTCATAGGCTTTACTGATGTCAAGCTTAAAGGATGCATAGCCGGCCTTACCGTAGGATTTATGCATGAGGAAGTGGTTTACTTCATAAGCTATCAGGATGTTATCTGTGATTAGGCGGCCAGGGACAAAAGTCGATTGCGTAAGGGTGATTAACGTGTCAAGGAAAGGTTTGAGGCAGTTGGCTAGCACTTTGGACACAATCTTTTAGGATGAAAGTGGGACATGGTTTCGGGATTAGGGCATGTAGGAAGGAGGATGACGTGAGTGTAGTTGAGGAACGGGTCCAACGAGCACTTGTTTAGGATATCAAGGACACAAGCAGAAATAGTAGGACCAACAATGTACCAATAGTTTTGGAAAAAAAGATGAGACATACCGTCGGGCCCCAGGGCTTTAAGAGGATGCATTTGCTTCACGGCCAGGTGGATCTCCTCAACTGCAAACGGCTGGAGAAGGGCCGTATTCATGGCATCGGTGACGCTGACTTCCATCGTATCCACCACCTCCGTATCACCTCCGGCGCAGGCTGTTTGGATTTGAACAGGTTCTGAAAATACTACAAAATTACCCTCTGAATCTCCTTGTTTTCGCTGACCTTAGCACCTGTTGCGTCACACATCGTGCGAATCTCCTTGCGAACCTTACGCTCATTGGCTTTGGTTTGAAAAAACGCCGTGTTCCTGTCCGCTTCATGTGGCCAAAGTGCCTTAGATCGCTGCTTCCACATAAGCTCCTCCCTTGAGGATAATTTGTCCATCTCCGTTTTCAACTGTGCCATCTATTGCAGTTTGCTGTTTGTGAGATCCTCTTTGGCGAGAGTCACAATTTCTGCGTCGACTTCCACTAGCCGCTTTCGAGTATTTCGGAAAACCGTTCTGTCCCAACGAGTTAATCCCATCCTACAGCTCCTGAGTTTCTGCACCAGATTTTTCTGGGGATACACCACAGTCCCAACATTCCAGTTGTCCTGAATTATGCTGCTACACTCCTCCGCTCGTGTCCATATTGCCTCAAAATGGAAGCGCCTCTTCCTTGGTGTAGTCATCGACGCTGCAGTAGGGAAAAGATCCACCCACACAACTGAATGGTCTGATCCTGTGACCGCTTCATGCAGCACCATTATTTGAGGGAACAGACTCGCCCAACTCGGATTGTAGTAGGCGTGGTCCAGACGAGCCCGAATTGTGTGCGGTTCCTCCCGGCCATTGCACCAAGTAAACGCATCACCCCGGAACCCCATGTCGTGTAGTCCACAGTCATCCAAGCATTGCCGAAAATCTAAAATTTGCCAACCAGCACGGGCATGTTGTCCCGTCTTTTCATGTTGGTGGAGAATTTCATTGAAATCCCCAACACAAACCCATGCTCGGACAGAGGCTGTGCTGAGGTGCCGCAACCGTGCCCAAGACTCTTTTCGCTTTGCCGCCTCTGGATGCCCGTAGAACCCTGTAAATCGCCATCTCTCCACGTCCGAGTCCCCTCTGACTAATGCATCAATGTGTGTCATGGAGTACGACTGAACCCAGACATCGACGTCTTTTCGCCACAGCAGGAGAAGCCCACCCAACCGACCATGAGAGTTAATACCCAAAACCAAAGTAGTTCAGACATTCTTTAAGTTTTTCATATCTCCTATTATTAGACTTGGTTTTGGAGAGAAAAACCAAGCCGGGAAAATAAAGCCGAACAAGCCTCGAAAGAGTACGAACTGTCCAAGGGGGTCCCATCCCCTGACAGTTCCAGCTGAGGATTTTCATGGCTCTTGGCGGGACTGCGCCGCAGTCTCCACCCATATCATATCTGATGCCTCCTCCACTAAATGTAGCCGCCGGTTGCTCATATGCCCACTAGTAGGTTGCGACTATATAATAGTGATTCCCCGTTCCCTCTTTCGAGCATCCGGTTTAGTCTGACCATCACTGCCTCTCCCCTTTTGGCCCCTGCCTCGTCGTCTAGTGCCCCGGGCCGAGAACGTAAGAAGGATATTCACAAGAGTTGTCTCCAATGCCATGTTTGGAGTCGGTTCAATGCTTTCAGCAACTATGCTATCCGTATGTGCTAGTTCCTTCTGCAGACCCACTTTAGGAGATTGTCCCTTAGCATGTTCAGTAGAATCAGACCTGAGCAGCATGGCAGATTTGCCGTGAGCCACCAACTAGGACCCTTGTCGTACCGGTACATCTTGCTCACTATCCGCCACCTACTCCCTTCGTGGAATCTCCTGCTGATTACCGACTGGTTATCCTCTTGATTTTGAAAATCCGAATTCCCCAAAGATTGCCGACGCCTTACTGACCGTTGGCTGGCGGTTTGAAGGAATCTGAGAAGAGCCTCTGGAAGTATCCTGCATGGTGGATCGTGGCTGCCCACGAGCCGAGGGTGGGGCTCGGAGCCAGGGGCCAAACGGTGTGTGCTCTCCTAGATCCTGAAACACCTTGGTGTATTGTGCCTCACAATATTTGGCAATATGTCCCAGCCGGCCACACAGATAGCAGAAGTTCAGAAGTCGCTCGTATGTGAAGGTGACCAAGTGTTCAGACCCCAAAGTTGTTTGAATGCGCAACGCTCGGGGCAGCGGGCATGTAACGTCAATAGCCACTCGTATGCGCATCGTGGCTCCCCACGAACTCTCATCATTCATCTCCATGTCCCGGAACTTCCATATACTATTGTCGAACATCATCATCATCTTCTCCACTACTCCCTTGCCCACCTATTTTTTCATCTTGCCCACTACCCTCTTCAGTTTCTAATCCCTAATGATACCCCATGTCTACATAAACTTGGTCATTCCCCTCCACATTTGTTGTTTGATCTAAATCAGCCATGCCTACATCTTCTTCAACCACTGTGGACTCTACTTGACTATGCATCATCCCTATTTTTCAAATGTTCAATGTATATTTCAACTTCAAAATTATTGGGAATGTGCTTAACAATTGCTGATACATGTTCATCTCTTTTCAAATATCTTCCTTTCTTCATATTTTTTCCCCCATATTTTTGCCAAAATCTAAATCTACTCCTATCATTAAACCCCACTTCTACAACATATCCCCAGAAATCTACCATCTCTACATTTCCACCATCAACAAAGTCAAAATACTCCATATTCTCACCTATATAATCCCTGTGTGGATTATGTTACATAACCCCATTGTAGTACAATTTAATAATATAAGACTTCTCTTCTCCTATGGAGTTTATGTAATTTAAATTTTATTAAGTTAATTTACTAAAAAAAAAAAAAACCAACAAACAATATTAGAAATCAAAATTTTACAACCATCCCACAACATCAAATTACTGCTATTACAGAAAATCAACAACATTACATTATCATAATCCATAATAGTTTATAGAAAACGAAACTCACAAAAATCAACATTACAGTATATGCAAATTTGGCCTAATCAGTAAAAAATCACCTCAACATAAACACAAAATCAAAATATTAGGAAGAAATCAACACTTATCGTAATTTGACGTGAAATCCAGAGCATGTTTGCTTCTCCTAGCCATGGACCCTTCTTCTCCACTCGCTCACAATTCCTCCTTCTTCAAGCCCGAAAGAAATATGACTCAAACACTAGATTACGGGTCGAATTCACTTAAGGATCCATGCTAATAGGTTGGTTTTTAGAAATTCGAAGGAATTTCACGGTCAATTTTGAGGCAGTATGGATTAGGAATTCTGTAATTAGATTTTTAATAGAGGAAAATGTGTGAGATGGGTTCAGACTTGGGAAACTTTGGGGGAAATGGCTGATTTGGGGAAGAAAAGAGCATCACGTGCGCTACTCGTGCTAATTTTCCGTTGACTCCTAATGGAAATTTGACGATTGGACCAAAAGTGTTCAAAAATGTATTTAATTGGGATCAAAAGTGTAACTCATGAATGAAGGTGGACAAAAAATATTTTAATGGTATTATAGAGGGATCGAAAGTATAATTCTCCCCAGATGAAGAACAAAAACCGAAAAAAAGAAAAAAGAAAGAAAGAAAATGCAAGACGTACGTGGCAGGCTGCCACCCCACAAAAACGTTCCCTTTAACTTCCACTGACAGCCTCAAGAAACAGGAAAATCTCCACACCATTTCTCTGATTTCCTGATAATATTATGTGGATAAGATTGGCCCAACAAGTAAAATGCCACACTAACTCTACAATACCAAGTTGTCTTCACGTTCAGATTCCCCAGTCAGACAGTCCATGCAAATTCCTCTTCTCCTCTGCAGGTACAACCCAGCTTTGTTCATACTATTTCTCGACCCCTCACTTCACACTGTGTGTGTGTGTGTGTTTCTGTCGTATGAATGCAGAAATCTCCTGGTGGGTTTTGCTTTTTGTGTCGTTTTTCTTGCATTTCTTGTTATGTTGGACTCCTGCGGTGTTGTTAATTTCTGGGCTCTGTCTGAATCTGTCAATGGATCAAGGAAGTTCATTGCTTGTTTTCTAGTTGAAGTAAGATTTCTAGGATATTTTATTAAGGATTTTCATTGGCATTACTCGGATTCCCATATGTATCACTTAGAACAGAGCTAAATTTTCATTTATAGATTTTAAATTTAATTTACTTTAATACTTTTTAAATAATGAGTTTGGCTTATGATCAGGCAATCTACTTTTGGTTTATCTCTCTGGGGCTATGATATTTTTTATTCATGATGCTGGATATTGTTTGAAAATGGGTCGATTGTGACTACAAAAATTGATGCTAAAATCAACGACTAGCTAATTAGGAAGTAGAATTCTCGTTGCTAATCTACACTATTTAATATATATTTTAAGCAATTCGTTGCTAAATTTGTTAGCAACGGGATTTTACTTGCTAATTAGCTCGACGCCGATTCTTTTCATAACTATTCAGCCATTTTCTTGTAGTCTTTGTCCCGTTTGCAAATGGACATGCTTTTCTTGGTTAATATCATTGTTGGGACTTGTACGTGGTAGTGAAGATCTTTTAGAAGAAGATATTGTTAGAGCTGATTTGATCAGCATAACTCTTTTTTATCTCCAATTGATTTGCACCTTGTTTACATAGATATGATTTTCAGTGCAATCTAATGCTCAAAGAATCAGATTGAGATTGGCCTGATGGATCTGAGGTTTTGTTGAGTAATACTTTTAAGATTTTCTTTTGATTTTCTTGACTTCTTATTTTGGTGATCATGCTACGCATCACGTTTAGATGTCGATGACTTTCATTGAATGATTACTCTTCAAGGGATTCTTTCCTGACTGATGGTTGGTTTGTAGAATATCTCGAAAATGAGACAACCGCTCTAAATTTCTGCTGTTGCTGACGTATCGGTGAAGTTGTGAGACATGGATATGTAGAAGCTATATGTAGAAGCTACTAATACGCAAAATCAGCGGCCAGAGAAGGTCCACATATTCCAAGAATCAGCAAGGCATATGGGAGACCACAGTAGAGAAAAGACGCACTCGATAATAGTAGGAAAGCAGCAAAATGGGGCGATGATGAGTAACTCAAAAGTTCAAGCATCAAAAACCATGGTATTACTTGCGACACAATAAACTCATTTATCCCATTGAAATGCTTTGCCGTATTCACGTTTATATAAACTTTGACAATTAATGGTCTTGTAAAATTAGCGGGTGTGATTTATAAATTTCTTCTGCCACAGTGCAAGAGCATGTGATCTTAAATTCAATCTCTTGGTCTTGGTGTCTTGAGACACACAAGTTCTGAGAATTTCAGAGCATATAAATTCAAAATCGTAAACTGTTTCTTAAATCCTACAATTCCTTATACTCAGGACCTGGCACACTAGTCTGCTGAATTTTGACTTGTCTTCTTCAGTCTGCTGAATTCTGTAGAATTGAAATATTCTTCACTTTTTAGTACACGGGGTGCTTGCGCTTTTTCCATTTTACAGCTTCATTAGTAGACTTCTTTGTCTACTCACAGATTATGCAACAAATTATCTAAGTCAAAGTGTTTAATATCACGATCTTGGTTCAAGTTTGTTTCATGTTAGCTTGTTTTGGAAGTACGTGACACATTTGATATTTCATAACTTTGTGTTGTTTGTGCATGTTTGTTCAGGAGCCACACATACAAGAGAAGCAAATACATTCCTTTTCAGCCTCAATAAGTTCTCCTAATGAATCCTCCTGCCCTATCTGCATGAGCAATAACCATTGCCAGATAGTTCGCTCAAGAACCAAGTTGATGAATACTTTGATCGAGAGGAGAAAGCCCCGTGAAGTGCATTTCATCTTCAAAGCTTTAACAGAAGAAGGCCACAGGCCAACTCTTGTAACATACACTACCGTTTTGGCTGCTCTCACACTCCAGAGACGTTTCAAGTCCATTCCATCTCTCCTCTCTAAGGTGGAAAAGAATGGACTTAAACCTGACTCAATATTCTTCAACGCCATGATCAATGCTTTCTCTGAATCCCGGAATATGAAAGAGGCAATGAAAATATTCCAGAAAATGAGGGAGAAAGGCTGTAAGCCGACAATCAGCACCTTCAACACCTTAATTAAAGGATTCGGAATCATAGGTAAGCCTGAAGAATCTTTGAAACTATTGGATACCATGCAACAAGAAGAAAATGTGAAACCGAATGACAGGACATACAATATTCTTGTCCGAGCTTGGTGTAGCAAGGGCGATATCGAAGAAGCATGGAACATAGTTTATAGAATGATTTCAGCTGGAGTCCAACCTGATGCTGTGACGTATAACACAATTGCAAAGGCCTATGCTGAGACAGGGGAAACCAGCAGAGCTGAAGCTATGATTTTTCAGATGCAAAATGGAAAGGTGCAACCAAATGAGCGGACTTGTGGTATTATTGTAAATGGTTACTGCAAGGAAGGAAACATGTCAGATGCGCTGAGATTTTTGTATAGAATGAAGGATCTAGGAGTGCACCCAAATCTTGTTGTTTTCAACTCACTTATCAAGGGGTTTCTGGACGTTAATGATGCCGATGGAGTTGATGAGGTAAAGTTTGACTTTTGATCTCAACCTGATTGCATTTTTGTTGACCACATATGTTCTCCACTTCTCGAGCAACATATTTGCATCTTCATGCGTGACACTCTACTTGTGCAAGGTATGGGAAGTTCTTAGTGAGTATTTGTTCAGCTGTTTGTAGACATGAGATTTACACGCATCTGAAGGTTTTATTGGAGTATATGTACTTAACAAAAAATAAAAATGTGATCCAGTATTTAACTGAACTTCTTGTAAAGTTCTTCTTTAGTTTAAGCACAGAATATATGATGTTGTTTGATCCCATTAAGAACCAGATGAAACTTAGCAGTTGAATACATAAAATTTGTGAGTTATCAGGTGTGTACCTAAGTAAGAATGTTAGTTTAATTGGCTAACAAGTTATTGCTATGTGGTGTTCCAGAGGAGCTGTCACTGTTGGGTCAGGGCTTTTTATGATCTTTATCACGTGCGTGGATAATGATCGTGTAAACGCAACAAAGGCTAAGCTATTCTTTTGGTGTATCAGTATGAAATAATCAGTGCATATTGCTTGTTGTCTCTTGGTACATCACCTAGTGCTTAATTGGTTTCCACCCAATACTTTGAATTCTAAGTTTCAGTAAAATAATGAAGTATAATTTCTTCATTTTCTGAATATAGAAAGAGGGAAAATTCTGACCCTGATTAAAGGATGCTAATACAATTCTTCGCTGCATTTGTCGAGTTACTTGAGTATATCACATCTCTTTGCTGCATTTATTCTCCTCAGTTCTACTCTTTGTTGCTCTGTCTTTCCCCACAGCTCGTTAAGCTTGTTTTGCAATATTTCATGTTTTTTAAACTATGCTTACATATATTGTCTGCACTCTGCTGTCAGCAAAATAGTCCATTAGCTCAGGCCCATTCAGCTGCTTTGCGCTCTCACTAAACCTGACCTTCAAGCTCGTCCCTGCTTCAATTTAGACTATGAGTCTAAATAGCAGATAGAATTGTGGAAATAAACGCCTGACATTGCATAAAAAGCTAGTGAAATGCTTCATGAAAGTCTTGTGGCTTCTCTAGATGTTGCCTTAGTTTGATCTGGATGCTCTATTAGGTACGATTTACTTGTGTGGTATTCTGTAATCATATTCTTATTTGTGCAGACACTGAGTTTGATGGAGGAATTTGGGGTTAAACCTGATGTAGTAACATTCAGCACAATCATGAATGCCTGGAGTTCTGTCGGGCTCATGGACAAGTGCCAAGAAATATTTGACGACATGGCTAAGTCTGGGATAGAACCCGACATCCATGCTTTCAGCATTCTTGCAAAAGGCTACGTTCGTGCTGGAGAACCTGAAATGGCTGAGGGACTGTTGAAACTCATGATCAAGTCTGGAGTTTACCCTAACGTTGTAATATTCACCACAATCATCAGTGGGTGGTGTACTGCTGGGAAAATGGAATATGCTCTTAGCATGTACGAGAAGATGTGTGAAATGGACGTATCCCCAAATTTGAAGACTTTCGATACTCTTATATGGGGTTACGGAGAAGCAAAACAGCCATGGAAAGCAGAAGAGTTCCTCCATGATATGGAGAAAAAAGGTATTCATCCTCCGAAGAAAACTATACAGCTAGTTGCTGATGCATGGCGAACCATTGGCTTCTTGAGTGATGCCAAGAGAATCCTAAACGGTTCAGACGATGATCAGACTGTTGCATCAAATGGCAGTAAGAATGAGAGCCCTCAAACTAATGTTGGAAAACTTTATCAGAAAGAGAAACAGAACGGCTCATATTCAAGTCCTGTGGTAGTACCGGGCAGCGTTATAAACCATCAGAATGGGACAACCGCTGTTACTGGAAAGAACCATATGGTTCTGAAGACATCAAAATCTTCTTCGAGATGCCTGACTACAGCGGTCAAGTCCAGTTTGCTTCCAAAGACTTGCAGGTTCACAGCTAAAACACCAGTCCTATGGCACATACAGTTTCGTGCCCTGGAAAAAAATCACGGGTGCACGTCGTGTAAATTAGTTTTCTAAAGTGCATCAAGCTTTTGTGAATGTTTATACATGCGGCTTGAACTTAGACAAATTGGAGGACTACAGAAGTACAACTTCCATTGTCTTAGCATCAATTTAACAAAGTATTTTAAGCATACGCTCCGTCCAGTTAACTATGTCATCGATATCCTTTGGATTGAAATGAATAGCTTATTCTTCTCGTGCTCGAGCACACAGTAAGGCATGTAACTTGCTAGAAGCCTACAGCTGTGTAGCACTCCCCACAACACTACGTTTTAATACCACTAATTATAATACATTCTTCATAATTAAATTCATTCTACAATAAATTAATATTAAAATAATAAATCATGAAATACAAATTCAAATAAAAATCTAGTATCTCCATAATTATGTATCTAAAGATCTCAACTCAAGATATCATTGCTGACCCATCTAATTAAACTGACAGCGTGGCTTATGATCCAATTTAGCTAGTCACTGTGACTTATATCCTGAAAAATACATGGCAAGGGATGGGCTGCCTACTCAATAAGTATAGTCAATTGGATTTATATATATATATGAATTGTTGGTTATTTGTTTGGATTGCCGCGTTGTCATGTGAAGTTGTCGTTATGTGCTCATTTGTGGTCATAGTGTAAGAATGACGAATGAATGATTGTGTGATATTGTATTTGATTGTTGAATGGAAATAATTGCATGATATTATTATTGATTGTTGGATGGAATTAAATGATGAAGTTACTGTTGGGGAATTGATTGTCGAATGAAAATGAATGATGAGATTATTGATGAGAATATTGTGAATTGAGATAAATAGATGGCTTATCTAACTGGGGGCATACTGCAATGGCTATGATGATATGATCAAATGACGAGCTGTGTGCTGTCATTGATCAATGGAGATGATGTGACATATCATACGAGCTGTGTGCTGTGTGATATGATTGATGACGAGATATCATACGAGCTGTGTGCTGTGTGTTATCATTATTGATAAAGTATCATACGAGCTGTGTGATATCGAGAAAAAATGAGATATAGCGATGGGGGTGATGATAGCCGGCAAACACCATTGGTGATGCACTCCAGCTTGGTTAAACAGGACCCTAAAAGAATAAACTATAATTTTGAGTATATTATGTTGTGTATCAATTTACAATTATTAGTATTGGTTATTTTGTGATTCCGTGATAATTTCATGATGAATGTGCATGCAATGAGACAAATCTCATACAATTATATTAACCCATAGTACAATATACTCAGAATCATCATTTATTTTATTGGGTTAATGTGGATTTCGTATAAGATAGAATGTAATTACGGACGGGGTGTCACAAGCTGCTTCTTACCTACTCAATACCAATATATGAAATAGAAGTTGTTCCAGCAACGAGCTAGTACATTGATACTTGCATGAAATTCAAGAAACTCGTGTTATATTATGACCCATATATAATATTTATTTTATCTAACGTTCATTTGGTAAAATAATTTGTTATGTATTTAAAGATAATCGGCTTATGAAGAGTTATGACTCTACCATTAGTTGTGACTCAATGTAGAGTTGTGACTCAGCTAAAAGGTGCTTTGATGGGAAGCACCCCCTACACTTATATCTTATGTCCTATATAAAGAGGAGTTTGGTCCTCTCTCTACCCTAAGCCAGAACATTAAAGTACTAGAAGAGTTCCATCATCTAAAGAAGGGGTCAAGGGAGAGAAACCAACATCCTACAAAAGTTCTATAGCATATTCCAAAAGATCAACACCAAGAGCAAATATGGAGAAATGTATGTCTTCTTTATAAAATTTATGTGAAATCATGAAGTTCTAAGATCATGTTTGTTTTATGTATTTTGTATAACATGTGGTATCAGAGCTTTTGTTGTAGACTTCATGATTTTCCAATTAAAAGTTTTGTTGATCCTATTATATTTTTTTATAAGAAAAAAAATTATTATAGTACTATGTTTTCCGCTGCAAATTTATTTCTATTGAAATGTATGTGTAATTAACTTTTATATGTATGCAAATATGTTTTATGAATGTTGCATATACATGTATGTGCATCGATTATCATAGAATTTTTTTTCAAATTCACCAAGCCATATTACAATTATTTTGGTTTTGTGTAAAGTATAGTAGTATGTGAAGAATTGGCTTCATTATGCATTACTTCTTTTTGTTTTGCATATAAATGTTCTCATATATATGAGCCAACAAATTGAAGGAAATGTTTGTGATTTCATATTTATGAAATTATGATTATGTGATCTTTTGATATTAAAGAGTTAAATGTGCATTTAAAGTCTATATGACAGATGGTTTTGTTAGTCACCAAAGTGACCGATCATCGAATTCTATAAACTTCAATGCATTTATGATCTTTTCAATTACTCACAAACATATTGTGTAAAATGGCATTATTTCATATATATTTGTGTGGTAATTGAAGTTTATTGTTATAAGATATTAGGAATCACCCAAAGGTTGATTATATGTTCTTATAATATATATATATATATATTTAAACATAACAGTAGATATATGCTCTATTAGATTTATTTGTATATCCAAAGATAGCAAATACATCTAAATAATACATATATAATTGTCAATAATAATTTACGATTATGTATATATCCTTGTATCACCCAAAGGAGAACATTGATATATGTTGAGGTATATTTTGAAAAAGTTTGAATTTGAATTCATTTGTTTATTCAAAGCATTGATGCATGCCATGTTCTTTATTGCAGTATTTGTCCCTATTTCAACACATTCGCATGCCTCATCTTTTCCTCTATTTAATGGATTGAATTTCTCGGATTGGTATGAATAAGTCCAGTTTCACCTTGGTGTTTTGGATCTTGATACATCACTTGTAGTTGAGAAACCCGCTGCTTTACTGATAACAATAGTGATGAGGAAAGTTCTTTCCATATACTTTGGGAAAGATCAAATAGATTAAGTTTAATGTTTATGCGAATGACAGTAGCAAACAACATTAAAGCCACTCTTCCAAAAACTGACAGTGCTAGAGAATTTTTAGAATTTGTGGAAGAACACTCACAAACTGCTGATAAGTCTCTTGCTAGTACGTTGATGGGAACTTTGACCAACGTAAAGTTTGATGGATCGCGTACTATGCATGAGCATGCACTTGAAATGACGAATATTGTAGCAAGATTAAAGACTTTGGGAATGATTGTCGATGAGTTCTTTTTGGTACAATTCATTTTGAACTCCTTGCCTCCTGAACAGTATGGGCTATTTCAAATGAATTACAATACCTAAAAGGATAAGTGGAATGTTAATGAATTGACCAGTATCCTGGTTCAAGAAGAGGCAAGATTAAAGAATCAAAAAGCTCATTCCATTCATTTTACGAGTCATCAAGAAGTTGGAAAGAGTTTTAAAGGGAAGCTAGAAAGGGCAAGAAGAAAGGTTTACACAACCTGAATGAATCTTCTAAAGCTGCTCAAATTCACAAGAATGAAGTAAGGTGTCATTTTTGCCACAAGCCCGGACACTTAAAGAAGGATTGCTTGAAGCATAAGGCTTGGTTCGAAAAGAAAGGTAAGCATTATGCTTTAGTATGTTTTGAATCAAGCCTTACTCAAGTTCCTTATAATACTTGGTGGATAGATTCTGGCTCAATAACTCATATTTATAATACGATGCAGGGATTTCTTACGATCCAAACCATAAAGTCAAATGAGAATTTCGTATTTATGGGGAATGAAAACAAAGCTCCAGTTGAAGGCATTGGCACCTACCGTTTAGTGTTAGATACTGGACATTATTTGGATTTGTTTCAAACCCTTTATGTTCCTACATTTTCCCGTAACTTAGTTTCTTTGTCAAAACTTGATCAAGTAGGATTCTCTTTTAAATTTGGTTATGGATCTTTTAGTTTGTATAAGAACAACAAGTTTTTTTTGGTTCTGGAATATTATGTGATGGTCTTTATAAAAGCTTGATAGTACTTTTGCTGAGACCTTAATAACTCTGCATCATAATATTGGAACTAAACGTAGTTTGGTTGTTGAAAATTCTGCTTACTTATGGCATAATCGTTTAGGTCATGTATCCAGAGAATGATTGCAACAATTAGTGAAGAATGATATTCTTCATAAACTGGATTTTACTGACCTTGGGATGTGCATTGATTGTATAAAAGGAAAACAAACAAAACACACTAAGAAAGGAGCCACAAGAAGCACACAACTTCTTGAAATTGTGCACACTGACATATGTGGACCTTTTGATGTTCCATCTTTTGGTAGAGAAAAAATATTTCATCACCTTTATTGATGATTTTTCACGCTATACTTATATTTATCTATTGCATGAAAAATCTCAATCTGTAGACGCTTTTGAAGTGTACATTAATGAGGTTGAGAGGCAACTTGATAAAAAGGTGAAAATTATTAGGTCTGATAGAGGTGGTGAATATTATGGAAAGTATGATGAAACAGGGGCAATGTCCAGGTCCATTTGCTAAATTCCTTGAGAAACGTGGTATATGTGCTCAATACACTATGCCAAGTACACCAGAACAAAATGGTGTGGCAGAAAGACGTAATCGTACATTACTAGATATGGTTAGGAGTATGTTAAGTCATTCCTCTTTACCTATGTCCTTGTGGATATATGCATTAAAAACAACAGTGTATTTATTAAATAGGGTTCCTAGTAAAGCAGTTCCAAAGACCTCCTTTGAACTGTGGACTGGAAGGAAACCTAGTTTTAAACACTTGCATGTTTGGGGTTGTCCTGCAGAAGTAAGAATTTATAATCCACACAAAAAGAAATTGGACTTTAGAACGGTCAGTGGTTTCTTCATAGGATATCCTGAAAAGTCCATAGATTTTAGATTTTATTGTCCTAATCATAGTACAAGAATAGTGGAAACTGGAAATGCTAGATTCATCAAAAATGGTGAGACTAGTGGGAGTATTGAACAACGTGATTTGTGTATTAATGAAGTTAGGGTAGAAGTCCCTATATTTTACCTTCTACACTTATTGTTCCAGAGGTTATTAAACCTCATAATAATCAAGAACAACAAATAACTGATGAAAACACAATGTCATGGAATCGATAATCCTACAATAGATGATGAACCACATAAAATAACATTAAGAAGATCTCAAAGAGAAAGAAAACCTACTATTCCTAGTGATTTTGTGGTTTATCTACAAGAGTTAGAACTTGACTTAGGAATTGATAATGATCCAGTTTCACTTTCAGAAGCCATGAAATGTAAACATTCTAGTAAGTGGATGAATGCCATGAAAGATGAGTTAAAATCTATTGATCAAAATCAAGTTTGGGATCTTGTTGAATTGCCTATAGGATGTAAAAGAGGTGGTTGTAAATGGGTCTTCAAGACAAAACGTGACTCCAATGGCAATATTGAGAGACATAAAGCTAGACTTGTAGCCAAAGATTTTACTCAAAAAGATGGTATTGATTATAAAGAGACTTTTCACCAGTCTCTAAAAAAGACTCACTTAGAATTATTTTGGCTTTGGTTGCTCATTATGACTTAGAGTTGCTCCAAATGGACGTCAAAACTGCTTTTCTTAATGGGGATTTAGATGAAGAGGTCTATATGAACCAACCTGAAGGTTTTTCAGTTAAAGGAAAAGAACATATGGTGTGTAAACTGAAAAAAATCAATATATGGATTAAAACAAGCTTCCCATCAATGGTATCTTAATTTTAATGATATAACCTCTTTTGGGTTTAATGAGAACACTGTTGATCGGTGCATCTATATGAAGGTCAGTGGGAGTAAGTTTATTTTTTTAGTCTTATATGTTGATGACATTTTGCTTGGTACAAATGATCTTGGTTTATTACATAAAACTAAAAATTTTCTTTCTAAAAGCTTTGAAATGAAAGATATGAGAGAGGCAACATATGTGATAGGAATTGAAATATTCCGTGATAGATCCGAAAGGTTGTTAGGGTTGTCTCAGAAAGGATATATTAATAAAGTTTTGTAGATAAATGTTCAGCAGGAATAGTTCCAATTCAGAAAGGAGATAAATTTTGCATTATGCAATGTCCAAAGAATGAATTGGAACAAAAACAAATGAAGAGAATTCCTTACGCATCTGTTGTTGGGAGTTTGATGTACCTTCAAACTTGTACTAGACCTGACATCAGTTTTTGCGTAGGAAGTTTGGGAAGATATCAAAGTAATCCAGGACTAGATCATTAGAAAAGCTGCCAAGAAGGTCCTTCGATAATTCCAAGGAACGAAAAATCATATGCTCACATATCGAGGATCAAACCATTTAAAAGTAATTGGCTATTCAGATTAAGACTATGCCGGATATATTGATACAAGAAAATCCACATTTGATTATTTGTTCCTATTTGCTGGAGGGGCAATTTCATGGAAAAGTGCAAAACATTCCGTCATTGTTGCGTCCACTATAGAAGCTGAATTTGTAGCTTGTTTTGAGGCCACAATTCATGGTTTATGGCTGCAGAATTTTATTTTGGGGCTTCGAGTTGTCGACACTATTAGTAGGCCGCTGAAAATTTATTGTGATAACTCTGCAACAATCTTCTTTTCAGAAAACGACAAGTACTCAAAGGGTGCTAAACATATGGAAATTAAGTATCTTCCCGTTAAGGAAGAGGTTCGGAAACAAAGAGTATCAATTGAACATATTAGCACCAACATGGTGATTGCAGATCCTTTAACAAAAGGATTACCAACCACGAATTTTAGTGAACATGTTGAGAGAATGGGTATTATGGAACGTTTTGATGTACTCGTGTTATACTTTATTAAGTTATTATTTGACACTCTTGAGCTCAATTAAGAGTTTCTGAAAATTTTCTATTTTCTATATAGTATACATTATTGAATTAGATTCATGACAACAGGAACTGTCTTTATTAAAAGACATTATAGTTAGACCATTATTATACTCATTAAGGTCATAATTAAATTAAAGATTATTGTTGTAGTACATGGAAGGAACTATGTCGACATAATGACATACAACTGCCATGACTCTCATTAATTTTTTATTTAATATGGCGTAATTGTATAACCAATATATAAATAAAACATTTGGAATATGTTATTGTGCACATTACATTTATTCTAAATCATGAAAGCAACTATATGGGCCAAGTGGGAGAATGTTAGATTATGACCCATATATATAATATTTATTTTATCTAACGTTCATTTGATAAACTAATTTGTTATATATTTAAAGATAATCGGCTTATGAAGAGTTATGACTCCACCATTAGTTGTGATTATGAAGAGTTGTGACTCCACCATTAGTTGTGACTCAATGTAGAGTTGTGACTCAACTAAAAGGTCCTTTGATGGGAAGCACCCTACACTTATATCTTATGTCCTATATGAAGAGGAGTTTGGTCCTCTCTCTACCCTACGCCATAACATTAAAGTACTAGAAAGAATTCCATCACCCAAAGAAGGGTTCAAGGGAGATAAACCAACATCCTACAAAAGTTCTATAGCATATTCCAAAAGATCAACACCAAGAGCAAATATGGAGAAAAGTATGTCTTCTTTATAAAATTTATGTGAAATCATGAAGTTTTAAGATCATGTTTGTTTTATGTGTTAGAATAGGTGACCATGTAAAACCAATTTTGGCAGGAATATGTAACCTATGTCTAAACAATTTTTTTTTTTTTTGGTATTTGATAAAACATTTATGAATAAAGAAGTGAAAATTCATATGGCAATACTTTGTTTACGTTCACTTACATCTGCATTTACATTTCTGTTCACTACGCAAACAAAGCCCACGGACTGAGAAACGATTTCGGGGACTGGGACTACGCTTGGAGGTAGGTCCATGAAATCAGTCTTACCGAATCAGTCCGGAAATCTCCAAGTCAAGGAATCCCAAAAATGGGTACCGGGATTCCCTTTGAGACTTGCACTAAGCATCTGCTGTCGTATTTCATCGACGGGTGACGAAGGTCGTCTAAGTAGTGTTAGTGGGTTGAGGAACTGCTGAGTTTACCAGTGCATCAGGTCTGTATCTTAGATATGGTGAGAGATTGCCAAAATACTCTTGAGTAGTCATAAGCCATGTCTAGTGCAGCTCGGGTGTACAGAGTGGCAGTAGTTTCCAAGAAAGGATCTGTCTCCTGTCAAAAGGTATTGACAGTTGAGTCTCATATATGCTCTGTGTCTTGTCCCTGAAATCTGTGGCCACAGTGACTGAACAGAAGGGAAAGGTTTCCCTTGCGGCGTTTAGTAAGGACAGACCGACACTTAGGTCCAAAATGGGTACCTCCTTTTTCCGTGCCTTAGACCCTAAGTGATGAGACCGAAGATAGAAGGACAAGTGTACTGTTAGAGCCTAAATGTTCATTCCGCAATAATTCACCTAGTCTCTAGTGCCATGGACCGTTGCTAGATGGCCACCCATGGTAATGGACGGATTATAGGAATCCGACCAAGTCTAGCTGAATGGTGAACCTAAAGAGTCACACACTATCCACACACACTTAGTATTTAATTTGGAAATATTGGAGTAAAGGAATGATTAAATTAGATTTAATCGGGTTCTATATTTTCTTGGAGAAATTAATTCCTTCTATTTGATAAAGGGAATTAAATTAATAAATAGGATTTATTAAAGGATTGATTTAATGGGCTTAGAGTAAATATTAATATTTATTTATTATATTTATTCTTTAGCCTTTTGGAATATTTAATGAGATTTAAATATTCCACTAAATTTAAATCAACAGTTGAGATGGAATGGGAGATGGAAGGCTAGGATTTGTTTGACTAGGTCAAACACTAGTTTGACTAGGACTTTGACTAGGTCAAAGTCCTAGTCAAATTAGGGTTCTTAGAGTTGGAGTTTAAAGAGGATTAAACTCCTCCTCTCTAAATACCTCTAGCTTCCAACCTTTTGAATGATGATGATTCTTGAAATCACACACACAACACACACTCTCCCCTCTCCTTACCTCTCGTCCGCCCCCTCTCTCTATACAAGAAAATATTTTTTCTAGTTCTTTTGTTCTTGGAACATTAGAACTTAGATAAATCAATACCGTTAATTGATAACGTGTTGTTGATTCATCCACTCCAAAAATATACACTTGTTCGTTGCTAGCACGACGTGCAAGATACGTGGGTGGATCGTGTGTCACGATTTGGAGGGTCTCAAGAACGAGATCTCGGTGCAAAACGGGGAACAACGCATGTAACCGTTGAAGACGAAAACGACAACGGGTAGGTCTCGTTTTATTTTTCGTCCCGCTTTAATTTTCAACTCTATGGCCTCCATGATTTCTTTACATGTTATATGATCATGAGATACACCAAACGCCCGGGAACCTCAAGGGCACACCCCTTGAGCGTGTTCTTTTAAATTAAAAGCATGCTTTAATTTTTGTATGTTTATTTTTATCGCGCTTCCGCATCCGCGCAATTCTCGGGACGATCCACCGATTTCTTTCAGTGGTATCAGAGCCCGGTTCGGTGTATAGGCCTAGGGTTTATGTGCGTTCTAAGCATGAAATGTGATATTGGCATGTTTTATATTAAATCTTGATTTTTCTTGATTATAAGCATGTCGGTTTTATTGCTTTTAATTCGTGTGAATTTCTGAATGTTGGTATTTTTTCTGTTTTTCTTGGGAGACGGGGTGGAAAATGGAACGGAAAACGAGAAACGACGCAGCCGGCCACGGCCGGCAGCCAGCAGGCCAGCGCGCGCGCAAGGCAAGGGAGCCTGCGCGCGCAACGGCCTGCCCGAATGCCCAGGCCGCGCAGCGCGCTGCCGGCCAGGCGCGCGTGCACGCAGGCAAGGGGCCTGTGCGCGTGCCGGCGGGCCGCTGCGGCGGCGGCGGCTGCTGCTAGGGTTTCAAAACCCTAGCAGTGTTTTTTCCTTTTATTTTTTTAATTATTTCAGTTTTAATTTTTTGAATTAATTCTGCAAAATCGTTTTGGTTCAATTATGCCTATTTTTCTAAAGATATTATTTTAGGAGTAAAATAAATTGGATTTGGAATCCCGGGTTATTTTACTTAAAATAATGAGGAAAGGTTTTCCTAAAATGAGAAAATATTATTACCAATATTTGTGTTTTATTTTTCACACGTTATGCACATATTCATTTATTATTTTTGGATATTCATGATTGGGTATCATGTGTTGTTGGTATATTGTGATTATATGATTGGATCATGTGATTATGTGTGTTGTATGGAAATGGATGATCACGAGCCCTAGACCAGATGTATGGTTTATTTTCTGTTGGGCCTGTGTGCCTCTTTTACTGCTTTCTCCTTCTCTCTTTCTAGTTGCCTTGGAATAATAAGGCATTCTACCTCCCTCCTTATGTACTCCCCCGGGTTTTCGCTGGGGTTTCTATTTTTAATATGTAATGAGAGTAGACTAGGAGTGAGGTTTCTTTTTTGTAATTGGTGGAGAAGAAGGAAGGACCACATGGAGAGCCCAGATGGGAGGTCCCTTGGAGTTTTCCATGAAGTGAAGAAAGAGAAAAGAGACCAAGGCCCATCAGCATGATGATTGGGTTACTATTAATGTAATAGTATAAGACCAACCCTAGATTGACCATAGATCCACTGTGGGCTCAGTGGGTTGCATAGGATTCGGGCTCGTGATCATCCAACAGGGGCGTGCTAGGCTTTAATTTTGCATGTGGTTATGATGATGGATGAATGGGTTGTTTATTTATCATATAACTGCTATGGATGGTTTATTTACGCATTATGGATGTATGTGTAGATATTTATTTATTTGAGATCTCGGTCATTTTCTACTCTCACATTGGTTGGACCAATGTCAAAATATTAGACCCTAGACAAAGTGGACATAAACTCTAGGAGTTTGTCCATGCCTTCCAATCCATGGCATAGTGAGGAAGCTGCTTTGGGTCAATAGCGTGGTCTCACGAGTCGTGACACGTTATTGTACTTAAAGGAAGCTGCACTATGTCATGAACGAAAAATGGGCTGCTGCTACCTGTCTCACGAGTCGTGGGGGTACCAGTGGGTCTGTGGCTCGGTCGATTGGGTTGGGTCTAACGCCCAATTAACATGATTCGCTTGGAGTCCTCGGGATCATGTGAAAGGGTGAGGCAATAATCTTAGGAATCTCGTGGAACGAGAATGGTATGGAATACCTCCCACAGGATCTTTTCCATGCGAATCGTCAAAGCGGGGTATGGAAAAAAATCGCTGTGGATCCCAAGCCCACTTGGAAAGGATTTCCCGAAAATCACGTTTGAGAGTACCGTGTTTTCGTATAAATAGTGGGAGGATTAAATGACTAAAGTCCATGCATTTAATTATTTTATCAAACCACCGTCTTTTATTTTCTGCTGATCGCGCGCTGTTTTCTAAAATGTAGATTTTAAAATGTCTAAGAAACCACTTTCCACCATTCTTGAGACAAACAAATTCAATGGAACAAACTACAACGACTGGTTGCGCAATCTCAGGATAGTCCTAGATTACGAGAACTAAGGCTACGTCATGGACGAGCCTCTCCCTAGGACCTTACTGGAGGGATCCACGCCAGAAGAACGTGAGACGTTCGAGACTTGGCATAAGGATAACCGGAAGGTCCGTAGCATCATACTTGCTTCGATGACCAATGAGATTCAGAAGCAATATGAAAGGCTAGACGATGTCCCTTCCATTATGGCTCGCCTTAAGGATTGCTATGCAGTCCCGGACCGGCATACTAGGTATGTCGCGATCAAGGCATTCTTTGGAACAAAAATGACAGAAGGATCCTCTGTACAAGAGCACGGGGTTAAAATGTTTACCCTGGTGGAAAAGCTCGAGGACCTAAAGGCAGGTCTCGACAATGAAACGTACATAGATGTGATTCTTCAGTCACTCCCACCCTCCTTTGACCAATTTATCGTCAACTACAACATGAACGCACTTGAGAAGGGCATTCATGAGTTGATCAATATGTTGGTGCAATACGAGGCAACGACTAAGAAGTCCACGCCTTCGGTATTGTTTGGAGGTGCTTCAACTTCTAATACGAAAGGCAAGGGTGTCGGAGGTTGGAAGAAGAAGAAAGGGAAGGGAAAGGCGTCAAAGCAGCTACGAACACTAAGAGTGTTCCCATTGCCAAAGAGGGGAAAGGCAAAGGAAAGGGAAAGGTTGTCTCCAAGCAACAGTCGAAGGCATATGACATATGTATCAACTGCCGTGAGAAAGGGCATTGGAAGAGAGAGTGCCCCAAAACTCTTCCCAAACCAAGGTATATATGTGATTGAGGTTAATATGGTCACTAGTTCTGCCTCTTGGGTATTAGATACCGGCTGTGGAGCTCACATTTGCAATGACTTACAGGTGTTGAAAAGAAGCAGAAAACTGGGTAGCGAGGACATGATCCTGAAGCTTGGGAATGGCAAGGCCATCTCGGCAGAAGCAGTAGGATCCGCCACTCTAGTGATTAGTGATAGTATTAGCATAGATTTAGAGCAAGTTTATTTTGTACCCAGTATGATTAAAAACATCATTTCCATTCCATTGTTGGACAATAGTGGTTATGAGTTTAGAATCAATAAAAATTGCTTTTATTTGATGAGGTGTGGTATTGCTCATTTACTTGGTACATTGCATAACGAACTCTATATCATGCAACAAATGAATTTCGTCCTCAATGCACAACACAAACGAAAATTAGATAATAACGGGAACGCACGTCTGTGGCACGCTAGGCTAGGTCACATATCCCAAGATAGGATGAAAAGGTTCGTAGACTCAAAGAACCTAGAGGTTGGGGACTTGAGCGATCTACCAACTTGTAAGTCCTGTCTAAGAGGGAAAATGACCAAGAAGCCCTTTGTAGGACAAAGCAGGCTTGCCACAGGTCTGTTGGACTTGGTCCATACAGACGTATGTGGACCACTAAGGACGCAGGCCCGAGGTGGGTTCTCCTACTTCATAACCTTCACCGATGATCATTCGCGGTATGGTTATGTTTACCTGATGAGGTACAACTCTGAAGCTCTTGAGAGGTTTAAAGAATTCAAACTTGAAGTGGAGAACCAAACCAACTGCAAAATTAAAATCCTTCGGTCGGACCAAGGCGGTGAGTACCTTAGTACAGAGTTCCTAGATTATCTAAAAGAACATGGTATAATATCAGAATGGACACCTTCAGGAACACCACAGTTAAATGGTGTCTCTGAAAGGAGGAATCGATACCTATTGGACATGGTTCGGTCCATGATGAGTTTTACCAAATTGCCCTTATCGTTTTGGGGCTATGCACTAGAAACGACGGCCAAATTGTTGAATTTAGCGCCTACTATTACATTGACCCAAACGCCATATGAGATATGGCACGGCAAGCCTGCATCCTACAACTACTTGAAAGTGTGGGGTAGCCCCGCATACGTCAAGAGGTTAGTGGGAGATAAGTTAGAATCTAGGTCTAGCTTATGCAGGTTCATTGGATACCCTAAAGAAACTGTGGGCTATTACTTTTATGACCCCTTGGAACAAAAGGTGTTTGTTTCAAGAAATGCAGTATTCTTAGAGCAAAGCTTCCCGGAGGATATCCAACCTGATGAACTGATCCTTGAGGAATCAAGTGATGGAATCCAGCCATCAGAGGAGGCCGCGGAACCCTCACTTAGAGGATTCAGGATTAACAGCCGAAGGGCTGACCAACCTCGAGAAGTCCAACATGCTAGGCATGAAGGACAGCCTCAGGAACAGCCAGTCCCGGTTCCTGAACCGCCGGCTCCGATACAGTCAGCGCCCACAGTCACCACTAACGTTCCCGTTCTCCGTAGGTCCACTAGAGAGTCCAGAGCTCCAGTGAGATATGGCTTTCTAGGTGCGACCGATCTTTTGGATAACGATCCTAAGACTTATGGAGAAGCGATGTCTGACATCGACTCCGGGAAATAGCTTGAGGCCATGAAAGCCGAAATGGACTCCATGAGCGAGAACCAAGTTTGGAGTCTTGTAGATCCACCGAAAGGTGTTAAGCCAGTCGGCTGTAAGTGGGTCTACAAGCGCAAACTTGGCGTTGATGGAGAAGTCACAACCTTTAAGGCTAGGCTTGTAGCTAAGGGATACACTCAACGACCCGGGGTTGATTTTGAGGATACCTACTCGTCAGTAGCCATGGCTAAATCCATTCGGATTCTGCTCGCTATAGCAGCATGGTATGACTATGAGATATGGCAGATGGACGTGAAAACGGCCTTCCTCAACGGTTTCGTTGAAGAAGAGATCTATATTGATCAGCCACAGGGTTTCACGGTCACTGGAGAAAAACAGAAAGTCTGTCGTCTCCAGAAGTCCATCTATGGCCTCAAACAAGCCTCCCGAAGTTGGAACATTCGCTTTGATGAAGTAATACGGGGTTATGACTTCATCAAAAACGAATCCGACCCTTGTGTATACAAGAAGGTCAGTGGGAGCTCAATAGTGTTCCTAGTGCTTTATGTGGATGACATTCTGCTCATTGGTAATAACGTTAGAATGTTAGGAAACACAAAAGCATGGTTGTCAACCCAGTTTTCCATGAAGGACTTGGGTGAAGCCACCTACATTCTAGGCATCCAGATTGTCAGGGACAGATCTAAAAGGATGTTAGGACTCACCCAAAACTCGTATATGGAGAAAGTCCTAAAGAGATATCGAATGGACAACTCCAAACGAGGATTCCTTCCAATGAGGCATGGGATCAAGTTATCCAAGAAACAGTCCCCACAGACTGATGAGGAACTTGAAAAGATGAAAGTCATCCCCTATGCTTCTGCCGTAGGTAGCATACAATATGCAGTCCACTGCACTAGGCCTGACATTGCATACACTTTGAGCGTGACAAGCAGATATCAGTCCTGCGCAGGAGAGGCACATTGGAATGCTGTTAAGGGCATCCTTAAGTACCTAAGGAGGACTAAGGAAATGTTCCTAGTCTATGGCAATGGAGAACTAATTCTGGAAGGCTTTAGCGATGCTAGCTTCCAGTCTGATGACGATGATGCCAAGTCTCAATCGGGGTACGTATTCAAACTCAATGGAGGAGTAATAGCTTGGAAAGTTCCAAGCAAGCAACCATTGCTGACTCCACCACAGAGGCTGAATACATAGCAGCTTCAGAAGCTGCTAAGGAAGCGGTTTGGATGAGAAACTACATCCAAGAGTTGGGTGTGGTGCCTAGCATCGCCGAGCCTGTTGTCATCTTCTGTGATAACAACGGCGCAATAGCGCAAGCAAAGGAACCGAGATCTCATCACCGTTCCAAACACATTCTTAGACGCTACCATCTTCTTAGAGAAATGGTAGGAAGAGGTGACGTCCAGATGGACCGAGTCAACTTGGCAGACAACACAGCAGACCCGCTGACAAAGCCTATATCGCAGAGCGCTCATACGCAACATCTTGAGAAGATGGGGATTAAGCATATGGGCAATTGGCTTTAAAGGTCAAGTGGGAGATTGTTAGAATAGGTGACCATGTAAGCCAATTTTGGCAGGAATATGTAACCTATGTCTAAACAATTTTTTTTTTTGGCATTTGATAAAACATTTATGAATAAAGAAGTCAAAATTCATATGGCAATACTTTGTTTACGTTCACTTATATCTGCATTTACATTTCTGTTCACTACGCAAACAAAGCCCACGGACTGAGAAATGATTTCGGGGACTGGGACTACGCTTGGAGGTAGGTCCATGAAATCAGTCTTACCGAATCAGTCCGGAAATCTCCAAGTCAAGGAATCCCGAAAATGGGTACCGGGATTCCCTTTGAGACTTGCACTAAGCATCTACTGTCGTATTTCATCGACGGGTGACGAAGGTCGTCTAAGCAGTGTTAGTGGGTCAGCATGCTAGGAAGCAGCTGACTGAGGTGACTCGCGGGAACCGTTTTCGGAGGACCTTGAGTATGGTCAGCAAGGTATGACGTGTATTCCCGGTTCCAACGGTACAGGCCAAGTCCTTTGACTTGAGGAACTGCTGAGTTTACCAGTGCATCAGGTCTGTATCTTAGATATGGTGAGAGATTGCCAAAATACTCTTGAGTAGTCATAAGCCATGTCTAGTGCAGCTCGGGTGTACAGAGTGGCAGTAGTTTCCAAGAAAGGATCTGTCTCCTGTCAAAAGGTATTGACAGTTGAGTCTCATATATGCTCTGTGTCTTGTCCCTGAAATCTGTGGCCACAGTGACTGAACAGAAGGGAAAGGTTTCCCTTGCGGCGTTTAGTAAGGACAGACCGACACTTAGGTCCAAAATGGGTACCTGTTTTTTCCGTGCCCTAGACCCTAAGTGATGAGACCGAAGACAGAGGGACAAGTGTACTGTTAGAGCCTAAATGTTCATTCCGCAATAATTCACCTAGTCTCTAGTGCCATGGACCGTTGCTAGATGGCCACCCATGGTAACGGACGGATTCTAGGAATCCGACCAAGTCTAGCTGAATGGTGAACCTAAAGAGTCACACACTATCCACACACACTTAGTATTATATTTGGAATTAAATATTGGAGTAAAGGAATGATTAAATTAGATTTAATAGGGTCCTATATTTTCTTGGAGAAATTAATTCCTTCTATTTGATAAAGGGAATTAAATTAATAAATAGGATTTATTAAAGGATTGATTTAATGGGCTTAGAGTGAATATTAATATTTATTTATTATATTTATTCTTTTAGCCTTTTGGAATATTTAATGGGATTTAAATATTCCACTAAATTTAAATCAACGGTTGAGATGGAAAGGGAGATGGAAGGCTAGGATTTGTTTGACTAGGTCAAACACTAGTTTGACTAGGACTTTGACTAGGTCAAAATCCTAGTCAAATTAGGGTTCTTAGAGTTGGAGTTTAAAGAGGACTAAACTCCTCCTCTATAAATACCTCTAGCTTCCAACCTTTTGAATGATGATGATTCTTGAAATCACACACACAACACACACTCTCCCCTCTCCTTACCTCTCGTCTGCCCCCTCTCTCTCTACAAGAAAACATTTTTTCTAGTTCTTTTGTTCTTGGAACATTAGAACTTAGATGAATCAATACCGTTAATTGATAACGTGTTGTTGATTCATCCACTCCAAAAATATACACTTGTTCGTTGCCAGCACGACGTGCAAGATACGTGGGTGGATCGTGTGTCACGATTTGGAGGGTCTCAAGAACGAGATCTCGGTGCAAAACGGGGAACAACGTGTGTAGCCGTTGAAGACGAAAACGACAACGGGTAGGTCTCATTTTATTTTTCGTCCCTCTTTAATTTTCAACTCTATGGCCTCCATGATTTCTTTACATGTTATATGATCATGAGATACACCGAACGCCCGGGAAGCTCAAGGGCACACCCCTTGAGCGTGTTCTTTTAAATTAAAAGCATGCTTTAATTTTTGTATGTTTATTTTTATCGCGCTTCCGCATCCGCGCAATTCCCGGGACGATCCACCGATTTCTTTCATTATGTATTTTGTATAACAACTCATACTACTAAAAATGAGCAGCGGTTGATGGAGCAACCGAATTTCAGGAGCTTGGCGACTGTGTTTATAAGTTGATGATAATTCTGATCTTTCGGGTTGTTATTCACACGATGTTGCATCTCTGGATGCTAGTTTTGAGGATAGTATCTACACGTGGAATAGGAAACGACTATCGAAACATGGGTGATAATAATGTTGATCTTTCGGCACGTTGTTCTCACGATGTTGCATTGCTGGATGCTGGTGCCGAGGATAGGCCCTATACGTGGTATAGGAAACGACTATGATAACGTCTGGATCATGTTCTTAGTTCTAGTGGTTGGTCTGATGTCTTCCTTATGACTAAGGTCAAGCATCTTGCAGCTTCCATATCAGATTATAGCCCTCTGGTCATTAGATTGGAGAGGAAGCCCCTCCTTGTTTGGATTATGGATATGTGGATGTTGCACCCTTCGTTTGTTTAGAGAATCAAGGCTAATTGGGAGCTACCTAGTGATAGTATGGGTTTGCATAAGTTGCAAGGAAAACTATTGCATAGGCATATAGGCTTCCTTTAATTTTTTGGTTGGGATTAGTTTGTGATTGATTAAAGTATGATTAAGGTTGTGATAATAATGTATATGATTGTTTAGAAATTTGTTTACTTGTATTAGAACATTATGCATTAGATCATGATTGGTGTAGGATTGGTGTTGACTTTTAACTTATGTAATAGTATTTTTAAATGAATTTACTCATTTGCCCTTATAAAAAAGGCTTTGATTTGACATGAATAGTGTAAAAGGTCAAATCATGCAGTGGGTACGTGGAGAAATAAATTGCAATAGTAAGGACAAACTTGGTAACAATTTACCAAAGGTGAGGACAAAAGTGGGAACAGAGAATTAGTCTTGAGGTGGTGGGCCATGAGGACTACCTAATTCATGGAGGAAAATGTTGATTCATATCACACTATTATCACCAACAGTGCCGGGCTTTGAGCATCAATATCGGGCTGGCCTATTTGAAAGTAAACACATTACTAGCTATGATTGTGCGTGATATCATGGCTAATCCTTACAAGTAAAAGAGGCCATAGGGAAAAATGTTATCATGGCTCATGAGCTATTGCAATACTATGAAAGTAAAAAGTGGAGAAAGAATTTTATAGCAATAAAATTGGGTTTAGAAAAAACCTATAACAAATTGGAGTAGTTATTTATCCAATTAACACTTGAGAAATTCAATTTCCAAGCCATATGAAAATATAAAATAATGACATGTATTTTCTCAGTTTCTTTCGGTCTGAATCTAAATGGTCTCCTCACTAAAAACCAGTGGCCCATGGCATGGGATCCTCTATTCCCATACGACGTTTCATCTCCTGTTCCATCTATGAATTTACTCCATGTGAAAAATATTAAAACTAATAAGGTCCAGGCAAGAGAGAAATTATTTAGTTGGCAAGAGAGAAATTGCTTAATTCATTCAATGAAAATAAAAGTCCAAAGCAAGAGAGAGAAATATCCACCTTTTTTTTCCCTGTCACTGACATACTTATACATTTCTGTCGCACACACACAACACACACTCAAACTCATTCTCTGCGCACCTCCTTCTCTATCAATGCAAGACAACAATAATGTGGCAAAATATACTAACAATAAAAATTATAATTAATTGTATATATAAAAAATCACTATAAAAAATATAACATTTAATCATAGTTATAAACATGATCAAAAGTATGATCAAATTCATATTCACTCCTGTAATTTAGGTTATTTGACATTTTCATTTTTTAACTTTTAGGATAGCATTTTGGTCCTATATCTTTTTAATTTTTACAATTCCAATGTTTTTCTCAATGGCGTTCACCTCCATCGGCGAGAAGGGTGAACTTCGTAAAAAAAAAAAAAAAGACTGAAATCATGAAAACTAAAAAGATGCAGGACAAAAAAATCTTATCCGAGAAAGTTAAAGGACAAAAATGGTAGAAAGAATGAGTCAATAGGAACATTAGCCCAATTTTAAAAGGTCGCGTGAGATGTACATGCATTTTTCTAGCGACAAGGGTGACTCCGGTGAAAAGGACTGAATTGTGAAAATTAAAAAGATTTAGGATCAAACTATTATCTTAAAAATTTAAAAATATAAATAGTCGTAATAAATAGTAATTAAACACGACAACATATCTTATTTAATACATCATGTTTATAATATAAATAGAAGTACCATATTTGTTTACTACATCATATTATTTAGATAATAATAAAATATGGCATTTTTATTTGTATTATCTACTCTCTATATAAAAATAAGCATAATCAACAATATGGTAAGTTTTGATTTTTTTTTTGTGTGTAAATCATTATTTAATATGATGCATGAATTTTATGTTATACTTCAATATCAACGTGTAATCTCTTGTACTTTTGTCAATTAACAAGTTCTCACAATTAACTTATAATTTTTATATTAATTTATGAGCATATAAATTATAGCAAGATACATATTATGCAATTTATTTTACTACTTATAAACTTATGTTGAAACTTGATGATTCCCATGAATTAATTTAAAATAATAATAATAATAATAATAATAATAATAATAATAATAATAATAATAATAATATTGATGGGTTGAATAATTTTAATTATTTTCATTGTTATTCCATTATATATGTAAGATCAATCACTGCTTGATTAAGAAGAAAAAAAACTTTTTTTTTTTGTACAATTGAAAGTAAAATTTAAATTGCCATCATCATACTTTAAAATTTTAAATTGTAATCATCATAATTTTAACCATGTCTAACTAAGACTAAATCTTATACTTTTTTTATAATGATTTTTTATATATACAATTAATTGTTATAATTTTTAAGGTTATTAAAATTTGCTATTGTCATCTTGCGTTGATAGAGAAGGAGGTGCAGAGAGAGTGAGTTCGAGTGCCTGCTGTGTGTATGTGAGAGAAAAATTTATACGTACGTCTGTGAGAGAGAAAATAAGGTGAAGAGAATAATTCTCTCTCTTTCTTTGGACTCTTTTTATATTTCATTGAATGATCTAAGCAAATTCTCTCTCTTGCCAACTCAACAATTTCTCCCTCTTGCCTGGACCTCATCAGTTTCAATATCTTCCACGTGGCGTAATCTATAGATGGAACAGGAGATGAAACATCTTATGGCCCATTTGGTTTGTGTGATTATGCATATAAAATTACTTATCATGCCTAATCACACGTTTGGTTAGCATTTTTAGAGCCCACTATTAATACCCGGCCCGGTCATATTTATCAGAATTTATGGGATAATGGATACCACCTATAAGGTGGGATACATAATCCCACAAATTGTGATAAACCAGTATTAAAAATTTTATTCTTTCATTTACCCTTCTCTCTCTTGTTAGAATAGGTGACCATGTAGCCAATCTTAGTAGGCGAATTGTAACCTATGTCTGAACAATTTCGAAGTTTTTTGATAAAACCTTGATGAATAAGAAAGTGAAATTCATTAGGCGCATACTTTGTTTGTGTTCACTTTATCTGCTTTATAACTGTTTGCTGCACAAACAAAGCCCACAGACTGAAATCACATTTCGGGGACTGGGACTACGCTTGGAAGTAGGTCCATGAAATCAGTTCTGCCGAATCAGTCTGAAAATCTCCAAGTCAATGAATCTCGAAAATGGGTACCGGTGCGCCTGTGCGGCCAGTGCGCGGCCAGGGAGGCGCGCGCACGTAGACATCAGAGTCTGCGCGTGCGCGCCCGGCAGGCGGCGTGGCAGGATGCCGCGTGTGGGCAGAGGTGCCTGCGCGCTGCAGCTCGCCAGCATGCACAGCACAGCCGGCCAGGCACGCGCGCGAGAAGGCAGGGGCCTTCGGCGCGCGCCCGGCCAGGCATGCCTTGCGCGCACGCAGGGACAGCAGGCCAGGCCTGCTGACCTGTGTGCACCACAGAACGCCGGAGGCGGCGACCGATTAATATCTATGTTTTCTTGTTATTTTTTTTTTTGGATAAATTCTGAAAAATTAGTTTTATTTAATTTTGCATGCTTCTCTTAAAGAACATTATTTGGAAGGTTGTTGTATTGGATTTGGGATCCCGGGGATTACTCACCTTCAAATAATGAGGAAGGGTCTTCCTAAACGGGAATGGTTGTTGCCAACATTGTACCATGTTTTTTCATACATAACTCGTTTATTTATCATGGGATGATGTGATTGGATATCATGGATTATATGCATATGTTTATGTGATTGGAAATCATGTAATTATGTGCGTTTATCGAGAATGGATGATCACGAGCCCTAGACTGAATGTATGGTTTAATTTGTGTTGGGCCTGTGTGCCTGTTTTGCTTTCTCCTTCTCCTCTTCTAGTTGCCTTGGAATAATAAGGCATTCTATCTCCCTCCTATTGTACTCCCCCCGAGTTTTCGCTGGGTTTTCTTTTTACATATGTAATGAGAGTAGTGTAGGAGTAAGGATTTTATTTTATGTATTTGGTGGAGATGAAGGAAGGTCCACATGGAGAGCCCAGAATGGAGGATCCAAGGCGTTCCATGGAGATTTGAAAGAGAAAAGAGACCAAGGCCCATCAGCATGTTGATCGGGTTGCTATTAAATGTAATAGTGTAGGACCAACCCTAGATTGACCATAGATCCACTACGAGCTCAGTGGCATAAGACCAAGAACTTTTCTATTGTTTTGTGACGTTTAGATGATCATGCACTTCTTAGATCTTAGGCTTTCCTTTGCTTATGGATATATGTTTTAACTTTCTTGAACCTTATGCAAGTATGATAGGATTTGTGACTTAGTGAATCTACGTCACTCCTCCCTAAAAAAGAAAGGAAACCTTTTCTGGGAAAGACAAGGAAAAGAAATATGTAGGCAAGAAAGTTGTCCTACTCCGCTAGTTTTGGGTTACATAGTAGTAACTAGGTAACTTCATCACTCATGTTGTCATGCATGTCAAATAGTGATCAAGGATATGAGTATGAAATGCAACTTAAGTATGTTTTTGATTGACTAGCCGGTAAATTCACCGAAAGTGTTTGTATTTGCATAAAATAATTAGAAAATGATGTAAGAAAGCAAGGTCGTGAACCACAGGAAAAAAGGAAAATTATAAAAGAAATTTTAATTTTGGAAAACAAGAGAGTGCTAGAAAAAGAAAAAAAAAATAAAAGGACAATACAACTAGTTACGTCCTTGTAAAGGGGTGCAAGAACGCCAATTAGAGTAAAGATTGAGATAATGTTCTTGGGTAGGGTGAATCCTAAAGATTTCTTAAATGCATAAAGATTAAAGTGTTCACGTGACAACTTAGAGATTTGTGGTACGATTACCCTCAAGTCCCATGTGATAATCTGTATATGTTACTTGATTGTTGCCGTGCATGAGTAATTGTGATATCGTCCTTCTTAGCTTGTGTCATTTACCATTATCTTGTTGCTTCTTTCCTTCCATTTAGAAGAATGAAAATTTTATCGTAGAGAGGGTAATCTTCATGAGATTAAAGTCTCTAATTGTTCTAAATAAAAAGCAAAGGCTTAAATATTGGGGACTTTGATGAGGGGGAAAAATATCAACTTTCCTTAGAAAATTCACAAGGATTTTGTGATAATTGAGTAAAATTCCTTGATGCACCATAGGATATCAACTTTCTTTTTACATATAGGCACTGCTTTTCTCCATTTCTTTTTTTTTTTTTTTTTTTGTTTTGTTTAGGATTAATCCTATAAGATGTAGAAGCCACAAGGGAAAAAGAATAAGTGGTATTAAGAATAACGGAGGGTTGGGACTCATAGAATAGAGAAAACATGAGTTAGCCATGGAAAAAAAAAAGAAACACAAGTCGTAAAACATATTGAACAAAACGAGGAAAGAATTCATGTTTATAAACACGGTTATTTTTTAATCCTGTAGAAAATCTGAAAAGAATAGAGAAGAACACTGTTTAAGACATAGTATAAAACACACAAACAGTTCAAGCCAAGGAAACAAAGTTGTGCTCAGATTCTGTTGCCTTTCCCTTCCCTTTTGGATTCTTCTAACTTCTCCTATAAAAGGCAAATATAAGGCACATGTTTTGGAAACTAGAATAGATTTGATGTGGAACAATTAAACTAAAATAACTATCTATTATAAAAAGTATACATTTTCTAGCTAGTGAAAAAATTTTATTCAATCGTAAGGTTGTGTAATAAAGTTCTTAGCCAATGTAATTATAAAGTTTACAATCATTAGGTCCTATCTAATAATCAAGTAGAGATTAACTTAAAAAATAAATTACTAAAGGAATTTAAACTACTCTAAAACCTAATTTATATTAGAACTACTATAATACTTCTACTATTAGCCTATTTCTTCTCGGTCCCTATGATTCTCTCTCGACTATGAAAAACTTTCCTCAATAAGGTGATGATACACCATGGAAAGCTATGGTAAGTAGGTGCCGAATTGAATTGGTACGTAACATCATTTAGTAACTTGAAAACACTTCGTGTTGTGCAATCTGACCAATAAAAAACTTGGATGTGGTAAAAGAAAAGTGCAAATTGTGGTAGGATGGAACAAGTCACAATGTTAATGGGAGTAGGATCATCATCAACAATTTTACCACTCTTGTTACCACATTTTCTAACACATAAAAGGTTACAACTTCTTGCTCCAAATAAGAGGAGAATAAATTGGGATTGAGAATTATAACGAGTCATAAGGGGTGTAATCCTAAAATTAAGGGACAATTAAGTAAATGAGTAGAAACAAATTTACCTAACCACCAAAAGAAAAGAATAATTCAAGGCCCAACCGGATTAAAACTGATGACCTATCGATTAAAACTGAGGTATGGACCCCAATTTCCAAAAGAAAAGAAATAAAAATCAATTCATATAGAAGTAAACATTTACTAATGTAATTGTGCTACGAGGTGAATGAATGGACGAGTTTGTGGCAAAAAAAAAAAAAAAACTTAAGAATGATTTTCTATGCCCAAAAGAGATGTGAAGCTGACTTGCAGTCCAAACATCAATTATGTTGCAGTACCCATGCAAGAGTTGAGAAATCCAAGAAAATCAAGGCTGAAGACCTGATGTTAGGGACCATGGGGTCTGGTGTTGTGATAGCTTGAGGATATCTAGTAGTGGCAGTAGTTCTGGCGGTGGCAGCATACGATAGTGTTTCACATTTGATGGCGCGACAAATGTGGCTCTGCTTCAACCTTTCGTGCCTGAAGAAGTGAAGTTGGCACTCGACCAAATGCATCCTTCAAATCATCGGGCTCGAACGGTATGGCTCCTATATTCTTCCAAAAATATTAGAACATTGTTGCTCCTGATGTAACTCGGTGTATCCTTGATTTCTTGAACGATCATATTCTACTTCATAATTTTATTGCTAGGCACACAGAGCTAATCCCTAAATGCACCAACCCAGACTCAGTCCCCTCTTTTAAACCCATTAGCCTATGCAACGTCATATATAAAATTGCTTCTAAGTCTATCACCAATCGTATCAAATCCTTGTTGAATACTGTTATTTTAGAATCCCAATCCGCATCCGTCCCCAATCAACTCATTATAGATAATGTCCTACTCACATACGAACTTAACCACTATCTATCACATAAAAGATGGGGTAAAATGGGTCATGCGACTTTGAAGCTAGACATCAGTAAGGCCTATGTTCGAGTGGAATGAAATTTCCTTGAGAATGAATTAATTAGACTAGGTTCTCATGAGAATTTTGTGCGACTCGTCATGCTTTATGTCACTACTGTTTCCTATTCTTTTTTACTTGATGGAGTTGAATTTGGTGTTATTCAGCTTGGTAGAGGGATACGTCAAGGTGGCCCTCTCTCCCCTTATTTGTTTCTTTTTTGCGCATAATCTTTTAACTGTATGGTTTGGGAGTAGGAGAGGCTTGGCCGGCTACAAGGAGTAGCGATGAGTAGGGAGGCACCCTACATTTTACACCTATTGTTCGACTGATGACACTTTACTCTTTTTCCAAGCAACACGAGATGCGATGGAGTGCATTAAATGGCTCATTGCTAGGTATGAGGCGGCATTGGGTTTGAAAATCAATATGCAAAAATCAACCATCGTTTTCAGCAAAAACAAGAGAGCAAAGCTTCAAACTGAACTTGCTTCTCAATTGGGCATCGAGCTCATCAAGAAGAATGATAAGTACCTTGGATTACCAACTGTTGTGGGGAGGTCAAAGAGGGAGGTTTTGCAAGCTTGAAAGACAAAGTTGGACAAAAATGCAGAAATGGTGTGCAAAACGCATATCGTAGGCAGGCCGAGAGGTACTGATAAAGGCGGTTGTCCAAACTATCCCTACTTATGTAATGAGCTACTTACGTATACCTCTGGGCGTGCTGCAAGAGATTGAGAGCATGGCCTCGAATTTTTTCTGGCAACATGGGAAGGAGCACAACAGACACTATTTGGCATGGGACAAACTATGTAAAGGCAAATCGGAAGGGGGAATGGGTCTTGAAGCTTACATGCATTTAACTTAGCTACGCTAGCAAAGCAAGCATGGGGACTCATCTCCCACCCGGACAAATTGCTTCGCAAGGTCCTGAGTGCAAATATTTTCCCGAATTTGACTTTGCCCCAATACCTTCTTGCACTTGGAGCTCGATTTTAGCCAACCATATTTCATTTACATGAGGCGAATAACCATCTTTCACCTGGAGCTCAATTTTGGCCGCACGAGATGTGTTGGTGGCTAGTACTAGGTGGCGTGTGGGCACCGGTAGGCTTAACAACATCTAGGAGGACCAGTGGCTTCCACGGCCGAATACCTTCAAATTGACCCAATCAGCCAAGCAGCTTCCAAGTATGGCAATGGTCAAAGCCTTGTTGGAGCCAGGCATGTGGAGGTAGAATGAACGGCTTATAAGGGACGAATTTGTTGGGGACGACGTAGAGTGTATCCTTGAAATTCCGCTACCAGACTCGGTGCAAGATGACGAGCTAGTCTGGCACTTCGACAGTAGGGGCCGATTTACAGTACACAGTGCTTACCTAGTGGTGCTGCAATCCCTCAAGACATGCAGCACTTGGGCCAGCAACGGGGGATAGTAGACTGAGCCGGGGACCAAATGGGACTTCCTTTGGCGTATGAAGGTACCACCCAAAGTACAAGTCTTTTCTTGGCGAGCCTGCAGGGACACAATCCCAGTGAATTATAGATTACGGAATAGGGGTTTACAGGTGTGAACAGAGTGCGTGAGATGCTCTCGAGGTCAGGAAGATGAAGGTCACCTCCTGTTTGGCTGCACTTACGCCAGGCAAGCATAGACATTGTCGGGAACTCCATGGGGGCTGGTAGCTAGCGATCCCAGCAATGTGGAGAGGTAGATGCGAGGGTTGCGCGGAGGATTGGATAGCAGGGGCTTTAACCTCTTTCTCATGATATATTGGTCGATGTGGTGGACCCGTAACCAGCTTGTGTTCAAGAATTTTGTTATCACTCCACTGGAAGTGGTGGAAAGAGCTAGAAGAGGTTTGTGGGTAGTATTGAATAACCAAGTGCTGATGAGTTAGGGGGTGTATGGTAGTATTTCCTTTTCTCAAGTTCACTAGGCTATATTCGCTACTTTTTCATTCAGTTTTGAACAGGAGTGTTAATAAATACTTACCTTTTTACTCAAAAAAAAAAAAAGGAAACTATGGATACCACGTTCTCAATTTTTATTTTTAATTTTGTTAATGAAGAGACATATGTTTTTATTTTTTATTCTAATTATTATTAATTTTTTATTCTTTTTTAGATCAAGTACCCACATAGTATCCACGTCTGTTTAGGGATAAATCTTTTTGCACCCCATGAGCTTCATAACATAATAAAAACACTTATGTCATTATCTCTCATTAGTAACACCATTCGAATTAATCGATGTAGCATTGAATATGATCTTCCGAAAGCTATTATACAAGAGTAAGTAGTTGAACGCTAAACGTCCAACTTTTTTTCTTTATATGCTAAAATCCTAAATAAGATATACAACTATTACCTATATATATTCTAATCCAAATTAATATAAAATCTTTATCGCATAAACTTATTTGCAAAATATATTCTAAGAAATAATTAAAAAAAAATCAAATTTTAAATTCGATGAGCTAATCTTTCTACCAAGTTAGTTTAGTTATATGAGTGATCTTGGGTTCAAACCAAGGTTCCTCACTCCCACCCTTGATGTACTAGAAAAAAAAATATTATTGATGTTATACAAATCATTATTAAAAAAAATATATTATTATTTTATGTATGTAAATATATAGAAAGTAATGCTAACTTTTTTTTATGAAAAGACACGTAAACAAATATATTTATACTTTTACGACTTTTTCAAAAATTTAAAATTGAAAATAAAAACACAACCAATCAAAGCACAAGTCTCCAATTTTCGAAGAAACAGAAACATATCAGATGGAAAGTAATTTTCTCTTAAATTATTGAAAGAATATTAATCTTAGGTCGATCTAGTGATGGATATGTACTTCCATTGAAGTAACACTAAGGTCAAAACATTTTGTCTCTGTTTCCGAGCACGAAATTGAAGATTTTAGTATTAAAGACAAGTCTTGAACGGAACTCCCAAAATAATGTTGTACTGCATCAGCCTCTATTTCTAACTCTAATTTTGAAATTTAGTATTGATGTCGTAAAAGTAAGATCAACTTATTTTTATTAATAGGGATGCGATTAAACACACTTATATGAGATTTCGGTACAAGCTTCTTCTTTTTTCCCACTTTCCAAATGAAAACTGGGAGTATTTATACTAATACAAATCCATGCTAATTAATGTAAATGTAAAGTGCTATTTTTTCCTTCACATATCCCCATTACATGATTAATATTTATCGATCAAGGTTATTACAGTAATTTGCTCTATGCATAATGAATTAGTAGGTTGACCTTTATTATTCTTCTTTTATGTCAACCTTGCCTTCTTTACTTGATTTCTTTCCCTTGCATGGCTATCAGTTGCAACCTCATATCATGTCCCGCTGTCTTCCTCTTGCGTCGCAATCAGTTGCGATCTCATATCTTGTCTCGCTTTCTTTCTCTTGCGACCTCACTTATGTCGCAATCAGTTGCAATAGGTAACTTTGTCTCGCTTTCTATTGTGGACCTCATCTATTTCTCAATCAGTTGCAACGTCATCTATCCGCAATCAGTTGCAACCTCACATCTTCATAAAAAGTTCAAGTTACTTTAGTTGTTCGATTCCTCCATCAACAGCCTCCCAATATCTGAATATTCTTTGGGAATATTAAGGAATTAAGTCATATCTCTAGTTTTTTTCTATACTTTCTTGAGATGCTATCGGCACTTTTTTATGCACCCTAGAAAAAGCATAATCAACTCGGTGTGCAACATATTAAAATAGCTGGGAGATGTACTTATTGCGCATGATTGTGCCCATTCATTTGTCCTTTTTTCCCTCTCTTTCCTAAACTTGTTGAGAAAGACCATGAGATATCCATGTCCATGGGGAACATTAGGTTTGGATCATGGAAAGGTTGTAATTCTTCCTTGTTGCTTGATGCCGTGTCGGGTAGAGATCTTGGTAGAGAGGAGCCTATGTAAAAGTTGGGGTCCTCACCTCTCTTGCTGGTCAAGGTCGTCTCGTCGAGGCTGCCTGGTTAAGGCAACTCGCCTCGACCCGTGCCTGGTCCAGGCAGCTCGCCTCAACCAGCGCCTAATCGAGGCCACCTGCCTCGACCAGGACTTGGTCATGTGGCCAAGGTGGCCTCAACCAGGACTTGCTCATGCAGCCAAGGTCTCTCCTCGGTTGTCCTTGTTTCATACTTCTTTAAAATTATATATTGGTGGAATTCATGATTTTGACTAAGCGAAGGGGAGATCTTCAAAGTGAAGTCAAATAAGCCTTTAGAAAATTGCTTAGAATCAGCAGAACATTTTAGTAATTTAATCGAGTTTGGTTCGCTTAAAGTGATTGTAACAAATTCTGCCTGGCGGAAAGTGGTGAAGTATTTGTAGCCCCTAATTCGAATTCCGTTCTTAACCATAAACTTTAATAGTGCTCGCAATGTCGCAAAACATGAAGGGTTTGCGATCTTTGCTTGGGGGTATGGGGTTATGCATCTCGAGGAAGCTAGTGGCTTGAACACATTCCTAGTAATTTTTCAAAACGTTATTAAGTTTGAAAGTATTTTTTTTTCTTGTCATCTTTGACTTTGGGGTATTGCATTATGATATCTCAAGGAAGTCATTTTTATTTTATTTTCTTTGACTTCGTGGTATTGCCTATGACACCTCGAGAAAGCCATTTTTATTGGCATCAAAGGCCAAGCTCTTTGCTCCTATTAGAGGTTAGTTTTTTATTTTACATGACAAAATTTTATACTTTTATTTCTTGAAAAACAACTACAAGGAAACCGGTACATCTTAAAGAACTTGCTATTCACTTTTAGTACAAAGCTTTCTTATTTTCTACCTTTTCCATGCGCATTCGCTTCTTGCATGGGTAATTTTCATCATTCCATTAAGATTCCTGGTCTTTAGGGTATGAACCCAATAGCTCTTGGGCTTGGGGGGTCGTATTCTTCTGATCTCAACTCCTAAAAATTATTTATTCTTTTGTCTTTATCTATAAATTCTTTGAAATTACCTTCCTAGATTAGTCTTCCATTTCATCTTTTAGGTGGTAGCAAGTTTTTTTAGTTGTGTCCTCTGTCTTCATGGAAATGAAAATAACAATCCGACTATCTTTTTAGGATTGTCCACCTTGGGTGGCAGTCGACGGACTAGATCTTCCTACTTCGCGATAGCAAGGATTTCAACTTGCGGAACGTTCAAAGGAGTGTGGCATGCTAAGTTACTTGGGGGCACGTGTTGACATTCGTCGTCACTCATTCCATCATTTTTGGGCATTGTTCTCTCTCATTCATTGTGTTTCCTCCTCATGGGGGTCATAGGTCTTGTACCTATTGCCTCTTCGATCCTAATATACTTTTCAGCTCTCTCTAATAGTTCATCAAGTGTGGTTGGAGGTTCGCCGACTATGGATTCCTTAAACCTACCCCTTCTCAAATTTTGTTGCATAATCCCCATTAACAGCTCTTGATGACATGTGGGACTTCTAAAAAAACCTCTGAATACCTTTTCACGTAGTCCCTCAAGTTTTCCTAGTCCCGCTGGACTACCATTAACAAGTAGGACGTGGTCTTCGGATATCTCTTGTTTATTGCGCAGTTGTGTAGGCTGAGAAAATTTCTCAAAATTTTCCACAGACTACGTCATGGCTTTATCGGTCAAGGTAGTTCAGAATATCTTACAGTAGGCGGTGTTGATATGTCAAGAAAATCCGGCATTGTGAAGATCATTGGTTCGGTTGTACTTACTAAGGTTTGGAATTTTAAACTCCTAGTTGATGGCTTCTGCAAAGATATGAGGCACAGAGTGATTGTGCCTAGGAGGTGCAGCGACTAGGGAGAGAGCCTGAAGGTCTTTCATTCTTCCAAGGCTGGCTTGTACTTTAGGTGATCGCTACATAATTTGGGATCCGTACTCCCTAGGTTGGGCATCTCTAGAAGGTGGTAGGGGCAGTTCGTCTTCTAGTAGAGAACGCCTACTGTCAACCACTTCCTCAAAGAGAGCTTCTCTTTGTTGGTATGCGGCCTCTGCTCATTGTTCTTGGAGGCCAGATGAGGACCTTGACCTCTACAAGGGTAGCGAGGGGGTCGAGAACGTTCCACCTGCTCTGCAATGTACTGGCCAACCACTCTTGAGGCAGCCTGAGCCGACGTGTCTTCAATTAGTTGTCGAAGGGCTTTATGCCTTATCTGGATCATGGGAGGAGAGGGGAGCTTTCTCCTGATCTTTATGCTCCTCTCGTCCTTGATCGCTCTCGCCCACCGCGTGGTCGTTCAGTTGTTTGTTGTTATGTTATACTTCCTATCGCAGGCCGTTTTCGAGCTTGCCTTAGCCGCGTTTTCATTCCTTGCTCTTGATCTGTTGTTCATCTTCAGTGTTGAAATCTCCTTTCACACAAACGGTGCCAAGTTGATAAACCGAAAAATGAGATTGACTATTTTTTATTAACTGGGGTGCAATTCAGCAAACTTACAGGAGATTTCGATACAAGGTTCTTTGCGTTTTTCCTTTGAAAATGAAAAGTGGGGGCTACTTATACTAATACAAATTCATCTTATCTGAAGTAGGTAAGGATAAAGTACTACTTTATCCCTCACCTACCCCCATTACACGGCTAAGATTTAGGTTATCGCAATAATTTGCTCGATCCATATTGATTTAGTAAGTTGACCTCTAATCTTCTTCTTTTGGTAATGTCAACCTTTCCTTTTTTACTTGATGTCTTTCCTTTGTGTTACAATAAGTTGTGACCTCATATCTTGTATGATTTCTTCCTCTTGTGTCGCAATCAATGGCGACCTTATCTCTTTTCTCACTTTCTTTATCTTGCGTCGCAATCATTTGTGACCTTATATCTTGTCTCACTTTCTTCCTCTGATGATTGTGACCTTATATCTTGTCTCGCTTTCTTCCTCTTGCGACCTCACTTATGTCGCAATTAGTTGCAACCTCATAACTTGTCTCGCTTTTTGTTGTTACCTCATCTATCTCGCAACCAGTTACGGCCTCATATTTTCCTAAAGTGTCCAAGTTACCTTACGTTGTTGCATTCTTCCATCAAATATATAACTTAGAGAATAAAATTTTCTATCTCAGAAAATAATATATGACTACTAACTATCAATGACGAGGCGGATTTTCAATAGTGCCAATTTTGGTCCAATACTTTCATTTTTTATTTCTTTTTTCCTTGTGTGCCTGAAATGACGAGGTATTGAACCTCGTTGGTTTCAAGCACTTGTTTCGATCTTTGCGGCGATGTCCGCTTTCTACAGTATTACTTTTGGTCCAATACGTTTTAAAATTCCAAGTGCATATGAAACAATATCAGTTTGAGCTTTGTTTGTTTGAAGCGCAGTCATTTAATTGTTTTGCGTCTTGTGCCGATTATTGTTTGCTACATTGTCGTTTGGTGTGACCAATTGGTCCAATATTATTTTGATGCTTTCTAATTTTTATTTTTCTTACTGTTGCGTCCATATGACATAACTTCGATTCAATCTTTGATAGTCTAAAATGCGATGGTTTTTTACTATATGGCCCCTTGTGGCGATGCCCTTTTGCTATATTGTCGTTTGATCCAATAGTCATTCAAATGCGGTCATTTGGGTTGACACAATGATGCATTAGTGTGTTCCATGTTTTTTGTTTCATCAGTTAGGTAGGTTGCAAGTGTTACATTGGTCTACATCATTACACTCATGTTTTTATTCATTTCTTTGCAAAAGCTTCCACCCATTGCAAAATTAATTGGCAAGAGGAAGAAAGGACCAAAGAGCAAAGCAGAATAAATTACTCCTGGGGTGAGCATTTGGCAGGGAGACAGAAAATTGAAGTAGGACGTATCGGTGTTGCGAATGCTGAAAATTGCATCCATGGATTTTTGTCCTCTTTCTTATGTATTTCTTCCGGTCATTGCTATGTTTGTGTTTGTAGCTGAATGTTCTTTCTTTTTTGTGTGTTGTGGTGCTGGTTGTGCGATTCGTTTTTCGATTGATCATTGGATGAGTCCGCATTGATTTGTATATGTTGTTTAGCAGGACCGCGTGAAGTTCGTCGTTTGAGGATACAAGAATATAGATGTGATTCACCAAAGATAGTAGAACGTTAGTGGTTTGAAGAGGATGTTTACGAGGCAGTGGACTACAGGATAGTCTGTTATGAGTGAGCTTGAGGATTTGATGAAATGTGCTGCTTTGTTTTGCTATTAGTTTCATCGTGGTTCAGGTTGCTCTTAGAACCCATGGGCGCGCCGCTATTTTACGTGTGTGGTCCAATGCTTTAGGGGTGTTGTAGGGACGTGTTTGTGGGAGTGGGGGTGGAATGTGGTTGCATATTGTCTTAGTATGCCGTTTCATTTGTATGTGAGTGGTTCACTGGTACGATGATGTTCGGAGGCGACGCTAGCAGAAGATTGGTATGTGCTCAAACCCAAACTAAGAACTTTATGACACCTATGTTTGCATATAGCATTAGACGTTCAAGAATTTTACGGCATCATATTCTTACTTAATAGTTACCCTATGTTGGAAGTTCTTTCACTTGATTTAAGCCTAAAGGCAATGTTGCATGTAAGTGTAGTAATTATTGCCATTTTATTAGATTTATTTATTTATTCAGTACAACTTTATGTCGTGTGTAATACGCATCTAGAAAGACTATATTTAATTAATTCATTGAATTGTTCGAGATTTATCATTGAGTTGTGTCTATTCATGTTGTTGTTTTTCTATTTCTAGTTTAACAAATATTAATATTAATATTAGTGTAGGTTCGGCAACATGTGTATGTATTTGTAGCAAATAATAAAAGAAACAAATATGTATTGTGCACAAAGATCAGAGCAACCGTTTATGTCATTGAACTAAAACGTGTGCGCTGCTTTTGGGTTGTGGTCAATTAGTGTGTTGTATTGTTCGGTGGAGGAATTTGTTATTAGCAATTTGTTTGGTGAAAAACAAAATCAAAATCACCATGTGTTTTTTTTTAATATGTGAGCTGCTTTTGGGTTGTTGGTGAACACTTTGTTTGTTGCATGACTATGAACTTTAAATAGACTTGAAGACCATCTATTTTTCAGCCATGTATGGGGTCCTACGTTCATAGGCAATAGTTTAAAGACTTTATATGTGAGCGGGTTTCATTGGAAGCGAGATGGAAGTCGTTATGCTGGGCTATTTGCTAAAATTTGCTAGGATTTTGGAGCATATGTTTATCTCTTTATTGAAAGAGGAAAGTGCGAGTGGAATCGTTATGAAGTCCACGTATCGTGAAAATATTCGTTGGCTGATGGAATTAAATACCAGCTCCCCACATTTGAATGTGTATGTGGATTAGTCCTATGAAAGTGTTGGGTAACGGTATTGTTGTTGTGTACATTTTGTCAGAAGTCGTGCGTCCGTTTTCACATTTTTGTATTTTTGTTTAGTATGTGACATTTATACCCCACATTTGAATGTGCATGTGGATTAGTCCTATGAAAGTGTTGGGTAACGGTGTTGTTGTTGTGTACATTTTGTCAGATGTCGTACATCCGTTTTCACATTTTTGTATTTTTGTTTAGTATGTGACATTTATATTTTTATATTATGATACCGGTCTCCTTCGAATTATGTGAAATTAAATTATTTCGGGACACGGTGGCATAAATTCAATGGTGGAAAAATCAAGTTCCCAAACCAAATGCGTAATGTAGTCGACTATACCATATATATATATACTATATGTATATGTACTAAGATATGTATTACATATAAAATATTTTATTATATTTAATCAAATAAAAAATTAAAATAAAAGCCATGGCTGTTTAGAATAAAATATGTGGTGAACTTGTATTAAAACTAAGAACTTTAAAAGAAAAAATACACACACACGCACCAAATGACAACAAAAGCCTGAGACATCAAAAGGGTATTCCCTAAATAAATAAATCACAGTAGTAGGTAGAGTATAATTACAAATAGGTGTATAGACGTATAGATGTATAATAATAAGGTATATAGTTATTTTAGTAGTAATATATGCAGTTTGATAAATAAATGAATAACTAAGCAGCACATATTGTTCAGTCTATGCATCTATATCAGTTTTTTATTATCGCACCTTTAAATACCTAGTTCCACTCTCTTGAGTTTCTAGCAAGACTCAAAAAGACACAAGTTGGTAATTTGTGTGGACTTGTTAGAGAGAGCATTCTTTTGCTCTTAGGGAACAAGCAAGGAACTTTGTTGGAGATGAGCTTCTTGAAACTAGGATACTCCACTCTTTCAAAGAGGTACATTCTCTTTGACTTGCATCAACTAGTTGGTGTGCAAATACACAAATAGTCTGATTGACGTGGGATTTTATTCTGTTTAATATTTTATTTGTTGCTTCCATTGCTTATTCACATCCCGAGCTTGTACCGATTCCTCCAAATACAATATATCATCACAACTTCATTTACAAGCGTATGTCAGCATTATCATTCAACAAATGGGACATGTCAATGCACTTTCTCATCTTGCTTTGACAACATATTCATTCAAATTACATAATCAACCAATCATACAATTTAAAGTAGATTAATTTCCAACACAAATCATAGATGTCATACATAAAAGTAATGTGACAAGAAAGGGGACACACATAAAGAATGCTAATTATTTATTTACAGAAATCTCTAGATCATCGGTGGTCTTAGTTTATTGTGGGAATTTTTTCCAAATGTTCCATTCAATTCATTCCATAACATATTATTCATCAATTTAGAATATTTTTCACCAACATGAAGAATAAAATTGTAAAGAGATTATTACAAGAAAATCACATTATAAACAATTTTATTGATAGTTAATAGAAGTGTTAAAAAATAAAAATCAAAATAAAAAACTATTTTTTATTTATTTTCTTGCTTTGCGCTACTACGAAAAAAAATCTTATTTCATTCGTGAAGCAAATTTAAAATATGAATTAATTTAAATGATAATTTTTTATTACAAATATAGGGATGCAAAAAAGTAAAGTAATATTTTATAAGTGAAACAAATATAAGGATGAAAAATTAATATTATAGAGAGAAATAATTATAAGATCTAAAATTTCAATAGAAGGCAAAAGAACAAAAATATTAGTGATTCATGTTTTCACATGAATAATGGTGAATTTCTCATCACAAATATAGAGATGAAAGATAAGTATCATGGAGAGAATTAATTTTAAAAACTAAAGGTTTATAAGAGCGCAAAATCTAAAATATAAAAATACCTGCCATCTTATAAAAATTTGAAAATCATAAGTCGAATAAGACATAGGAGAAGATTCAAGGGAGTTATTAATTAAGTGGATGTTTTAAAATAAAATTAATAATTTGATTTTTAATGGTTATTAGCTGAAATTTTAATTTCAAATTTCTTTTAATCATCACTCAATCACAAACAACTTTTGTTTTTAAGTATAAACACAAATTTGTACATACAAGATACTTATTTTATATATAAGACTATATTGATATCTATACCACAAGACTTATGAAATATTTCAAAAGGTTCTTGAAACAGTTTTTTCTAATACCTAATAATATAATAATTATCATGTACTAAGTAATAAAAATGGGGGATACTTAGGCTTTCTTTTAATGATAATACCAAGTGTCATTTCTATGTTCTAAATTCTTCCATTAAAATTAGCAATATATTTTTCTTCTATCGTAATATTTTGACTACAATAGGTTTTCAAATAAAATCAATTCGTATCAAACTAGACTTGAAGGGCATTTTAACCATTGATGATAGTCATATAAAGTATTTCTTATGAGATAATTATAGTTGTTTCAAAATTAACATTTTTTATGATTGGGAATATGTAATATGATACTTCCTAATTTTTTACATTAATTAATATTGTCCATCTACTAATAATTCTGAGGCTGAATTACAATGATCTCCCCTGAGGTTTGACATAATTACGGATACCCCTCATTGTTTTAAAATTACAAATACCCCCCACCCCAGCGCGAGGTTTGTAAATTTTAACCATGGGTTGGAAATGGTCCATTTTGCCCTTGATTTTTTTTTAAATTGTAGAAATATCAGCCGAGACAAATTATATTATTGTTCATCTGTGTAAAAAAAATAAGAAACCTCTCTCTAGGTATTTTTGTCCAAAAAAATTTAGAAAATTTGTACAAAATAATTCAATTTGCATAAGAGCATTTTGGTCAGTTCACCCATAAAAATAGATGGAAATGGATTATTTGTAAAACAGTCACAAACCTCAGGGGGTATTTGTAATTTTTGAAACAACGAGAAGGTATTCATAATTATGCCAAACCTGAAGGGATGTCATTGTACTTCCCTAATTCTTAAGTACAAATTAAGATGAATTTTATAGGAAGAAATAAAGAAAAATATAATATTCGAACTCTAGAGAACTTGTCTACTAAATCAAAAAGAATTATTGAATAAATAAATAGTAATAATATTGTTTGGATATACACCTTTTAATTCTATTTATCCAATTTATTATTCATGATATAACTTATTTACTTGAATAATTCTATAATTAATTGTAATCTAAATTTAAATTTGTGAAAGTATATTTCATATTAACTAGCCCCAATAGAGTAAATACTTTGATTTTTTTTATTTTAGTTTTTAAACATTCAGATTTAGAAAAGGTTAAAAAAGTAAGAAAGGTAATTGTTTGATACTGTTATATTTTCTTTTCATATTTTGTCTTGACTAGGCTAATCAAATAATATATGGAAACACTTAAAAAAATTAATAAGTTCTTTTTTATTCTTTCCAATATTCATTTTCTTCTGGTATATTTGTAATTTGATTTTATCATGTTCTTTATGAAAATATCAGAGAAAAAGATGCAGATAATATTTTTCTGTATTATTACATAATAGTTACAATTTTATGACAATAAAATGATATCATGGATGTCTAATTAATAGTATAATTAGATCACTAATTGGACTCTTAAGTGTTAAATAAATTAAAGTTTGATCATTAAAAGTTTAAAATTGAAGTAATTATTTTTATATTATCTAAGTTAAATTTTTTAATTGTCACGCCCCGAAAGTGGGACCCCAATTTAAAGCCCTATTCTCAAAATACAACCTAATCGAAATCATAACAATAATATAATCACCAAAATGATAAACTAACCACCAAAACAATTACAAGTTCTCACCATTCGAACGTTTCCGCAGCCACCTCGATCTCTTTTCTAGGCCAGCTAAGCCTTGACTTGTTTACTTAATCACTTGTATCTAGAGGAAGAAATACGAAATTCGTAAGCATAAGCTTGGTGAGGCCCTGAGTGGGTGCACGTGGAAGAAAATATCGATAATAGAAAACTCGATCAAAATAGTTAAAACACATCATATTTATTGGAAACAGTAACGATCAAGCCTGCGAAGACCATATCAGGCCAAGACCGAATCACATTATTTCCACCTTATGTCTCCCGAGAGACCGTTTACTACCTTATCCTCCACGCAAGCAGCAAACCCACGACCGCATTGAACAGGCCATGCCTAGGTACATGTCAGTGCCAATCACACGCAGACAACCTTCAGCCTGCCCGTGAAAGGACACTCAAGTGGGACTAAACGACAAAGCCTCAACTGGCAGCCCAATGCTACACCAGCGTGCCCCGCGAACCGTTCAGCCCCGGGCCCATTGACCTCTTTGCAAGAACCACATGTCAAATCCATAAAGCCAGTGGAACAATCATATAAAAAATAAACCATTCAAGGACCGCATGCACATTGACTATTGCAACGAATTGAAAGATATCAAAATAAGTGGGACATCTTGGATACTCATATGGACTCTAGAGGTGGCTCCCAACGGAAGTTCATATCGAATACCAGAAGTATACATTATCAAAGTAATAATCACGTTGTAGAACTTAGCTCCATAGAGTTCCGAAGGCCCATCCAATCCATATAAATAACAGATATCGTGTTCATTTTCGTTGATCAATGCACAATTTCAAGAAACATTTCACTAAAGTTCGTCGCAAGAAAATACCATTTTTTGATACATATATATATAATCATGCAAGATAAATAATATTCCGCCAGTTTTGCAAATACTAATATAATGGCACCCACCTTAAAACCCACATGATTAGTGTGGTCTACAGCTGGACTTATCTCGAAAAAAATGAGTTGATAATTCATCTGCAATTCCATCCTATTATTATAACATATTTAAAATTATGAGCATGATAGTTACGTACACAAAAAATGTAGATCCATAGTAGTTAATTTAGTATTCTCCACTCCATTTAAAATTTATATAGTATTGATCCAATCCAAATTTATTAAACTTAGTTCATGGATAGCTAGTAGGTATATAATTTATACTTTCAACGAATGGAGAATATTATCAAACTTCTTATCTCAATAATATCAAAATTTAATCTTAAATCCAATGTTCAATTCGGTTGAACAATTGGCAAATACTATTTACTATAATAATACAACAATTAAATAATAATTTCCCATTATATATTAAGATTCAAGAAAACTGTATGTAAGTAGTTGCAGTTAGTTAATATAAGTATTCCAACAATCAGATAACTATTGGCTTAACTTGGAATCAATAAATTAACTAAACCACTAGGGATTAATCCATTAACTAAAGGTTAACTAATTAAACAAATTATAAGTTCTATCAGTTGAAATTAATGTCAAAGAAGAAATTATATAAAATTAAGGTTAAAAAAAAGGGAAGGAAGCTTTACCTGCTTTTTCCTCCTCCAATTTTTTAGGAGAATAAACATATTAGTGTGGTAATTTTAAATACATATATATATAAACATATATTTGATTCGATTAATTAATTTATTCATTTAATGATAATTTTTTGATTATTAAATAAATTCAATAGCTTAAATATCGTTAATGTTAATTATAATTGGTTAATTAAGTAATTCAAAACTAACACATGATTCAACATTTGAAAAAAGTAAAATATATAATATAATCAACTCTAATTAATAAATAACAAAGTAAATTAAAAATAATAACAAACTAATTAACGGCTTAGCAACTTCAATTAGTATGGGTAATTGAAACAGTTAGGTAGATTACTCACAGTTTGGAGGCCAAGTTGTTGTTCTTTTTCTTGTTTAAGTGAGAGAGGAAAAAATGATAAGAGTGTGGTGTGTGGTTGTGAATTTGTGTGTGGCCGGCAATACTCATAAAGCTTGTCTTTTCTTTTTTTTTTTTTTTTTTTTTTGATAAATTACAATTATCTCTCCTGAGGTTTGGCATAATTATAAATACCTTCTCGTTGTTTGAAAAATTCCAAACACCCCCCCTGAGGTTTTGTGACGATCTAACAAATAAGGCTAAACTTCAATTTACCCCCCCTGTGTTTTACCGAAAAAGCTGAAAACCCCCGTGTGTTTTCAAAATAAGCAAACAAACCCCTGTGTTTGTAAAACTCAGCATAAAACCCCCCTTCCGTTAGAAACTAATGGAAGGTGTAGAACACGCGCGTCTGATGCAGTTGGGGGAGTATTTTGGTGTCCTCACACAATTTTTTGGGGGCCTGTATGACTAAAATGCCCCTATTATGACTATATAATAGTCTTGGACAATTTTGACTTGTTTTTAGTTTATTTTGAGGCTTTTTTTGCACTTTAATGTCTCGAAAAAAATAAATATTTTTTTAAATATATTTATTTAAAATAGAAAAAAAGTATATGGATCTACATGAAAATTATCAAGTTTCCAACTCTCTTATCTCCCTTCTCTCCCTCCTTCTTCCTCCTCACTTCTATATCTTCTTCTTGTCCCCACTTCTCCTAAATATACAACTAAATACTTTACATTTGGCCTCAGAGCAGACGATCCTCGGATTATAGTATGGCTGAGGGTACTAGATTGAAGGAAGCCCAGGAAATCCAAAAAAAGACTGAGCTTATGGTTGTTGAAGAAAGAGCAAGGAGACAGGCCAGTGAAGAGAAGGTTCACATCAGATTGGATAAGTTGGGAGAATCGCATGATGGATTACAATCTGTGGTTCTAGGCATGGAAAATGCCATCTCAGCCATGCAACAGCAACTTCACAGTTTAGTAGGCCAGCTACAGATTTACAATAGAGACAAATCAATATTGGGAGAAGGCCCACCCGCATCTGCAGAAAAAGGATCTTCCTCTAGAGTAGCATATCAACCTGTTGTGGGGAATGAGAATAAAAATAACAACAATACTGCAACCTATAGTGCCCTCCATCGCATGGAGTTCCCTCTCTTCAATGGTGAGGATGCTAGAACTTGGATTAGAAGATGCCATAGGTATTTCAGTATGATACCTATACCAGAGGATCAAAAGGTTCCACTGGCTGCAGTCTATATGGAGGGTAGAGCTAAACGTTGGTACCACAACCAAGTTGAGAAAAGAGGTGTACCAACTTGGAATGAACTGGTGATAGCTGTGTTAGAGAGGTTTGAGAACCTAGATTATGAGAAGGTGGTTTCTGAGTTTAACAGACTTGAGCAAGTTAATGATGTTGATGAATATCTGAAATAGCTGGAAGATACGGAGGATCACATGCGCATATTCAACAAAAACCTTGATGAAGAGTTCTTCGTGATGAAATTCATTAGTGGACTCAAGGAAGAGATAAAGGGATATGTAGCTACTATGAGGCCCTCTAATATGAACCAAGCAGTGGTGTTGGCCAGAAAGCAGCAAGATGTTATGAGGTCAATCATTAGAAAGACCCAAGGAACTCAAAGAAACAACCAGAACAGGCCCATTGTCAAACCTCAAACAAAGCCCAACCTTATAAACCTTCCTTCAGACCTGGGATAAGGACCAGAAATGATAACCCTTATCCAAGAAGACTACTGAATGAGGATGAGCTGAGAGCCAGGAAAGAAAAGAACCTATGTTACAACTGTGATGAGATTTTTGTGCCTGGACATAAATGCAAGGTAAGATACTCATATATGTTGATGAGTGAGGAAGAGCTCAAGGAATATGAAGAAGATACTGGCCAGCAGAGTGAGCCAAATGAAGACATTGAGGAGGAAGATATCACTATCTCATTACATGCCATGTGTGGAAACATTGACAGTGGTACCTTAAGAGTCAAAGGGATAGTTGACAGCAAGGAGATTCACATTTTGATTGATAGTGGCAGCACCCACAGCTTTATTGATGAAAAAGTGGTCAGGGCCTTAGGGATACAAACTGAATACACTTCACCTACGGTAGTGAGTGTGGCTGATGGGTACAAGCTGATAAGTAGATTTGTATGCCCCAAGCTCAGTTAGGAGATACAGGGATACCAATTCACCTATCCAGTAAGGGTGCTGAAATTAGGGGGATGTGATTTTGTATTGGGGTGTGACTGGCTAGGAGCTCACAATCCAGTAGGGTTGGATTTTCAACAACTCACAGTAAGTGTCAACCAAAAAGGACAAAGGATTATCTTTAAAACACTGCCTCAAAAGGCAGATCTTGGCTTGATGAAAGCAGAGTCCCTGAGTAAGTTACTAGGGAGGAAATCATATGGGATTTTTGGACAGTTATTTGCTGCTAATACTTCAGGAGAGCAAGGATCTCAAAATCCTAAAATTGTGAACCTCCTTTTGCAGTATGAGGAAGTGTTCCAGGAACCTAAGAGCCTTCCCCCGAAAAGGTCTATTGAGCATAACATTGAGTTGATTCCTGATGCAATACCAAGAAAGCAGCATCCATATAGGTATACATATGGCCAGAAGACAAAGATTGAGAACATTGTTAGAGAGATGCTGAAGAGTGGGATCATCAGAACAAGCCAGAGTTCTTTTGCTTCTCTAGTCTTACTTGTGAAGAAAAAAGATGGCGGTTGGAGGCTGTGTGTAGACTATAGATACCTCAACAAGCTGACAGTGAAGCATAAATTTCCCATCCCAGTTATAGATGAGCTGTTGGATGAACTTTATGGGGCCAGATATTTCACCAAGGTGGACCTGAGGTCTAGATACTTTCAGATCAGGATGAGGAAGGAGAATATATCCAAAACTAGCTTCATCACTCATAGTGGACACTATGAGTTCCTTGTCATGCCTTTTGGGCTTTGCAATGCACCCTCAACATTTCAGGCATTAATGAACCAGGTTTTTGAACCATTTCTCAGAAAATTTGTATTAGTTTTCTTTGATGATATTCTGATCTACAGCAAAAGTTTAAGTGATCACATACAGCATTTGAAAACTGTACTGGATCTTTTGAGGACACATCAGCTTTATGCTAAGAAGAGTAAGTGCTCTTTTGCTCAATCTCAGATAGAATATCTTGGTCACATCATCTCACATGAAGGCGTAGCAAGACCTCAAGAAAATAGAACGTATGAAGAATTGGCCAATCCCAACCACTGTCAAGGCCCTAAGGGGTTTTCTAGGGTTGACAGGGTATTACAGAAAGTTCATCAGAGGTTATGGAGTGATTAGTAAACCTCTCACTACATTGTTAAAGAAAGAGGGATTCATCTGGAATGAAGAGGCTGAGGCAGCCTTTGAAAGGTTGAAGGGAGTGATGTCTACTGCACCTGTACTGGCCCTTCCTGACTTTACAAAATCTTTTGTAGTAGAGACAGATGGAAGTGGGAAAGGCATTGGGGCAGTCTTAATGCAGGAGGGGAGACCTATAGCTTATCTAAGCAAGGCCCTAGCTCAAAAAAATTTGGGGCTATCCACCTATGAGAAGGAATTCCTAGCACTTTTGCTAGTTGTTTCTAAATGGAGACACTATCTTCAAGGAAACCATTTTGTTATCAAGACTGGCCAGAAGAGTCTAAAATATTTGCTTGATCAAAGAATTGATTCAATCCTACAACAAAAAGGGGTGACCAAACTGTTAGGACTTAGCTATGAAGTCCAATACAAGAAGGGAAATTCAAATAGAGCTATGATGCTCTATCCAGGATTGAGCATGAACTTGTTGAGGCTCAATCTAATGCCATCTCAACACAGATACCTCTGTGGATGCAAGAGTTGCAGAACAGTTATGAGGGAAACACCTTGTTTCAGACAATCATCCAAGCCAAATCAGTGGATGTGCAGGCCTATCTTGACTATACTTTTGAATTTGGGGTATTGAGGAGAGGAGGTAAGATTTGTGTTGGGAATCATGGAGGGATCAGAGAGAGGCTCATCAAATTCTTGCATGATTCAGCTTTAGGGGGACACTCTGGGATGAATGGAACATATCAGAGGATTAAACCACTATTCTACTGGCCTACTCTGAGAGAGGAAGTGCACAAGTGGGTGAAGGAGTGTGAGGTCTGTCAGAGGGTCAAACATGATAATAGTGCTTACCCTGGTCTTCTCCAACCTCTACCTATTCCTGACCAAGCTTGGTCATGTATATCCATGAATTTCATAGAAGGATTGCCCACATCAAAAGGGAAGGATTCCATTATGGTGATTGTTGACAGACTCACCAAATACTCTCTCTTCATAACCCTTAAACACCCTTACACAGCCACCTCTATTGCAAGGGTTTTCTTTGATCACATATATAAGTTACATGGACTACCAGTCAGCATTGTGTCTGACAGAGATAAACTGTTCACCAGCAGGTTTTGGAAGGATTTGTTCCATTTAGCAGGAGTGTCTTTGGATATGTCTTCAGCATACCATCCACAGAGTGATGGTCAAACTGAAAGGGTGAATCAGTGTCTTGAGAATTACTTGAGGTGTATGTGCCACCAACAGCCAAAGAAATGGGCACAGTGGATAATTCTAGTTGAATTCTGGTTCAACACCAATTTCCATACAGGCCTAAAGGTCACTCCATTCCAGGCCTTGTATGGCTATCCACCTCATCAGTTGGCTATTGGGCCTTACTTACAGAGTCATCATTCTGAAGTAGAGGAGCTTATCCAAGAGAGGACCAAGGTTACTCAACTCTTGAAGGAAAATTTGCCTCAGGCTCAGCATAGAATGAAGCTCTTTGCTGATAGAAAGAGATCTGAAAGAGAGTTTGAGGTGGGTGATAAAGTTTTCCTCAAACTACAGCCTTACAAACAAACTATTGTTGCATTGAGAAGGCAGTTGAAGTTGTCTGTGAAATACTTTAGGCCATATAAGGTGTTGGAGAAGATAGGGAAGGTTGCTTATAGGTTAGCACTTCCCCCTGATTCCAAGATACACCCTGTCTTCCATGTGTCTTTCCTGAAGAAAAAAATAGGAGCCAAATATTTTCCTTTAAGGGAACTACCAGAATTTGCAGAAGAAGTGTTCAGGGTATACCCTATAGCCATCCTGGCTCGAAGGTTGGTGCCTAGAAAACAATGTTGGTGTTGCTCAAGTTCTTATACAATGGTCTCATACTTCTCTCAAGAAACCCACTTGGGAAGACTATCATGCTATGGCTGCAAAATTCCCAAATTTTGATCCTTGGGGACAAGGAAGAAAGAATGCAGGAGGGACTGTCACGCTTTTGGAGGAAAGCACGCCTTTAAATGGAGATCGTTCGATGGGGGAGAAAGAAGACAACCATCCGATCAAGATAGATGCTGAAATTAAAGAAATTGGCGGTAAGGGTTCACAAGACGGCGTCGTTTTGGAGGGAATTAGGGCTGAATCCCTAATTTCATAAATTAGCTCGAACGGTGGCGTTTTGGAAGGGGAAACTCCGGCCGACAAAGCGACACGTGTCAGCTGAGGAGAAGGAAGGTTGTGGCTCGCAGAGTTAAAGCTGGGCTCAAGCCCTTTTGTCAGCAACTGCACCAATGGCGAGCTTAGAGATTTTCAGGCTTCATTTAATGAATTCAGACATCTTTTGTAATTTTGAATTTTGCTGGAATTAGGGTTATATTGTGTTGGTTGTACTCATTTTGGAATGCAATGAAAATTATCAAGTTTCCAGCTCTCTTGTCTCCCTTCTCTCCCTCCTTCTTCTTCCTCACTTCTACATTTTCTTCTTATCCCCACTTCTCCTGAATATACAACTAAATACTTTACAATCCGCTGGGCGACGTCGCCTCGTCATCCCCAATCTGGGCGACTGCGATCGCCCAGAACAAATTTGAGCGACGGCGAGTCGCCCAGACGTCGTCGCCCCCTTTTGGTGGTGGGGGTGGCGGGTGGTGTTGGGGGTGGGGGGCAAAGGAAGGGCGGCTGGGGTGGGGAGGGCGGCGGTGGGGAGGGGGAAGGGAAGGGGGTGGGGTGGGGGGGTGATGAAGTAATTTTTATTAATTTATTTAAAATAATTATTTTATTTTATAATATATATTTAAAATTAATTAAATCTAAACCGTAGATTGTTTTAAAAATTTAATATCTGACGATCGAGATTAATTGATTAGATCTAACGGCTCCATATAATCAACAAAGATCCAACGGTTATTAAAATAAAAAATAATATATAAATGTAAGGGCATAACGGTCATTTTATCAAAAAATTAACGTCATTAAGGACATGTAGCGGAAAGGGGCAATTCAACTACGTTTAAGAAAACGGAAGAGATTTTTTGCCTATTTTTAAAATATAAGGGGGTTTTTAGCTGAGTTTTCAAAATACAGGGGGGTATTATGCAATTTGGCCAACAAATAACTCATTTCCGTTAATTTTTATGGTGAACTGACCAAAATGCCCTTATGCACTGAATTATTTTTTATTTAACTTTTACAAAAAAAATTGGACTAGAATGCGCAGAGAGAGGTTTCTAAAAAATTTTACACAGAGGAGCAATAATGCAATTTGCCTAAGTTGATTTTTCTATAATTTTATAAAAAAATTCGAGGGCAAAATGATCAATTTCAAGCCTTTGGTTAAAAATTACAAACCTTTGAGGGGTATTGTAATTTTTCAAACAATGAGGAGATAATCGTAATTATGTCAAACCTAAGGGAATGTGACTGTAATTTACACTTTTTTTTTTATTTGTTTTGAGCCAATTATAAAGTGGGATGTGGTGGCACCTTGCATGACAAGCCAAGATGGTGTTGGCATGTTATAAATATGAGTGGCAGCCACGGCCACGTGCTGGAGTCTAATTTTTCTTCTTTTTATCTTTTTATTTTTAGTATTTTATGAAATTTACAATTTAATTCGTAATTTTGATATATTTTAGTCATACCCTATGATATATTTTAGTTATACCCTATACTATATTTTCTAATCAATTTATAACTTTCTAACTCTTACAAATTAAATAATCAAATTTTATATAATTTCTCCGTTATTTCAAATCAACTCAAATAAACATTTCGTAAATCAACTTTAAACAAGAAGTAGGTGAGGAAGAATAAATCTCATACGTCATAATAAATAAATTTATCAAAAATAGTAAGTAATATTTAATATAATAGATAGGGGCATCACATTAATACTTATTGTTCCACTTTAAATTATTTCATAAACAGTTTAATCAATTTATAATTTTATTCTAGAATCTCTTTGGACAATATGATGAATAAAATAAAAAAAAACATTCTAATGAGGGTAATAGTAGAAAATTATGTTACAAATAACTTTACACATATTTAACATAAAGAGTAAAAAAAATAAAAGAAAAATAATGAAATGACTAATTAATATATTTTTTCTTTTCAAAATGTGCCAACCCAAAGAATTAAAATATTATTTCCTAAGTGAAACAAGTTTAGAATAACCACAAGTTCAATTAGAAATAATAATTTTTATGCTTATTCCATAATATAATATTATATTTTATTTTTATGCTTTACATTAATTAGAGATAATTAATAAGATGAAAGATCTAAAAGTAAAAAGTGAAAAGTGAAAGAGAAAAACAAAACTATTTTCATTGTTTGTTCCTGTAATGTGATCATCAAGGTAAAGCAACATTTGTTGAGAATGAATTGTATGCTTTTACTTTGTAACAATAACATTTTTTATTTGTGAAGTACCTATTATTTAGTTATCATATTTTTATTTATAAATTTATTTTATTATTATAATATAATAATTTTATTGAAATAATATAAATCATGTGGAACGCATCTACTTATGACTAGTTTATAAATATGTATATATATATATATATATATCACATCAACTATTTCCAAAAAAAAAAAATGATCTTGTTATTTTCCATGCATTCCCATTTCCCCATACAATCCCCAGAAAGCAGCAAAAAATTTGATATATTTTTCAACTCGCCGAACAACAACTTATGTGAAGGCTGGAAGGGAACATCTCCAACATATAGCTGAACACAATCAGCAGATGTAGGGCATCAACTGAGATCTTTTTGTTTGTTTTTTTTCAACTATACATGGACACAGAACAAGGACACAGTACGACGTGGATTCGATGATACGAAAATTTTTAAAAAATTAGGACACGATACAGTATTGACAAAGTTATATATAATATATTTTTTATATATATCCTAAATTTCTCTCTAAAATTAAAATATACAATATGAAAAACATCAATATAAAACATAAAATAACATGTCCTATATCCAAATTTTAACCAAAACACATGACTTCATAAATATACATAATCAATTTATTTTAAAGTGTACACAATGCAAAATTTTTAATCATTAAAATTAGTTAAACTATCATAACCATCTTCCCTTTTTTAGTAATTTCATCACAATATTTTTAGTTTGAGATAGGTGGATTAATTTTTTTCTTTTTTATTTAGCCCATTACTCTTTTTTCTAAAAAAACAGTCCAAAATTTTTTAAAATTATTAAAAATAAAACACTAAATGTGTCTAACACACGAATAGACGTGTCCAACACTGTATCCATTTTTTCTTTTTTATTTTATATTTTCGAACACGTCTATGCCGTATCCGACATATGTCCGAGACAATGTCCGAGCCGTGTCTGTATTCGACACTACATTGAATAATTTTTTGAAGTGTCCGTGTATTATAAATTTTCCCCAACATATTTAAATAATGGCAGCAAAAGTGTACATAGGAGGAATACAGAAATTTCACATTGCATTAAAGAATATCAACCAGTTCTAGAAGTGTTATAGCTCAGTTACATGTAAATGAAATACATATGGGCATCAATAAATGTGAAATATCATGAATTACAGAATCAGAAGAAAACTGAAAAGTAAAGAGACTAAACCAATTTCAGTGCCATTTGTTTACATCGAATGTGAACTCAGATTGGTCACCTGAGAAAGAATGTAGAGCAAAGAATTAACTGAAGTATTAGCACTCCTACTTGAGCTTACTGTATTTTCTGCTACTCAATGTGTCAACAAACGAAGCCCAGCTTCCAAGTCCTCTAAGGTAATTGTAAGTAAAGAATCTGTGTCTACACATTCAAAATCAATCCTCAAATCCAAGTTCTCTCTAGCATTTACTAACATTGGGTCTACGATACCTCCATTCATCTCCTTACGCTGTTTTTCAGTGGTTTCTCGGTCTATAAGGGCCGCAACTGCCTCTACAGTGCACGAAGGGTGCAACTTAAATCCATGCAGTAGACTATCGTCAGCCTGATTAGACATTTTAATATGTAGAATCTTTGCAAGGTCCATAGAACTAAAGTCGTCAAAGTGGAAAAACTTAGTCACCCGTCTGCAGAAGCCCTCATTTGAAGATATTACACGCTTCATTGGTTCGCTGTAGCCAGCAAATATAACAACTATTTTCCCACTGTCCATGACAGACATGATCTCCTCTAGTGCTTCTAAACCATAGTCTTTATCATCCGACTTCTGCATTGGTATTAACCGATAAGCTTCGTCTATAAACAGAATGCCCCCCTCTGCTTCTTGGATCTAGAGTACATAACAAGTTAGTTGCTTAGAAAAGTGAGATTAGCCGCTTCACATGGGCAGCTCCTATGATAAGCACACAACAATTTCAAAACTTGCATCAAATAGGCTTTACCTTTCTTCTGGTCTTTGGCCCTGTATGACCAACAAACTCTCCGACCAAATCTGTTCTCTGAACTTCTGTTACCCTATCAGTTGGAAGTATGCCCACCATATGTAGGAGTTTCCCAAGGAGCCGAGCTACCATAGTCTTACCTGTAATACATTATCAGCACAATCATGGCAAGACTAAGAAACTCATCTACAGCCAACAACTGTATATTTCATCCATTACATAATAACACTAAAATGATAACAAATCTGGGAAGACATATTGATAACACATTTTCCTTAGGAAGTACATGGCGTGCCGTACTGCATGCTAATTCCAATCACGGGTGACGAGTAATGATTTCAAGACAACAGTTGGTACCTGTTCCAGGATTTCCAAGAAAGGCCATATGGGGTGGTCGTCTAGCTCCAATTCTAAGCCCAAGAGCACGACGCCTTTCATCCAAGAGCATGCCCTTTGCCCACTTTCGGAGTTGTAACTTAAGCGCATGTAAACCCACTATATGTGACAATTCATTTTCAAGTGCATCCATCTTGGCTTTTGTCTCACTGCAAGCTTCAATAGCTCTTCGCTTCCGCTGCTCTGCAAGATGCTGGAGGAGGAGATCCCGCAGCTTCTCATTACCTGGGCCTTGAGAGAGATGATTTAAAGGGGTCATTCCCTCCTGCACTTCAGATTGTTTACAATGAGCATCCACCAAGTGAATATAACAGAGAGCAATGACATAATTAGAAAGAGACCATACATTGTCTTCAGCACTACAATCGGCGTTACACTCTAGCAATGTATTGACAGTTGAAAAGTCTTCAGCTCGAAGTGAGTGCCAAACAGCTAGGTGCAATGGAGTCATCCCATTCTGTTAGACAGATACCACAAAATAAAATAAGATAAGAAAACATCAGCAATCTGAAACAAAAGAAAGCTAAAAGGAAAAACAGACATAAGGGAAAGAAACTTGATAAGCCAAAAACCTCACATTTGCTTTGGCCTCAACAAAAGCACCATGAGCAAGAAGCAACTTCGCAGCTTCATTACACCCATTCTTTGCTGCCATATGCAGTGGAGTTTCTCCATACTGCCAGTTATTGAAATTAAGGCACACAATGTGAGTCAATGAAATATATTCCCCTGAACTCTTCAAGAAAATGAAGCATCGATGTTGACTGTTAAAAGGAATTACACTTCAATGTACCATGTTCTTGGCCTCCAATTCCACCTTTTCAGGTCCTTGCCAATCAAGAAGAAATTTCACTATCTCAATGCTATTGTAACCAGCAGAAACATGGAGAGGTGTCTGTGCCATCTATATCCCAGCAAATTGGAAAAAGATCAGACAGTGAGCAGTTAGTTTCTGCTACAAACATATTATGTTTGACCAATTAAAAACTGCATCTCATCAATGACTCAGTTAGCTAATCCAAAGTAGCAGGACACTCAGAATTCCGGAACATATTAAAAAGTAGCTTCAGCCCAAGATGAGTATAACCAAGGACTATGCAGCAGTTCATTTTATCTACACAAGCAACAGGTACCAACATTTAGTAAAGAATGTTTTTGGAAAAGGATAAGAGGGAAGCAAAAATTTATATCAACTCATCTGATGGAAAGAATTACATCCTCCTTTTCAGGGATCCATAAGAGAACCCGAACATGCAGATATTTATCCAATCTTGTCATTATCTAGCTCAAAGACAGATTCAAGGAAGACATGGCATCTATCTGACATCCACAACCTTCCCACCTGACTTGCCACTCTGCCAAAAGATCCATGTATATACTTTGGTCCAAAAGCTTGCTTCACACGAATCAAACCAAGAAAACATTTTTTCACTCAACTGATGAATCATCTTCATTCACATTGTACTCAACTGAAGAAATTCTTCAGTGGCATAGCCCTCTCCATCCTCTAAATGGCACCAGCATCACTTCAAACCAATTCCAAGACATTACTCCACCACATTACCATCCATTTATAATAGAGAATGGTCAATTAAAATTAAGTCAACACAAACGGTAACATGTCTCAATCATCCCAAAGTCCCCCTTAAGGGCAATCATAATCAACTCCATCATTCCAATTTTTAGAACCCTAAATACTTCATTTTGCATTTGGGTTGTGCCTGACCGTGCAAATATTTGCAACCGCGAGGGACCTAATCCAGGTGGGTTGTCAACATTATAACACAAATTTCATGCTCTGAAAATCAAAGTCACTCTTTTCACTCGCGTAATTAAAAAAATGAAGCAAACCCACGAGCACATTCATCACCATAAAAAATAAAAAAAGAATCTCAAACAGAAAAGAAGTTCTTGATGAATCACAACTTTCCTCAAATCAGATGAAATAGGCATTTCTCAATCCAAAATACCTCCACATAATGTATAAAGAGAAGAGGGATCTTACAACAGGGTTCCGCTCATTGAGAAGAGACGGATTGCCGCGAAGCAATTTCTGGAAGGCGCTGAAATCTCCAGACTGCGCAAAGCCATGGATTGTGGTCGGTTTCGAAGATCTTGCCCTTTGATCCTTCACCTTCTGCATCTTTATGTTATTGTATTCGGGATCAAATCTGCTTTTTCTCTCTTCGCGCTTTTCAATCACAGAATGTTGAAGAAAAAATTGGAAATGAAAGCGAGATTGGAGGAGGAAAGTGGGAAAATAGGGAGATATTATTGGAGAGTTTTCTCACTTTTCAGATTGATGGAGTCAGCTGTAGTCACTATGAATATTGTGTCGCACAGGTTGTGCCAGCTTGGCCACCGCTGCCGCCAGCTTGAGGTCTCAATTACTTCTTTTTCTACACTTTTTTGTCTTAAAATAAATTAGTTTCATACAACGTTCACCTTTATTTGGTCGGTCTCCATTTCCACTCTCCATCTTTTAAGGTGAAATATTCTGGACGTATGCATTGTCTTAATTTGATCGCCTATTCTAATACCTTGGTATTGTTTGTTCTAACACATTGTTTGATCGAAATATTTTGGAAGCATTGGTTTCTTTAAGCTCAATTCGAATAATATTGTTGGCAATGTGTTAAAATTCAAATTGTTGATTGAATCGAAAACTTGAGTGAGTCAAGGATTATTGGTTCGACCGTCGAGTGAATCGAGGTTAAACCAGTAATGTCATAATAAAAATTAATATATAAAATTATGTCATAATAACTTTTTTTTGAAGTTTATATAGGAATTAAAAGTGACCCAAAATTTGATAGTAAAATAAGTATATTAAAAATTTAGGCCAAAAATAAAAGTAGAAGGATTGTGTAAATAACAAAAATAACGAATTATTTATCATTATAATTAATTTATAAGTAATTTAATTGCCAATAAATAGTTAACATCCTCCATTTTTAAAATAATATATAAATCTTATTCTATTAATTATTTAATTAGAAACTTAAGTAATCATAAGAGATAAAAATTTAATTGGATTAAGAACCTAATGAGTTTGCATTTATAAATATATAATTTAAATAATTAATTAAATGTTCGTGTTGGTTTGTTGGTTTTTTCTCAATTTTCATATGAAATGTCATGGTTCAATTTTTGAAAATTTTAAAAAAAGTTTATGAACCAGCTGGTTCACTTGATTCAGGACCAGGTCAACTAGTTCAACCGACAGTTTGAGTGATTTTCAAAAAATAAAATGATTTTGACACTAGTTCAATTTTATAAGTTAAATCGAACTATTTTAAGGACCAGATTATGATTTTATCAATTCGATTGATCCGCTCCGAACTGAATTTAAAACACTGATGGTTGGTTTTGTGGAAACACATGTACAAATTTTGATGGGGACCGCATTGTTTCAACTTGATTGATTTTTTTAATATAGAATATTGATTTGGGGATCATAAACAGGCATTCTAAAATGGCATAAACAATGCCTTCAGCTACTTAATGTAAAAGATGGCCCAAGACTCGCATCACATATATTCTGAGCGTATTGATTCGACCCCGGACCGACTTGAACTCGGGTATGTACTAACTCACGATAATTATATGACTAATTCTGAATCAATGATTCATACATAATTGTGCAATTTAGGCACACTTATAAATACTGACTCTTCATGCACCAGGTACAATTTTGGTTGCCCCTAGTTATTCTTACAAGCTCATATTATTTCTTTCACAACCTCACTAGCTTAAGTATCAAAGGGCTATAATTGGGGACTTCCTAGTGTTGTTAGGACATCACCTAAGGTAATTGTTCACCTGGTGATGGAACAAATTCGACTTCGCATCATGAGTGAAGGCCTGCAACCGAGTCTGCAAGCTTTTATACTTATGTTAGAATTGATGACTAGAAAGCCAATTGATTTTGCAGTTTTGGAAACTATTCAACAATCTTTATTGACTTGATGAATATAGGTTGCGCATTGGATGGCAGCTATGGAACCAACTTCTGAGAATTAGTCTGAAACTTTTCAAGTCGAGGACCTCGAGACTGAGCATCGAGAGTCCCACAAAGACTTGCACAAAGTATTACATTCATTGATGAGTATCGTATTTCATCGGTGACAGACGTAGGTCGTCTATCCAATTTTAGTGGGTTTGTTGACTAGGTGGTCAGCTGACTGAACTGACTCGCGAAAATCGTCATATGGAAAGCTTTCGAGACTTGGTCGGTATGATTGGAATTCTTGGTTCTGATAGTACGGGATTAGTCCTCGAATTTGAGCAATCACGGCAGTCGCATGCATATGAAGGTTGTATCTTAGATCTGTCGAGAGGTGATTGTGTCTTTGATATGGTCATTATAAGCCTTGTCTAGTGTAGTAGGGGCATGTAGTGAGGATGGTGGATCCCAAGAGAGAATTTATCCCTATCAGTATTTGACAGAATGTCTCATATGCTCTTTGAGATGGTTTAGAGTCTTTAGACTCTTTAAGTCTTTGGCCAAAGCAATTGGTTGAATAGGGAATGGTTCCCTAGGTCAATCAATAAAGTAAACACATATCGAGTATGAAGCATAGTTGTCTAGTTCAGGATGGAAACTGACGCCCAATTCCATGCCCTAACTAAGGTCGAGAGGGGATCGATGAAAGGTATCGACCTATATGGAATTCAGGAGCCTAAATGTGCATGCCAATATTGACCTAGTCTCTAGTGCCATGGACCATTGCTAGACAGTTACCCATGATGACAGGTGTTTATGATTAATGGTTAATAAAAAATAATTAATTAAATTGGATTTAATTAATTTATTATGTTGGACACAAGCCCAAGTCTAGTTGAGGGTTAACCTCAAGAGTCATACATAAATCACTGTGGAAGTGATGGAATTAATTTAGAATGAATTCCAGAAGAAGTGAATTAATTTAATTGAATTGAATTGATTCCCAAAAGAATAACTGATTGGATCATTTAATGGGATAATCCATTTGATGGATGACCTGAAGTTTATTAATTGGATTAATTAAATTTCAATTTTGCACAATTTAAATTAATTGAATTTATTTAATTAGGCTTAGTTCAATTAATTAATTGGATTAATTAATTGATATAGATGGGCTAGATTTATGTAATTAGGTTAAATAAAGTCTTTGGGCCACTTGATAGACTTTTGATTAATTGGATTAATTAAAATGGCTTATGGACGTTGTTGACTTGGATTAATTCAATGGTTGAATTAATCAAGCCTGGTCCACATAAGGGGAAGCCAAAAGAACCATCATCCTTAAACTTGGTTAAGGTAAGTGGTAGCTTCATCCTTGGGATGAATGTGGCCAAAAATGTGCTCCAGGAGAGAATCAATTTTCAGCCGCTAACTATATTGGGAAGTCAATGCTTGATCAAGTTTGATTGTAGTGATTGATTGATGAAGGCATGGACAAGGTTGACTTGTGTCCTATAGTAAGCATACAACTATCCCATGTGTATGATTCATATTTTGGAAATATGAATACACACACCATTAATCTATACACTAATGATTTAGAATTATTTTCCAACATCCTACAACCACTACTCGGCCTCTCTCTCTCTCTCTCTCTCTCTCTCTCTCTCTCTCTCTCTCTCTCTCTCTCTCTCTCTCTCTCTCTCTCTCTCTCTCTCAAGCTCTAGCCAATTCCCTCTCTCCTTTATTGGATTTTCTTGATTTTGAATCAAGTTAAGAACAAGAGTGAATCAAACACACTAATTGATAGTGTTGATCTAAATCATTCTTCCCGCATTTCGTTCTTTCTAGCAAGATGATGAAATTTTCATTTCCGTTATGGTATGTACAAACTCTAGTTGGATTCTACACTTGAATCCTATATTAACAAAATTGGAGAATGGAACAATGCTAGGAGGCAATTGAAGAAAAACGACAAAGGTATTTTTCGGTTTAAATTATGCACTTTGTTCGTTTTTCATCCATAACCTTAGGCATGATCTTATTATATGTTATTTCTGCGTTGTTCAGGAAAGAATCGGAATGGCCCGGGAACGCAACGGAAGCGTAAATTACATAATTTAAGGTATAATTTTAAACGGATTCAAATGGGTGTTCCCTTGAAGTTCTCGGGCGTTCGGTGTATGTCAATGCATAACTAAAGAAGAGAAGAATACTGGACATGTGGCTAAAGGAAGAAAACAAAAGATGCATTTAATATAAATGGAAACCGACCTTTTGTTAGTTGCATGTAGAACCAGCACGTGCGTTGTTCCTGTTTATGTTTCTCCTTCCGTTCACTTGAGGATCCAAATTAGAATCCCTATAATTTGTCCACACCACGTTATGGAAGAGTTATCTAATCTATTGCTAGATAGAAGTAGAGAGAAAGAGAAGAAACAATCCAAAACAACACTATTTTTTAGTGCCTTTGGAATGCTTTTAAGTTTAATCCTTTCCAAAAGGTATGAACACAAAAAGGAGAATTTCTCAGAGATTTTTGAAGAGTTATTGCTGGAAAAATTTGTGCAAGTATGATGATGTTCAAGTTATGTGACTAGTTTTGTGTATGTAGAATTGTTGAATTCAAAATTCAACTTCTCTTGTTAACTTCCAAAGCAACCTACATACACACACCACTATCTACATAACCACACACCATTATAGCAAATAAATCACCCATAAAATCACATAATGGCTGGCCACATGTGCGTCATATGTGCAGGATTTAATTCCTCGTTCACTTGCTATAACTTGCATTTTCCTTGGACTATGACTACTAGTCTTGGACTTTTAATTAATCTAATTAAATTAAGTCCAAAAAAGTCCATTGGGTATAATTAATCCAATTAATCTCAATCTAATGGAAGCCACAAGTTTATCTTATCCAATTAAATAAAAATAAGTCCAAACTCTAATTAATTGATCCAATCAATTAATTAAGCCAAACCCGATAAATTAATCCAATTAATTTAAAGGTTCTAGGCCCAAGAATCAACTAATCCAATTAATTAATTCTTGGACCATCCATCAAATGGATTTCTCAATAAATGATCCAATCATTTATTTTCTCCTTGAACAAATTTAATCCAATTAAATTAATTTGTTTCTTCTAGAATTAATTCTAAATTAATTCTATCAATTGCATAGTGATTTGTGTGTGACTCTTTAGGTTCACCCTCAGCTAGACTTGGGCTTGTGTCCAATATAATTGGTCAATCAAATCTAATTCAATTAACTATTTCCAATTAACCATTAATCAAAAAACGCCCGTCACCATGGGTGACCGTCTTAAAAAAAGCTCACCACTCCCAAGTAGGATTTTCGGAAAACCATTCTTGTGGGCTTGGAGTTCACAAACGCAATTCTCCATGCCCCGCCTTTACGATTCACACAAAAAAAATGATTTGTGGGAGATAACCTCTACCATTCTCATCCAATGAGATCCCCAAGATATTTTGTCTCACCTTTTCACATGATCCCAAGGATTCCAAGCGAATCATGTTACTTAGCATTAGGTCTGACCCATCAACCAAATGAATATCTCAACTATTGCCCCTCACGACTCTTGAGACAGGAAAATAGGAGTATATTCCATTCGTTCACAACAACAACAACTTTCTTCCATTCTAAACGTTCCACGATCGTGAGACATGAATGGGTGAAAGTAGCTTCCTCACTACATTGCTATGGATGGAAGGCTTGGAATAATCAAACCATTTGATTTTAATTCCATTTTGGGCCTAATATTTACTTGGACCATCCAACTGAGAGTTTATTATTTATTAAGACCGAGACCTCATCATTATTAGTATTTTGCATGCTCAAGTTTTATACATTTAATGTAAAATAATGCATTCAAAACACACCATACATCAAAGCACTAAAACATAAGCACATGAACAAGCCTAGCACGCCCCTGTTAGGATGATCACAAGCCCGTTCCTAGGTGATCCATTAAGCCCACAGTGGATCTATGGTCAATCTAGGATAGGCCTACACGATTACAATTTTTACATTCCATTATCATTCTAATGGGGCCTTGCAAATCCTCCTTTGTTTTTATTGACCTTCCATCGTGGGCTTCGTCTAAAAGACCTTCATCTCCTTGGAAGCTTACATTTTATAAAGTAAACCTCACAAACTAATCTACTCTCATTACAACTTAAAAAGAAACCCCAACCATAAGTTGGGGGAGTACATTAAAGAGAGGAAGAAAGCCTTATTATTACAAGGCAAAAAATGATAGAGAGAAGAAAAACAAAAAGGCACGCAGGCCTCACCTAACAATAAATATAAACCATACATAGGCTAAAAGGGCTTACTGATCATCCTCATTGTTTATCCAATAAACAACAACAAAACACATTTATATCAAATATAAACATGCCTACATATAAATATATCCCATGCATTTAAAAATATATCCCCAATATCTAAAGCCATACACATAATTAAAATATAGAAAATACCATATTTATAATGCAATTAAAAATATAGATATCAACTATACATCCAATGTACAAATCATTTTTTTTTAGAAACCATTTCCAAAATAATCTAAGGCATAAAAATAATTTTAGAAAAAATCAATTTAACTAAAAACTCAAGTATGGCGAATTAATAATTTTAGAAAACTAGCAGAAATCAAGAAAATCCAATGTTTTGAAAAAATGGCAAAAAATGGCACAAAAACAGTGTTGTTGGCCGGTTGGCCGTCCCAAATGGCCGTGCGCGCGCGCGTGCGCAGGCACCCCTGCCTACGCATCGGCCAGCGCCCGCGTATAGTAGCGCGTGCGCTCCCAGCACGCAGCGCCTTCGTGCGCGCGCCTGGGCACGTGCCGGTCGATTGTTGCAGGTTTTTCTCAACCATTTTTTTTTTATTTAAGCTTCTGCTATAAAAACTGAAACATAAACATGTATTTATAGAAAATCCAATTCTGAAAAATGCATGGATATCCATAATTTCAAAAGTAAAATTAACACATATTTTCTAAGCAAATAATCATGCTTTAAAGCCATAAACATGCTTTCCAAAAGAAAATTTAAACATGTTCTTCATGATTAACACATAATAATATGTCAATCCTAAAGCCACAACACCGAACCGGGCTCTGATACCACTGAAAAAATCGAGTACAGCCCGGACGCAACGAAAGCGTAGAATGTGTAATTTAAGGCATAATTTTAAACGGATTCAAAGAGGTGCTCGCTTTGAAGTTCCAGGGCATTCGGTGTATGTCAAAGCATAAGTAAAGAGGAGAAGAATGCTGGACATGTGGCATAAGGAAGAAAATAAAAGATGCATTTAATATAAATGAAAACCCACCTTTTGTTCGTTGGATGTAGAACTGGTACGTGTGTTGTTCCTCTTTACATTTCTCGTTCCGTTCACTTGAGGATCTAAATTATAATTCATCTAATTTGTCCACACCACACTATGGAAGAGTTCTCTAATCTATTGCTAGATAGAAGTAGAGAGAAAGAGAAGAAGCAATCCAAAACAACACTGTTGTTTAGTGCCTTTGGAATGCTTTTATGTTCAATCCTTTCCAAAAGGTATGAACATGAAAAGGAGAATTTTTCAGAGATTTTTGAAGAGTTATTGCTGGAAAATTTCGTGCAAGTATGATGATGTTCAAGTTATGTGACTATTTTTATGTATGTAGAATTGTTGAATTCAAAATTCAACTTCTCTTGTTAACTTTCAAAAACAACCTACATACATACAAACTATCTACATAACCATACACCATTATAACAAATAAACCACATAATGGCTAGCCAAATGTGCTTCAGATGTGGAGGATTTAATTCCTCTATCACTTACTATAACTTGCATTTTTCTATGGACTAGGACTACTAGTCTTGGACTTTTATTTGATCTAATTATATTAAGTCGAAACAAAGTCCATTGGACATTAATTAATCCAATTAATCTCAATCCAATTGAGCCCACAAGTTTATTTAATCAAATTAAATAAACATAAGTTTAAACTCTAATTAATTGTTCAAATCAATTAATTAAGTCAGACCTGATAAATTATTCCAATTAATTAAAGGTTCTAGGCCCAAGAATCAACTAATCCAATTAATTAATTCTTGGACCATCCATCAAATGTATTTCTCAATAAATGATCCAATCATTTATTTTCTCCTTGAATAAATTTAACTTAATTAAATCAATTCGTTTATTCTAGAATTAATTCCAAGGTAATTCTACCAATTCCATAGTGAATTGTGTGTGACTCTTTAGGTTCACCATCAGTTAGACTTGGGCTTGCAACACATTTGGTCATTTAAATCCAATTCAATCAACTATTTTTCAATTAACCATTAATCGAAAAACGCACGTCACCATGGGTGGCCGTCTAGCAACGGTCCATGACACTAGAGACCATGTGAATGTTGGCATGAACATTTAGGCTCCCAAATTCCATACGAGTACGGTCCTTCCATCATCCGTCTCGCGGTCTAAGTTTAGGGCATGAAATTGGATGTCGGTTCCCATCCTTGACTAGACAACTATGCTCAATAACTCGAGACGTGTTTTCTCTATTGATCGACCTAGGTAACCATTTCCTACTCGACCAATTGCTTTGACCAAAGACTTGAAGAGCTTAAACCGTCTCAGAGCGCATAGGAGACTTGACTGTCATATACCGACAGGTGATGGATCCTATCTTGGAACCCACCGTCCTCACTGCATACTCCGACTGCACTAGATAAGGCTTATAATGAATGCATCCCAGATACGGACATCTCTTGCCAAATCCAAGATACAACCATCATATGCATGTGACTAGCTGACTGCCATGGTTCCTCAAGTCCGAGGACCAATCCCGTCCAATCAGAGCCGGGAATTCTAGTCATACCGACCAAGCCTCCAAGACTTCTATACGACAATTCCCACGAGTCAGTTCAGTCAGCTAATACCCTTGTCAACTAACCCACTAATATTACATAGACCTCCAACGTTTGTTACCGATGAAACACAACACTCATCCAATGAATGTAATCCTTACTGCAAGTCTCTAGGACCCTCGATGCCCTGTCTCGAGGTCCTCGACTTGGAACTTTTCAGATCAACCCTCAAAAGTTTTTTCATAGCTGCCATCCAGTCTGCAGCCCAACTACATGGGTTATCCAATTGGTCTGTGGGCATTTGTTGTGACGTTAAAATACCGTTTAACGTAATCAATAAGCACAACAAACACATAGTGGCATGGAAGAATACTCACTATATTCATCAAGTCAATATTAGTTTAATAAAATATTGCTAAATAGTACCCAAAATCGCCAATCAATTGGCTTTTTCGTCACCTATTCTAACAGTTCATACACTGAACGTTCAAGAATATCAAGGGAGCACCCATTGATCCGGATTTAATTGATTTTAATTTCTGAGTTTTTCACGCTTTCGCCGCGTTCGCCAGGCCAATCCATCACTTTATAGGATTTGGAAAATCGTTTGTCACTCAACTACTTGGTTTCATTATCATATTGTAAGTTTATCCCATTTTTATTCAATATTTACCAATAGAAATAAAAGATGGCGGCATGTTCAAAGAAAAACATCAAGTTTTCCTTGTACAAAAATTTATAAGTTTGATCCTTTCCAAAATGAGATGTCACATGACTTAAACTATATCATGTGGCAAAGTCTTAAAGGTTAAAGCACAAACCACGATTTTCATGGAAGCTTAATATGATGGTGAAAATGATAGGGCAAGTGTGGCATCACCTAATAATTTCAACAGTAGTAACAACCAGGATGAGTCTGCAAATATTATAGCTCGCCTGGGCAAACAAATCGTTTGACGAATTAGTAACACATACTGGACGGGAAACAAATTCTAAGCAAGAAGGGGTGGCTCGTGTCTTGTCAAAGATATAAGTTGGTTGATGAAGACAACTTGAGAATAGGCTGAAAATGGAAAGTTATTGAAATAATACTCTGCTTGATTCAAAAAGAAAAAACAGAAAAAAACAAAAACAAAAGGAAAAAAATCATGAAATCACTAATGGTAGTGAATGTGATTAAGCTTCTAATCTGCTCCACTAAAAGTATTTCATATGGCTGAAATGTTGAAATTTCTTTACCTCGTCCAGAGTGGCTAAGCTACACATACTCCTAATCCGCATGAGTATAAACTATGAACGACCCTCCCCTCTCCAAATAAATACTTTGTCTTTTTTCTTTTATCTGTGTAATGACTTGATCCTCTTAACGAGGTACGTAGGCAACTTGAATATTTCTAAGTTTAGTCATAACATTTAAAGTAATTTTTTATTTCTCATAGGAAGTTGTCAAAAATGAGGAATATTGAAGCATGTCCAAAGATTGCAAGATAAAATATATATATATATATATATGTATATATATATATATTAGCTTCTATTATGCAATTTCAAATATAAACTAGGGGTATTCAATAAAATCGTCGAGCCGCCCCAACTTGTCGGCCCAACCCAAACCGCATTGCAATTAGCATACTAAAGGTGGGTTGGGTTGGTCTTGGGCTAATAAAAAAGATCACATTTTTAGCAATCGGGTTGATTTTATGTGTACGTAGACCGCATAAATCGTGTTCAACTACGATAATAATAATAATAATAATAATAATAATAATAATAATAATAATAATAATAATAATAATAATAATAATAATAATATATTGGACTTTTCTTATATGTTTATACAAAAGCTCTGATAATACATAAACTAATATTAAAGACAATAATAACAATTAAGATTTTCTATTGCGTATTATATAATATATATATATATAAATAAATATGTAATTAGTCAATTAATTAACTAATTCTTGGTTATTGGTTAATCTTCTATTGATTAGTTGTTTTGTAATCTATTTTTACCAATTTCTTTCATTGTAATCAACAATATGAATAAAGTAAATTCATTGGGCCATATTTGTCCGTATTTGCTTACTGCTCCATATGCCTGTTACAGACAAAGCCCACAAACCATCTAGCACAACCAATCAGTTTGTCTTGTGCATGTGATGCCATTTTTTTGAAACCAACTTCCGAGGGTTGGGTTTGAAATGTTTCAAATCGAGAACCTTCGAGACAGGGCGCCAAAGGTTCTATTGAGATTTTTGATGAGTGTCATGTTTCATCGGCATTCATGTGATGAGACTTGTGATGAGCTACATTCATGTGCCGACTGCCGAGTGCCGACCTTCATTGACTACAGACATGTGACGTCTATGCACTTCTATGGGTGGTTGACAAGGAATGGTCAAGCCAGTTGAATTGACATACGAGGAATTGTCATATGAAAGCCCTTGTGACTTGGTCGGTATGACTCGAACTCCTTGACTTCGACAGTATAGGATTTAGTCCTCCGACTTGAGGATCCACAGTAGTCCCATGCTTGGGCTGGCTATACCTAGGTCTTGGCAAAAGATAATCACGTGCTGACGTGGTTATCATAAGCCTTGTTCTAATGCAGTCGACACACGTATAGGGGCTAGTGAGATCCAAGATATAATCCACCGCCTATCATGAGGTGATAGGAATCTCCTATGCGCTCTAAACCGTGTTGCACTCCAAAAGTTTGTGCCACAGCTGACAGTCGAATAGGAAAGGGATTTCCTATGTTGACCAATGGAGAAACACGGCTAGGGTTACTAGTTGTCTAGTCTGGAATGGGACCGATGACCAATTCCATACCCCAGACTAAGAACGGCAGATGACTGATGGAAGGACCGTGCCAGTATATACTCGAGAGCCTAAAAGTTCATGCCATATTCATACTCTCTAGTATGGACCGTTGCTAGACGGTCACCCATGGTAACGGGTATTCCTAGATTAAGTGTTAATCGGGAGTGATTGATTAAATGAGATTTTAATTAATATAGTGCAAAAAGTTTGCCTATTAAATTATGTCGAGACAAAAGCCCAAGTCTAGTTGAGGATGAATTTATAGAGTCACACACAAAATACTGCGGAAGTTTAGAAATTAATTCCTGAAGAAACACATATTTTGATTTTAAAAGGTTTAATTAATATTGATTAAATAATGTGATTATTTAATCGGAGAGCTGATGTGATGGGAGGTCCAATAATTAATTAATGAGATTTAATGAGATTAAATAATTAAAGAATGGGATTGATGTATTTAATATGATTAAATGAATCAAGTCATGGGCTTGCAAATTTATATGATTAATTTATGGGTTAGGCTTGGTGAAGTGTTGGGCTTAGAATTAATTTATGTTAAATTAAATGAGAGCCAGGTTGACTAGGACTAAGCCCTAGCCGCCACTTAGGCTTATGGAAAGGGGGGTTGGTGGTTTTTAGTCACATGTGTGTATTATATACATGATATGATTTTCGTTGAATATGATATCATGCATGCAAAGAAGGTCAATATTTGCATTCACCACCTCCAACCCCCTCACTCGGCCCTCTCCCCCTCTCATTCTCTTCTCTCCCTCTCTGATAAATTCTCCAAGATTGATTCTTAAACTAATTTCAAGAGAGCAAATTGAGAGCAAGATATACTGATTCATTGTATAGTCTTGTGGTGTTTCTTCCAATTAGAAAATCATTTCTAACCCTTGAATGAGGAGAACTCATTTTCTCTAGCAAGAAAACGTGTACACCCTTCCGTTTGTGTGGTTTGGAAAATGTAGAGAGGCGATGATTGACGCCTTCCACGGACTACGTTTGAATGGGAATCAAAAAGCTCCCACCGTGGTTGTTGCTCGACTTTTGTTGAAAGGTAACTTCCATTTTTGATTTCAGCAATTTATATTTTACATTATTCCATCAATCTTTTTATTATGAGTGCTTGAATGCTCGGCAATCAGGATCTGGTCCCGTGTTTAATGCATGTTTACTTTAATTTTATTTTTATCATTTTTGTTGCGTTGTATTGTTCTCGGGCCTATACTGTTTCCTTTCACAGCAATTCAGACATAGTGGTCTGTTATTTAATCTGGTCAAATTTTTTAAATTAATTTATGCCAAGGCAATCAAGATGGAGCAAAGTATGTTGTAACAAAGGACTAAGTTGCAGTGGTTGAAAGAAGGAGATCAATGTTCCAAGGTTTTTTTCCAGAAAGAAAAGGCTAGGAAGTCCACTTAGAGAATTTCTCAATTCAGAATGAGCAAGGGGAGACTATTATTGAGCTAGGTAAAGTGGTGGCAGAATTTGTGGATTACTACAACGGTTTGTTAGGAGGAACAAAGGGGCAAGAAAGCTTCAACTTAGAGCACCTTAAGCCATGGGCTAAACACTGAGGAGGAGGTTGCACATCTTATTAGACCTATTCAAAAGGTTGAAATTAAAGAAGTTGTCTTTTATATTAAGGAGGATAAAGCCCCTAGTCCAGGTGGTTTCTCTTCCAGCTTCTATAAAGTTGTCTAGCTAGTGATAGGCCAAGAAGTGGTGGGGCCAATTAAGAAGTTCTTCATATCAGGGAAAATCTTGAAACAAATCAATGCCAATATGTTGCCTTAATCCCCGAAGTTTAGATACCTTCTATTGTTGCTAACTACAGACCTATTGCTTGTTGCGATGTGTTATATTAGGCATCACTCATCTACTAGTTTAGAGAATGCAGGGGGTTCTAGATTGATCTCTTCCAATCAAAATGCTTTTGTTCTTGGAAGGAAACTTACAGATAATATTGACAAGATACAAACAAAGGCAGCTACCACCTAGGTGCACTTTGAAGGTGGATGTTAGGAAAGCCTATGATCTTGTAGAATGTGACTTCTTTTTGGATACCCTCAAGATGTTTCAGTTTCCACCTAAGTTCATCTTATGGATTGAAGAGTGCATTGTCTTACTGGTGTTAGAATAGGTGACCAGAAAGCCAATTGGATTGACGGTTTTGGGTTCTATTTAGCAATCTTTATTAAAGTAATATTGACTCGATGAATATATTAAGTATTCATCCTTGGCAGTATGCGTTTGTTGTGCTTACTAATTACGTTAAACGGCGTTTTAACGTCACAACAAATGTCCACAGACTAATTGTATAACACATGTAGTTGGGCTGCGCATTGGGTGGCAGCTATGAAACCAACTTCTAAGGGTTGGTCTGAAACATTCCAAGTCGAGGACCTCGAGACAGGGCATCGAAGGTCCTATAGAGACTTGCAATAAGGATTGCATTCATTGGATGAGTGTCGTGTTTCATCGGCGATAGACGTTGGACGTTTATGCAATATTAGTAGGTTAGTTGACAAGGGTGTCAGTTGACAAGGGTGTCAGCTGACTGAACTGACTCGCGGGAATCGTCATATGGAAGCCTTGGAGGGTTGGTCGGTATGACTGGAATTCTCGGCTCTGATAGTACGAGATTAGTCCTCGGACTTGAGGAATCATGGCAGTCACATGCATATGAAGGTTGTATCTAGGGTCTGGCAAGAGATGTCCGTATCTGGGATACAATTATCATAAGCCTTATCCAGTGTAGTCGGAGTATGTATTGAGGATGGTAGATTCCAAGATAGGATCCGTCACCTGTCAGAATATGACAGTCGAGTCTCCTATGCGCTCTGAACAATAGTGTTGTTTTAGAAGTGTTTCTTCTTCTTTTCTCTACTTCTATCTAACAATAGATTAGAGATCTATTCTATAGTGTGGTGTGGACAAATTAGAGGAGTTCTATGTTGAATTCTCAAGTGAAAGGAAGCAGAAACGGAAAGGAAACAACGCATGTACCGGTTATACGTGTAGTAAACAAAAAGGTAGGTTTTCTTACATTTTCATGTATCTTTTTGTTTTCTTCCTTTAGCCACATGTCCATCATCTTCTCCTTCTTTATTTATGCTATGACAAACACCGAACGCCCGGGAACTTCAAAGGGAACACACCTTTGAGCCCATCTTATATTATGCTTTAATTAACGTTTTTACGCTTCCGTTGCATTCCCGGGCTGTACCCGATTCTTTCAGTGGTATCAGAGCCTGGTTCGGTGTTGTGGCTATAGGATTTACATATTATTATGTGTTGAGCATGTAGAACATGTTTAAAGTGCTTTTGGAAAGCTTGTTTATGGCTTTAATGCATGATAATATATGTTGAAAATATGTGTTAATTTAGCTTTTGAAATATTGGATATCCATGCATTTTTTGAGAATTGGATTTTCTGTAAATGCATGTTTATGTTTCAGTTTTATGGCAGAAATTTAAAAAAAAAAATAAAAATAGTGAAAAATGGTGCCGGCCGCCCGGCAGGGGCAGCAGGCGCGCGCCCGCGCACACAGGCAGGGGCGCCTGCGCACGGTCGGCAGACGTGCGCGGGCGTCCGCCCGTGCGCGCTGCTGGGGTGCGCGCGCGCCTCTGCTGCTGCCCGCGGGCGGCCGTGCACGATGCTGAGTGTGCGTGTGCGCCGCGCACGGCCGTCTTGGACGGCCGGCCGACAGCACTGTTTTGTGCCGTTTTTTGCCGTTTTTTCGGAAAATTGGATTTTCCTGATTTCTTCTAGTTTTCTGAAATTATTAATTTTGGCATATTTTAATTTTAGTTAAATTTTATTTTTCTAAAATTATTTTTTATGCCTTAGATTATTTTGGAAATGGTTTCCAAAACAAAAAATAAAATGTTTGTTCATTGGATGTATAGTTGATATCCATATTTTTAATTGCATTATTAATATGTTATTTTCTGCATTTTATTATGTTTATTGTTTCAGATATTGGATATCTATTTATAAATGCATGGGATGTATTTATATGCTTGACATGTTTATATTAGATATAAATGTGTTTTGTTGTTGTTTATTTGATAAACAATAAGGATGATTACTACCCCTTTTTGACCTATGTATGGTTTAATTTATTGTTGGGTGAGGCCTGCGTGCCTCTTTGTTTTTTATTCTTTCTTTCGTTTTTAGTCTTGGAATAATAAGGCTTGCTTCCTCTCTATTAATGTACTCCCCCCAACTTCTGATTGGGGTTTCTTTTTAAGTTGTAATGAGAGTAGATTAGGTTGTGAGGATTTATTTTATTAAATGTAAGCTTCCAAGGAGATGAAGGTCCGGTGGACGGAGCCCACGGTGGAAGGTCAAGAAGAACAAAGGAGGATTTTACAAGGCCCCATTAGAATGATAATGGGATGTAAAAATTGTAATAGTGTAGGCTTACCTTAGATTGACCATAGATCCACTGCGGGCTTAGTGGATCACTTAGGAACGGGCTTGTTATCATCCTACAGGGGCGTGCTAAGCTTCTTTTGCATGTGTTTAATGTTTTAATGCTTTGATGTATGATGTGTTTGGAATGCATCTATTTACATTAAATGTTTAAAACTTGAGCATGCAAAATACTAATAATGATGAGTCTCGGTCTTAATAAACTATAACTCTCACTTGGATGGTCCAAGTAAATATTAGGCCCAAAATGGAATTAAATCAAATGGTTTGATTATTCCAAGCCTTTCATCCATAACAATGTAGTAAGGAAGCTACTTTCACCTATTCGTGGTCTCACGAGTCGTGGGACGTTTGGAATGGAAGAAAGTTGTGCTATTGTTATGAACAAAGGAATATGCTCCTATTTCCCTGTCTCACGAGTCGTGGGGGGCGATAGTTGAGATATTCATTTGGTTGATAGGTCGGGCCTAACGCTAAGTAACATAATTCGCTTGGAGTCCTTGGGATCATGTGAAGAGGCGAGGCAAAAAATCTTGGGGATCTCATTGGATGTGAATGGTATTGGATACCTCCCACAAAGCCTTTCCCATTTGAATCGTAAAAGCGGGCATGGAGAATTGCGTTTGTGGACTCCAAGCCCACTAGGAAATAATTTCCCGAAAACCCCACTTGAGAGTGGTGGGCGTTTTGAAGAAATAGTGGGAGGGGTTAATGACTAAAGACCAAGTCTTAACTTGAATTCAATATTATAATAATCTACTAAATTTCTGCTTTACATTTTGAATTTAGATGTCTAAGAATCCACTCGTTATAATTCTTGAGACTAATAAATTTGACCGGAACAAACTATAATAATTGGCTGCGAAATCTGAGGATTGTCCTAGATATCGAAAACCAGGCTTATATTCTGGATAAACCTCTTCCTCGGGTCTTGACAGAGGGGTCCTCGTCAGAAGAGCGTTTGACGTTCAATAAATGGCAGGAGGACAACCGCAAGGTCCGCAGCATCATACTGGCATCCATGACTAATGAGATCCAGAAACAGTATGATCGGTCGGACGATGTCAGCTCGATAATGCTGCGCATGAAAGATGTTTATGCGGTACCGGACCGGCATATTAGATATGCTGGGACGAAGGCATTTTTCGGAGGTAAGATAACAGAAGGGTCGTCTGTACACCAGCATGGAGTGATGATGCTATCCCTAGTGGAGAAGGTCAAAGACCTTCGAGCTGATCTTGGAATAGAGACGTACATCGACGTGATCCTTCAGTCTCTTCCTCCCTCATTTGACCCATTTATCGTTGCCTATAACATGAATGGGCTTGAAAAAGACCTTCATGAGTTGATGAACATGTTGGTCCAATACGAGGCAACGATTGAAAAGTCTACGCTGTTGGTATTGGTGGGGGAGGCTTCGACCTCAAGAGCGAAAGGCAAAGAGGCCGGACGCTGGAGGAGGAAGAAGGGTAAGACAGAATCAGCCGCTGCAAGCGCACAGAGCGCTCCTGTTGCCATGCTGGGCATGGGCAAAGGAAAGAGGAAGGCGGTTCGGCAGTCAAGGATTGCAAAAGATGTTTGCATATATTGTCGTGATAAAGGGCATTGGAATAGGGAGTGTCCTAAACTCCTCCCCAACCAAGGTACATTTGATTTGAACTTTAACATGATTATTATTCTACTCTTGGGTATTGGATACCAGCTGTAGAGCTCATATCTGCAAATGGTTTGCAGGTGATGGAAAGGAGTAGAAGGCTAAGACGGAGATGGTTCTAAAGCTAGGCAATGGCTGGGCTATTGCCATAGAAGCTATAGGACTAGTAAGGCTTAGCTATCAGTGATCATGTTACGATAGAGTTGATAGGTCACAATTATGTAACCTAGCATGATCAAACTTATGTTTTTCTAATGTTGGACAATGAGGATTACATCTTTTTGATCAATGAAAGCTTCTTTTATTTGACAAAGAATGATTATTCTTGTCTGCTAGGTTATTTGCATAATTGTTTCAATACTATCCGATAATTAGATTATGAATGCTCAAACAAATGATGTAATGGATAATCAAGATAAACTCAGAGATTTGGCATGCAAAGCTAGGTCACATTCCTCTAGATAGGATAAGAAGGTTAGTAGAGTCAAGGAGTCTAGAAATAGACAATTTGAGCCTGCTAGCTTGCAAGTCCTTCCTGAGCAGGAAGATGGCCAAGAAGCTCTTTGTAGGACAAAGTATGCTTGCTAGTGGTCTGTTGGATTGGATCCAGTCAGACATCTGTGGGCCACTGAATACACAAGACCAGTAGACGGTTCACAAGTCTAAGGGCCTTTGGAAGGCTCGGGGAATTAGATTTGAAGTGGGAATCAAACTGGTTGCGATATTAACCTTCGATTGGATCGAGTGATGTGTATTTAGTAGGAGCTCTTGATGTATCTAAATGGGAATGGAATTCTCACTCAGTGGAATTCTTCCTGGAACGCCACAATTGAACGGCGTCTCTGATAAAGGAGGAATCGAACCTTGTTGGACATGGTTTGATCGCTGCTTTCACTTAACTACCTTGGCCCATCTAGGCGTGTTCTTAAGATAGTAGCTAAGTTGTAAAACATGGCACTTTCTAAAGATTGTGGCCCAGATACCATATTGGATATAGCATGGCAAGCCTGTATCCTACAAAGTACTTGAGTATGTAGGATGGTCTTGCATACATCAAGGGACTAGTGGGAGGCAAACTAGGTTTACACAGGTTTATGTGTTGTCCTAAGGGAAATTGGATTTCAGAGGATAACCGGTGTGAGGAGTAGCTCCTTGAGGAATCAAGTAGAGCGACACCTCAGTATGATATTGCAAACATCATTTGATATCAAGTTTGCTCACTGACTATATTCCAGTTCTCCTAAGGATGACCAGAATATCCTAGATACCTGAGAGCTACAGGTTTCTGGGTCAGTCCGGTCAATTGGATTATAATCCAAAAGACATAAGGAGAAGCAATGTTGGACATTGGATTGAATCAATGGCTTGGAGCCATGTAATTCGACATGGAATTCAAACTAGGTTTGAAACTCTATGTAACTGGAATATTCGTTTTGATGAGTTCATGCGGGGTATGACTCGATCAGTAACGAGCTTTGAGGGTTAGTGGGAGTTTAGTTGTTTTCCTAGTGTTTAAGTGTGTAACGTCTTATTCATTTGGAATGAATTTAAGATGTTAGGAAACACTGAAACACGAACGTTGTTCACGCAATTCTCCATGAAAGGAATTGGATTCCTATATATAGGGTTAAGTTGTCCAAGACTCAGTCAGGGTTGGCTGATGAGGAAGCTCAGATGTTTGACGTCCCCTACGTCTTTGTCGTAGGCAACATTGGTATGTTGTTTGGTGCATTGGACCTGATGTTGTGTATGCTTTGGGCGTAACGACAGAAATCGGGTGTGTACCGAGAAGGCAGTACACTGCCGTTGAGAACAGTCTTTAATACCTGAATAAGGATTAAAGAAGTGTTCTTGATGCAAGTTCTATGGAGAGTTGATTCTGGAAGGCTATAGCGATACTACTAGCTTCCAGGATCATGTGAATAATATCTAGTCTCAGTATGAACATATATTCAAGCTTAATGGTAAGGTGGTGGCTTGGAAAGGTTTCAAGCGGGACACCACGACGGACCATGAAAGTTGAATGTATGGCAACTTTAGAAGTTGCTCCGGAGAGTGATTTGGATGAAAAACCACATCCAATGGTTGGGTGTGGTGCCTAGCACGGGCTAGCCAGTAGTTACCTTAGAGGACAACAACATGGCTGTAGCGCAAGCTATAGGGCCGAGATCTCATCACGGATCCAGGAAAATTCTTAGACAGTACCATCTGCTTGGAGCAATGGTATGAAGAGGTGCGGTTGGACCGCATCATCTTGGCAGAAATAAGGTAGACCCATGAGACCGAGCCGAATATCGCAGATTACTCATGCTCAGATAAGTCTGAGTGACATGGGTGATTTGCTTTGGGTCAAGTGGGAGATTGTTAGAATAGGTGACCAGAAAGCCAATTGGATTGGCGGTTTTGGGTTCTATTTAGCAATCTTTATTAAAGTAATATTGACTCGATGAATATATTAAGTATTCATCCTTGGCAGTATGTGTTTGTTGTGCTTACTAATTACGTTAAACGGCGTTTTAACGTCACAACAAATGCCCACAGACTAATTGTATAACCCATGTAGTTGGGCTGCGCATTGGATGACAGCTACGAAACCAACTTCTAAGGGTTGGTCTGAAACGTTCCAAGTCGAGGACCTCGAGACAAGGCATCGAGGGTCTTATAGAGACATGCACTAAGGATTGCATTCATTGGATGAGTGTCGTGTTTCATCAGCGATAGACGTTGGACGTCTATGCAATATTAGTGGGTTAGTTGACAAGGGTGTCAGCTGACTGAACTGACTCACGGGAATCGTCATATGGAAGCCTTGGAGGCTTGGTCGGTATGACTGGAATTCTCGGCTCCGATAGTACGAGATTAATCCTCGGACTTGAGGAATCATGGCAGTCACATGCATATGAAGGTTGTATCTAGGGTCTGGCAAGAGATGTCCGTATCTGGGATACGTTTATCATAAGCCTTATCCAGTGTAGTCGGAGTATGTATTGAGGACGGTAGATTCCAAGATAGGATCCGTCACCTGTCAGAATATGACAGTCGAGTCTCCTATGCGCTTTGAGACGGTTTAAGCTCTTTAAGTCTGTGGCCACAGCGATTGGTCGAGTAGGGAATGGTTTCCTACGTTGATCAATAGAGAAAACGTGTCTCGAGTTATTGAGCATAGTTGTCTTGTCCAGGATGGGAACCGACGCCTAATTCCATGCCCTAGACTTAGACCGGGAGACGAATGATGGAAGGACCGTACTCGTATGGAACTCGAGAGCCTAAACGTTCACGCCAACATTCACCTAGTCTCTAGTGCTATGGACCGTTGCTAGACGGCCACCCATGGTGACAGGCGTTTTTCGATTAATGGTTAATTGAAAATAAGTTAATTAAATTGGATTTAAATGACCAATTGTGTTGGAAACAAGCCCAAGTCTAGCTGAGGGTGAACCTAAGAGTCACACACAAATCACTATGGAATTGGTAGAATTAATTTGGAATTAATTCTAGAAGAAGCGAATTAATTTAATTGGATTAAATTAATTCAAGGAGAAAAATAAATGATTGGATCATTTATTGGGAAATCCATTTGATGGATGGTCCAAGAATTAGTTAATTGGATTAGTTAATTTTTGGACTTAGAACCTTCAAATTAATTGGATTAATTTATCGGGTTTGGATTAATTAATTGATTGGATCAATTAATTAGAGTTCGGACTTATGTTTATTTAATTGGATTAAATAAACTTATGGGCTTCAATTGGATTGAGATTAATTGGATTAATTAATGCCCAATGGACTTTGTTTGGACTTAATTTAATTATATTAAATAAAAGTCCAAGACTAGTAGTCCTAGTCCATGGAAAAATTCAATTTATAGCAAGTGAAGGAAGAATTAAAATCTTCCACATGTGAGGCACATGTGACCAGCCTTTATATGTTTTGGTGGGTGGTTTTATTTGCTATAATGTTGTATGTTTATGTAGAGAGTGGTGAGTGTATGTAGGTTGCTTTGGAAGTTAACCATAGAAGTTGAATTTTGAATTCAACAACTCTACATACACAAAACCATTCACATAAAACTTGAATGGCTTTGGCTTGCACGAATTTTTCCATCAAAATACTCTCCCAAATTCTCTAAAAGACTCTCCTTTTTGTGTTCATACCTTTTGGAAAGGATTGAACTAAAAACATTCCAAAAGGCACTAAACAATAGTGTTGTTTTTGGAAGTGTTTCTTCTTCTTTTCTTTACTTCTATCTAGAAATAGATTAGAGATCTATTCTATAGTGTGGTGTGTACAAATTAGAGGAGTTCTATGTTAAATTCTCAAGTGAACGGAAGGAGAAACGGAAAAGAAACAACGCACGTACCGGTTATACGTGTAGTAAACAAAAAGGTAGGTTTTCTTTATATTTTCATGTATCTTTTTGTTTTTTTTCCTTTAGCCACATGTCCAGCATCTTCTCCTTCTTTATTTATGCTATGACAAACACCGAACGCCCGGGAACTTCAAAGGGAACACCCCTTTGAACTCGTTTTATATTATGCTTTAATTAACGTTTTTACGCTTCCGTTGCGTTCCTGGGCCGTACCCGATTCTTTCAACTGGGTTTTCTCTCAATATTAATGGAGCTATACATCGATTTTTTCCAGGAGCTAGTGGGCTTAGACAATGGGACCCCTGTCCCCTTACCTCTTTGTTGTAGTGATGGAAGTTCTGCACTTTATGTTACAACAGAGAGTGGCACAAGATGACTTATTTGGGTTTAATTAGAGATGCAAGGAATTGATCTTATTAATGTGTGTTTTGTTGATGACCTACTCATTTTATGTTGTGTAGATGTACACTCAGTCGGGTTATTAAGGAAGTCCTTCACCTCTTTTCTACCTTAACAGGACTTACAACAAATCCAACCAAAAGTACAACTATTTTTTTCCAAGGCTATTGATACCTTTAAGTTGGGGTAACTAGATATTTTGGGAATTCAAGAAGGTCAACTGCCAATGAAGTATTTGGGGTGCCCTTGACCTACTCCAAGCTCACTATCAATGATTGTTCTCCTATTTTACTCAAGATGGACAACAAGATTGCAAGGTGGAGCGACACCCCTTTGTCATTTGCAGGTAGGACTCATTATTTCTGTGGTGAGCTCTCTTCATGTATACTGGGCTTCAGCGTAAATCCTCCTTAAAGGAGTAAGCAAACTCCTTGAAAGCAAGATGAGACAGTTCTTATGGAAGGGGAACAGTGGAAGCGTTACTCTAAGGTAGCTCAGGGGCAAGTTTTTGCCTACTGATGAAGGGGGCTGGGTATTTGAAGTATTCAGGTTGTTAACTCTGTCTTATGGTTAGACACCTGTGGGACATTATCCAGAATAAATCTGGCTCCTTATGGGTGGCATGGGCCAGAGAGTTGAAGAATCACACAATTTGGACTATTAATTGTTCAACAGGGTTATGGTGCTAGAAAAAACTACTACGGCTAAGACTTACTTAAGAGAGGGGAGGGGGTGGTGTACAGGGTTGGTACAAGCCATAAGATCTTGCACAGGTTTCCTAGTGGCCCTGCCACAACAGGACTTCCTCAAAACTCATTGCTCCATACAATTTTGCTTGAGGTGTGTGGAATTGGCCTTTGGCTACTAATATTGAGGTCTCCATAATTCTGGAAAACATTCCAACGATCTCTTCTGGACCCTAATTCTGGAAAACATTCCAACGATCTCTTCTGGAACTATGCATCAGGGAAGTTTACAATGGTAGATGCCATTGCCCTCTTTCACCCTCAGATGGACAGGGTGCCTTGGGTTTCTACATTGCAGGGGCCATCTAAAGTAGCCCATAACACATTTGTTTTGTGGTTGATTATCTTAGAACGACTTTCTACTCTTGATAAACCATGGGTTGCTCAAGGTAGCCAACATTGTATTCTTTGTGGTGATCAACAGATGAAGACAAATGATAATCTATTTTTTCGGTGCAAGTTCTCACAAACATGCTTGTAGGTTAATCAAAAACAGGTTTATATGAAGTGGCGACATATTCGGTAGCAGGTAGGAGTTTCTTGGGCAAGTAGGCAATTCAGAGGAAAACATGTGATCAATGCTGCTTACCGTGCTACCTTAGCCTCAATGGTGTACAACATTTGACTGGAATGGAATTGAAGGCGATTTCAATCAGCACTTACTGCTTATAGGGTGGCTTCTCTGATTTTAGAGCAAGTTAGACTTAGGATTTTAAGTGCAATTTTACAGCCAAAACTTACAAACATCTATACTTCATTGATTATGGAAAATTGCGTCTTACAAGCAATTTTCCTTGGCCGCTTGAGGCAGGGTTAGGCGTTGTTGTATTCTTGTAACTTTTCTGTTACTTAATGAAATTTACATCCATTGATTTTTTTTTAAAAAAAATTTATGACCTTTTAGAAAATAAGAATTAGAGAAATTCAGTAAAATAATATATTAACAAATTTTACGCATTTTTAGAAACTACTTCAAATTTGAGTCATTCTAACTGATGGGGTGAAATTCGGAAAGTAAATGATCAAAGCACAATCACACAAAACGACGTTGCGAGTCAAGAACTTGAGAGCTCGTTTCAAAATTTTATTTCTTAAAATAGTAATCAAATGCCCCTTACATTAGATTTTGAGGTCCTATTTATAGTAAATGAGGAAGAGCATAAAGATGATTTTACCCTCCAACCGCCTGTAATCTAACGGCCCCAATTTAATCTTCAGGGGCGCCTCGGTAATTGGCTCAACCCCACTAACTTCTATAAATAACTTCCACAAATAGCATCTCGGTAAATATATACACGTTTGGGGGTATTTTGATAATTTGTTAATCTAATTTATTTTATCTCCATCACTAACAATATTTTTTCAATTTCTTTCATATTATCTATCTGAAATTACGAAGTAATGATGATAGCGAATAATTCTCAATTACATGATTTATCAATTTAAATTCAAGTATTGAATTTCCAAATTCTATTGAAGGACAATTGTAACTTGATTTGCACGAAACTCCAATTCGTCGCCCACATACACATACGTAGTTGCCCCCTTCTCTCTCTTATAAACTTTTTATATTTCTGTTCAACTTTTTTCGAAGTTCTCTTGGTGAGGTTCTAAACATCCTATACGTGAATATGTGAATTGGGGATTGAATTTGGAGGATGATGATGAGCCACCACCTCTATCGGCTGAAGTAAAGGGAGCAGGACACTTGCTACTCCCAAAATCGTGTTGTTTTTCTCGTTTATTCTTTTCCACTTTCCTTAAATAGTTGGCAGGAATCGTAATTCAGGCACTCCAAAATTATGGGTGCTTTGCTTTTTGTTTCCGGTGCCCTAAATGGTTTGCAGGAATCGTAATTCAGCCCCTAGAATAACTTAATTGCGAGTGAGCCCAATTTCAACTCATAATTATTAGCGTCACCCTTGATTTCCGCTCTGCAAGGAGGCGTCAGGGAGAGAGAATACAGAGCCTGCGTTCGTCGGCGGGAAATGGAGACGCCGATCCTTCTGGAAGACTTCGGTCAGAAGGTCGATTTGACTCGCAGGATCAGAGAAGTTCTGTTGAACTACCCGGAGGGCACCACCGTTCTTAAGGAGCTCATTCAGAACGCCGATGATGCCGGCGCCACCACCGTCCGGTTATGCCTTGACCGCAGGAAACATGGGGTTGACTCTCTGCTCTCCGATAGCCTCGCCCAGTGGCAGGGCCCTGCGCTGTTGGCCTACAATGATGCTGTTTTCACCGAGGAGGATTTCGTCAGTATTTCCCGGATTGGTGGCAGCGCTAAACATGCGAAGGCTTGGAAGACTGGCCGCTTTGGGTAAACGACTTACTTTTCTTTTTTCTAGCTCTTTTAAGTTTTTAAAAGCTAATTATGTGTGACTATGTCGTATATGAGTCGTCTTTTCTGGGTTATTCTTGATTGTCCAGTGATGTACATGGAATTGGTGAGTACATTTACATTTACTTAACGAATTGAAAATGTGAAGGCCTGGTCGAACTGGTTGTGGTGATAATAAAGTAGTAAAACGTTGGATCAAGCAATTCTGTCGTCAAACTTGATAAATTATCATGGGAAATGCGGTTGCTCAATTGTTTATTTTCTCCACTGATATCTGGTTGATGAGTTATCTTTCGTAAAGTGGATGTGAAGTTTCTTGTAGTAAATATGATTATCTTTTTAATCTTATGATGAAGCTTTTCTGTAGCTTAACAAATTTGGAATTTAATATCATATTCATACTGGTCCAGGGATACATAGCATAGTAGAAATGTTAAATCTTGTCAAAACCGTAGAACTATGTTATTTCATAACTAAAACCATGTATCTAATTGCTATTATGATTGGGTGGATTATGCGAAGCTATTCTGCGTGTAGGTTTAAAGATCAAAACTTAAAATTTAGTTGCTTGTAGCTGATGATGCAGTTCAGTTATGGGGATCTATTCACAATCTTAGAATGGCTGCCCAGAAGAACTATTTACCCCCATCGTGTAGTTATACTTGATCGCCTTAGAGCTCTAGATTGGGTGCCTAATGATATCAAAATAATTTGATAATCTTAACCACAAGAGTTTGTGGGAGTTTTCAGAAGTAAACACATGAATGTGTATGGTAGTTGAATTTGTGTTTCTCTGAATTCTATGGCTTAAAATTAGGACTGCAGAAACAAAAAGCAACAAAACAAAAAATTGAAAAAGAAAAGAGAGAAGAAGGGAGTGACGGGTACATATTGCTGGCAACTATCCAACAGTTTTTGCTACTCCAAATGGCTGTCCACCTAGGGCTTCTATTTCCATACTTCATATATGCAAGTATGCAATGTGGAACAATTTAAGATCAAAATTAGGACACACTTCATGATCTTCTTTACTCATATAAACATAAATAAAGATTAAGAATTGCCTAATATATTGATATTGGACAAAACATAAAGTTCATTACAAGAGTATAAAAGCGGTCAATTAAATTGGTTCCCCTGCACTACTCTAACACTAAAGTGATACGTAATCTGCAGCACAATTTGTCATCACTATATTTTCGCGATTGTCGTTGAATGGGTGTTTTTGGACTGACACTTGGTCGTTTCCTAATACGAAGTGTTATGCGCTTTTATATATTTGTTGTACTTTATGTTTGTGAGTTGGTGTGACAACTTGATTTATGTAGCATTGGATTGAGTGGAAAAGAAGTATGTTGAAAATAAATTTATCTTTCTTGTTGACAAGATGCGATTAGGTGGTTCTTCCCGATTCACTGTTTTGATTTATGCCTTACTGGTGCTATCACTATGCATCTAAGGAGAATTTTTCTTTCTGACCACTGTTGTTCCTGACCTTTGCCTAAACTCTATTCACAACTGACCCTGAAATCATTGATACAAGGCATTTCCTTTTAGGTGTAATGTGCAATGCAGGGCTTTTATCTTTGGTGATTATATCTGTCCGCCATCATCAACTTTACTATGTCTGCCACTTAGTGATACTTGCTAATATCTTCAAATATCTGCTTGGAGCAGCAGAGTGGGCCCTTTTGGGGAATATGACATGTTAGATAACAAAAGACTTCCTTGAACCCCCATCCCATAACTATATATCACCACCAGAGAAAAAAGAGTTTTTCCTTTTCTATTTATGTGTTGAGGTTGTGCATCAAGACTGTTGCCTTTTGTTAATCCAGAAAGTCCAATGGATGGAGATGCTAGGTGTGTTATCTCATGTTTTTAGTCCAAAACAAACAATTCTTTGTGCTCTCTGATGTAAGAACTTAATTTCTTCAGCTTTATTATTTGAATTCTCCTGAGTCCTGACCAACTTTAGATTGACCAATTTTGGTGGAAATGTCATGCTCCAGAATTAAGACTGTGAGAACCACTGTAAGCTCTAGTCAAATACCATGCAAGGAATACTTGTAAACCTTAATCATTAGTAACATTTCCAATCACTTCAACATACTGATGCTGTGGATAATGTACATCCTAGTTACAGTAAAATGCATAATCTAGTCAGAAATAAAATCCTTAAAATTCATCATTGATCAACTAAAAGAAATTGCAGTTTCATCTGGTAGAATAAGATAAGTATAATTTGTTAACCACCTCCAATACAAATATTCTATGAACATACCCAAATAAGTAGATCAACAATAGAAAACATGTAGAAAATGAGAAGAACTAGTTTGACCTATAAAGTTTATTCAACACTGCAAGTAGAGGCGGAATTTAGGGAGATGGTTTAAGCCATTGGCTTGGGTGACACAACAGTAGTTAAATGTAATTGTCTTTTGTTGCTTTTGCTGATCCCATAATGGACAAAATGCATGATACTGATTATGGATTTACGCACAGATAAAATGTGAAACTAAAGCCCGATAATTATTAGCTCCACCTCACTTTAAAACTAAATCTTTGGTCTGAATATTTATCTGATACCTTAGTCCTTCAATGATCAAGGGTCATTCCCTTTATGTAAAAGGATATTGAGCTTGAAATACAGAAAATTTGAAGGGGAAAAACCTTATTTTGACCCTTTATAGTGTGGAAACTTGCCAAATTTACTGTCTCATAATCAGATAACTTGGTCCTTTACTTTTCCTTTCCACCATGAAGACTCTGAGTCTCTTCACTGTCTGCATGTCTTTAATTTTTTAAAGAGATTTTAATGAAGTACTCGAGGTGACATTTATCGAAGATGTTGCTTTTATTTTTCTTGTACCAAATTTAAGCATTTAATTTTGTTTATTTAGGTTGTGTTATATAATGGATCAATTTACGTTTGCTTATTGATGAATAATGGTGGAAGAGACATTCTTGAGAGTGTCTATTCTGCTTATCCCTGACATTCACTTATTTCAGTTAAAAAGTATGCAGTATTTATGGAGCTTTAGTTTGGTGCTGAATTGTGTTTCTTTTTAGGAATGGATACATCTCTAATTCTCGTTGTTTCCAGGGTGGGCTTCAACTCAGTATACCATTTAACTGACTTGCCTTCTTTTGTGAGCGGCAAACATATTGTTCTATTTGATCCCCAGGGTGTTTTTCTTCCCAACATCTCTACCACTAATCCTGGGAAGCGAATAGAGTATGTTACTTCAAAAGCCATTTCACTGTATAAGGATCAATTTTTTCCGTACTGTGCTTTTGGTTGTGACATGAAAAGCCCTTTCCATGGAACTTTATTTCGTTTTCCTTTGAGGAATGCAGATCAAGCTGCAAATAGTAAGCTCTCAAAGCAAGCGTACATTGAAGATGATATATCTTCCATGTTTGTTCAGCTTTATGAGGAAGGAATTCTGTCACTACTTTTTCTTAAATGCGTACTCTCTGTAGAAATGTATGTGTGGGACGTAGGAATGCCTGAGCCAAGGAAGATGTATTCCTGCTCTATAAATTCGGCGAATAATGATGTGGTGTGGCACCGCCAGGCACTTCAGAGATTCTCTAGATTGAAGTACGTTTCTGATTGCGAGATGGATGCTTTCTCACTAGACTTCTTGAGTGAGGCAGTGGTTGGGGGTCTTTCACAAATTAGGACCCATAAGTTCTATGTGGTGCAAACTATGGCTTCACCGTCCAGTAGAATCGGTGCTTTTGCAGCCACAGCAGCAAAGGATTATGACATGCATCTGTTGCCTTGGGCATCGGTTGCGGCATGTGTATCAGATGATTCACTTAATGTAATTTTCCATAACTCAATAGTAGGCCCAGGGAGAATTTTCTGTCAGTCATTCTCTGTCACTGGTATACGTATGTGGTCTTGTTAATGCATTTGCATTTGCATATACGAATAGCATTCAGCTTCTAGTAGTTATGTAGAGATCACTGTACATGCTGCATCTAATTTTTAGCAAGCATCCAAGTTAGCTGAATATCGTGAATGTTGTTTCTAGCATTTCTGGCCATGAGCTGTTAAGGCTTATTTGACTAAAGCTTAAGATTTTTGCTTGTGTGAAAAATGACTATGATTTTTTTTTTTTTGTTTCTTCGTTTAGCTTGTCCTGTACACATCTTGGCCTGATGCCTAAAGGGGTTGGGTGGTGGTGGTGCATTTTTGCGGTGCCCACTAAGGTTACTTCAAGAGAATTCCTAGAAGTAACTTTATTGTATACATGGTTGAGCATATGGGGTGCAATGTTAGAACTAATCACCTCTTTGGAAATGTTTGAGGCCATATAATTTTGGATCCACATCTAGTTGTATTGTCATGGGTTTAGAAGAAAAACAATGTACCAGAATTGAAGTTTGCTTATTTCTTGTGTCACTAATGTCTTAATTAGCTGAGTTGATTAGTATTATATGATGCATGTGACTATATGCTTCCAGTTTGTTGAAAAGGTTATTGAAATTATGATGCAGAGCCTGCTCTTGTTTGCAATTGTTTCCTTTTTCGTGATAAATTGTTTGCTCTTTCCCTGTATTAAAACAGGCCAGGGAAGAGAGAGCCACCTAATATCCCTCAATATTGGGCTCTTTTGTCTACTCATGCAATTTTATTTTCATGTGAATCATGGCAGGATGATCATCTGAATGTCGGGCGGGCATTTTGCTTTCTCCCATTGCCTGTAAAAACTGGGTTCCAAGTTCATATTAACGGATACTTTGAGGTTTCTTCAAATCGTCGTGGCATTTGGTATGGTGATGACATGGACAGATCTGGAAAAATTCGTTCTATCTGGAACAGGCTTCTACTGGAAGATGTTGTGGCACCTAGTTTTGCTAAATTACTTCTTGGCATGCGACAACTCCTGGGTTCAATAAAAACTTATTATTCTTTATGGCCTATTGGTTCTTTTGAAGAACCATGGAGTTTGTTAGTTGAGCATATTTACAGGATCATCTGGGGTTCTCCTGTCTTATATTCAGATGTTCAGGGGGGAAAGTGGATTTCACCTGAGGAAGCATTTCTTCATGATATGGAGATTTCTGGAAGTAAGGAAATTGGTGATGTTCTTGTCCAGCTTGGAATGCCTATTGTTCCTTTGCCTAGTGACTTATTTGAGATGATCTTAAACTGCAAATCTGATAGGCATCAAAAAGTTGTTACTCCTGATTCAGTACGTCATTATCTGAGAGATAGCAAATACTTAAGTACACTTGGCAGATCACACCATTTTTTGCTGTTGGAGTATTGCCTTGAGGACTTGATTGATACAGACGTTGGTTGTCATGCATCTCACTTGCCTTTGCTTCCATTGGCAAATGGGGATTATGGGTCATTATCCAGATCCTCAGAAGGGGTCGTTTATTTTATTTGCAATGAGCTGGAATATATGCTGCTTCAACAAATCTCAAATAGATTAATTGATCGAACCATTCCTATGAAATTACTATGCAGACTAACATCTATAGCAAATGTCTCAGGGGCAAATCTAGTTGTTTTTAGTGTAAATGAGTTTGTTCAATTATTTTCCGAATTTGTACCTGCAGAATGGAAATATAAGATGAAGGTTCTGTGGAATCCAAGTTCCAATTCTACTCATCCTACTTCATCTTGGTTTTTGCTTTTTTGGCGTTACCTTCGGGAGCAATGTGAAGAGCTCTCTCTCTTTGGAGATTGGCCTATAATACCATCTGTATCTGGACATTTGTACAGGCCTTCTAGGCAGAAAAAATTGCTGAAATTGGAAAAGTTGTCTGAGAAAATGCAACATGTCCTTGTTAAGATAGGATGCACGATACTGGACAGCAATTATTGCATTGAACATCCTGATTTGATTAATTATGTACATGATGCTGATGCTCCTGGTATTCTAGATGCAATCTATGATGTGTCTTCTAGTGATGGTATTAATCAGCTTCTTCAGTGTCTGGAAGCAAATGAAAGAGATGAGCTTCGTCAATTTCTTTTAGATCCTAAATGGTTCGTTGGAAAGAAAATGGATGATTCTCACATACAGAATAGCAAGTGGCTCCCGATTTATAGAGTGTATGATGGAGAATCTACTGACGATTCCAAGTACTCTGATTTAGTAAACCCTCGTAAATTCTTACCACCAACTGATTGCCCAGAGTGCCTTTTTACCAGCGAGTTCATCTATAATCTGTCAAACACTGAAGAAGAGTTGCTAAGGAGATTTTATGGTGTTGAAAGAATGAGAAAGACAGAGTTTTATAAGCTGCATGTACTGAATAGGATAGAACAATTGAAAGCTGATGTTCGGGAAAGCATCATGCTTTCAGTTCTTCAAGAGCTACCGCAGTTATGTGCAGAGGATGCTTCATTCCGGGAAATCCTGAGAAATTTGGAATTTCTCCCCACCGTTAGTGGCACTCTGAAAAGCCCAGCAAAGTTATATGATCCAAGAAATGAAGAATTGTATGCTTTACTGGAAGATTCTGATAGTTTTCCTTCTGGGACTTTCAGCAAATCAGGTGTCTTGGACATGTTACAAGGTTTGGGTCTTAAGACAACTGTGTCTATCGATGCAGTCATACAATGTGCCCGGCATGTGGAACGCTTAATGCATGAAAATCAGGAAAAAGCTCATTCAAGAGGAAAGGTACTTCTTTCATATCTAGAAGTGAATGCATTAAAGTGGCTACCTGATCCACTGGAGGATGATCAAAGAAAAGTAAATAGAATGTTCTTAAGAGCTGCAAGTGCATTTAAATCCCGTCACTTCAAATCAGACTTAGAAAAGTTCTGGAATGAGCTCAAGCTGATCTCATGGTGTCCGGTCCTTATTTCTCCTCCTCACATGTCATTACCATGGCCCACGGTCTCATCATTGGTTGCTCCTCCTAAACTTGTGAAGCCATACTCAGACATGTGGCTTGTTTCTGCAAGTATGCGGATATTGGATGGAGAATGTTCCTCATCAGCATTATCCCATCAACTTGGTTGGTCTAACCCTCCAGGAGGAAGCGTAATTGCTGCTCAGCTGCTTGAGCTTGGGAAAAATAATGAGATAGTCTCCAATCCCGTTCTCCGAAGGGAACTGGCTTTGGCAATGCCGAAGATATATTCTATCTTGATGGGCTTGCTTGGTTCAGATGAAATTGACATTGTAAAGGCTGTTCTAGAAGGTTGCAGGTGGATATGGGTCGGAGATGGATTTGCCACCACAAATGAGGTTGTCCTTAATGGTCCTCTTCATTTAGCTCCCTATATACGTGTCATACCTGTTGACTTAGCAGCGTTCAGTGACTTATTTTTGGAGCTAGGTATTCAGGAATATTTGCGGCCTTCTGATTATGCAAATGTATTATATAGAATGGCCAGTAAGAAGGGTGCTGCTCCTCTGGATTCTGGGGAAATTGCTGCTGTTACATTTATTGCTCAACACCTCGCTGAGGCTCACTTTTATGAAGATCAAACTAATATATATCTTCCAGATGCATCAGGCAGATTACATAGTGCAACAAACTTAGTATACAATGATGCCCCCTGGTTGCTTGAGTCTGAGGGTTCTGAAAACTTATTTGGCAATGCAGCTATATCCTTAGGTGCTAAACAAGCTGTTCATAAATTTGTTCATGGTAATATTTCTCATGATATTGCTGAGAAGCTTGGGGTACGCTCCTTCAGGAGGATTTTGCTTGCAGAGAGTGCTGATTCGATGAATTTGAGTTTGTCTGGGGCTGCTGAAGCATTTGGGCAACATGAATCTTTGACAACCAGACTTAGGCATATACTTGAAATGTATGCTGATGGGCCTGCAGTTCTCTTTGAGTTGGTGCAAAATGCTGAGGATGCTGGAGCCTCCAATGTGACCTTTTTATTGGATAAAACTCATTACGGTACCTCATCTCTTCTTTCACCTGAAATGGGAGACTGGCAGGGCCCAGCTCTGTATTGTTTCAACGACTCTGTTTTCAGTCCGCAAGATCTTTACGCTATTTCCCGCATAGGCCAGGAAAGCAAACTAGAGAAACCATTTGCAATTGGAAGATTTGGGCTCGGATTTAATTGTGTTTATCACTTTACTGATATCCCAACTTTTGTTTCTGGAGAACATATTGTCATGTTTGATCCTCATGCTTGCAATTTGCCAGGAATTTCTCCGACTCACCCTGGACTCCGGATTAAATTTGCAGGCAGAAAAATTTTGGAACAATTTCCTGATCAGTTTTCTCCATTTCTACACTTTGGATGTGATCTGCAGCGTCCATTTCCTGGCACTCTCTTCCGTTTTGCCCTCAGGAGTGCTAATGCTGCCTCTAGAAGTCAGATAAAGAAGGAAGTGTATGCTCCTTCTGATGTCCTATCACTGTTTTCTTCCTTTTCTGAGGTTGTTTCTGCAACTCTACTCTTTCTGCGCAATGTAAAGACCATATCAATCTTTGTCAAAGATGGGCCTAATAGCGAAATGCAGTTACTAAACTGTGTTCGAAAGGATTCTGTTAATGAGCCTGAAGTTGAAAGAAGTCCATTTCAGCACATTTTTAGCTCTATGTATGGGAACCAGCTAGATGGTTTGAGTAAGGATCAATTCCTTCAAAAGTTTGAGCAAATCTATTGATAGGGATGTTCCATGGAGGTCTCAGAAGCTTTTGGTGTCTGAGCAGAACCCTGCCGGTTGTAGGTCATGCTTGTGGTTAACTAGTGAATGCTTAGGTAGTTTCCACGGGAAGAATAAATTGACAACTTTTGACAAGAAATCTTGCAAGTTTGTGCCATGGGCATGTGTAGCTACACCCATAAACTCTGTAGAGATTGGAAATAAAATGGGTGGGAGCGAGGAAATTTTGGATGAATCTTTTCCGAACATTGCTGACATTCTGCAGAGCCTTCAAGCTTCTACTCGCGCTACATTGGATTTTGATGGTCGTGCTTTTTGCTTCTTACCTCTTCCAATTAGTACTGGTCTTCCGGTTCATATAAATGCCTATTTTGAGTTGTCATCAAACCGGAGGGATATATGGTTTGGTGATGACATGGCGGGGGATGGGAAGATGCGTTCAGACTGGAACATGTACCTCCTTGAAGAGGTTGTTGCCCCAGCTTATGGTCATCTTCTTGAAAGAGTTGCTCTGGAATTTGACCCAAGTGATTTATTCTTTTCCTTTTGGCCTAAAACAGGAGGTTTTGGACCTTGGACCTCATTGATACGGAAGTTCTACCAGTTTGTGTCTGAGAAGGGTCTTTGTGTGTTATACACAAAAGCCCGAGGTGGCCAGTGGATATCAACCAAGCAAGCCATTTTTCCTGATCACAATTTCGATAAAGCATGCGAACTTTTAGAAGCATTGTCTAGTGCTGGTTTACCTGTTGTGAGCATTCCAAAGGAGATTGTTAACAGATTTATGGAGATCTGCCCATCACTACATTTCCTTACTCCTCAGTTACTGCGAACTCTTTTAATTCGGCGGAGCCGTGAATTCAGAGACAGAAACGCAATGATTTTAACCCTTGAATACTGCTTGCTCGATCTAAAAAGTCCAGTTATATCAAAAAATTTCTACGGGTTACCCCTGATACCACTTTCAAGTGGTGCATTTGCCAAACTAGATAAAAGGGGGTTGAGTGAACAAATTTATGTTACGAGGGGAGATGGATACAGCATTCTGAAGGATTCTATCCCACATCAACTGGTAGACTGCGAGATATCTGATTATCTTTATCATAAGTTGTGTGCTCTAGCTGAAAGTAAAGATTTTAATATTTCTTTTCTGACCTGTCAACTGCTTGAAAGTATACTTATGAGAGTAATTCCAGCAGAATGGCATTATGCTAAGCAGGTGCTTTGGGTTCCTGGTAATCAAGGCCATCCCAGTTTGGAATGGGTTAGACTTCTATGGAGCTATCTGAGATCGTCTTGTGAAGATCTTTCATTGTTTTCTCACTGGCCAATTTTGCCAGTTGAAAATAATCATCTGATACAGCTTGTTGAAAATTCTAAAGTGATCAGAGATGGTGGGTGGAGTGAAAACATGTCAGCTTTGTTGCAGAGAGCAGGATGCCTAATACTAAGGCGCGATATCCCAATTGAACATCCACAGTTGAAATGCTATGTGCAGTCCTCAACAGCAATGGGTGTTTTAAATGCATTGCTAGCAGTCGCCGGTAAGCTAGACGACATTGAGGGCCTCTTTGGTGATGCTACAGATGGGGGACTGCATGAACTTAGAAGTTTTATTCTCCAATCCAAGTGGTTCTCTGATGGCTTAATGGATAGCACTCATGTCAATATTATTAAGCATATCCCTATGTTTGAGTCATTCAAAAGTAGAAAACTTGTATCTTTAAGTAGATCTCTCAAGTGGCTTAAACCAGAATCTGTACGTGATGATCTTTTAGATGATGACTTTGTGAAATTAGACTCAGAGAAAGAAAGGATAATACTGGAAAAATTTTTAGGTATCAGAGAACCATCAAGGGTTGATTTCTACAAAGATTATGTACTCTCTCGCCTGTCGGAGTTCGATTTCCAGGAGGGTTTTCTCTTAGGCATTTTCTGTGATATTAGATCCTTGATGGCAGAGGATATCACTTGCAAAGAAGTGTTTCTCCACAACACCTTTTGTTCACGCGGCTGATGGAGCTTGGAAAGAGCCATTCAGGTGTGTTTGCTATGGTCTATTTTTTCCTTCAAATGATATACAAAGAATTAGATTCTACTTCTGTTAAATAAATACTGCAAATATCCACGGTGTGTTAAGAAATCATTGTAAATCTGCATAAGTCGTCTTGTGCATTGTTGTTTTGCGTAGATCTTAATCTTTGAGTTCCAAATTTACTGATATTTTTATGCCCATAATGACTTCTAACATGCTCTATATAGGCTTTATGATCCTCGTGTTCCTGAACTAAAGATGTTTCTCCATAAAGAAGCCTTCTTCCCTTCTGAGCCCTTCTCTGACCCTGAAATTCTGGACACTTTAGTCGCCTTGGGGCTTAGACAAACCTTGGGCGTTGCTGGTTTACTTGATTGTGCCAGGTCAGTTTCAATGTTGTATGAATCAAGAGACTCTGAAGCAGTAATACTCGCAAGGAGGCTGCTTTCTTGTTTAAATGCAGTAACATTGAAGCTATCTTATGAGGAGGAGAGTGGACATTCTGCTGATACTACGGCATCTCAAGAGAATGCACTTCCTGGAGCTGGAGAAGAGAAGTCGTCCATGTGTGGTTCTGTTGACCTCTTATCAAATGATGTGGATGTTCATTCACTAGTTACTAACTTGATTGATGATATGAGTAGAGAAGACTTTTGGTCAGATCTACGGTCTGTCAGCTGGTGTCCTGTATATTCTGATCCGCCAGTCGAGGGGCTTCCATGGTTAGCCTCAGCCCATAAAATAGCAGCACCACTTAGAACAAGACCCCAATCACAGATGTGGATTGTTTCATCAAAGTTGCATGTGTTGGATGGTGAATGTTCTGAGTACCTACAACAGAAGCTTGGTTGGAAGGAACCTCTTGATCTGCATACCTTGTCTGCTCAATTAGTTGGATTATCTAAAATCTACAACGAGACCAGGTTGCAGTATGATACAGAACTGAAAAAGCAAATACCAATTATCTATTCCCAGTTGCAGAATTATGTTAGAACTGATGATCTGGCATTTCTTAAATCTTCACTAGTTGGTGTTAACTGGGTTTGGATTGGAGATGATTTTGTGTCCCCAGATGTGCTTGCATTTGATTCACCTGTAAAATTTAGTCCTTACATGTATGTGGTACCATCTGAGCTATCAGCGTTCCAGGATTTGCTTTTGGCATTGGGTGTTAGACGTAGTTTTGATGTTTTTGACTATTTTGATGTTTTGAAACGGTTGCAAAATGATGTAAAAGGTGGCACTCTGTCAAGTGATCAGTTGAATTTTGTCCAATGTGTCCTAGAAACCATAGCAGATAACTACTTGGATGGGCCAGGACTAGAAAATCGCAGTACACTTTTGATTCCAGATTCTACTGGAGTGCTCATAGGTGCAGCAGATCTTGTGTATAATGATGCACCATGGATGGAAACCAATTCCATTGTTGGTAAACGTTTTGTGCATTCCTCTATCAGCCATGACCTGGCCAACAGATTGGGCATTCAATCACTTCGGTCCCTTTCTTTAGTGAGTAAGGAATTAACTAAAGATTTTCCATGCATGGACTATAACAAAATATGCGAACTGCTTGAATCACATGGAAACTATGAGTTCCTTCTTTTTGACTTGCTTGAATTGGCTGATTGCTGCAAAGCCAAAAAGCTTCACCTCATCTTTGATAAGAGGGAACATCCACGGCAGTCTCTGTTGCAGCATAATCTTGGTAATGAATCGTGAGTGTTGATGGTTCTTTATATGCTTGATGTGTTTGTTGCTTGTTTGATTGTGAGCTTTAGCATTTCACTGATTATGGAACACTTTCAACTTATGCTGAGCCCTGTAACTGATTTCCAACCTATGCAGCCGAATTTCAGGGGCCTGCCTTGGTGGCAATCCTGGAAGGGGCCAGCTTAAGTGGAGATGAAGTAGCTAGTCTCCAGTTTCTTCCACCATGGAGTCTGAGGGGCGATACTCTAAATTATGGATTGGGATTGCTGAGCTGCTTCTCCATCAGTGATCTACCATCGGTCGTATCTGATGGCTACTTGTATATTTTTGATCCTCGAGGTGTAGCAATCAGCACGCCTTCAACACGCTTACCTTCAGCTAAGGTTTTTCCCCTGAGAGGTATGCCTGGATAAGAATTAGTTGTGATATCATGCATTGTTTCCTGTGCAGCATATATATAGCATTTAGTTAGGAATAATTACACCATCCTCCCTTGAGGATTGGTATGCTTATACGTAGACCCCTTATGGTTTAGGCAATTACATTTAGTACCCCCGACGTTTGTTCCATCCAACAAATAAATCCATCTATTAGTAAAATTCACAAAATTTGTCGACATAAGCAAAATAATTGAATGAAAATCCATATTTACCCCAAGTAACTTACAGACTTATTGCCGGTCAAACAAAATTGACCAAAATACCCTTATACATCTTCACACACTAATGCATGTGGAGGTACAACTTCACCTATACAATACAAAGGTAGTTTGGTCACAAAAGATTTGTTTGACCAGCAATAGGTTTGTAATAAATCAATTGGGGTAAATATGACTAATCATTCAACTTTTTCGATGATGTTAACAAATTTCGTGAATTTTATTAATGTATGGATCTATTTGTGATGTTGGCCAATAAATACTTGTATGGTGCTTCCTCATTGCTTTGTCTATTCTCTTTCCGTTAGTTTCCATGTTCTTCGTTTTGATGACTTCTGATTTCATTTTTTATGCATTAAAATGGAATTGATGGGGAACATCTTATATAAAAGTCGTCATATACACCATACGGCATTTTATATTACTGATGAATGAAGAAGCATATTTTTCTTTACTCTGGTGTTTCCTTTTCTGTAGTACTCTATGGAGGACGGTTAATGATAGAAATAATTAACTCTCCATGAAAATTTGCTTTAAATGCACTATTCTCTTTGAAACTAATTTTCTCAATGAAATCTTGCAAAAAACGATATTACCATTTGCGAAGGATAGGAGAACTGGGGAACCTCTAGTTATCCTTTTTTGAGATAATATATCACCTTTTAGTTCACCATAGGTCTAAATCAGTTCTGTAGTATCATGCCTGCATATACATTTCGTAAAGCAATTTCAGTTTGTAGTAACTGCCATACTTCTGAATATGATGCGAGAAAACTCCAATATCACTTTGTGCAGTACTAGAACATGGATATGGCTCAGGGCACATAGGTCTTAAATAAGTTTTTTAGCCTCATGCTTGGTTATACATTTCCTACATCAATATCAGTTTGTAGTAACTGCCATACTTCTGGTTATATGATGGAAGGGGACGCCAAATGGCCCTGCACAGTTTCTGGTTTCCTAGAATATGGATATGACTCCAGGATGCATATCACTATGTAATACATACTGGAAGTGTGGTCTGGATCTCGTCCTCTCTAATCTGTGTGAAATTGCATATACGTTGCATTCTTTTATGTGTTTAAACATTTTATTGCATCCTGATCATGCCCTGGTCACATTTTTTAAGAATTGTTGTATCAGTGCTTATGTTGTAGTCTATTCCGCACGTCATTTCTTCTCTATTTTGGATTGAAATCTTTATGGGCAAAGTCATAGTTCAAACATTTGCCTGCAACTTGAAATAGTGCAAATGTGCAAGTGGTGAACATTATTGGCCACATTTTTACCATTCAGCATGAACTTTTAAAGATTAAAGAGTATAATATTATCAAATTTAAACTTAAATTAAAATTGGTATACTAAATTAAAAAAGAAAGTAAATTATGAAGTAAATTTAATAGGAGTTTCTCCAAAGTTTCTTAAATATGTATTACACAGACACCACCTCTCATATTTCATAATTATAGTTACATCCCTTAGGGGCATTATGGTCCATAAAAATTATGAGATAGTGAAGACCACGTCAAAAGGACTGACAGCTGGAGAGTGTAAGATTTGTCAGTTTTAGTGAGTATAGTTATGAAAGATCAAGGGTTTTTTTTTTGTAATTTTACTACAAGCAGTGTGGTTAATTCTCCCTTAATTACTCTTCTGTGTCAAAGAAAGTGACAGGAACAATTTAATTAACAACTCGTATCTGAGACAGTGAAAGAAGAATATCTTTTTGCAGTCTTATTGCTGTACATTGGCCTTCTGTGTTGTTAAACAAAGAGTACACCAATGTTCCTTTTCTTTAATATCAGGTACGAAATTGACTGAGCGATTTCGTGATCAGTTCAGTCCGATGCTGATCGACGAAAATATGCCATGGTCATCGACTAATTGCACGATCATACGTATGCCCCTTTCATCAAAATGCCTTGAAGATGGAGCTGAATTTGGTTTGGCGAGGATGACTTTGATTTTCAACAAGTTCATGGAGCATGCTTCTAAAATGATACTATTTCTGAAGTCAATTTTACAGGTAATTTCTGTTTTAAGTGGCGAAAATAAAGTTAATATGGAGATGCATGTGGCTGAAGCAAAAAGTTGGAATAATTTGAAGATTTGAAAATTAGCTTAAAAAAATGTGTTTGTGTAAGCAAAGTCTGCAGTTCAATGGATAAAACTTTTATATAGATTTATTTCCTTCATGAGGATCAAGGATTTTTATATGAAACTGATGTCAATGCAAATTATTGGTACATGTGGTTTGTTTCAAAAAGCATCAGTGAGTGGTTATCGAAGGTTTTAAGTTTCCAGAATGGTATGTTCAAGTAGTCTGTTTGAAGATAAATTAGTCACTAAAAGAAGCAGGCCAATCTTTACTCCAATGTAGAGCATCATTAAGCCCCATCTGCACATGACTCCAGTGAGTCTGTTGCCTCTATCAATTGTCGTGTTCACTGTTTATTGAAGGAGCCTCTGCTTTTATCTTATACCTTAAAGTTCAGTGGCTAACATTAAGCAACATTATACTTAGGGTGAAAGTAGTATCTGACACTATGGATAAGTTGTGTAAATCTTTTACCTTTTCTTCTTTCCAGTTGGGTCAAGGTATTTTGACAACTTTGGGTGACATAAACAGGTAGGCTGACCGCATCAGAGGTCAGAAGGGCTTATCAGTCCTTCCAGTTAATTAAATGTAAAAATGAGCTCTTTAAAAGAAGTAAAAAAAGAAACTTTAGGGGGTTTAAAAAGTTGAGTCATCAGCTATGCCTTCTGAAATGCCAAGTTTTTCAGCTCTGTGACTGTGTACTCCAGAACATTCATAAGTCAACCCTGTCTTTGTAATCTAATGCAGACTAGCACACAGGTGTAAGATGAGGACCCAACACAATTTTGTAAACAGGAGATGCCACATTTTAGAGAAAGAATAAATTTATCTATAATTTTTGTGTTTCTATGTATGCATTTTCACTAAAGTAGATATCTGTACATCTCATGTCAATTCTTACAGATATATATATGCGCATGTGAGTATGTAATACCAATCCATATTGAGATGTTCATTACTATATAAACCTCTGAACTGCCTTGGATGATAAGCATCCATCTTTGGTTTTGATTTTTGGATAGTTCTGACCTCCCTGAAGTATTGATGTTAAAGTTTTGATCTGCTTGTCCATTTGACAAAATATACGTATCAGTTTAAAGGCGTTATTCTGGAGCTAGTATCATATTAGACAGTCTGATTTGGAAATCTTAAATGTAAAAGGGGCTTATGAGAGTGGATCCTTAAGGTTGCAACATTTCGCTCAAAGTAAATTAAGTACTTACATACTATTTTTTATTGGCTGTTGAATTATGTGAATTTTAGTGGACTAGGAAATTTTAAACTGTGAAGCACATAAAGTTTTACATGTTGAGATGCGAGATTGCCACACTTACATAATTTACTTAAGTACCAATTGATTAGCAAGGTTACTTGGACTATTTAAAAGGGATTATGTGATTGATCAATTTTATTGGGTAAATATAGCTAAAATAATGTAATATGTAAGCAAGCAGCATAAAATGGATACTTTGACCATTAAAAACAAATCGCGTGAATAATCAATTATTAAGTAAGTTATTATGGTAAGAATAGTGTGACATGTAAAACAAACAGCAGAATAATTGATAGCTAGAGGACACTAAAATTGTAAACTACATACTTTAGTTATAACTTGAAGTTTATTGCTTAACCATTCTGTACATATCAAATATATTTTCGCCTTCTACAAATAAGTGAAAAACCCATTGCAGCATTAAAAACTGAATATTAGAAATGTTGCATGTAAAGGATAATTAAATACATGAAGGTTTTATTTATCAATAATAAAGCTGTATAAGAAATTTATGATATTGGCGTAATGATCAACAGGCATTACCATAATGAATCACATAAATACAAGAAAAATACTATATCCTAACATTAAAAGTTTAAAACTTGCACTGAGATCTTGCAATTTTAATTTAGAAAAGATAGTCGCCACAACGGAAAGAAGGCCAAGAGCGTTTTGGTTGTGATTTTGGCTTTGTTTTTCTGCTGGATTTTGAAGCAAAAATCAAATTTGTAAAACCAAGTGGAAACTGAAGTGGATGTTAGCATAATCATATCTACTTTTCTTCACCATTTATCATTTTGATGAGTTACTAACTTCAGTAATCCCTTGTTTTTAAATGTGTAAAAGTTGGTCTGCTGTATAAGTTGGAAGATTTTCCTACTCTGTTATCCTATATCCCTGAATAATAATGCTTGTATATTTTTCTAGTATTTGCATTTGTTTGTTACTTAAGGTAGAATTTGAATAGAAAGATATATTTTGTGAGGAATGTTTCATGAGTTAAAACATACAGTTAGGTAATTTTATTATTGGAAGATGATGTAGAGGAATCCAACACAATGAAACATTAATTTAACGTTAAATTATATAACTATTACAGTAATAACTAGTACTTTTACTTGTTAACTATTAATTAGTTTCTCAAATTTGGTTTTATAATACATCAAGATCAAAATAACAATTACAATTATTGTCTTTATCCTCTGACCTTGTTGAGTGAAGAGATCATTTTTATGTTAGATTCTTATACAACAACTAGACTAATTTGATCGATAATTTCACTAAGACTGAGTAGCCAAAATAAGTACTTCCAGATTTCTTCAAGACTCTGAATATTAAGTAATTTGGAAAACTGACAAGATTTTCAGTTTATTTAGTGAGAAGAAAAATATGTATTCTGCATTATTTGCTGATTAATACTCTACTATACAGGTATCTTTGTTAACATGGGAAGATGGGAGCCCGCAACCAGGCCTTGATTATTCAATTAATATTGATCCTTTGTCTGCTGTTGTTAGAAATCCTTTCTCAGAGAAGAAGTGGAAGAAATTCCAACTATCAAGCATATTTGGCAGCTCTACTGCTGCAATAAAATTGCATGTCCTGGACTTGAACGTGGATCAGGGTGGAACTAGATTTGTTGATCGATGGCTAGTGGTGCTCAGCATGGGTTCTGGTCAAACAAGAAATATGGCACTGGATAGGTATGTGAGGGAATGAGGCAAATAATAATTCTATTTTTACTAAAATATGACTATTCAAACATGTATTAAGTTCAGCTATTTTGCCGATGTGCATGTGACAGCAAAAATTAAGCTTTCTTAATGAGTGTCTGAACAAACTGTGGAAGACAATTAAGTATTGACTAACAACGTGTTGCTTGATTGCATCTTTGTTTACCTATCTGCTTTCCATTTGACTCTTGCGCCTTGATTGATTTTACTAACACTATTCTTCTGAAATGTTGAACATAAGGAAACTATTGAGTTTGGAAAATGAACATTTTGTGCGATTCTGACCTTTAAGGCCTTTTAGCATGAAGTGTTCGCCATAGGAACGCATGTCTATTTTCTATTAAGGAGACAGCAGACCTTTTTAACATCACTTACTGCCATAACTTTTTCTGCTGTAGAGATGCTTGTTTATTTTAGTGTCTGTTGTGACTGTGTGGCTCGATTTTGGTGAAATATGAGATGCCTCCATGGGATCTTGTTTTTTTCCTATTGTCACATCATATATCTGAATTGCTAATTTTTCATTCTACTTTCAATGATCAAACATGATTTTTTCAGATTTCTTGTGTTATCTTATAATAGGATTATTCTTTTAAAGGTATATGTTCTGTTTGCATGACAAGTCTTGACATCTACACTTCTAAATATTTTATCTATGGGATTTGAGTCTACTGAATGCCTGGAGAGTTGATTAGTAAATCAAAGCGTCCATCTGGATCGGTTAAAGTTATCTTTTGACTAAAACTAGGATAATATATTGTAGAACCGAGCAGATATATAGAAGTAGTCAAAGGCTAGGGCTTTATATGTTCCTAAAACATTCTTTGAATATCTGAACCACGGTTGGTAATTCAGCAGGCCTCGTGTCATGCAACTGCTGACTTCAGAGACATAGCAAGCTGGTGATTTTTGAACTCTTGTGGATCTTTCTCAAAATTAATACTTTCTCTTGCACAATAGTTATGTTAACAGACTAATATTCTTTCGTATGCGCAGGCGGTATCTTGCGTACAACCTGACACCTGTTGCTGGAGTTGCTGCACATATATCACGAAATGGCCATCCTGCTGAAAATCATGCATCAAACACCATCATGTCCCCTCTTCCTTTATCAAGCATTATAAACATACCAGTGACTGTGGTGGGATCTTTCCTTGTGCGCCATAATCGGGGTCGCTATCTTTTTAGATGCCAAGATAGCGAAGGTGCAATGGAGTTACGATCTGATGCTGGAAGTCAGTTAATAGAAGCTTGGAACAGAGAACTGATGTCTTGTGTTTGTGACTCTTATATTAAATTGATCCTTGAGATGCAAAAGTTACAGAGAGAACCACTGACTTCTGTTCTTGAGCCAAATTTATGTCGTTCAGTTAGTGCAATTTTGAGTGCTTACAGGGATGAAATATACTCATTTTGGCCTAGATCGGGCTGTAATGCCCTGGTCAAGCAACCTATAGATGATAAAGATGGTAAAGATTCAACTTCCATGAAGCCTCTTAAGGCTGACTGGGAATGTCTAATTGAACAAGTAATAAGGCCATTGTATGCCCGTCTTGTTGAGCTTCCTGTTTGGAAGCTTTATTCTGGAAGTTTAGTTAAGGCTACAGATGGTATGTTTCTTTCACAGCCTGGGAGTGGAGTAGGTGACAACTTGCTACCAGCAACTGTTTGTGCTTTTGTCAAGGAACATTATCCTGTTTTTTCAGTCCCATGGGAACTAGTTACAGAAATTCAGGCTGTGGGTGTTGCAGTAAGAGAAATCAAGCCTAGGATGGTCCGTGACCTTCTTCGAGCTTCTTCATCATTTATGGGTAGTTGGTCTATTGATACCTATATAGACGTCCTTGAATACTGCTTATCTGATATCCAGCTTGCTGGGTCATCTGGATCCAATGAACTCCCAAGGGACTCTACTCCTGACTTTGGTTCTTTAAGCAAAGATGAAGATAGCCATTCCTTTGCTTTATCAGCTGCGGAGTCGCGCAGGCGTGGCATCTCTTCGCCTGCTTCAGTCAGTTCTGGAGGAGATGCTATTGACATGATGACAACCTTAGGGAAGGCTCTATTTTATTTTGGTCGGGGAGTTGTGGAAGATATAAGCAGGGCAGGAGGATCTTTGTCTTACAGGCAGCATTCGATTGGAATTACCAGTTATGAGCCTTTTGGCTTCCGTACCAGTGAGGAGGAGAAGGTTTTTCACATAGCTTCTGACATCAAAGGCTTACCCTTTCCCACTGCAAAAAATAGTCTGGTCAAATTGGGTTTTGCTGAAGTATGGGTTGGAAACAAAGAAGAACAATCTCTGATTACCTCTTTAGCAGGAAAATTCATCCATCCAGAAGTGCTGGAGAGACCAGTCCTGCAAAATATTTTTTCCAATTGCTATATTCAATCGTTCCTGAAACTCCAAGCTTTCTCTCTTCGCTTGCTTGCTAGCCACATGAGATTTGTTTTTCATGAAAACTGGGCAAATCATGTAATTAACTCGAAAAATGCTCCCTGGTTTTCATGGGAGAAAAGTGGAAGCTCTGGTAGTGAAGCAGGTCCTTCTTCTGAGTGGATTAGACTTTTCTGGAAGATTTTCAGCGCCTCATCAGAAGAAATTTCTCTATTTTCTGATTGGCCCCTTATTCCTGCTTTTCTTGGTCGCCCAATCTTATGTCGCGTGAAAGAACGTCATCTTGTCTTTGTTCCTCCCCCCATTAGGGATTTGGATTCCATTAATGCTAATTCTGAAGTGGGTGTGTCTGAAGTTAGTCAATCTGAGCTTTCTTCAGAGTCTCGTGAGGTTCAAGCATACTTGATCTCCTTTAAAGTTATACAAGAAAAGTATCCTTGGTTGTTTTCATTGCTTAATCAGTACAATATTCCTGTTTTTGATGTTAATTACATGGATTGTGCTTTTCCATCGAAGTGTTTGCCAGCAGATGGGCAGTCATTAGGGCAAATCATTGCGTCCAAGCTTGTAGCGGCTAAACAAGCTGGATATTTTCCTCAACTTTCGTCCTTTTCATTTTCAGACCGGGACCAGCTCTTCAGTTTATTTGCTTCTGATTTCTCTTCCCATAGCTCTGGTTATGGGAGAGAAGAACTTGAAGTGCTACGTGATCTTCCTATTTATAGAACAGTTCTCGGGACATATACCCAATTGGAAAGTCAGGATGTTTGCATGATCTCTTCAAACACATTCCTCAAGCCATCTGATAGTAGATGTCTTTCTTACTCCACCAATTCTACTGAAATTTCTTTACTTCGAGCCCTTGGAATCCCTGAATTGCATGATCAACAGATTCTTGTAAAATTTGGATTGCCTGGATTTGAACATAAACCTCAACTTGAGCAGGAGGATATCTTGATATACCTGTGCACGAACTGGAAAGATCTCCAATTGGATTCATCTGTGATTGAGGTGCTTAAAGATACTAACTTTGTCCGAACAGCTGATGAACAGTCTGAAAAACTGTGTAAACCGAAAGATCTATTTGACCCTGGTGATGCTTTATTGACGTCTGTATTTTCTGGAGTGAGGAGCAAATTCCCAGGAGAGAGATTCATTGCTGATACATGGCTTCAGATTTTGAGGAAAACGGGTCTCAGAACTTCGGCTGAAGCAGATGTTATTCTTGAGTGTGCTAGGAGAGTAGAATATCTTGGTGGTGAATGTATGAAGCAGGTGGGGATTCTTGATGAACTGAACGTTTGGAATTCACAGAATGAAGTATCCTTTGAAGTTTGGGTGTTGGCTGAAACTTTGGTCAAAACAATTTTCTCTAACTTTGCTGTACTTTATGGAAACAACTTCTGCAATGTCCTAGGCAAGATTGCTTGTGTTCCTGCTGAAAAGGGATTTCCAAACATAGGTGGCAGAAGAAGTGGGAACAGAGTGCTTTGTTCCTATGCTGAAGCTATAGTGATGAAGGATTGGCCTCTTGCATGGAGCTGTGCACCGATACTTTCAGTACAGAGTGTCGTACCCCCGGAGTATGCTTGGGGACCTCTGCATTTGTCAAGTCCGCCAGCCTTTTCAACTGTACTCAAGCACCTTCAGGTAAGGCTACATTTTGATATTTTGGTTTGAAGCTTCGACACACTTTAAATTGGCATATGATACATACTCTACAGGTTATTGGAAGAAATGGTGGTGAGGACACTCTTGCTCATTGGCCTGCTGTATCAGGTATCAAGACCATCGATGAAGCTTCCCTTGAGGTGTTGAAGTATCTGGACAAAGTCTGGGGCTCCCTCTCTTCTTCAGGTAATCTAGTTTTGTGTTAAGACTTCCAGGTAGATGTTAATTATGCATGTGAGTGTATGACGAGCATGACTCTTCTCCTCTTTTTTTTTTTTTTTTTTTCTTTTTCAGTTTAGTTTTATGGAATCTTGTAAGCAGTTATCATTTTAGGTCTTTGTTATTTCAGGGAACTAGTGAAGACTTGATTGCTGTCCTTTTACTTTCTTGATGTTTTAGAATTATTCACTGTCCGAATATATTTCTAGCTTAGAGATATTTCTGTGGTTTTACTAATTTGTCACGAGCATACCTTGAATGCCCTTAAAAAGAGATAACATTTCACATATTTGTTTTTAGATACCTGCTAAATCTATTCCGTGCAGTCTATGGGCATTGTATGTGTTAAAATGTTCATTTGATTATTGTTTCTGTCCCAATTAATTTAGTATGTTCACCTCAAATTTATTGATAGGATCGGGGTTTAATCCTATATCAAACATAAAGGAAATTTATTCTACAAAAATTAATATAGATATAGTGGGCCGTGTATGTTTTCTAGGATTGATTTCTTATATGGCAACTAATAGTTCGCTGGTGTAAGACAATATGAGAAGGAAAAAATGATAGATCTTTTTATCAAGCATGTGACAGATTTCTGTATTTGTGATGAATATAAGTTAAGCTTGTTGTATTATATCATTATATCCTTGTATATTCTTCCTTCTTTTTAATAACCTTCCTAACATCCAGTATACATGGGCCTGCAGTTTGCCAAACCACCATGAAACTAGGGCCAATATAGGTTGCGTGGTTAGCTATTTAGAGAGTTGGAAAAATTATTATTCCTTATACTTGGCCTAGTTAGGAACATTCCTCCAGGGATGTTTCAGGATCCTAATCTGTCAATATTCCTCCTGTTGTATTGAAAATAGATAAGCATTTGACCCTCTTTTTCTGTGTGGAAGATGCAAAGACTTTCCGTCAGTTAAATCAGTAGTCAACCCTTGAGACATATCTATTAAGTTTATTTTCCGGTGTTCTAACTCTTCCTTTGTATTTTTCTTCTTCTTCTGTCTCCCATTATCTAATTCCCTTGTTTTTCACTAAGAAAATTATTATCTGTAAGTCAAAATTTGAGGCAGGTGTTTGGATCTATTCCGCCACTTCACAGGTTATCTGTATTAATAATTGGCGATATCTTATTCTCTTCTAGAGTCAATGTTTTGATTGCTAGGCTTTGAATGCCAGTACTTGTTAATTTTGTTTCCTAATTGGTCTAGTTTATTATGTTTCTAGATTATAGGTAAGAAAGGACAGATGGAACACTAAAAAAGCACATTAGTGATTTTGATGCCACATTGTCATGATTGTACCTGGCACGCGTCCAACTAGTTATGGTCATTAGTGAGCATGGGATAGAGCACAATGTTGCTTGTTTGATTGTCTCTAAAACTTTTCCATGAAAATCTCCAAATTTTATAGTCAGAGAAATGAGGATGTAGAACCACGTCTAGTGAGGTTAATGTTAATACATGGGAGATCGTGCTTGACTTAGGTGCTCATGTAATTTCATATCTTATTCAAGATTTTTAATAGCTAGAAAATTAGGTCCATCAAGTTAGTTCTGTTGTTGGGACTGACTTGACTAGTGTAATTACTTCACTCGTGGGAGGATGGCCAAATAAGTGATGTGAACTAATTGCACTGTCTGTGCTCTGGTGAGGCAAACATCAGGACTTTGAGTATGTGCAAGATATTTGATTTTTGTAAATTTTATTTGCTTTCTTTGCTTTTTGATTTAGTCAAGTTTCCGTAATCATTATTGCTGCACTGTCAGACATAACAAAGCTGCAGCAAGTGGCCTTCTTGCCGGCCGCTAATGGTACTCGTTTGGTGAAGGCAAACTCTCTTTTTGCTCGTTTGACAGTAAATCTGTCTCCATTTGCATTTGAGCTCCCTTCTGCATATCTCCCTTATGTGAAGATTCTTGGAGATTTGGGCCTTCAGGAATCACTATCTGTTGCGTCTGCAAGGAATCTTCTATCGGATCTGCAAAGACTTTGTGGTTATCAGCATCTAAATCCAAATGAATTCCGCGCTGTTGTTGAAATTTTACATTTTATTTGTGATGAGAAGAACAGTTCGAGCATCTCCAACTGGGATTCTGAAGCAATAGTTCCTGATGATGGCTGCAGGCTAGTCCATGCAAAATCATGTGTATATATAGATTCTCGTGGTTCACATTATGTCAAATATATCGATACTTCCAGGCTGAGATTTGTTCACCAAGATCTTTCTGAGAGAGTGTGTGAGGCCCTTGGTATCAAAAAGCTCTCTGATGTCGTGAAAGAGGTAGTCAACTTCCTAGAAGTTTTAACTTTCATACATTTGTGAATTATAGAAAGTATAAATCTCACCTATGATATTGGATTTCACTTATTCGTAGGAACTGGACCACAGCGAAGGTTTATGCAATCTGGAACATATTGGTTCTGTTTCACTTGCTGCCATTAGACAAAAGTTAATGAGCGAATCATTTCAAGCAGCAGTCTGCAGAGTATTGACTAGCATAGTTAGCACCAATCCTGTATTGGGTATGCCAGTCATGGAGAAGGTCCAAAAATCATTGGTGTCTATTGCAGAAAAATTGAAGTTTGTCCAATGTCTATACACTCGTTTCTTGTTGCTTCCAAAATCACTGAACATTACCCGTATTGCCAGGAACTCCATTCTTCCTGAGTGGGAGGACATATCCAAAAATAGGGCCCTTTACTTCATAGATCAGCCAAAAACTTGCATCTTAATTGCTGAACCACCAAAGTACATAGCAGTTACTGATGTAATTGCTGCTGCAGTAAGTCAAATTTTGGACTCACCAGTCCCATTACCAATCGGATCTCTGTTTCTTTGTCCTGAGTACACTGAGACTGTACTCCTTGATGTGCTGAAACTTTGTTCTTACACAAGAGACACTGAGTTCGGCGGTGGAACTGACACTTTGCTAGGCAAGGAGATCTTGCCCCATGATGCTATTCAAGTGCAATTCCACCCTTTAAGACCTTTCTATAAAGGAGAGATAGTGGCTTGGAGGTCTTCAAATGGAGAAAGGTTGAAGTACGGCAGGGTTCCAGAGAATGTTAAGCCATCGGCAGGGCAACCACTTTATAGATTTATGTTGGAAATTTCACCAGGAACGACTGAGCTTGTTCTTTCCTCAAACATTTTCTCATTCAAGAATATTTTGTATGGCAATGAAGATTCAGCGGCTACCACACTGGAGGGAGATAATGTGGTCAATGAAAACACAAGACCTGAAACTTCTGGAGGGGTCAGGTCGAGGCCCTCTCAGGTATTTTTCTTGTTAACCTGTTTTATTGGTACTGTGATAAGTTTCTTAATCCATAACTTTGAGCTATTCTGAGCGGAACTAATGTGAAGTGTTGTGAGTGCTGCTGTAGAGTATTAGCATCTATTATGTGTAATATGTCAATCCCAATTGGTATTCTTTATTCATCGAATAACAATAAAATCTGCTGGTACTCAAAAGGAGGGAAAAGGTAAAAGAAAAAAAAAAAAAAGAGGTTACTCAATCCAGCCTCGTAAGAAAAGGAAACAAAGAGGTCGTGAATCCAGTCCTGTAGAATTCATCCGACCACTAGAGCATTTTCGGTCCAAAATCTATAGAAGTCACTGTTTCATCATGAAACTTTCCTCATTGTATTGGCTAATCGTTCTAACATAGATTTAAATTAACCTGCTCTGTCAGAATGCAAAGGGATGGAGAATGTGTCCTTTCTAGGTCTGAGTTTGAAGACATGAATGCTCTCAACCGCAATTACCTTCTTTATTCCTTGGAAATTCACAAAAGTAAACATAGACTAAGAAATAATACCTCTACCCACTGAAAATTTGCTTCTAGGGCTTAGTTTTGTGGTTGGTTCTTGTTATGATTAAGGATCTAAGAAGTGGATGTGTATTATCAAAATTGTTTCTATAAAGCTTTTGATTATCTTTAACATTTATAACACAAAATTGTTTTCTATCTTAATATTTTTTATAAATATATTTTCATTTCTAAATTTTCAAAATTAATTGATTTTAAGCTAATTGTTAGTTGTTCCATAACTAACTTAAATTGAATAAACCCTTATTCTAAAAAATAATTATATTTTGTATCATGATTATGTAAATTATATTCAATATAGACTATATATGTATTTTAAATTTGATTATTTGTTGTATTATCGTATATAATATTCTTCAGCGTCTTACTTCAGCGCATGTCATCTTATTTGGGGGGTGGGGTGGACAGGGCATTAGATGGTGTATTTTGGTTTCAAATTGCAGTTTAAATTATATATTTTAAATTTGGTTCCATAATATTTTATTGACATTGATCAAATTGATCCTTTTCTTTTGCTATTTAAGTAGAATATCTAATACTTGCAACGTTGTTTTCCTATAATTACATCTAAGTATAGTATGAGGTATTAGGGCTACTCAATAGTTTTTTGGTTTATAACTAATTTTTATTGTTACTTAAAAACTTCATTTTACTAAATGTATGGATGTCTTTTTTTTATAAATAGGAATAAATAGTTGTAGATTCACACTTTTATATATAAAATATAGAATATAGATTATAGATTTAACAATACCTTTGTAGCAAACCTATAACTCCAATTTCCCATTTTGGACATTCCAAAATAAGGTCCCATCTCTTAAAATGGAAACTCTTTTTTCGTAAAAAATCCTTTCATTCAAGGAATGATGCAGCATATTGAATCATCAGACGCTACTTTAAGGGTGATCATTTAATATATAATAATATTTTATTTTATAGCCTGATAAGAACTTTGGATTCAAAAGCTTTATTTTGGGAGAGGGGGTTCACTTAAACATGCACAAACTTTTGCTACTTTTTTGTTAAGGTTGACTTTCATAATCCTTTTATTACTTCTTTTGAGGTTGGAAGAAAAGTTCTCGATTTTTTCTCTGACACTTTTTCTCCATATATTTCTTTGTTGAAAGTGATGCGATTGACATAGCAAATAGTATAACAGGCTTTTCTGGAATGGTGCAGCCAAAGTGATTAGGAGCATTCACAGGAACTACTTGCACCTAATTTTACACTAACGCTGTGGAAAAGCTATCACTCCTATTTTCCTTTATGGACATATTTCATAAAAGAGGAACTCCTTTTTGCCAAAATTTCCACTCATTTCAAGTAATGATGGGATGGCATGGATTCTCAAACCACTACTTTAAGGGCAATAATGTAAACATACACTAAATCTTGCAATTCTTGTCAGAAATTTGTAATAAAATCCAGTGGGAGTTTTGATATTGGGGAGGGACTAAAAAGTAATTCAAAAAGTATTTGAATTTCTAAATGAGGTGATATTTATTCTCTCTTAGCCTTACAATTCATATCAATTACTGAAATACTTCATGCCACAAATTGAATGATCCCATTACTTTCTAGCATGTTGACAAATAATTCTAATTCCCTAAAATGAAAATATTCTTTTCAAAAGTAACATTCTAAAACAATGATGTTGTGCCGCAAATTCTCCACCATTCAACTTGTAAACAACTATTAAGAACCCACAAATTTGAAGTCTTCCTTGAACTTCATGCTAATTCAAGTCGGGAAGTTTAATATGGACGGAGCTACTACTGTAATGTGTCTTTGTTGTTTTATGAATTGTTGATTAAATTTTAAGATGACATTAACATTCAAAGTTTTTCATGTGATACTTGTGTCCCAACTTGTACCCATTTTGAATGGGAACACAGCTCTAAGTAAGTGAAAAGGTGAAGTATCTTAACTTCTACCTTAAAAAGCAGTGTTTAGAGTTGATTGTATCATATCATTACTTTAAGTACGATGGTACACTTGAAAGGAAATGGCAACTTGTACACAACATTTAATTTGAGATGGAGGAATTAAAGTATCTTCAGTGTAAATGTCTCCAATAATTTCACAAAAGAGAATCAGTTTGAAATATAAACTTCTCTAATAAAAAACTTATTACTTCCATGTTTAATTCACTCTTTGTTAACATATGGAGATGAATTGTACAAAAACATAAAAATGATTTAAATAAATTAAAATGCAGTACAGTCTTGACTATATCGCATAGGCATTTGACTATTAGGTCATATGCGTGCATGACGTTGGTTCTTCAATGGGTAAATAAACCTTTGAATAGCAACCAAATAGTACAATGTAGTTGAAGTTCTTTGCATCTGAAAGCCGTCAGTACTGCACCTTAAATCATTTGTTGTACTTCCGGGGCTTGTTACCGTTCTGGATGAAATAAAATGGATAGAATATTCCTTGAGTTGAAACCAAAAAGTACACTGTAGAATTGTTTTGTAGTCCTTTGCAACTGAAAGTCTTTAGCGCTGCACCTTAAATCATTTCGTGTACTACTTGTACTTCCAGGGCTTGTACCTTTTTGGATGAGATGAATTGTGACAGACATGGATGAAGGATGTGATGATTTTATCTAGTAACATGTTTACCTCATATGATCATTCAAACGATATTAGAGCATCTTTTCATATTGTTTTTACTTGCATGGATTAGAAGATGAGATAGAGAGTGTAGTGCCCAAGCACTCGCGGTCAAAATTCTTCTTTCCTTTCTTATGTCATGTTTCCTTTTCGCTTCTACTTTTCTTCTTCAGGTTACTTCTCTCTTGCTTCTATTTTGCTCTTAATTTCTTTTTTTTTTTTTTTGTTAATGTTTCTTAGTTTTCCTGTTTCGTCTTATCTTCTTCACTTTCTTCTCTGTGTCATTTAGCCACTCTTTATTATTCATTCTCTCTTACACCACCACCACCTAAGCAACTTTCGTGCTCAACAGCTGCCCAGCAGTACCACCAACGACCCCGTCTTTGCATGTTTATTTCTTTTCTTTTTTCTCTTTTGATTTCCTTTTTTTCTTTTCCCCTTTGTCCCCTTCTATCATTTTTTCTCAATTTTCTTATCTCATCTGAAACACAGTGGAGCTGCTGCCACTGCCCTGCTTCCAACCTTCTTTTAATTTTATTTCTCTTTATGTTTTCCTTGTTTCATTTCTCTTGTAACCAGGAAGAGCTGCAATTTGACTTTGGATTCAATTACTGCATTTAGAAAATAATGAGAGAAACACAAATAGCAGTGACATATGCAGTAATTCTTTTTTATCTTCAGTAATTTTGAAGGAAATGCAAGAAAAGTGAGTGGAGATTATTTGATCTCAGACAGTATTAGGTTTGGTGGATATGTATTTTCGTGTACTGCAAGGACAAAGATAATTTTTTAATTATAGCAACTTCTCTTTTTTTCTTTATTCCCCCTGTTTTCTTGGCTGACTTGATTGATGAATCAACCTTAGAGGGCAAGATTCTTTATCAAAAAGTTTGCTGCTTCATGCCCGCTTTGAGAAGAAGTATATGCTTCATTCCTTCAAATTGACAATGGAATGGGTCTGATAAGATAGTATATCACTTCAATCAATGGATGTAAACAAGCTCCCATTGTTCTCACTGTCTAGTTACCATTGAGCTTCTACACTTCCTTCAGTATTTATCTTTCTAACCACCATAACAACTTAAAAAGTTTGTTGTAACTCCATTGTTGCTTACTGATGTGCATTTTATGGGAAAAAATGTGAATCTTTGGCATGCTTTGTGGACTAAGGCAACCATGGTGATGGTTGATAAATTATACACAACTATAAATTCATTTGGTAATTTCTGAGAACCTAAGAGAACTTTGAGCTAAGCTAGGATGAGACTTTTGCTGCTATATGAGTTGATTTTTGTGAATCCTAAGAGATGTGGCTGCAGCATTTCACAAATCGACCTCTATGTGTCATTCAAACTTTGTGAAAGTGTTATTCGAGAAGGACTCATCTCCCAGTCACGCATCTCTTTCAAATGCATGTCTCGTTGTTTAATTCATTATTATAGAATAACCCATATTTTATTTTCATTGTTAATGTTATTTCTCTGTCGGCTTCTAGCAATTGTGCTTCTAATTAGATGCTGCTTAAAGATATCTGAGTCATGACCTTTTTTCATTGGCAGCCGGAGCCAGTGCAAGACCTCCAGCATGGCCGAGTATCAGCTGCAGAATTGGTCCAGGCAGTTCACGAGATGCTTTCTTCAGCTGGCATCAATATGGACATAGAAAAGCAGTCGCTATTGCAAACAACATTGACACTGCAAGAACAACTGAAGGAATCTCAGGCTGCATTGCTGCTGGAACAGGTCTTTATCTATACTGTGTGCACTATAATGTGTTTTTGAGGAAATGAAAAAGAGCCCTTGTAAAATATGCCCCAAATCCCGAAAGACCAGTCATAAATATTAATATTTTGGGATATCTATATACAACTTCTAAATTAAGTCCGAAAATTATATACTGTTGATGTTTGACTAGAAAATTGGATCTGGAGTTTATTGCCTCAGAGCCTTATGCTTCCAGAAATACGAAAGATTAGGGTAAATTATATCTATGGTTAAATACACTTTGTCCCCCTGGACTATTTTTGATGTAACATTTACCCTCCTAAACCAACAAATGTAGCACTTTCCCCCCAAAACTAAATATTTGGACAATATTGCCTTATATTATATATGTATATTTTGAATTCTAAGGATTTCTTTTTTCTTATTTAACAATTTTGCATTTAAAGTGTGAATAAAATTTTCTGAATTGGAAAAAATATATTTTGATTATAATAAAGTAAATATAATTAATAATTTAAAGGTTCAAATTTTATTACATTTTACAGACTCAAAGTTAAGTAATGAATGAGCACAGAAAATACACAAAAGACTTTCAAGTAAAAGATTTTATAATTTGATAATGAAATTAAGTTATTAACTATTTAATTTTATAAAAATGAGTAATTACATATCCATTTTTTAAATATATTTTCATTAAAAATATGATAAAATTAAATTTATTCCTTTTTTTTTTCCTAAAAGTGTTTAACTTTTGGTTAAGCATATATATTGTCAATTTCTTTTCAAAAGTATATATGAGTTGTTGGGATATTATATTTTGTTATGTATCTATTATATATATTAACTTATTACTCCACTTTTAATTTAAATTCTTCGCTTATTAAAAATTCTTTTTTGTTAGAAAATACTTTGTTCATGATTTAATGTGCAAATATTAAAATATATTGTGAATAATATAATGGGATAAAATTATTCAAGGCATGAGAGACAATTTTGTCCAACCAGGAGGTAAGTGTTACGTTTGTTAGTTTATGGGGGTAAATGTCACATCACGAATAGTTCAGAGGGGCAAAGTGTATTTAACCCTTATATCTATATCATTTGAGGTTTGTTGCAATTAAAGAAAACTTCTCCTTAGTAGTAAATTACTTTATACCCCTTGAGATTTTCTCTCTCTTTCATTTACCCCATTAAGCTAGGGTTCTGGCAAAAATTCCTGAAGTTTTGGTTTTCTCGTTTAGTCAGCTGGAATTTTTTGATGACCTGAATTTAAGCAATTTTTATGGACAAAAATGCCTTTTGGGCTTACTTGTAAGTTCCTTTCACAGGCAGAAAGAGGTATATGTAATTGTTAAACAATACATGGGATGATTTTGTATTGTTTTTAACGATCCATATTCGTGTTGATATAAATTAATGGCCCATGTCTCATTCGATTAGATGCACACATATATTTATGTAAAAAATGTGTAAGGAATAAAAATATATAACATATCTGTGAACATCTATACAACATAAAGAATATACTGTATTTGTTTATTCATATATATGAATTATATATAACTTTAAAACGTATCGATTGTATAAAATATAACAATGTAAAAATAATTTTTAGCTTTACTCATATATATAATATCAAATGCAAAAATTTATGAAAATATTAATACATATGATATGTTCGGATATAGATACAATATAGAAAGTATAGTATATATGCAGATAAACATACATATACATATATATTCTAATACTTTTTATATACTGTATAACAAACATAACTGTATATTTATATATAACTATTAAATCTATTTTTATACTAGATATATAAATATGTTTTGGATTTATTTTTTACATTAGACATAAACATATGCTTTATTTAATTATTTTTCAAATCTTAATTGTGATTTAAATTAAAAAGAGTTTAATTTTGTTCATCAAATTTAGGCTGTTATAAACATTATAAATGCTCCTTTTATCTTTTTTTTTTAACAAATATACCGTTATGAGTAGGCTCACATTTAACTCAGGAGGGCATTTTCATCACTCAAATATTATTTAATGTTGTAGAACTTTTCAGTTGAGTGTGTAATGTTTTATAAACTTTAGGGGGTGATTAGGTTTTTTATAATTACACATTTAACTCAGGAGGGCATTTTCATCACTCAAATATTATTTAATGTTGTAGAACTTTTCAGTTGAGTGTGTAATGTTTTATAAACTTTAGGGGGTGATTAGGTTTTTTATAGTTACAATTTACGACAAACCTTTAAGATGTATAGATTTAATTCACCCAAAATATTGATAGCAACATCGATTTTAGGAGGTCATTGGAGGTACATAGGAGTGATTATTGTGTATATTTATCATAATCTTGCTGTTCATGGACTATACGGATGAAACTCTGGTTTTTTATAGAAAGTGTGGTCCTTTCTCTTTTCCATATATAATTGTACCCCGAAGGATTAAGCTGTATTGGTAGTTTTTGCACTTCATCTGTTCAATACATGAACCACCATATGACGGCTGAAGTGCCCAATGTTGGACACCGGAGATATCTACATTGTTAGGCATTCACCTGAATATATGATCATTACAGATTTTTGACAGAAATTTAAGATTTTGATGTGCTTAATTTAATATGATCACTAGATATGAATTTACGTTTTATATATCACAAGTATATTGTTATGTCTGTAATCTCAAGATTTTCCACTTATTCAACCCTCGCAGATCTTAGCTACACTTTAGATAGCAGAAAAGAGAAGTTATAAATAAATAAAAGTGAATTTCATTATTTGTTCTGAACAGGAAAAGTCTGATATGGCTGCAAAGGAAGCTGATACAGCAAAAGCAGCATGGTCTTGCCGAGTCTGTTTAAATAATGAAGTTGATGTCACTTTAATTCCCTGTGGTCATGTACTGTGTCGGAGATGCTCAGCTGCAGTTTCAAGGTGCCCATTCTGTCGACTCCAAGTATCAAAAACAATGAGAATATTTCGGCCTTGATCACTGTTTTATTGAGTTATCTTCACCAGGTACTGGGTTATCCTTTTCTTCACAGGAGTTATTTAGTTTTCTTGTGGTTGCATCTGGTCTTGGGAAGTTTGTACATATGAACTGTTTAATTCACCTGGCTTATATGGAGGTGGACAAACCAATTCTGGATTTTTACAATTTGGAGTATAGAGATCTAGTAGCTATTACTGATGATTGTATTGGAAGGAAATGTAGAACGGGCTGGATACTGTATAGTTTAATGGTTTTTTTGTGAATATCAAATTGTTTTCTCATGTATTCGGTTCTACTCTAGATTGAAGATTTTTTTATCATGTTTGCTAATATTCAGTTATCCTGGAGTTTGTCACTTCACTTATGTAGAGATATTACTGAACGAATTAGCGGAAGGTTGTGCGACCAAAGATGAAAAGTGGACATCACTGGACTACTGTGTACAGTATATACACATGAGCTCTATAGTTTTGCAGTTTGTTTTTAGAGGATAGTTTGAACATCGTTTTGTTTATGAAATGTCTGAACTACGAATTAGCAGAAGTAGCTGGAAATTTAAATTTCAAGGTTAATATAGTAATATCTGAATCCATAGAGCAGGAGGGCCTAAATCCCAATGTCAGTGGTTATACAGCTGACCTAGACATAAATTAGTAGAAACAGGGTCCAAGGAGCAAGTTACAGGGGGAAGGTGCTAGGTCTCTCCTTCAACCCATCAGCAGGTATCTCTGCAAATTGATCAATTATCCTACAAAAGCATAAAAGGCTGCGAGACAAGAATTCAAACAATCTATAGGATGTGTAAAGTTAGACTAACAAAATGAAAGACTGAATGCTGAAGATCTCTCACGAGACTGCTTAAAAAGCCTGAAGCACGTAGAAAATTCCGTGCAATTCGACAGACGCTCGTTGGAGGTCTATTCTTGTAATGTTGAATCTCCTTCAGTTTTTCCTTCCAGCAGCAATGTTTAATCTCAGTGAAGATGTTAATTACTCTTCTTGCTAGTCTGTTAGATATCACAGATTTCTCAGCGTTATTTCTCTTTCATATGGGATCGATTTCTGTTGGAAGTTAGTGATGTCTGGTTCTTGTGGGTGTTAAAACTTAGAGGAATGTTTTGCAGCCAAAATGCAGGTCTTTTACTCGTTTCATCGATGTCCACATTCCAGTAAGGTATGGGTTCATTACACAAATATGTTAACCACAGCAGTTTCTAACATAGATTGATTGCTGCTCTTCTACATGCGTGGGAATCTTTTGATGACTTATGATCCATGATAACTTTGCTTCCTATTAGTTCCAAGCTGAGGTGTTTACTGCTGGAAATGATGCTGTTCTAATTCAATGATGATGGTCCTTTGTGGAAAATGATCATTTCAGGTTCACATTTCAGTGGAGACAGAGTTACTGCAAGTGTTTTGATTTCATTAAGGAACATTTCAGAGCAGCGTAACGTGATATGGAGAAACTTGTTTTGAGTAGGTACAAATGGCAACAAGGGGGTAACCTAGGGTAGCCATTGGAGGAAAAGTAGTTTGCGATGACTTGGAAGATGCGATTTCTTGCATTTTCCAGAACATTGGTATCACGACTGTTGGATTGGATTTCTTATTTCAATTTATGTTACATCTTCTATTTCATTTTATATATACACATGGCGTCATCAATCTTATTTGAGGAAACATTTTATACATGTTACGTGTATATATGAAGAGAAGTAGAAAATGCAACAAAAATCACCATAGAAAATCCGACCAAAACTTGTATCAATTCCTCAGGATTTGTTACAAGAATGTCGAGGCTCACACATACTGTGTAAAGCAATTCTTGGCATGGCAATTTATCGCGGTGTTGTAGACCGGTCCAGGATCGATTTTGAATGATCCCTAATTGGGTTTATTTTTAAATTTAGATCTAACCTATTGGTCAGCCCGAATTAGGCTTGGTTGTGTTTGGGTTTTTGTTTTTATTTTTGTTTTTTTGTTATTGTGAAATTTAGAGTTTTTATTTGAACACTTATATTTGTTGTCTTATTAAATAAACGGAATAATTAAATTGAACTAAAAATTTATACAGAACAAATATTGTTAAGATTATATAATGGACTTAAATAAAAATTTGACTAATAAATTTATAATAATAAACTTGGTTAACAATCCCAAAAAAGAATTAAAATAAATTTTTTTAAAAAATAAACAAAGAGTATTAAAAAATTTAATATACCGAAATTAAAACTAGAACAATAAAAATAAAAGTTTTTAGAGTTTTTAAAGTATAAAAAATGTACTAGATAGTAAACTTAAAAAGATAAATAAAAAATTATTCTTGCAATGGTCCAAGTAGCATGCCCACTAGCCCATCCCAAGGTCAACCCAAGATTAGGTAATCCTTCGTTGCTGGACGGGCTGGTCCTAGTTATTGATACCTAGTTCGTTCAGGATCAGTTTGGTTCCAATCAAGTTTGGGCTAAACGAACCTACAATTTTATTGGGTGTGATTCTAGGTCGGATTAGATGGTTCCAGCTCGGCTCTCTATGCATCTTGAGGATAAAATACTAATCAACTAGTAGAATATGTCTTCAACATGTCTATTCGGTGATGAGAGTCTAAATAATCGCTAATTGATCATAAAGATTTCTTGTCCGTGTCGAATGGGATCCTCTATTCCCATCTCATATTTTATCTCCTTCAGCATTTTTAGATTAACGTCATGTGGAGAAACTTGCAATGGAAAAATGTTTATGAAATATAATGGGCAAGAGATGAATGACTCCCCTCCGCCTATGTTGACATTTTAGTTGAAATCAAGAAAGAATCCATGTTGTGTGGTAGATGAATGACTTCGACATTATATTCAGATCCAAAATTAGTTTACTTCAGCTGAAACTATTCTAGAGGCTCAGTGGAGGTTTAGCATTTTTATTATCACTAGTAAAATGCACGCATTGCACGTTACGTATAAAATATTTTTTAAAATATATATTACATTTATATAAAATATCATTAAAAAGTTAATAAATTATTAATATTTTATCTTTGTTATAGAAGATTATTAAAACGACAACTAAAATTTAATATATTCATTAGCTAATTTTAAGATGCTTTTAGTTGTAATATTAATATATTTTTCATAATATCTAGGAAATGGAAAAATGTGCTCTTAATTTTTCTAACATTAGATCTTTTTGTACTTGTTCATTCTTAGATCATGTTATGTATATTAATTCATTACATAGGCACAAATATATTTTATATCGTAAATATATGCGTGCATGACATGTGTACTTGTTTTATTAATTCTTCTTGCATTTGAACTGCCAAATTTCAGTGGTAGTTATCTATGTGTATTTGTATAGTTAAGTATGTTCCTGTGGTTCTAAATAAAATACTGATTTTCAATCTTCACTGGCTATCTCAAGAAAATACATCTTTATATTTTTTTAGAGGAATAAATAATTAAGCCTCTCCTTGCGTCTTTTGTCTAAAAATATTTAAAAAGTTTTAAAAAATAATTCAATTTATATAAAGGGTATTTTGGTCAGTTCACCCATAAGAAGGATAGAAATGGGTTATGTGTTAGACGGATACAAACCTTAGAGGGAATTTATAATTTTTGAAACAATGAGAGGGTGTTCGTAATTATGACAAACCTCAGGGGAGGTCATTGTAATTCACCCAACAAACTTTCCCATTCGATAGCCAACAAACTCTGCTATCCCTTTTGTCTTTTTTCGATGGGTAATTCATGTATATGAACGAAGAAGGCGCACTAACTCAGGTCCACGACGAGCGGATTTTCGCCATCCCCCACTTCATTCATGGTCAGGATGTTTTCTCAAATAACCACGAAAGAGAAACTTGTTATCAGAGATGCATGACAAAGAAACAAGAAAGACAAAAAATGAAGGAAACAAGAAAAGGATCAATAAACAAAAAACATGCAATATGAACAAAGGATCAAGGAAACAGAAGAGCTGCAGCCTCTACCTAGACCGCGTCACGATGACTGGCCGGAATGAGCAATGGAGCAAACGAAACCTAAAAGCCAATCCTCTCGGTGAAGAGACATGTCCTTCTATGCAGAGAGAGGATGGCTCTTAGTGGGGAGACTTTTGGGACATTTAACTGATAATTTTAAAGGTAAAAGAGTTACCATTCATAGTTTAGGGGTTATTTACAACTTGCCAAATAGTTTGAGGGGAAAGTATATTTAACCCTTTTTATTTATTAATCTTTATTTCATATTAAAAAAATGGTGTGATTTCAGTGACATGTAAAATTTCTTAATATAATGTGGCATTTTAATATCCTGGCTAGTGTAAAAGTAACTAAGTACGGTCAAGTTAATTGTACTTTTGGTTCCATACTTTTAGGCATTTTGCAAAAATAATCCCATACTTTTCGAAAATAACCATTCTTGGTTCCATATATTAAATATTTGTTGCAATTTTTATCTCGCCGTTAAAATTTGGGCGAAATTGCAAGTGATCATTAAGTAATCGGCTAGTTGAAGGGGAAAATTAGTCAAGTGGGTTTCGGAGGAAAAAAAACATCACATGCAATGTACATGCTATTAATGAATTTTAGGATAAATTGCATAAAATCCTTCTGTATTTTAAAAATTTAGCAAAAAACCCCCTATGTTAAAAAAATAGGCAAAAAAACCCCTGTGTTTTTTAAAATGTTGCATACTTTTCCCTTCCGTTAAATAAGCTTAACGGTGTTAAAATTTATGCTGAATTGCGCGTCATACCCTTCTTCTAACAGCCATAGATTTTTAAGTTTTAAAAAATCAACGGATCAGATCTTACATAAATTTAAATATCTTTTTTATTTATATATAATTTTTTTAAGAATATATAATTATATATATACACAATACATATTTGTGTATATATACAAATATATATATATATATTAACCAGCGGGACGGTCGCCGCCTATGTGAGCGGCGAAGCCGTCGCCGTCGCCATCGTCCGCGCACAAAAGGGGCGATGGCGACGTCGCCCATCGCCCCATTTGTCGTCGCCCTTTTTGTGTGCGGACGACGGCGACGTCGCCCCGTTCCGCCGCCCCAGTAGGGGCGACAGCTTGGTCTGGGCGAGGTCGCCCTAGATCTGGGTCGCCCAGATCCATGGCGACCGCTCCCTTGGGTTACTGTCGCACCCCAAGAGGGGCGACGCGATCAACCGCCCCAACAGGTGCGACGGGTCTATCTAGGGCGCAGTCGCCCTGGATCTCGGCGACGGCGCCCCCGCAACTTGGGCGACGACGGTCGCTCATAAAGAAGGGCGATCTTCGTCATCCAGGCCCGACGACGACATGGATGGCCGGCAGCGATGGGCTGACGGCGAGGCGACGGCCGGAGAAGAAGACACATTGTATTTTAATTAAAAAATTAATCATTTTTACTTATAATTTTAAAAAACATAAAAAATTAAAAGGTAGTAGTTTTTATAATATTTTATAGTAAATAATATAACTTAAAAATTTTGATATAATTTTTTGGTAGTTTGATTTGTATATTTAATAAATATAATTTATCAAATATATATATAATTTAGTTAATAACATATAATTATTATAAGTGACTTTTATTTATATTCATATAATTTTTTTTATTTAAAAAGTGAATTTTAGTTTACTATTTTTGTATTGTGATTTGTTAATTTAAAATTTTAACTTTTAAAAAAAATATATACAATTTAGGTATTTTATATTTAGTTAATATATTTTAAAAATAAATCCAATTAAATTAAATATATTAAAACTAATTAATAAATTATAGTAATCAATAATATATAATTAATTAAAATATATCTAAGCTAAAATATTGATTTTCTCTTATATATATCATATATAGGGGTAAAATAGACCTTTTGAAATATAAAATAATGTCAAAAGGTGTTAAAAAATAAACCCACTCACATTTTAGGCGTGTGGGGTGAACTCCCCGTTAATTTCTAACAGAGAGGGGGTATTTTGCTGCCTTTTTCATAACACGGGAGGTTTTTCGCTTATAAAAATAATATGGAGGTATTTCGTGCAATTTCATCATAACACAGGGGGGTGTTATGAAATTTACCCTGAATTTTAAGGGGATAAATAAAACTTAAACAAAGCTAAAATTCAAGATAAGAAAATTCCTAGTTTTTATGTCTAAAAGAAAACAACGTATGGTGTTGGGATTTGATTTGGGGAGAGGGGGGGGTTTCTTCTCTTGAAATTTACCTTATTTATTTATTTTTTTTTATTTTCTTGAAATTCAACGGGAGCATGTGCATTTAATATGACATTTTTCTCTTCAAAACCTCTTCCGCCAATTCTTTCCTCGACAGTTCAATTCACTCATCGGTCATATGTTTTGCACATAGTTAGTCCGTCTAAATTCTAATGGTGGGACTAAAAATACAATACATATTTAAGATATGATACCAAAAATTATTATTTGAAAAAATACAAAACTATTTCTACAAAAAGCCCTAAAGTATGGACCAAAAATGCAATTAATTCAAGCAAGGCGCAAAGTTGCAAACAGGTCTATAAGAGAATATTCCCGAATTTGGGCGCCTTTGAAAGTTCGAAATCCCAGAATTGAACTCGCTGCCGGAAACCCGGAGAAAGAGGGAAGGAAAAATGGCACATGCGGCAAGATTGAATCTACGAATGCAGAAGGAGCTGAAGCTACTGCTCACCGACCCACCTCCTGGCGCCTCTTTCCCTTCTCTTTCCGACGACTCTTCTGTCTCGTCCCTCACCTCCATCGATGCACGTATGCTCCCTATCTGTATACCTACATTAATAACTGAATAATAGTGTTTCCGTCTTTCAGAGAACGTATTCCGTTTGCTTTGCAGTGTTTCAAGGACCTGAGGGAACTGTGTACGCGGGTGGCGTGTTTAAAATCAAGATCCAAATACCCGGAAGGTATTCTTAGTTTTTGTTTTTTGTTTTAAATTTTTCTGTGTTCCCCTAAATGATGGCTTTATCCATATATGTCTTAAAGCTAGTAAGTTCTTCTTTTTCGTTATTTCTGCAATTGTTTGTGTCAAATTTGCATGTTTAATTTAATTGTCGGATGTGTTTTTACTTTTGCCATGAAGGTACCCGTTTCAGCCTCCAATTGTTACCTTCACTACGCCTATATACCATCCAAATATAGACACTGGGGGGCGCATTTGCTTGGATATCCTTAATCTTCCGCCTAAGGTTTGTGTGGTCCTATAATTACATATACAACCGACTATAGTTATTGCATTTTCTTTGCTGCAGTCATCAGTTGTTAAATAGAATATAGTACATCATGGGAATGTTTCATTAAGTTGTTGGTTTGAGATGATTGAAGATGCTTATCTGTGGAGCTTGATATCTTGTTGTACTTAGACATGAAAAGATGCATCTATGGTGATTTCCATTAAGATATTTGTTTTATCTCAGTTGGTTGCTTGAGAATGGTATGAAAAGCCTTCCCCGGTAGGCTCTTTTTACACTAGGAATGATCTGGTTGTATTAGTTTACTATCAATGTACAATGATGTCTGACCGGTGTGGTATTTCCGATTCTCCTCTTTTGTTTGGTTAAGTGGAATATTTCTTACAACTACCACTTGTTCACATTACTAGGCTGAAATTTGCACAACATATAAATATATACAAAGTAGAATGTAATATGTGTGTCTGTGTGTGTATGGCTGTACAAATTTACCTTTTATGTCTGTTATTTTACGAGCTTTAGTCGGATTGACCATTTATCAAGGTTGAGCAAGAATATGAGTTTTCTCACTTATCCTGGGATTCGGCAATCGCATGCCTAAGCAATCTCGTCTTAAGAAACGTCCAAGTGGAGGGAATATAAAAGTTGGAATGACCATTTCCTTGTGCCAAAAATGTCATGATAATTGTACGGAAAATGACTTTCCCCTGGCAATAGTTTAGCTAATATTCTGTAATCTATTTTTTTTATCTTATTCATTTGAGATTGTCATATTGTGGCTGTTATATATGTTTGATTCTCTCTCTCTCTCTTTCTCTTAGATATGCATATATATCTATCTATATGCTTGCTTATTTCTCTATCTTATGGTATTAGAAATATTCATTGATGAGTTTGGTTCAAATATTCTAACATTTGTATTGTTAGTTTGCTGTGCCATACTGTGCATCACTATTAGACATCCATCTATTCCACAATGTGTGAAATTCTTAATATTGCAGCAATGTTCAGAAACTATTTGAGGATGTGCCAGTTCTGCTTTGTCTAACTTCATCCTGATTTTTCCATATTTGGAATCAAAGTGCTAAATTATGTGTGATGCTTTTGCCCTGTTTCTTCCTAAGCCTACCTCAAAGAAGCCTGCTAAATATTCTATTCCTATTTATGAATAAACTTTGCTAATGCACCTGAATTTTCAGCTCATAGACTTGTACCAGGTTCCTTTACAGTTTGATTGTACTGTTGAACTTAATAATTAGCTGAAGGAACAGAAAATGATAACAACCTCAAACTCCATCCTCCTATACTGAACAACACCCCCCCCCCCCCTCCCAAAAAAAAAAAAAGAAAGTAAAAGGAAAGCACAAAAATTAAGAGTTTAAGTGAATCGAAACTTTAAGGTTGGAAGACTACCACACAGTATCGAAGCTGCTATATGATTGATTGCTCCAACATCAATATGTTACTCAACTTGAAGGCATATGTTTTTCCTCTCTTGACTTTGAGAAAAGTATCTGAGACTAGCTATAATTTGCAATTATGAACTTGCGTTCCTAAGATCAGATTCAATTGAAGCAGGGGTCGTGGCAACCATCTTTGAACATTTCAACTGTCTTAACAAGCATTCGACTCTTACTAAGTGAGCCAAACCCTGATGATGGTCTTATGCATGATGCGGTGAGTAAAGCTATTCACTAAGAAATGACAAGCAACAAAACACGCCAATTATGATATCTGTTGAATATTGTGCAGAGTAGAGAGTACAAATATAACAGACAAACATTCAATCAGAATGCAAGATCCATGACTGAAAAGTATGCCAGAGCTGGACAAAGTGAAACTGCTCAGTGCAGCCATGGCAATCAAAGTCATTCAGATCCAACCATAGAACAAGTAAGTGTATTGTTTGGTTAGGTGGTGGGAGTTTTATGTCTACTTTACTGTTCCTATTAACTTGTTGCCACAGACTGAACAGGAAGGATCAGATACATCCATATGCATTACTGAGAACTTTTTATGCCACGGGAGATTTAGTGGAAGCAGCAGTAAGCTGTCACTGGGGTCTTCGGGATTCCGTAGCAATTGGGACAATGGTATCTGCAAAGCGCCGGATCATTATTCACAGAATCACATTGATGTTGGACAACCTAAACAAGCTAACAGCGTCTCAGCCGAATACAATTGCAAATCTGGTAAACTAGAGGCCCCTAGAAATAAACTGTCGTTGAAAGGTTCAGTTGTTTCCCATAGTAGAAATGGAGAGGGTGCAAGTATCAATCCGCCAAGTCAGTGTTCAATTTTGTCAGAAACCCAAACCCCTTGTGGATACTCTCTACAGTTCTCGCCCTTGGCGCAGGTTGGCGACAATCATCAGCTAGAAGATTCTATAGATAGAGGCCGTAGCACAAATGTCAGTCTGGAGCAGCAGTCATTACCCTGTGTTAAAACGGACCAAAGTACAGATTTTAACAAGAAACTGCATGGCGTGCCTAAGGATGCTGTTTCCCATCTTGATTCCACTTGGCCACATGAAGCCTTGCCATGGTCAAAAAGCCCTACCTCCAATAAAAAGAATCCTCCAAAAAAAGTAGGTTTGGTTGGGTCATCACCATCTTCGGGATCTTTAGGTTGGCTTCAACATCATATAGACGATGATAAAGAGAACAAGCCTGCAGTTCGAAGCTTGCAGCCTCAACTAACAGGCCAATGTGCTGCTTCACCTATGATATCATCATTTGTTTTAAAACATGGTAAAGATTACAATGAAAGAAAAGGGAAACAAGCCGTCATTGGGGGACACAATCTATTTGAAACGGCTGCAAAGCTGCCATTGGAACCTGTGGATCAACTACTAGGAGGTGACAATAGTCCGGTCTTGCGTTCTAAGAATCCACCTCTTCCTCATTCCAACTTTCTGCAAGTGAGGTCTGATGGGAAGCAGCACATTAATCAGGTTCGTGACGGGGAGTCTGCTGGTAAGTTTGAACAACTCTCTGCTAACTCAGAGATACCTGAGTCTGTGATCGTGCTGGATAGTGAAGACAGTGAGGATGACAATATGCCTGTGAGGTCTAAAATGTCTCTAGCCAAAAGATTCTTGTCAAGGAAGCGGAAATCCGTTTCTGATAGGTGAAGTAATACGCTGCTACATCTGTTGATTTGCTGGCTTTCAAGAGCAGTTGCAAATACTTACATGATTCAACTTGTTGAATTACGAAAAAAGAAAGAAAAAAATGTTCTAACCTGTTGATTTGGATGGTTCCTGAATACCTTTTCTCAGGAGATGATTTTGTATTTAACATGCTTGGTGATCTCAATTTTAGAAGAAAACCATCTCAAGTAGTGGAAAAAAAGTGCCCCCTCGGAATTTAGTATTTATGGGATAATTACATTTACATCCGCTAATCTATAGTTTGCTACACAAATCCTTTTTTTATTTTGGATAATTATACATACATTCATAAAACTATGTCAACATTATTTACACAAATTACCTTTATTTTTTAAAAAATTATACATACACTCTTAAAAATATTGATATCATTACCCAAATTTCCTTGCTTTTTGGTTATTGGGGTTTTGTAATTATGCAAAAAGTAGAAATAATTTTTGTAAATATGCCATAAGTCAGGTGGTGTAAATATAATTATTCATTTTTTTTAATATGAGAATTTACAACTTCAGCTCAGTTAACTTCATTTTGATGAACTCCTAGAAAACATATGCACAATGTTTGGGTCCGTTTTTGGGCTGTTTCAGAAACAGTCCAAAACAGACCCAATGTTTGGCTATATTTTGAAAAGATTGTTTTGGCCCATTTTGCCTTTTAAACCGTATCTTGCTTTCACTATTCAACAGTTTTTGTTTTTGATTTTTTGTTATTTTTCATTGTTTTGGACAAAAAAAAAAAAAAAAAAAGAGGAAAAGTGGAAGTCGAACTCAGTTAACAATTAAATTACTCCTTGAGTTCGACTTCCACTTTTCCTCAAAAAGTGAAGTCGAACTCAGCGTGTTCGACTTCATTGTTGTATAAAATTTTTGTTTTGCATTTTTTTTTAAATATCCCATAGTTCAAATATATTTATATGTTTAATTCAATTTTTATATAATGAATATTAAATAAATTTATTTTATATATAAGTAGATTTTTTCAAAATTGTTAATAGGACTTGAAAATCCTATTAACACAGAAAAATCACATATAATGAACTATCAAAGCAAAGTAAGATAATAAAAAATATTAAAAATCAAACAAGGGTTCGAACCCATGACTTGCGTATATTTAGCCAAATAGAACTATACATGACACTGCCATGACTCTGTAGTAAAAAACCCAAAAATACGTACGTACAGAGTTATATTTGTACATGACTGTGCCATATAGAACTATATTTAGGCTTCAATTTTTATTTTTTATTTTTTAAAAAGAGAGCATTTTGGTCTAAATTGTTGCCTATAAATTGATTATTTCTACATTGTAAAACCGTAACTGTTTATTCTAATATTATGTTTAGTAGTAGTTGTTGAATCGTTGTTATCAACATGCTTTTATTAATTGGCAGTAATTTGATTGTTAGTTCAATGCCCTTCGAACAATGCAACTTAGTTAAATATATTTATATAGTTAATTTACGTTGTGTGTAGTTATAACTTTATTTTAATATTACGTTAATTAATTATCATTGCACCCAAATGTGGAATTTACGTTAATTAATTTACGTTAATTAAATATCATTGCACCAATTGCACCCAAAATTTTTTTAATTACTATGCATCTGACGATTTGATTATATTTCAGTAATTAAAATTACACTTGGATCAAAATAATGGGTCGCATAAAAAAAAAAAAAAAAGAGAAAAAGTTATATTCTACAAAATATAGTTTAGAGAGAGGGTTGAATTTGAAATCACTAACAGTATACAACTGTATCATATTAATTTCTTCTTCAATGCATTGTGTGGGATCACTTTCTCTAAATATATATATATATATATATATACCCAAATCAAGAATATACAAAAACCCAGAATAATAATATAACTATATAATATTATATAGAAAGTGTATGTAGAGTTGGATTTTATTAGATATTAATATGGTATAAAATAAAAAATCATTAAGTAAATTAAAATAAAATATACCTAACAACTTTCATATATATATATATATATGCATATATATGCACTATACATACACACTATTCATGATTTGATATAAAATAGTATTTTATTCAACAACAAAAACAAATCCAAACATACAACAACATATCTCAATATATTCTACTTTATCTCCAAAAACAAATCCAAACATACTACGAACTCCCAAAACATACCCACTTATCTTTCAATTTCTCTCTCTACTTTCACAAAACAAGTCAAATCACTCAAAAAATGGATCCAAACAAAGCGATGCATTGCCTGGAGTTCATCTTATCTTAGTGAAATTACTATTTAAAAAGTTGATTGAACAGTATTAAAATTATACAAGATACTCCACACTTTTTAGTTTTTAATAAATATTATTTCAAAACCTAGTAATGTTTCTTAAACAAAAGACATTGTTTCACTAAGCATTAGCAAATATGAATTATTTGAAAATTTGTTGGAAGGACTTTTATTACAATGAAAATTCAAAAGAATAAATAAGAATATAACTGAATAATTTGTTATGTAAATCTGTGTTCCTATTATTGATTCTCTTGTTTTATGTTATTGCTAATGAAGCCTTTTCTTTACTTGGTTTGATAGAATTCTTTGGGGGTATTTTCTGATAAAATTGTGAAGTATCTTGCCATTACGGTAAAGACTAAAACTAATAAATTTAAATCCTGATTATAAACTAGCTTATAATAAATTATTTACAGTTAGTATAAACTTTTATAATTTTCGTATATGGGAGTATCATCAATATCAATATGAATGCAAATTGATGTTTTCGGTATAGAGGTGATAAATTCAACTAATATATTAGGGTTTAATGCAATTTATTTGGTACTATTACAAATGAATAAATTACTCATCATAAAAAAAGAAATACTACATTACCTCCCTATATTTTCTAAAATAGAGCCATTTGCCCCTTCACATGATTTCGTGCAGCTCACGCTCCATTTCTTTTATTTTTTTTATTTTTCTTTAAATTTTTAACTATAAAATTACATTTATAACCTTATTTAAGAACCATTACTGTTGACATCAAAATATTTTGAAATAAATTATCAATTAAAACCAAATAAGTTGGCTAATGATTGTGTTCCGAAATATTAGTCCATAATAAATCTAGACTTCTCATACTTTCAAGACAATAAATTTATAAGCGCATATCAAATTTGGGTCCTGTATATATTTTATGGGTCAATTCAGAATAAATATAAAACTATTGTTTTTATTTTGGATTGACTAAATTGGGCCAGATACATGTTCAAATATAATCCGTCAGAAGATTAGTCCATGTCTAAGACCTACTCATGCTTATAAAAAGGAGCCTCCACCTCCACGAGTCATTACATATACACAACACACACAACATAGCAAATCCAGCAAGAGCAAGACAAAAAGCTTTTTGCAACGACGAAGTTCTGCAACCTCAAGGCATAGATACAATATTTCAAGGTAGCAAGTGATAGCTTCCACAAATCAGAAGGAAATTGCACATCTGATTCAAGAACAAGCTCCAAGCCCTTGAATCCACATCCGTAGAGAAGAATCAGAGGATCATCTTTTTATAGAGATTGTAAATCACTTATATTCAAATTAATAGATCTCATTTGGTCCATATTTTTCTTGTCTTGTAATTTATTTTTTTAGACTCGAAATTGAAAGTGTGGATCGGCCCTGGAAACATGCGGCGAAAGTGTGGAAACAAATAGAACGATAACATCTATAACGATACAATAATTCCATACCAACTGGTGTGCCCTTGGTTTTTCCGGGCGTTCGGTGTATAATGTGTAAAATAATGCAACAAAAACAAAACACATTGGCCGTGGAATCAAGAAACGGCGCAAGAAACTAAACAAGAAACTCACCCTCGTAGATTATCTCTAACTGCTACACGCGTTGACTCCGTACGTTCCTTTTCACCACTAGATTTCAACGTGAAATTCTCTAATTTGTCCGCACAATCCACCGGAGAGCGACGACACTCATGCTAGCAAGTTAATATCGAAAGACAACTGAGAAACACTATCGATTAACACTCTCAGTTTCTTAAGTTCTTACTCGATTCCAAGATCAAGAAGAACAAGGGAGTATGTGTGTGTTCTTGGAGAGGGGAGAGGCGAGAGAGAGAGAGAGTGAGTAGTGAGACGCGTATTGAGATGATAGAGGAAAAAAGTTGGGAAAAAATATGAATTTTTTCTTTATATATCTCAAGAGTCAAGACCTAGTCTTACTCTAATTAGGAAAGAAATATTTTTCTCAACTTCTAAAGAGGTGGTCAACTTTATGTCTCGTCCAAGAAGAGATCTTGACCGCACATCTCATCAATCTCTTGGCCAAATCTTGGCCGACCATCATAAATTCAATTTATGAAATAACCCTAAATTAATCTAATTAATTTCTAAAAGCTAAATCCAAATTTAATTAGTCCAATTAATTAAATTTTGGGAATCCAGCTTATGAATTATTTGCATAAATGATCCAATCATTTATGTTCTCCAAGTTCATGATTTAATCTAATTGAATCACTTTCCTTCTTTATGAATTAGTTCTAAACTAATTCCTTTCAAGTCCGGTGAATTGTGTGTGACTCTTTAGGTTCACCTTCAGCTAGACTTGGGCCTATGTCAAGTATAAATTAATCAAATCCAATTTGACTGATGATTTCTGATTATCCCATAACCAGAAGTGCTCGTCACCATGGGATCGTCTAGCAACGGTGCATGGCACTAGAGACTAAGTGAATAAAACAATCGTTTAGGCTCCAGAGTGCATACGAGTACGGTCCTTCCCATCCTAAACTAGGCGTCTATACTTAATACTTGAGATTTCATTTACCCCACTGATCGCAATGGAAAAACTAGTCCATTTGAACAGTCACTCTGGCCACAGATTTTGAGGGCTTAAAGGAGTCTTAGAGCGTATAGGAGAAGTTACTGCCGTGAACGCGATAGGGGACGGATTCTTTCTTGGACCCCATCGTCGTCACTACATATTCTGACTATACTGGATAAGATTTATGATGACAATACCTATGGCATTGTCACCGCTTGCCAGATCCAAGGTGCAACCATCATATACATGCGACTGTCATGGTTCCTCAAGTCCGAGGACTAATCTCGTACTATCGGCCCGAGAATTCCAATCATATCAACCAAACCTACAAAGTAGTCAGTTTAGTCAGTTGACCACTTTGCCAACCAACCCACCAAAATTGCACAGACGACCCTCGTCTAATGCCAATGAAACACGACATTCATCAAGTGAGTGCAATACTTGATGCAAGTCTTTACGGGACGTTCGATGCCCTGTTTTGAGGTCCTTGACTTAGAATATTTCAGACCTACCTGTGAGTTGGTTTCAATACTGTCAACCCATGCACAGTTCAACTCCAAGGGTTTAACCAAGTTGGTCTGAGGGCTTTGTTGCATATGTTAATGTAAACATCACATAGTAAGTAAAACAAAGAATTAATGCCAAAATGAATACTTACTATTATTCATTAAATGATATTACATCAAATCGAAATTGAAAGAGAATAGATTACAAAATGATATGGCAAGCTGTTGGATGATACTTGCCATAAAACAAAGGTGTGACGAAGATCATTCCGTTTCATCCTGTACAAAGACATATGCAATCTTTAGAGGGTACTTACCAACGTTGCTTGAGCGATGAGGAGATTCTCGAGGCCAAGGTAGAAGCTCACTCGGGAGTTTGTATCTCACATCAATCTGGTCCAAATTTTCACTCTAGGATCAAAAGAATGGGTTACTATCGGCCCACAATGGCCAAGGATTGCCTAGAGTATGCAAAGAAATACGAGTCCTGCCAACTACACGCCAACTTCATCCATCAAACATTGGAGCCTATACATTTTACAGTCGCTTTGTGGTCATTTGACGCATGGGGACTTGATGTTATGGGGACCATTAATCCTAAGTCATCAGCTGTACACATCTACATACTTGCAGCTACCGACTACTTTTCAAATAGGCTAAAGCCACTCCAATCAAAGAAGTGAAGAAAGAAATTGTAGTTGAATTCATCCACCCCAACATCATTTTTTGACATGGGGTTCCTGGGTACATCATCACTGAGAATAGAAGACCTTTCTACAATAAGTAGATGGACAAGGTATGCGCACCATTCTGCTTCAAAGCAACATAACTCTTCAATATACAATGCAGCGGCGAATGTCTTAGCGGAAGTATTCAATAAAACCCTTTGCAGCCTCTTGAAGAAGGTGGTGTCAAAGTTGAAGAAGGATTGGCACGAGAAGATAGGTGAAGCACTCTGGTCATACCGGACAACACATCGGACTGCTACTAAAGCTACTCCATACTCCTTAGTCTATGGTGTTGAAGTCATGCTCCCCTTGACGAGTAAAATACCTTCGATTCGTATCGCGATACAAGAAGGACTCACCACCGAGGACAATGCTCATCTAAGGATGGAAGAATTAGAAACGTTGGATGTTGCCAAACTTACAAGATAAACAATCAAGAGCATAAAGAGGAGACAAGATACCTAATGCTTGCAAATTAACTTCATTTGAAATCAACTCATTTGCGCAGTAGCAACTTATAGAGCTCAAGTGTGCACTCTAGATAGAAGTAAAGACTTGACATTTTGACAATGCAAGAAAAACAGATTCCATGATGTAACAATACTATTGGTAAATTATATGACAATGAATAATAAGAATCTATTGAACTTCATAGGTACCAAGTCAAATAAGCCACAAGCTAGTTTATATGGACTGCTCTGGCCTTATTGCCATCCCTATAAATGGCAGCATTCAAGTTCCAATTGAAATGGTCATGAATTATGACATCGATGATGATGATGATGACGACGACGACGCATCTGATAGCAGTTTATTGATGCCATATTCCCTTTTAATGTGAACATACTAACCATTTATCTCAATACCAAATATAAATGATTAAACTTCCTCAACTCTTACAAATAACGAAATGCAGCAGAATAATGAAAGATATAATAGCAAAGTATTATAACTAGAAATGGGATGGATATCAAGGTTGGACTGATCTGCTTTTATCATTTTTATAACATTTTCAAATATAAAGATGTAAAATTTAGTTTTCTTCATTGTAGAATGTTTCCGTAGATCTCTAGAGATCCTCAAAAGAATATTTATCTATAGCAAAGTTTGATAAATTGAGATGACATGTATATTAAGAACAAATTGATTTTTTACGTTATTTTTTAACATTGTCATGTATAAAGATATGAAATTTATTTTTCTTCATTTCTGAAACCTTTTGCAAATTTACAGAGATCCTCATGAGAGAAGCTTTTATGTGCCTTCAGTTTCACAACAACATCGCCATTATTTTTTCAATATTGGATTCACAATTATTTTTATGTTTACATATGGACTTCTTAGGATTTCTATCTATAATTCACACTTCTTGGATAAGGAACATTATTTTCACAATCATATAATTGGTTCATTCAGTTTTTATTCGCAATTATTGTCTGTATATGGATGACTCACCAATTGAAAATATTTATGAGTTTGTTTTACTTATTAAATAAAAATCACATTTTCAAGGAAAACCATTTATTAATGTTAATGTAATCAATTCAAAAATTAAAATAAGGGTTGTATTTCCACCAAAAATAAGTTCTTGGGGCTAATGGTGAATGAATAATTGCAGGTTCAATGTGTAATGCGAGTGATCCTTTTTGGTATCTTAAAAGGGTAAATGCCTTATGGTCCTTTATGTTTAAAATGACTTTAATTCCTAATATTCATTTTCTAACCTTATTATCCACAAATTTCACATTTGGTGTCATTCCCACCCTTTAATCAACTTTCTAGCCAAAAAGCTACGGGAATTTGGTTATGGGGTAAATTACAGTCACCTCCCCTGAGGTTTGGCATAATTACAAATACCCTCTCGTTGTTTGAAAAATTACAAATATCCCCCTGAAATTGACCATTTGCCCTTGAATTTTTTTTTTTTTAAATTATAGAAGAATTAGTCGAGGCAAATTTCATTATTGCTCGTATGAGTAAAAAACTTAAGAAACTTCTCCCTGTGCACTGTAGTCTAAAAAATTCAAAAAAATTAAGAATTAAATATAAAAAAATCAATTTGCATAAGGACATTTTGGTCAATTCACCCATAAAATTAGATGAAAATGAGTTATTTGTAAGACGGTTACAAACTTTAGGAGGGTATTTGTGATTTTTTCAAACAACGAGGGGGTATTTATAATTATGCCAAATTTCAAGGGACGTAGCTATAATTTACCCTTTGGTTATGTGATGTGCACATGTGGAATTTTTAAGAGTAAATGTGTCATTTTGTACCTATTAACATGGGTTTAATGCAATTTACGTCCTTGTGATATAGCAAATGAGCAAATTACCCCCTATGAAAAAGAAATAGCAATTTATCCCCCATGTTCTTTGAAATGAAGCAATTTACCTCCATAGACAGGGAGATAAATTGCTCCATTTCAAAAAACTGGGGGAGGTAAATTGATTCATCTTAAAAAATACAAGAAGGTAAATTGCTATTTTATTTTTCATAGGGGGATAATTTGCTCATTTGCAATATCACGGGGTTGCTTGTATTTTTTTTTCCCTATTAACACACACAAAAAAGAAAAGAGTTTTCGGTTAAAAAACGTTTTCTTATAAAATGCTTTTGAAGGGGAACTCAGGAAAAAGAAAGACAAAAATGATTGCTCGGATAAAATTATCAAATAAAAGACACAACATTTTCATTTTTACTTTGTAGTAATACGGATAAAGCAACACATTTGTTCCTAAAAGTTTTGCATGTGCGCGTTATATAACCAAATTCTGATATCTTTTTACTGGAGAGTTAATTGAGGGACTAGAATGATACTTGATGGTGTAAGATTTGGGAGATAATTGATTTAAGCACGGTAACTCGAAATGATGTCACGAGGCGCACAAATTTCTTCTAAAAGTAGAAAAGTAGATTTCTATAAATGAATATGAGAGATCTTTATAAAATACTTCACCTCCTATTTATAGTAAATTACATGGGGTGAGAGTACGACGTCACCCCTCAACCGCCTCCAATCCAACGGCCAAGGTCTAATCTATGGGGGTCTTTGGTAATTTAACGTTACCCCACTAATCAATAACTACATTTTACAACTTTCTCTAATAACCATCAATAACTTCCACTAATGGCATTCTTGTGAATTCCTTTATAACTTGAGGGTATTTTGGTAATTCTGATTTTCTAGCACTATCAATACCAAATTTAAAAAAATTAAATTGCATAATACCCCATGTGTTTTGGTAAAATAGTATGAAATCCCTCTGCATTAATTTTATAGGCAAAAAATGCCATGTGTTATTTAAAATACAACAAAAAAATCCCTCTTCATTAGAAACTAATAGAGAGTGTTTAACACACATGTATTGTGCGAATGAGCATCATTTTTTGCCTTTTTTGGGGTTACCTTAAGTGTGCAAATGTCCATTTGGTCCCCTTTAGTTTATATTTAAATATATTTTAATAAATTATATTATTATTAAATTATTATTTAGGTTAAATAGGGTTTAATAAATCATATATTTGAATAATTTATATTATTATTTGGTCTAAATATGTTTTACTAAATCATATTTATTTATAAAATATATTAATTAAATATCAAAATACCTAAAATGTATACAAAATTTTTAAAGAAAGAAAATGTTAAATTGAAATATCACAATACAAAAAGTAATAGAGTAGGCTTATTTATATTTTTATAATAAAAATAAAATAAAAATTGCACGTGTACCGCGAAAGCGGTACACATTGCAAAAATGTAGTCGGTCGCCAACCCACTATTAAATTTTTTTTTTATATGGGTCGCCAGCCCAGCCGGTGACCCATGGTCGCTGACCGGGGTAGCAACCCCCTTTTTCTTAAATTTTTTAATTTATTTTTTTATTATATTTAATTGTTAATATATTTAATAAGATTTACTAATTAAATCTTATTTTATTATTTCAAACTAATTATGATTATTCATTACAAAAAAGATAATTGACTTTATGATAATGTAAAGAATTATGATTCTAAAAATTTAGAATTAAAAATAATACACTAAAAAATTACATAAAAATGTGTATTCAAGTATTTGGTACATTATTTTATCGTCTACGACCCTGCCTTTGGACATTACTTTGGCTTGAAGGACCTTGGTTTCGTGGGGATTGACTGCGAATTTGTTGTCGTGCACGAGCTTGTGCCTAATCCATTTCATTAGGTATTCGGGTACTTTGGCGTCGATCCGGACGAGTTGATGTACGAAGAGTATCGTCGTGGACCAATTGAAAATTGGGAATATCCCAATAATCTTCCGCCATTATCGGTTGAAAAGGTTCAGAATATGTTATTCGGTAAGGCATTAAAGCATAATATTGCTTAACCATTGATGCAGCGTTAAGCCTATATGCAGCACATACCTTTTGAGCATGAGAGCATGGTATTCCAAATTGATTTCATTTGCCACATGAACACTCTTGCGTTGCAATTTTCACAATGTGAGTGTTACACCCCTGTCCATAATAATGTCTCGTAGCCACAGAAGCAATCTGTTGAATTTGATCGAATGTCATTACCACATGCTCGACGGATCTGGCAGACCACCGTTGGAACATTTTATATGCATAGTCCGTCCACGGTTGATTGTTGTTTATCATTGTAGTACTCTTAGCCATCCTCTCACGAAAATAATGGACTGAGCGATTAAAAGTCATTTCAACAATTGCGATTACAGGAAGGCGGCGTGCCCCTTTTAAAACTCCATTGATACATTTCGACATGTTGGTGGTCAGAATACCGGATCTCCATCCACCATCATGAGAAGCTGTCCACTTTTCCTTTTCAATTTGCTCCAGCCAGTGGTGTGCTTCTAGTTTTATACTCTTAACCTCTTCCATAGTGCGATTGAATTTTCTAATTTGATATTCTGAACCAGCTCTCCAGCAAAGATCCTTCAGTTGCACGTTCTTAAACTGATTGTTGAAGTTTGAACACACGTGCCTCAAGCAATATCTATGCACACCGCGAGGAGGAACAAAGTCAGGAATTGTCTTTTATTGCGGATAAGAGGCCAGCATTGCGATCAGATATAAGACACATTCGCGACACGCCTCTAATGATATGTCTACTCAGCATCTGAAGAAACCATTTCCAAGATAGATATGATTCTTCATCAACAATAGCAAATGCAAGGGGCAATACCTGTTGATTCGCATCCATCGAAGCTGCAATAAACATTTTGTGTTTGTACTTCGTATATAAATGAGTTACATCTACACTTATGACTTTGCGACAATATTGGAACCCTTCAATGCATGGTCTGAAAGCCCAAAATACATATTTGATGACATACGAACCAGTTGAGCGCCGGAATGATTTGTGCTCCCATTCAACAATTCTTCCATCATTCCATTCTTGAAGTGCGCCAAGGTAACTGGGGAGTTTTCGAACAGAGCTCTCCCACGTCCCATAGACAGTCTCATGAGCCATCAGTGGGATCGTTATGTCAAGTGTTACATCAATGCATACGAACGACACCAGGATGCATTATGGTGCCTTTTTGACTCCCCAGATTTGAAGAGCATCGACCCAAGGGAATTTTTCCCATCTTCAAGTCGCTTGGAGCCTAATGAAGATGGAAGTTACAACTATCATTAATTCTATGATAATACTTGTATCTTCATTACCTTCAATAAAAGGATGAAAATTTATCAAGTGAAAAATAATATATATACATAAATATTAATATATTTATATATATATATATGTAACAGTTGCATGCAGCAGTCAGCATGCAGTGACTGCTGCATGCAGCTGCATGCTGAAGCGGGATTCCCGCTGGAAAAAGCGGGAATCCCGCTGAAAAGAAAAAAAAATATAAAAAATTAAAATAAAAAATTTAAGAAAGAGCTACTATAAAATGATGTGCAATAAACCAAGTTTTTTATCTCTTCTACACATTCAAAATTCAATCCGGAGCAACATTTTTATATTAGCAATATGAATCAAAGAGTTCTATATGGTCCACATGATGACAGTATTTTATCACAACAACAACATAGGTCTGATGACGTCCCTACTGGAAACATTGATGAACTACTCCGTACAAAACGTGCTGATTCGGCATTTTGGAGTCTCCTCGAGTCAAAATGTCCACATCCTCGTGTACTTGAAGTCATACACGAAATGGGTTTCTACGGTGTATACAAATGTGGTAGAATTCAATTAGATAGTCATCTCATCACCGCACTTGTGGAGAGATGGCGTCCTGAAACCCACACGTTTCACTTTCGCACGAGAGAGGCCACCATCACTTTACAAGATATTGCGATCATTTGGGCCTTTCCTATAGACGGAGAACCCGTAACCGGATTGGATCTCGAGAGAACTTCACATGAATGGGGGGAGTACTGTACTACATATTTAGGTTTTCAACCTCCCGCAAATTCCATTCGCGGTAGCCGTATAAGCGTAACTGCTATTATTAACCACATATCTAATATAGAAATCACGAACCACACTCCAAATATTGTTGTAGAACAATATGCACGTGCATTCGCATTATTGCTGCTAGGGGGGTGATGTGTCCTGACTCATCCGGCAACCGAATCCCTCTGCTATATCTCCAGAAAATGGAGGCGACGCACACAACTCGGTCATATAGTTGGGGAAGTGTTGCACTTGCATTTTTATATCGAGAACTATGCAATGCAAGTTCCAAAGGAAAAGAAGTCATTGCAGGCGCACTACCATTGCTTCAAGTAAGTATGACTTATTATATTTATATCTGTAGATTTGAACATCTTCCTCAAATCTTATTATTAATCCTCATATACTGTTAACAGATTTGGGGATGGTCTCGTATCAATCCATTGAGACCAATTGTAACAAAATGTTATGTGGACAAGGAGCACTATGTTATTTATGAGAACCGTGTCCTCCCATTGCCACCATATGGTGCCTATTGGAACGGAAAACTCAAATTTACATCAACAGTGCATCGGAACATTCGAGCTATGAGAGAAGTATTGGATTGCATGTCGCATGATCAGGTATTTAAAAAAAATTCAACATTTATACTAGCAATAATTAAACTCGAGTTTACAATAGGCATTGGAGAGTTGTTACAAGAATGCAAACCACAATTGTGGACATTATCATGTCCTCTAATCTTCTACGCAATTGTGGAGATGCACCGTCCTGAACGAGTTCTTCGCCAATTCGGGATGAGGCAAAATATTCCAGAAGTACAAAATGACCACGACATGGAACTACATCGTATCTCTCGTTCATCACGAGTGGGAACAGATTGGTATCAGCGACACGTCGAATATATCGTTCGATGGCAGAGACAAAATGAGACCATTGTGCTTCGACCCCCAATATCTAATGAAATAACTGTAGAAGATGGATATGAGTAGTGGTATGATGAAATTACACGTCATTTCATATCATCATCTGCTCAAATGCGTGTTGGAAGTGGGTACCAACCTGGACATGCAACATTGTGGCAAATAGTGGTACGTTATCTCGTAAACATACTTATTTCTAATCATATTTTTATATTTTCACACGTTGAAAATTGCACACTTATAATATATTCGGTTCACTTTAGCTTGACCAAATGGAAACTCTTTGAATAAGTTGCGAAACTATACCCGATCAACTAGAGGCATATCGTCAAGCAATGACAACGCATTTGGACATATATCGAAATGTTGTTCAAATTGCAACAAATCAATGAGTAGGACAAGGTATAGCCCCTCAAAATCCATTGCCACAAGATGATGTTCCGTCCACATCCCACAGACAAACACGAAGTCGTAGCAGGATATCAACTCGCACAGTAGAAAGAGATACACCTGAGGTTGACATAGCTGGGCCATCTACTGTGCATACCTCTCAATTTTTTACTGAAGATTGCTACGTACCTGAACCGCCTCAACAAGATGATTGGTTTCAATCGACTCCTTACATGCCAGTACATACTGAAGGTCATTATACAAATATTGAACTTGACCTTGGCCTTGGCATGAATCAAACATATGCACCAGTACGTAATGTTTCACCTATCCAATTTCCATCATGGAGTGCATATCGTGATCCAATAGGGTCGAGCTCTACAACATCATCTAGTCATTTTCAAAATTCATGCCGATATTGATGATCAAGAGCAAAATGAACCAACAAGTCCGAAAATACGACGACCTAGGCGACAACGACAAAGACGTAATTGTGGTACAGGCGGACATTATTAATTTTTGTAATTATATTTTTTTAATGTAAAATTTTAAGTTTATTAGTTATTGTAAAGAATTTAAAAATTGTAATAGCATTATCTTATTGGAATAAATTAATCATAATTAGCTTTAAATAATAAAATAAGATTTAATTAGTAAATCTTATTAAATATATTAATAATTAAATATAATAAAAAATGAATTAAAAAATTAAAAAAAGAAAGGGTTGCTACCCCGGTCAGCGACCAGCGGTCGTCGATTGGGCTGGCAACCCGTATAAAAATTAATACATTTTTGCAATGTGTACCGCTTTCGCGGTACACGTGCAATTTTTAATTTTTTTATAATAAAAATATAAATAAGGCAGAGTAAATTACAATCACCTCCTAGGTTTGACATAATTAAAAATACCTTCTCATTATTTGAAAAATTATAAATACCCCCTGACTTTAACATTCATCTAACAACAAGCCTGTTTAATTAGGTTTACATATAATTTTTGTAATGAACTGCTCAAAATACTCTTTTGGATTATAAGATATAATTTTATATATTTTCTAGAATTTTCTAACTGGATTATTTATACCCACCCTCATTTTTTTTTTATATTTTTTCAAAAAATTCTTTTTATAAAAAATAAAAATTTAGCAAGGGTAAAGTAGTACTTTTTACATCTCCATCTAGGGAATACATAATTATTTTTATTTTGAGGAGGGTATTTGTAATTTTTCAAATAACGAGCATTTATATATAATTATGTCAAACCTCAAATGAGGTAGCTGTAATTTACCCAAAATTAATATACTAAAATTCACTTTTTAAATTTAAATATTTATATAGATATAAATATAAACAAATTATACAATTATATTTTATTAACTAAATTAAATTATTATTACTTTAAATATGTTTCAATAAATTATATTGATTCATAGAATAAATTAATTAAAATATCAAAATACCAAAAGATTATATCAATTTTAAAAAAAAATATTTAAATTAAAATGACCAATGATATGTATTTAAAATAAAATTTTAATATATTTTTATTAATGTTAGATTTAAAAAAATATATTATTTTTTTTAAATAATTCTTTTCCTCTTCCGAATTTTTTCACCTGCCTCACCTCCCCTTCATCACCAGCCACCACTTGGTCATCACACACCGTCGCCCAACCTAGGCGACGATGGTCGCCCAGAGGAATGGGTGACCGCCATCCACCAGATTGGAGGCGATCGCCTAAAGGAGTGGGTGACGATAGGCGACAACGCATGGCCCCTGTTTGCAAGGGCGATGGCAGAATCAGGAGTCGACATGCATTGCTCCCTTTTGGGCAGTTGCCCCTTTTGCACTGGCCGACTGTGCCATCACCCAAATTTTGAGCGGCGAGAGGTGGCAGTCATCGTCGTCTCCGTGTATTTATATATTATATTATATTATACATGTATAGTATATGTACACAATTATATGTATATAAATAAAAGTATATTTTTAAATTACTTGAAATCTGAATTATTCATTTTTAACTATTGAAGTTCAATGATTATCATAACAAGGGTATAACAAATAATATAATAAAAAATTTAACACTATTAACGACAAGTAATGGAAGTGGAGAGTGTGCATTATTTCAAAAAACACAAGAGATTTTTTATCTTTTTGTTTTTTTACCACATAGGATTCTCAGTTAAACTTTTAAAATACATCTGAATTTTTATACAATTTATCCTAAAAATATTAAAGTTAAAAAATAATTATAAAAGAATTAATTAAAAATGATTGTAAACAATCATTTAAGAGATCATTTATAGCATTTAACTCTCTTGCTCTCTCTGCGACCCACAGTACGACAAGAATTTAACTGGTAACGGTCTTATATGCACCTCATCTGGATATGATAATAAAGGTCCATAAGCAATGCGAAGAAGAGCATTTATATTTAATAATTGTTAGTTCTAATAATTATTTAATATTAATATTGTTTGGAAGGGAGAGAAAAAGTCAAAAAAGCCGTTTGACCTGCTGCTCTCGTGTCATCCAAAAGTTCGATAAAAATTCAAAATAAATTCATTGCGCTACGCTAACGTACAAAAACATGAATATTTATTTTTTATTTATTATTATATATACGGACATGTATTGCACTTTGTCCCAGCTCAGTTTATGTAGTGCTTAATGGTAATGGCGGACCCATTTTCCTGATCCTCACTCTCTCTCTCTCTCTCTTCTCTCTTTCTATTTGTACTTGAGAAAGGCGAGACTCTGCTTGAATCTATTCGCTTACTTTTTGAAATCAAGTGTCTGGGTTTCAACGGAAACAAGCACAGTTCAAAATGCTCGATGGTTTACTAGGCCGTGGCTTCAGCGTCAAATGGTCGGATCTCGTTGTGTGTTTCTTTTTTTTTTTCAATGTTCTGCGGAGTTTGTTGATGATTTATACGCTTTTGGGTGTGTGGCTATGTGCGCAGCAAATCGCTGATAAAGATGACTCGGGCGAGGATCGAGGTGTTGAGGAAGAGAGCGGAGGCGAAGCAGAGGTTCCTGAAAGAAGATCTGGCCAAACTGCTGTCTAATGGGCTTGATATAAACGCTTATGGAAGGGTACTACGTTTTACTCCTTTTCTGGTTTTGCTTGCTTATGTCAATTTGCCAAGTCGATTCGTTGCCCGTTTGGTTGTTTCACGGTTAGACTTTTGTTGTTTGGATCTTTATTTATTGTTCATACATGTTTGTTTTGTAGTTATTCTGGGAAGAATAAGTTTGATTTACCTTCAATTCTTTGTGAGTTAGATTTTTTTTTTTACTTTTTTAATTGCTAAATTTTTTAGATCCGCCATTGTTAATTTGCTTGAGTGAAACCAAATTAAGAAAGAAGAAAACTGGACTCTTTGTTTCTTGCTTCAACAGGTGTCTAAATTCTTTAGTTGAGTGAAAACCAGCGCAGTCTAATTCTTTTTACTGAGTGAGAACCATCTCATGGGAAAAAGGAAAATCCTCAGAGGAGCTTGTACGTCTAAGGCAATAGGAAATTGTATATAGAATTAGGACTTCTGACGAACATGAAAGGGACTGCTCAATTGCTAGCGAAAGGAATGCCTTTTTCCACCCCGAATCTATTTCTCAATTCTCACCATCAAACATTCACTAAATACTTGCTCAAGCTTTTGGGTATAGTTTTGTCTTCTTGGTTGTATTGAGTCTATTGACGCATGGGAATGGCAACCACACTTCAATTTTTACAAGATGCTATTGAAGGGGATCAAAGTGACAAAAGCAGAGATAAATTGATTTAGACTGATGAAAATCAAGAAGCATGGCTGTGAAAACGTACGGAAATGTAATCCTTACAGTATAGCATCACAAGAATATCAGATTAAGAAGTTCAAATCCATTCAACTTATAGTTCTTAATTAGCAAAAAAGAAGGTTGATAGTTCGCACAGTTCTGAAAACTTCTGTTTGGTCCTTGCCCCTCCTTTTAGCTTTGGATGAATTCGCTTCCAATAGTTTTACAATAAGATGAAGGACTCTTAACATTTTTCCTTTTGGGTTCCTTTGAATTTTTTATTCTAATTAAAGGGTAGGCAATTTCCCTTTGTTCGCATGTTCAAAGTAATGTCGATGCTGCAAAATGAGTGTTACTTTATCTTAAATGTGATAGATCGCATTAATAGAGGCATGAATACAGAAAGGGGCACATACTCAATGGAGAAATGATGTAACCTCGAAGTCAAAGATTGCATGAAGGTTCTAAATGGTGGCCTGAGTTGAGGCATGCTATGCTTTATAGTTTCTGTTACCACCCTCAGCCTAAAAAATATGAACCAAAGGAAGATGCATCCAAACAGCATTTCAAACTTTAGCTGATATAAAGGAAAAAAAGCTTGACAAATTTGACATGTCAAAGTTCAGGCTCTTCTTGACAACAGTAATTGTGTACTCCAGAGTACCATAAACTTGATGGAATTGAATTAACTTACAAAGTAGTTAGAAAATAGAAGAATACGAACTCTTCTTCCTCTATGGTGTCTGAGAAGGAAAACAAGTCAATGGTCGTAAGTGTATGAAGTAAGGCAGCACAAAATAGCTCTAGACTACAACTAGAAGGGATTGCCTTAAGGCTTGTGTATAATGCTTATCCAGAACCGAGCGAATCAGAGTTAGAATGTATATGCATATAAAGATTGCAGTACAGTCCTTAAATTCATAGGAATTAAAGGCAAATCCTAAGCCAAACCGGGGCAAGCAACAATAGGCTTAAGTAATCAATTGTCGGTAATGTGCCTGCAAAATAAGAGGAGACATTTTCTCATGATTCCGACCCATAAAGTATAAATTTAATTTAGAATAGTAACAACTATGAAGATATTTGAATGTGATTGTAAAGATCATTGAGAAAATGTTATGTAACTATTTTGGAAGAGAATGAAACAGACGATGCATTAATACGGGTGACATCAATGAGGAATAAGGAGAAAGAAACTAAGATTTAAGCTTTCATTTAAGAAATAATTTCATTTATTTTTTCTTAATCTAATGGGTTGATGATACAATTAAATGCAATTGTGCTTAAATGATTTTATTAGGATAATTTTGAAATATCAACAATATGTAATACAAAATGCACACATATAATATATTTAAATTTCCCTGTAAATAATTTGATTTATTTGATAAAAATATAGTAATAACATTTCGCTGTACCAGTAGACAAAGTTGAATTATTCATGAATTTTAAGTTAATTATGAAAAAGTTATAGTAGTAGCATCCAGATGGGTAAGTAAGTGATATTACATGTAAGCCCTTAAATAAATATAAGAGGATTTGTTGTCTTCAAGTTACTAATGGAAATTTTTAAAGTCTCGACCTTATTGTGTAGGCAAGCACAAATGTAAGATGAATAGGTCCAGAAAACTTATAGAATATGATTAATGAAGTAATTAACAACTGAAAGAATTGGCGAACAAGTCAAGAAAGATTTATTCGAAGCAAGTATGAGTCTAAGCAAATTTATATATATGTATATTGTATGTTCATGAACATAAATATATGCACAAAGACCAGAGAACTAAAAGTGAAATCTTTAATATTTGAGCACATAAGTTCTTGATCATAATTGTACTTTTAACAAAAACAATGTAACTAATTCATGCATAAAAGAAAACTATTCTTAAAAATTATTTATGAAAATTTATTAGTAGTAACTAAAGTATTCATATATGATACTAACAAATTTTTTGGTATTTTTAATAAATCACAATGATTCAAATATTTGTTGACTTGCTAAATTTTATGTTTAATATTATTTTGCTAGCTTAATGTTTTTCCAAAAGACTTGCAATGCACAGAACACATATTCATTTACCATAACACATTAACAGTTTGGTTGTAGAATCTAATTCAACAAAGATATTGTAAGTTAGTTAATGTTGCATATGTTCCTCAATATAGTTTCAGAGTAAATGTAATGTTCTATTATTTAACCATGTACTTATTAAATAAAATGCTTCATCCAAGCCGTATCTTAAGTTATTTTGGTGATTATTGAGTCCGCTGTATGTATTATGTTCATTCTATGTTGACTAGAAACTTATACAACATAGCTCATCTTTAACGGTTGCCTTGCACCACGTACCAACATTACAGCCTCAACCTGTAAGGCAGAGTTGACAAACTCTCTCATTGCACAAACGTCTTATCATGTTGTTGAGCTATCTATACTAAAGGCCTGAGACTTACCTGCTTTCAGATTTCTTTCATATTGATGGACATGAGTGAGCATATTAGTTGAAGTGCACTTGGATACATTTTGTTATTTTCTAATACGTAATGTCATCGTACTAAATGACTGGCTAACTATGAACAGTGTGGAAGTATTTAGATTTTGGTTTCATATTGTATCTGTTTAAATGAAACATATTGGCAATATTTTTTTTTCTATGTATGGCTTACATTTTTGAAATTGTTCTTATGTGTGGGCTCTTAATTTTATCGTGTAAACCAGACTGAAGAATTTATTGCTGGAATGAATCTCTTGTCCTGCTATGATATTGTTGAGCAATCCTGTGAATATATTGTAAAGCAACTCTCAAGAATGCAGAAACAAGGGTATGATCCATTCATGTCTAAAGCTAGCTTACTTTATTTCTTGCAAATGTTTTGTATGTATATATCATGTTCTCTAGCATATCTTTTATTTTCTATTTAAGTGTTGCTTTCTACCATGCTTCATCTCTTTCCCTTTATTACACAGTTGTAATGTGCCTTATTGCTGTTTAAAAATGAAAACGTGCATACAGCTCATCAATGTCCCTGGTAAGAAAAGCTAAAACTATTAGCAAGAAGAAGTGCACGCTCATAATACTTTTATCTTTAATCATTAAAAAGGTCACTAGAATAACTGATTAAAATCTCTGGGACCTTCATTTAAATAATATGACAATAATCATATTTGATATATAGTCCTCCCTTGTTTGTGCTTGCGTAGCTTAACCAGTTGTATTGTTAGCAATATATCAAATATTGACAAGCGATAAGGAAGTGGTTGTTAACAATACACAATTGAGATAGACATATACGAGATTACTTTTGGGGTATTTGTCATATTACGCCTCTCTATACTTGAACTTAAAATATTGATCGAAACCACCAACGCTCATGAACTACTTAACTGAAACAACCACAAGTTTATCGTGAAAATTTTGTTTTTCATTTCTGTTTGAATTGAGGTTCCTTAGAATCTTATAAGACACTGATAAGAAATGGTGCCAATTTGATAATTCAACACTCTAGAGTGGAGGAAGTACGTGGCGCTGGGGCACGAGCTTTAAAGAGATGGATTGAACATAAAAGAGTATAATGTATTCCTCTATTTCTAAATTTGGACTCCTTTTTGTTTATCGAATTTGTCTGAAAAAGACTCTATTTTCTAAAATAGATTCTTTCCCTAAAATAACCTTATGCAGAAAGTAACAATGTGATGTCACCAATTACCAACCATACTTTTAAGGCCAGTACGCGCACGTGCATTGTGCATTTTGCAGGTTTTTTCTTTAAGCTCATTTAGAATGCTGTGAAATATTAAAAATTGAATAATTCAAGATATATATTTGTTGTGACATAAGATTTGATAAATAACAACTACGATCTAACCCTGTTAATATCATATGCAAATATTTAATGTTAAGATTACTATACTTTTTTATAAATTATCATTAGCAATATTTCATTCTTTTGACATTTGATGTAGTTACATGACCTGGTAAAGAAAAAATGTTGATTCAAAAAGCTATATACACAAAATTATGCTTAGTTTAATTTTTATATATTAAAAGCTGCATGTTCTGTTCTTTTTCTTAGTGCATGTAACCATGTATATCGTTATTTCACATTGGCACAAACATATGAATATACCTACTTCTTTACTTGGTTGCTATTTACTTGTTTTGAAATAAGTTTTTCTCGCCTTTAATTGTAATTTTTCTGCCATAGTTATGTTTTTTTTCTTTATTAGCGTCTTGTTGGGCACATTTGTTCTTTGTAAGGTTCTTCGAATTAGGATATTCTCAAAACTTATCAAGTTCCTATTCCCAATTGAATTAAGTGCTCATACCAATCTTTATTTTTTCAAAACTTTGATAAAAAATCTCAAACAGATTTGATGTCAGCAGGTCACTATTAGATTAAATTAGAATTACGAGGGGACAATATCTCGACTTTTCAAAACCACAACAATATTCAGAGAAAGGAGAAAAGTGGCAGTAGCAGACAATCTAATTCCATGATTTTCATAAAATTATATAGTTAGTATATTCTATTGAAACTTTTATGATAATTAGTAAACACATTGGATAGCTAGATCAAAAACATATGCTAACAACAGCCTCAATATGTCTAAAGTTTTCCAAAAAGTTGACTCATAATTAAAACCTAGATAACGAGTTTATTGTGAAGAATTTCATAAATCTTTCGAAGCAACATTCATTTTATGAAAAGGATAGTGCCTGGCAGCACGGTTCAAAGATTTTTATAAGATCAATAGATATACTATATTACTTATCTAAACATTTATACAAATTTTGACACTTGAAAGTTGAAATATATCTCAAAGTAGGTTAATTACGCCTCAAAAAATTCTGACTTATGGCAATCAATGTTCATTATTTTTGTAAAATGATACATTTAAAAAAAAATATTGAAATTTAATATATGAGCTATAAACACATCAAACAGAATTTATGACAGTAAAGTACGGACGTCGTCCGTATAGAATAAGATAGGTTTCTGAGTTCTACAAATCGAAGGCTCAATCCTAACATGTAAGCAAGATTAAGTTTTCCCGACTGAACTGAACTATTGATCTTATTAAACATAACAAATTTTCAATCAAAATGTGTTGCCCTACAATCTCCTACATTCCTACATCACATGATTTACATGTTTGATCCTAGACGTACTCGATTCAATATTATGATCATATAGTATGAATTTCTGACATATTAAATTTTCTAAAACTATGGCATACATTACTAATCAATCGAAGTAACTTTGCTTTGAGTCTTTGACACCTCTATTAATAGCAGATAGTTCTAAAATTTCACCTTCAACTCGGCAGTTCATACTGAAGATTGTAGAACTTTTGGTGAATATTTTATGAATTTTCGTATGGAACTTTTGCAGGTTAAAAAATGAGGGCCTAAAACTTTATTTTAATTATTTATGGGTGTTTTTGGACTCGGTCTACGGTTAGTTACCTTATTAAGGTAAAAAACTACCACGTAGGTATAATAATGGAATTTGAAATTCTTTTTGGTTCAGAGTGTTATAAGAAAAGTAGAAAAATGGACCTAGCTTTTATAACGAAGCATGAATCTAGGTGAAATTAACATAGAATATTTAATGAATTCTCTTCAGGTTAATTACTTAAGGATTTTAAAATCTATGCAACTAGGCCGGACATTACACAAAGCAACATTATTTTTGGTTGAAATTTTCAACTCGGAAAACATTTTTGTATTTTTATAAAATAAAAGGGAGAGAGTCTTTAAAGCTGAATTTTTAGACTAAGATATTTCGTTGATAGATTATCTTAAGTACAAAAGTTTATGTTTGAATTTTTTTCTTTAATATTTTCTATTACATAAAAAGTTAATATTTTTCCTCACATAAAATTTAAGTAATATGTTTCTTTCTTTTTGTCTCTTTTTGCCTGTGTTCATTATTAGGTCAAAGTTTTGTTAATTGGTTGCAGTATTTCTGAGAGTTGGTTATTTAATTATTTTATGGAGTAATCTCTTATGTGTATTATTTTTAAATAATTTATATTAAATTTAGTAACTTTAATTTGTTTCCTTTTGATCTTTTAATCATAGTTTTCTGATTAACCTTGTTTGCAATTTTAAACTTTAACTTGAATAATTGTACTTTTGTCGGTGCCTTAACACACATAAAATATACATATTTATGAAATATATATGAACTGTTTGCAAATGTGAAATCAGAAAGTTATTATTTCATTATTTACAAGTAATTTTTTTTTTATCATGGTAAGTGACATAATAATTTTCTCACAAAGTTCTATTGAATACAAGTACTCTATTATATGCAATAAATAGCATTTTGTGGAATTGTTGCATCATTTGAGCATGATATTGATTTTATCCTGTCAAATTGCTTTCTTTACAGGGAATGCCCTGAAGAATGTAGGGAGGCTGTTGCATCCCTGATGTTTGCTGCTGCAAGGTTCTCTGATCTGCCTGAACTGCGAGACCTCAGGGATATATTTCAACAGAGATATGGAAATTGTTTAGAAGCTTTTGTTAATCAAAAGGTATGTCCCTATTTTATCCTATAGAGAAAGTTATAGTAATCAGTTTTCTTTCCAACCTCCAACGTGCTTGATTTTGTTGCTAGTTCGTTGAGAAAGTATCTGCGAGGCATCCTGCAACAGAAAAGAGACTCAAGGTATTGCAAGATATAGCTACAGAGCTCTCAATAAAGTGGGATTACAAGGGGTTTGAACAGAGGATGTCTACTCCTTCAGTAGTTGCCCAGGTACATTTTTGAATTATTTATGATGTTCCCGCAGATAACTAAAAAGTACATGAAGAACCCTTAGTTTGTAAATACAGATAGGAGAAATTTTTGGCATTTCATAGTGATGAGTATTACGATTTTTCTTTATCATAGTTATAATGAAAAGATAAAAATATGGGAACGAATAATATACGGATCAATTGACATACAGGTAAATATGAATGTTAATGAATTGATTGGAAGCAAAAATATGGTTTAGTTTGACATTATATTATGTGTCGTGCTTGTACTTATTTCAAACAAGTTAAGTCTTATTTTATATCTGTCACTACATTATTTTGATTTATATCTCTAACTTTATATTATGTCTACTTATGACATTATTTTATTTTGCTCTAATATGTTCCTATTAGCTACTTGAGCTTATTTAGAAATTTAGAATTGATAGTTTTGAAGAATTATTGTTCTGATAGTTCTTTGCAATGGATTTTTGCTGATTTACTTGCCACCACACTGTATTTATACTTTGTTAGGAATGTGAGAATCTTATAAATGGATTTTCTTGACTGAACTTGTTTCAAGATGAATACAATTACCCATGAAGAAATCAAAGTCCATTTGTATTTACATGACAAGTTATCTTGCTCACAGATGTCTGACTTGTTAAGACATTTTTAACATTTTTTAGTTTAACTGAAAGAGTACATTATTTATGAATACCTATTCGAATCTTGTGGCTGTATTGGAGGGCCAGCATGACTAGTATGTATCGAATGTGGTGATTGATATTTTCAATTTACATGATTTCCAGACAGAAGTCAGAAAAGCTGATGTAGTGAAACAAACGCCTGGGATTCTAGATGAGAAAAGCAGAATACGCAACTGTGGAGAAGGTCATATGTGGAAAAGAAATGAAATAGATCATCCTGTGGCTGGAAGGAAGGGTTCAATTGAGTACAGAGAGCAGTCACTGTTGAAGACAGAAGGAAGTAGTTCGCAAGGCGACAGTGACGGCTTATTTCGTGGAAGGCACATATTGACTGAAAATAAGCAGCATTCATATCACTCTGAGAAACGTGATATAGAACTCAAGGCAGAAAAATCAAGCAGTTCATCCCATGGGAAAATGCTGGATAATGTTAATACTGGAAGCACCAGACGGAGTAATGGTACCCATAATCCAAGGAAAGGAGCAAGCACAGAAGCATTATTTCATGAAAAAGCAGCATCTGCTCCAAGTTGTGCAGAACATCTAGGAAGAACTGAAAATGTCATTCCTTCTTCTAACTATTCCAGTCGAGAAAATGCAATTAACTCTACAAGAAAAGGACCGGAGGAAGGACCTGATAGGTTCAACTCTTCCTCAAATTATGCCCTCCCGCCACCATATGTCAAACCTAAAGACAACATTTCTCGCCCTCCGTATGTTAAGCCAAAGGAAGATAAACACACACACAGTAGAGGTTCTAAGCATGATCTGGAGAAAAACTTCATAGACCCTGCCTCCTGCAGCAGAGGTAATGTAGTCAACAGCTCAGGCAGGCCCCAAAATGAATCAGATCATGACTTTGAAGAACAATTTGTTGCACCAGCTAAAGTAAAGAGTCATTCTCAGGAAAAATATCTTGATTATGAGGAAGAGAAAATCCCGTTACCAAAACCACGGTCAATTCGGAGGAAACACCATAAATCATCATCCAGCCATAATAATGTTGTGGATAATCTTGAAGACGTCGGACCTGTAAACAGGAGCTCAAATAGCAGGAGAAAGGATCAATCTAGGAAGGGCCTGCAGATATTGTTTGATGAGGAGCACCACATAAAAGAGGATGAGGAAAGGATGATAGATAAACTGTTGATTCATTACAGCAAGAAACCGTCAAGCTATGATGCAGGAAAATTGAGGAAAAAGTTGAGGGGTCAGCCTCCGGATCAAATAATCACTGATGTTGGTGAATCATCATCCCTTGATAGAAGCAGAGATGTGCATGACGATAAATGTGAAGTGTTTCCGCCTCCCATTAGATCTGTTTCTCTTCCTCATGAGCAAACTGCTTCACCAGAATCACAAAAGGTCTTTACTCGTGCTAATACTTTCCAGCTAGACAATCAGGCACGGCATGTGCATCCCAAATTGCCTGACTATGATGATCTAGCTGCTCGGTTTGCTGCCCTGAAGGGTAGATAAATGACCGGAGGTAATGGAGCCCGAGAAATCGTGCCAACTTGGTATGCCCTCATCCCCTGTGATCTCCATTATATTTGTGCATGCAGCCAGCACTTTAGCTGTTGTATTGCATATCTACTGAAAAATATATGTTTCTTCAATATATTGGCGTGATTTTAGCCGCTGTATTGCATATCTGCTGGAAAATATACATGTTTCTCGAGTATTGTTTTGTCTGAACTCCAGATAGCAAAATTATAGAAACTTTAGGACTTTCTTGCTAATTTTTGTTCTATGGCATTTATGACAAATGACAACTTAAGCTGTAATAAACCTTCTGAGTTGTACTACTGTAAGATCTTGACCGTGTAACCCTTGATTCAACATGTTTGGCATTTCTTTAGCTTATTCAATAGTACTCTGATCAGCTTGGTTAGGAAAACTTACGTTTACTGAATCAAAGCATGATATCATTTGACTTGGTATTAATTAAGAGGTCACTGAACGCCTATAATGCGAGGAGATTGAAAAATTACCTGATGCAGTATCGGATACGAACACGACTCGGACACGCATTGGACGCAACATAGACGTGTTTGCAAATATATATAAAAAAAAGATACGGTGTTGGACACGTGTTTCAAAAATGTATCTGAAAGACGAGGGACTATTACATTTGACTATTGGGGACTTTAATGAGTTGGGAGATGAAGGAGTATTACGGTGTATTTGAAAGAAGAGGGAATGAAATGAGATAAATGAAGGACTAATAGAGAGATTTGGTTATAAGTTGAAATATGGATTCAAGAAATTTAGAAATACTTTAGCATTTTTTGTGTGATTTCATATATATATATATATATATATATATATCAAAACGAAGTTTGACCACAATCAAGTTAATTTTGACTCAATTCTCAATTCTTAGAATTTTGAGTTTTTTAATTACTAAGATAAATTTTCATTGGTTAAAAATATTATCCAATTATCTATATTAAATATTTACTTTGTATTTATCCAAAATCTTATCTCTAGGATTATAATTCATTTTTTTAATTGCAAAAAAAAAAAATTAAATTTTAAATATATTAAATATATACTTTGTATTTATCTGAAATCTTATTTTCAATATTATAATTGAATTTTTAAATTTTCAAGGAAATACCGGTTAGAAACATCACCAATTTTAAATATAATAGATATTTATTTTGTATTTATCTGAAATTTTGTCTCCAAGATTCTTATTTTGTATTTATTTGAAATTTTATCTGAAATTTATAATTGAATGTTTTAATTGACAAGAAAAAAATTCTTATTTATTTGAATTATCATATATTTTAAATATATTAAATCTTTAGTTGTAAATATCAGATACTAGAAAAAAAATTAATATTAGCTGCATTTTTAATGACTATGGATAAAAACCTTGGTAGATAATTATTATTAACTACAATTAAATAAAAAGTGATGCAAAAGCTAGCTTCTTCACCACGAAAAGCTTATTTGCAACGTCTAAAAGCCATGGTAAAAATATTCGCCATGGCGAATGTTTTTGCCACCATCGCAAAAACCACGGTCGAGAATCGTTGCATGGTCGTGATCAATGACTATAAAAGCCATGGCGAATATTTTTGCCACCATCGCAAAAACCACGATCGAGAACCGTTGCGTAGTCGTGGTTAATAACTATTCACTACGGCTATTTAATATTAACCATGACATTTAGTCATGGTTAAATATTATATTTTTGTAGTGGTAGAATTTATTTCCAAGGTTAAAATACTAATTTAATTTATTTTTATCTTCAATAATTTTATATGTTAAGATTAAGTTTTAAACAATATTAATTCAAGATGTATTTATCTTAATTGAGTTTATTGTTTTGATTAATCTTTATTTATTAACACTTAAAATATTCAAATCGAATCAAAATCTTAAAAGATAAATTATTTGTGTTTATCCAAACCAAAATTTTTATTACCTATAGATAGTGGTCTCCACTATCTCAAAATTTTTGAGATTAATTTTTTTTATTATGTATCTTATTGTTATTATACCTTATGTTTGTAGCGTTTTGAATCTCTTATTATATATGTATTTTTAGTATATAATTTAGAAATATAAGTATTTTTATTTTTTATTAGTTTCAAATATTATTAAATTTATTTTTTATGAAAGAAATAAAAACGTGATACTAATTCTTTTTATTTTTTCTTTCATACACTTGATTACAAAAGTGGTAATTTACTATAATTTTTTTTGCTAAGTGAAATCCGTTTACATCATAGGGAAAATATGATAATATCTTTTACATAATGTATTTAAATATTAATACTTTTTATTTTACTAAAAATATATTAATTAAATAAGATAATATACATAGTATTTGAAACTTATAAAATAATTTATCTCAATGTCTAAAGTATGATAATTTGCAATGATTAGTTTCAAGATGTTTAGTAAATAAACTTAGTTAGAATTCATGTACAAATAAGTTTGCACTATTATATATAGTAAGTTGTCATTAAAATATATGACAAAGTTTTATGTTTATTATATTTGATGGCGTGCAAAAACTCAAGATTTGTAAGAGTAGGTAGGTATAGAGATTAAAATTTAGGGTATTAAAATTTAACAATTCTTTATTTTTTATATTTTTCTTAGAGTTGGATATTTAGTTTTAAAAAAAAAAACAGTGATCTATATAGTCAATAGAATGTCATAATTATTTGAAGTAATCCTCAGACAATACAAATTTAGGTTACTAAAATATATTGTACTAATAGCAAAATATAAAAAAGATTAAAAATTCAAAACTACTATATTTTACCTATTAAAAATGAAAAGTTCTATTTTATGAAAAAGATTCCTCTATTAAGAAATATATTATAAAAAATTATTTAATATTTAAAAAAAAGAAAAAAATTAAATAATCGTGAATAGTACGGGTTGTACGTTAGTTAAAATGAATTTAAAATTTTCAACTCTTATTTTGAATTATTTTTTGTGAAATATTAATAGAATCTAAATTTTTTTTTATAAGAAGTAATATGAAATCTTTTCCTTAAATTCTTGTTCAAATCCAAATTCTTCTGTTCAAATGTAACGTTACTTCTTCTGACAAAAAAGTTACGAGTAAATAGCAACAAAATTAGCACTGTATGCAAATAGTTATTAAGATTAATATGGTTTTTACATATTCTTTAAGAATTTGTTAACTCTTTTGACGTATGGTTAAGCTACATAAGATTAAAAAATTGGACCGAACTGGAGAAGGATGTACTCTATTTGGGGATGGAGGAACAGTATTTGGAATAGTTGAGAAGTACGTTTTCCTTCACTTGTGTATGCATGAAGCAACTCCTCTCTTATGGGTAGGGGTGATTATGGTGCGATTTTAATTTTTTTTAAATTATTTGAAATCAAATTATCATTGATGGTTTTATTACATAATTTTCTAAATTGTCACTTTTGAAATCAAAATTAAATGTGCAATTTTTTGTGTGGTTTTCGGCAGTTTGACGATTTTACCACTTATAACAAAAATAAGACGTTGAAACTAACAAAAATTAATAAAATGTAATCAAAATAATTAAAGTCAATTACACAATAATTTAAGAACATATAGCTAAAATCTTTAAGTAAAAAAATAAAACAAGTTTCAGAATAATTAAAGTCACATATACAATAGTTCAAGATATAATACAATTAATAAAAGTCCTTAAAAACATCATGAATGTCAAGTTTTAATTGCAACAATATTTGATACTCCAAATAATTCTATAGCAGAAATTAAAAACTTAATGCTAGCAAAAAATAAAAAATGATAAATCAAAAAAATATATTAATATATTATATAAATTCAAACCTAATGCAAATTTATTTTAAATTAATCTTATATGTCCGTTGAGGAGTTGGAGGAGAGAATAGAGAATAGGGGACGACAAGAAATAGAGAAGAAAAAGTGGGAGAGAAAAAGAGGGAGAAGATGAAGGAAAATGAAAGAGAAAAAGGAGGAAGGGGGAAATCTAATAGGCTTGATTTGTTATTAAAACCTAAACATATATTTTTGTATAGAGACCAAGTCTAAGGGTTTGTTTGGTTTGGGGTAAAAAATGGAAATATAAGAGAAATGAAAATAAATGGGATATATAAGGCAAAATTTAGTGTTTGGTTTGAGGGAAGAGATGGAGGGGAAGTAAAACCAGATGTATATAGAACCCCTCTAAAGTTTGATTTTGTTTTCGTCCGAAATTGGACGAAAAGTGAAAATATAAGGCCAAAAGATAAAATAATACATAGTTTATTATTATTTACTTTATTGCCCACATATATACATATATATATATATTTTCCTCCAATTTTTTTCTCCTTTCCGCTGATAATACCGCACATAATCGCCAGAAAAAAATAAATAACTAAATTATTGAAAAAACTACTACGTCGAAATCAATAATCAGGTAAACACAGTTTGAATTCAATTTCTTATTTGAGTGCATTGATAGTGAGTTTTATTTTATTTAAACTGAATAGTTTAGAATATATGAACAATATTTGTTTTGATGGATATTTTTATTAATAAAAAATATTATTATTTTTGTTTCATAAATATTTTTAGGAAAAAGTCCATAAATACCCCCCTGTATTTTGCAAAATCTGCAAAAAACCCCCCATGTGTTATCCTAAATGCAAAACCCCCCTTGTGTTATCATAAACCCTGCAAAAAACACATGTTCCATCAATAACTGACAGAGAATGGTGTGCACACGCGAATATTGCGTGTGTGAATGTTTTCTACTATGCTTGGACCCCAAAATACTGTTGAAACTCCCAAAAATGCCCCTCCTCATCTCTATAAATGTACAATGTGCTACATTACTCTACTAACCTAAAGACTAAGGAATAGAGGCCGTTTTTGCACCAGTTTGCAGGTAAATTTAAGTGATTTTTTTTTTTTTTTTTGCAATTTCATTTTAATTTGTAATTACTAATTCATCATTCTTTTGTTTTATTTTTTAGGATTTCTTTTACATCTGCCAAGACTTGACAGATAATTTGAAGAAATTGGAGGCTTATCAAAGAATGATTAAAACCTTTATTATTGTAATTTTCATTGTCATGTTTGTACTATTGATTAGGTAATTATGTATTTCATGAATTTCAATGATTTTAACTACTATATGTATGTTGAATTGCAAAATGAAGACCTGCTTTATTGATTTAGAAAAGTATAACTTGGCAAAATGAAATAGCATGACAACATAAGTATAAACCAGAAAAATCTTTAACCTGCTAATATATATGTAGTTATGTTCGTGCACAACACAACAACAAAATCACCCATAAAATAGATTATGTTTGTGTAATGCACAACAACAAAACTCATGCTTTTGCACTGCACAACAACAAAACTAAAAAAACTGTGTTTTTTGTATGGTCACAGCAAAATAACAGCAAAAAACTGTGTTAACACTCAGGATTGAGGACCTGCATCTATGCCCTTTGAGGACGCAGAAGTCTTCTCTATTGATGCATTATTTCCAGGCTTGTAAGCCGTAACTTCTTGTTTAAGTTGTGTTTGCAGACTTGGCCTAGTGGTAGAACAACATGGTCTCTTGAATGGCTGAAAGGCTGGCCTGGTTGTTGTTATTTGCTGCAGTCTACTTGAAGTTGAAATAGGCTTGAATTGTTCCCTGCCTCTGGGCACATGAGTTGCAGGTCTGGGTACAGGTTGTGAAGCAATATTGATTGTTGAAGAACCCTGCATCTATTGTAAAATCAACACTAGGTATAAAGGAAATAAATGTAACAAAATAATTACAGTTTGAAGTAATACCTGTGTATGTTCCATTAGATGACTAAGGACAGGATCAATGTCTGTATCTAGATGATGGAACATCTGCAACAAATAGTGAATTGCTTAAGTACACTAAATATGAAAATGTCATAAAAAAAAAAAAATGCATCAGATTGTACCTCAGGTTGCTGATTTTGCTATGAATTACTTGAACCTGCTTGTGACATGTTCTCTGTGGGAGGAGGGGCCTGCAAACATGAATTAAGCCATTAATAATGCAGTAAATTTTAGTCAATTAAACCTTAAGAAAATTTAGAATTATACTGTTGATGCATTTGTGTGGATGTTTTCAGGCACTTGAGAATTTGTAGAAGAAGGCAATAGGTCATCTTGTGGTGCCTGAAACAAAAACAGAATTATTAATAATAAAACACAAGAAACAGAATATTAAATTAAGTCAAAACACATTAAAATCATATACCTTGTAGTACTTTGACTGTGGGTGAGGGGGTTGGTGTAACTTCTTTTGTTGTGCCCCCTCACAAGGCACTTAGTACATGTGTGTGTCAGACCCTGTCTTGACAAAATATTTGTTGTCTCTTATGTCACCCCCATCCCTTCTTCTAACCTTTTTTGGTCTTCCTGCCCTCACTTTAACTTGTGGAGGATCAACTGTGACCAATCTTGATTTTTCAAAGTCATGCATCCCAGGCACTGGATTTATCATGTGCCTATATACCCTCATATATGCATCTTTTTTGAAATAATCATCAACAAAGTCTTCAATGTTTAACCTACCTCGGAGCAAAAGATTTTTGTCTCGCGATGAGGTACTCCTTGAGGAATCAAGTGAGGTACCCCATGAGGCGGCAGTGACGTCTGAGCCGGTGGTTCCCACTGATGATGTTTTAGTCCTCCGTAGGTCGGCCAGAGTATCCCAAGCACCTGATAGGTATGAATTTCTGGGCCTGACTGGTCAGTTGGATAATGATCCAAAGACGAACGGAGAAGCGATGTTGGACATCGATTCGGATAAGTGGCTTAAGGCTATGAAATCCAAGATGGACTCGATGGGTACAAACCAGGTTTGGACCCTAGTGGACCCACCCAAAGAGGTAAAACCCATAGGGTATAAATGGGTCTACAAACGTAAGCTTGGAGCTGACGGGGAGGTTACAACCTTCAAAGCCAGGCTTGTGGCGAAGGGTTACACTCGGTGACCCGAGGTCGATTTTGAGGAAACCTACTCGCCCGTAGCAATGGCTAAGTCCATTTGGATACTGCTTGCCGTAGCAGCATGGTATGACTATGAAATATGGCAGATGGACGTGAAAACCGCCTCCTCAACGGTTTCGTAGAGGAAGAGATCTATATGGATCAATTGGAAGATTTCACATCTGTTGGAGAAGAGCAGAAGGTCTGCCGTCTCCAAAGGTCCCTCTATGGCCTCAAACAAGCTTCCTGAAGTTGGAACATACGTTTTGATGAAGTCATACGGGGATATGATTTCATCAAGAACCAGTCCGATCCTTGTGTATATAAGAAGATCAGTGGGACCTCGGTTGCGTTTCTAGTGCTTTACGTGGATGACATCTTACTCATTGGGAATGATGCTAAGATATTGGGAACCACTAAAGCCTTGTTGTCAACGTAATTCTCTATGAAGGATATGGGCGAGGCATCGTACATCCTTGGCATCAAGATCTACAGGGATACATCTAGAAGGATGTTAGGAATGGCTCAGTCCTCGTATATTGAGAAAGTCTTGAAGAGATTCAAGATGGAGAACTCAAAACGAGGATTCCTTCCTATGACGCATGGAATTAAGTTATCCAAGAAGTAGTCCCCTAAGACTGATGAGGAGCTTAAATGGATATTGGACATCCCCTATGCTCAGCCTTAGGCAGCATTCAGTACGATGTCCAGTGCATAGACCTGATGTGGCTTTCGCTTTGAGCATGACTAGTCGATATCAGTCGTGCGCCGGGGAGGCACACTGAAGTGCGGTCAAGACTATCCTGAAGTATCTGAAAAGGACTAAGGACATGTTCTTGATCTACGGTGGTGAAGAGTTGATATTGGAAGGCTATAGCAACGCTAGCTTCCAGTCGGATGACGATGATGCCAAGTCTCAGTCCAGTTTTGTGTTCAGACTAAATAGTGGCGTGGTTGCTTGGATGAGTTCCAAGCAGGCTACTAGGGTGGACTCCACCACGGAGTCTGAATACATAGCAACTTTGGAAGCTGCTAAGGAGGTGGTTTAGATGAAGAGCTACATCCAAGAGTTGGGTGTAGTACCTGGCATCGCTGAGCCATTGGTTATCTTCCGCAATAACAATGGGGCCATAGCGCAAGCAAATGAACCGAGATCTCATCACCGATCTAGGCATATTCTTAGACGCTACCATCTGCTCATAGAGATGGTTAGCAGGGGTGACGTTCGGATGGACCGAGTCAGCTCCGCAGAAAACATAGCAGATCCACTTACTAAGCCCGTGTCGCAAGTTGCCCATACTCAGCATCTGGATAAGATAGGTTTGAGGTCAATGGGTGATTGGCTTTAGGTCAAGTGGGAGATTGTTAGAATAGGTGACCAGAAAGCCAATAGGTTTGGCATTTTGTAACCTATTGACATCTTGATGTAAATGTAATATTATGTGATGAATAAAATGAGTATTCGTCACCAATGGTACCTTCTTTGTTGCGCTCATTTCATATATGTTAAAACGGTGTTTTACTTATATCAAAACAAAGCCCTAAGACCACGATTAACAACTCATGCAGTTGGGCCACGCATTGGATGGTGGTCATGAAACCAACTGATTAAGAGTTGGGTCTGAAACGTTCCAAGTCGAGGACCTCGAGACAGGGCATCGAGAGTCATATAGAGACTTGCATCAAGAGTCGTGTTCATTGGATAAGTGCCGTGTTTCATTGGCGACAGGCGTGGGACGCCTACACGATCTTGATGGGTTGGTCGACTGAGGTCGAGCCGACTGGACTGACTCGTGGGTATCATCAATATGGAAGCCTTGGGCTTGGTCGGTATAATTGGATTTCCCCAGTTCAGATAGTACGGGAGTAGTCCTCAAACTTGAGGAACCATGTCAGTCACGTGCACAGGACGATTGTGTCTTGGATCTGGCGAGAGGTGATCCTTCTGTATGATGATCATTATAAGCCTTGTCCAGTGCAGTCGGAACGTGTAGCAAGGACGGTGAGTTCCAAGAAGAGGATTCGTCCCCTATCAGTATGTGACAGAGGTATCTCCTATGCACTCGGAGACACGTTCATGCTGTTTAAAGTTGTGGCCACAGTGGTTGGTCGAACAGGGAATGGTTTCCTGTGTCGACGCAATGAGGCATATGTCTCGAGTATTAAGCATAGATACCTAGTCAAGGATGGGAACTAACGCCCAATTCCATACCCTAGACTAAGGCCGGGAGACGATAGATGGAAAGAACCATACCCGTATGAAATCGGCCCCTAAATGTTCACGCCAACATTCACCTAGTCTCTAGTGTCATGGACCGTTGCTAGACGGCCACCCATGGTAGCAGGCCCTTATGGGACACGGGACCAAGTCTAGCTGAGGGTGAACCTAAAGGATCACACACAAATCACTGAGAAGATTGAGAGATTGACTTGGAGTCAATTTCGAAGGATGAATAAGTAATTGGATTACTTAAGGGATTGCCCATTGGATGGAAACCCTCGTTTAATCGGTAAATGGGATTTATCAATTAAATATGGAAGGTTGAGATGTTGGATCTTTTGATTGGATTAAAAGATCAACGGGAATTATTTAATTGGACATTACATTAAATTGGATTTAAGTTTGGGTTCGTCGTAATTGGATTATGGTAAAACTCGGTCTATTAAATTTTAACCCAAGAGGAGAATTAATTCCTATTTTGGAATAGGAGGAAGTTGGACTTCTTCCCTAAATAGGCATGGCCGAAAATGCTACATTGGAGGGAGGAAAATTCTGCCATGTTGGATGCAAGGTGGTAGTTGACTTGTCTCTTTTGGTAAAAGACAAATCAACTTCAATCAAGCCCTTCCCTTTTGGTATGATTTGATCATACCTTAAAAGTTGGTAGGCTTGATTGAAGAATTAATGGTGATTGATTAGGATGTATCTAGGCATCCTAGGATGAACCTAGACACATTCCAATAATCACATTAATTATGTATATATAAGAGTATATACTAACACCTTATGCAACAGATTCATAATTCATCTTTTCTAGGAAAAGAAGACAAAAATCGGCCACTCCTCTCTCTCAAACTTTCGGCCCTCTCTTCCTTTTCTTACTAGTGTTCTTCTTTTGATCTTGGATCAAAAGGGAAGAACAAAGTAAGTTTAAGAAGAACACTAGTCCATAGTGTTTGTCTTCTTAAACCGATTCCTTCTAAACCCGTTTTCTTCTAGCAAGAAGAACGCGAGTTTCTTCCGGTGTGTTGTGGATCACCTTTGGAGAGTTCATACCTTTGAACTTGGTGAACATTCGAAGAAGGAACAAAGCAAGTAGCCGTGCACACGTGAAAACTACGAAGGTAACAGTTTATTACACTTTCATTGTTTTCATTTCATCTATGCCCTATGTATGATATGTGTTTTAATATCGATACATCCTACATTGAACGCCCGGTTGAGCACCCAAGGGTAAACCCCTTGGGATTATGTTTATCTATTAATTTAAATATACGTATTTTCCATGCTTCTCGCTTCCGCTCGTGCTCCCGGGCGGATCCGCTTGTCCTTCAGTGTGTCATTTAAATGTTCCATTTATGGACTAAAACGATCATCCGGGCAGTGGTACTATTGGTTTCATTGAGTTATCATCTCGATAGGCTTCACTATACATTGAGGAGGATTATTGTGTGTATGTTAAAAAAAAAAGTGGGAAGAATTGTTTATTCTGTCGCTATATGTGGACCACATTTTGTTGGCAGGAAATGACATGGAGATGATTGTCGCCACTAAGAAGTGGTTGTCCTCAACATCTGAGATGAAGGAAATGGAAGAAGCTGAGTACATACTTTGTTAAGATACACTGAGGTCTCTCTAAGAAACTTTTGAGCTTTTCTCAAGAGACTTATATCAAAAGGATCATAGAGCGATTTCGTATGCACAATGCTAATCCTATTGACACACCCATAGATAAAAGTTGTGTTCTTAGTGGAGAGTTGTGCCCTAAGATAGAAAAATAAAAGAAACGCATGGCTAAGGTTCCATATGCGAGCGTAGTAGGATGTTTGATGTACGCTATGATGTGTACTCCGCTAGACCTGTGCATTGTAGTTGGAATGGTGAGCAGGCATCAAAATAATCCTAGACCCAACCACTGGGTAATGGTCGAGAGGATACTTAGATATCTGAAAGGAACAAGTGATCTAGCTTTGTGCTACCATGGGGGAGTTTACAACTAGTTGGATATAGTGATGTTGATGGATCAACGGACAGAGATGAACACAAATCCACATCGAGTTATGCATTCTTGTTAGGAGGTCTTCATATCACCTAGTGAAGCAAGAAGCAGCCTTGCATCTCTTTGTCCATCATGAAAGCAGAATATGTTGCTTGTACATCAGCAGTCCAAGAGGCTATCTGGTTGAGAAGACTCCTCAAGAGTATGGGCATTTCAGCACATGTTGATGATGTTGTTGTGATCTATTGTGATAACACATCCACTATAACGTATGTGAAGGACCACAAGTACCACTAGAGGACCAAGCATATAGATACCAAATATCACTTTATTCGTGATAGTATTGTGCAAGGCCAAGTTGTTCTCAAGCATATTCCTACTAATGATATGATTGTAGATCCTTTTACTAAGCTTTTGCACATAGATAAATTTCAAAGGCATGTGAGTAGTATGACTGCGTAGGACTTAAGTTTTGAGCCTGTAAGAACAATTTTTTGACCAATAAGAATATGTGATTCTTGATTTTGTTGGTGTATTGTGTCTCTTTCATATATATGAATGTCAGGCTTAGATTTGCCCACTCACATGGGTAATCACCCTGGTGCTATGATAGCAAGTAGAATGAGGCTTCGAAGGATCACTCCGCATAAGTGAGTCAAGCGAATGATGGCCTTCGCACTTTAGAAGTGATGGAGGTTAATCTATAATCAAAGTCGCCTTAGCTAAAGAGGTAGGATGAGATCATTTGTGACTGATTATGAAGTATATCCAAACTCATAAAGCCTCTTTACAGCTAAACGTGGGAACTGCTAGAAGACATTGAGAGGGTGACTCTCTGGTAGTTCGCGAGTTAGGTGCATGGATAGCGACTGGACTTAGGTTCGTATGATGTAAGAATAGCGACATGCCCAAGTTGAGTGGAAGATCCATCATAACATGAATTCATACTACATGTGCTAAGAGAAGACCCAATACGTGAGTGACTGAATGGGTCCCTGCTTCTTCACTATGTGAGCCCATATAATCTCTTATACCCTTTGGACTCTGGACTATGTCATGAGGCATAAACTTGATGATGCTACTTTACGATGTTATCCAATGGCCACGAGTGATGCGGTCTATTTGAGCATGTGTAGAAAAGATGTCCAGGCCAAACTAATTGATGTGAAAGGCCGAGGAAGAACTAAGTTGGTGATGCACTTATATTCTATTGTTCATATCCCTGACGACTAAGTTAGAAAATATCTGACTAGTCATGAACATAGAAGATATTGAGAGGGTCAAGCATGCTCTATCTATTTATTAAGTGATCTAGAGATGTTTGATCTAGTGAAACCACGAGGTTTGGGGTACACAACGAGCTTTTGAATTGAAAGAGTTATGTTAGTTTTTGGTGAATTGCATGTGAAACCCGAATTGAACTACAGGAACAACGAACTGTTGAAGTTGCATTATTGGGGTCCTAGGGTAAAGGTGACCACATTCCCTTGATACTTTGTGAATAGTTATAATTTCCACACTGAACGTCACAACATCGGCAAGTCAACTATGAATTGTGGAATGTGTGTTAAAAGTTCATAATGTGCAGACACGGACATTGACTTCTATGGTGTACTCGAAGAGATAATTCAGTTGGATTACCTACTATTCCTGGACATGCACATTGTTTTGTTCAAGTGTCGTTGGGTCGATTTGGTAAGAGGTATGAAGATACACCCCTTGTTGATGTAAATTTTTCAAAGGTGTACCAGAAGGATGAACCATTCATACTAGCGCAACAAGTAGTACAAGTCTACTACAGGGATTACCCGAGCATGAACAGAGACAAAGCTAATTAGATAACTGTGTGCGAAACAAAGGCTTGAAAAGTAGTTGATGAATCTCAATGGACCGATATCGCATATCATCTAGAGGAAATCATACCTACTCCTGAAGTTGCTACAGACAATCAAACGTACGATCTATATGATCCAATTGGTATACAATTAGTCGTTGACCTTTCTGTGCAACAGGGAGTAACTACATCCCGTTCGACAAATGGTGAATATGATGATGGAGATGACGAAGACGGAAAAGATAGCTTTGAGGATTATAAGACTGAAGAAGACCATGTTTGAGCGTCTAGTGTTTAGTTATCTTTTTATATATTGTATTTATTATACATTTTTAAAAAATAATTTTTTTTTGGAATGGTTATGAATGTAAACAGTATGATTACAAATACCATTGCAAACTGAATGGTATTTTTAAAATTTTTCTATAGGAATGATTTTTGTGAATTTAGACATTCCAACACACGGTCTAATGTAAATTATATATGACACCTTCGGGAAAAAAAAGGTGGAAAATTCAAACAATAGGAACAGTTACTTCCCATTTGCCCGTTCTAAATTATTTAGTATAGTGCCTTCTGAAAAATATGTGAAAAAAGGTGGAAAATTCAAACAATAGGAACAGTTACTCCCCCTTTCACATATCCCTCTCTCTGTCGCCACCCTCTCTCTCCACCGCCGTTCGCCACCATCGCCTCTCTCTCTCTTTCTCTCTCTCTCTCTCTCTCTCTCTCTCTCTCTCTCTCTCTCCCACCATCGTCACCATTGCCCCTCTATTGCCGCCACCCCTCTGCCACCACCGCCTCCGTTCGTCACCACCGCGCATCTGTTGTCGTTACCTCTCTCTTTCAATAAATCGTCACCACCACCCCTCTGCCACCGCCTCCATTCGCCACCACCACCCTCTGCCGTGGCCGCCTCTCTCTTCGTTCTCTGCAAGGTATTTTCGGTCAACTAAGAATTTTCTGTTTTTTAGGTATTTTCTACATTTTATTTATGTAATATCATTTTCTCTTGGATTTTGTTTTCTGTTTTTGTATTTTCTGTTTTTAATTTATGATTATTATTAAAATGTTGAAATGTATTGGAATGTTGAAATGTATCACAATGTTGGAATGTATTCTGTTTTCGTATTCTGTGTTTGTTTTGTATTTTTATGTATATTCTGTTTTTTAAAGTTATGTATATTATTTTGTTTTTTTCATTTTTATTGTATTTTATATATATTGAAATGTTGAATATATGCAATATTTTATGTTGAATATTCTGTTTTGTGTAAGTTAATTATTTGATGAAAATGGATGAATTATAAAATTTTTTGAATTTGATGAAATCTGGTGTAACTTAATTTGATATAATATTGGGATTAGGAAAATATTGGGATTTAAACTACTTAAAAAAAATTGAATGTAATATTGGGATGAGGAGTTTAATTACAATTGAAAAATTAGTTGTCTTTAGGAAATTAGGAAAATAGTGGGATCTGAACCACTTAATTATAATGTAGTTTATAATAAACTACAAATAATTGATGTAATATACTTTATAATATATAAAATAATTATAATATATTTTTATTTTTATTTTTATTTAGAAAAATATAGAAAAAAATTACATTGACTGGGATAATTTAAAATTTTCAATAATTAGATATATATCACATAATGATTAGAATAATTAGATAATTATTAGAATATTTAGGATAATTAGAAGAATAATAAAATTTGGAAAAATTATAATAATTAAATTTTTTTATTAATTACATTAATTATAAACATTCAAAAACTAATATTTACTACAATTTTATAGACTCAAAATTATAAAATCTAAAAACATAAACTAATTATTAATATTTATGTTCAGGTCACGTTCGTTGTAAAATTCGAATCCCATCCCATAAAAGTTTACTCTTGGAAACCCATTCAAAACGGGTTCATATCTAGTGGTGATCCGCTTGCTCCAGAACGTGGAGCGGCCGCAGCCGCGGCCATGACCCGTCGGCCAGTGATGCTTCCCAGGTTGTGGAAGCAATGTTCCGACCACCCCCACCACCTGACACAGTTGGTCCCTCATACGCCGTTGCACCGGCCGCAGATGAGGCCAAACCGTCCTTTGCTCCACCGGTTGCAGATGAGGCCGACCGTGTGTACTGCAGCACCAGCAATCAATCCTGCCCGTCCATGGGCTGCACCACCACCAGCGGTCCCTCCACCATCAGTGTGCCAGTATATCAGCCTCGATGACGCGAGATAATTTTTTTTAATCTATTATTTTTAGCATATTTTTTTTAAAATGACTAATCATCATATTATTTCAGGTCTCATCACAAATTTCACGAACGCATCAATGCGGTGCTACGGGGGCACTATTCCCACCCCTTGGGATATTTACGGCAAGTGTCGCTAGAGCACCAGCAGTTCTGGTTCGAGAGTATGAAGGTAATATTTTTTAAAAGAAGATTATATTATCTTATAGTTTATTTTATTTTTAATATTTTAGTAATTTTTTCTTTTTCTGTGATATTGTAGATAACGTACTGGTGGGACTGTGAGGATGAGTTTATATTCTGGATGTTTTATATGTTCAAGGGCAAGTCCATCCGAAAGCGGTTCGCCATCTCCAGGACTCAACTGATCATCAAGCGAGTGTGGCTGGCAACCGAGGTCTAGCGCCAGTAGCAGCTATACTGGGTCCTACGCGACTTCAAGAATGAGTCCGCGAAGAACAAGACCAACCAATCGGCCAATTCCACGACAGCATCTACTTTCTACCGCGGGGGATCTTCCTCTGTTGGCATGCACAAGAGGAAGATAATAAGTATTTGCAGCTTTTTAAAATTTTTAATTTTTAAATATTTTTGCCAATTGTTCTTTTCTTGTACATGGGGCAGAGCTCGGTCGGCCTGTGAATCAGATGGAGTTATTCTCCAAATGCTACAAAAAGAAAGCAGACGCCAACAGGAGCGGCCCGAGGGCAGCCAAGTGGCTGTAAGTAATAATTATTTAAACTATTTTGTTTGTCTAATTTTTTTTAATACTAACATCTTTGTTTATTTTGCAGGAGACATTCCAAAAGATGCTGGAAGATCACCAGTCTTAGGCCACGACCGATGGGTAGGATTCTCCAGCCTCATCTGAAGGCTCGGTGGCAATGACCAAGCAGCAGTTCTGGTTGCCAGCGATCTGGGACAAGAACAAGAGTCGTGTATACGGCCTTAGTTATGAGGCCCACACCTTGAGTCGGACCTACACATCACTGTAGCGTCACCGCCACTACCACGCCTAGACATGGAGGATCAGATGACGAGGGTGGAGATGATGATGGTCGATATGATGGGCATGATGAGGTCGATGTAGGCCAGAGCCTCGACTGCCGGCTTGTCACAACCTTCAGGGACCCCCTGCCCCGGACGATTAGGAGATGGACAATGCTGATGAGGGGGCCAGGGTTTATATTAGTTTTTCTTTTTAATATTTTTAAATGTACAATTATTATATTAATATAATACTTCTTCCATAATTATACCAAGCGCAAATTTAGCCATTCCAAAAAGTGTTTTAATTGTTGGAAATTATGGTGCAAATACTGTTCCAATTCAAATTCTATAATATCGACCCAACAGTTCCAACATGTATAGTAAAAGAAGTACAAAGCTGTGGAATATTCTTAATGAGGATCAAATAATGTTCCAACTCTCGTTCCTAAATATATAACTGTCACAATCAAAACTGTTTCTAATTTATGTAGATAGTATTATAATGATCATTCCAAAACAAGTAAACAAAAAAAATATCCAAATAGATAAAAGTGTTCCAAGAAAACGATGTTTGAACAAGTGGTACAAAATCCGTTTCCAATTAGGAACGGTCTGAACCAACCATTCCAAATATTTAGGAACACGATCTATTACAAAAGAATTTCACCAGCTCCGTGGCCGGGCCTACAATATCAAACATGTAATTCTTGTCCCAAAAAAAAAAAATAGAATCGTTCCTAAAACTATTCCAAATCTCGTATTTTTTTGTAGTGAAAGTTTTTACACAATGAAAAATTACTGTTCCTAAAAATTCTTTTTGTGCTACAAAATTGTTTGTTCCTATACGTCTTCTTTAAAGGTGCCAAAATATCCTTTTTTTTTTTTTTTCTCAATGAAAAAACTTAGTTGTCGGAAAACTTCTCCACACAATGAAAAATTTTATTATTCAGGAACAAAAAGTTAAAAAAACACTCCATGTTCTTATTAAAATTATAAGTACATCCATGAAATCCCATGGAATCTAATCTCACCAGGTATTAATATAATTTATCCCAAATTTAATTGTCTTGAAATGCTTGAATATACAATTGACCCAAAATTTAATTCTGTCTTGAAATGCTTGAGAATAAGAAATTAATTTTCGGAATGAAATAGAAACTCCCTCTTGGTGAACTCAAACCAAAAGCATCGGATGCCTTCTAGTGGACCCAATTGAATACTAATTTACGAAAACACAGAGTTCCTATTTTCACAAAACCTCACGAACCATGTTCGATTTTAGGCGCAAATGCACAGAAATCAGTAGACTAGAAAGTAGGAGGTCCATAAAAAACAGTGATTTTTTTTGCTCCTTGTTCTGTTCACAACCCTACGTACACTTCACATGCACCTTCACAATCCCAACTACTCCTCTCCCCAAAGCTTTGAAACATAGAAATAATAAACTAGTTGGCTGCTGCTGCTGCTTCTCATTCGGCATGTTCAAAAGGACAAAAAAACCAAAAATATATTACATTTACATCCTTGATTTACGATCTATTTACACAAATTATTCATATTTTTTGCATAATTACATAAATCACCATTGACAGTAAAAAAATAGAGTAATTTGTGCAATGATGTTAACAATTCTAGGGGTATATGTATAATTTTTCAAAAATAAGGGATGGTTTGTGTAAGTGGTGTTGATGTTTCTGATGGTGTATGTATAATTATCCAAATGGTAATGATGATTTGTGTAAACCGACCATAAATTAAGGGGTGTAAATATAATTATTCTAATAAAAAAATACATATACTCTATAGAAAGGTAGAGAAAGAGCCAGCAAACTAGTCTAAAGATATTACTGTTAAGGGTAAATCACGGTTACCTCTCCTAAGATTTTGTATAATTACAAATACCTCTCGTTATTTAAAATATTATAAATACCTCCTCAAATTAAAAATAATTATGTAGTCCCAATACAGAGATGTGAAAAGTACTACTTTACTCTTATTGGAATTTTTATTTTTTCAAAAAAATATTTGAAAAATATAAAACAAAATTGAGGATGGGTAAAATAAATACTCAATAGAGAATAATAATTAATAAAAATATTTTAAAACTTTTTAAAAAATATATAAAACTATATCTTATAATCTAAAAGGGCATTTTAGGTAGTTCATTACCAAAAATATATGAAAACCAAATGGAATGAGCTCATTGTTAGACGGATGTTAAAGTCAGAGGGGTTTTTGTAATTTTACAAGTATGAAGAGGTATTTATAATTGCATCAAATTTCAGTAAAAATAATTATAATTTAATTTAATATTAAATAATTCTCCTCTTTAACCATTTAAGTTTCTAAATAATCGTGGTCGTTTAACATGCATCAAGTCACTACAAGAAAAGATGATATTAGTAACAAAACATCGAATGATAATTTTAAAGTTGTCACTAAAAATATATATTAATGAGTGACAATATTTTTTATCTTGTTAATATATAATTATTAGTGACAAAAATTGTGTATAAAGTTGTCACTACATATAATTAGTGGCACATCTATAGTGACAACTTAGTGACAACACAATATAATGACATGAATTTTTTGTTGCCACTAAATTGTCAATATACATAAATCACTAATTGTATTTATCGACAACTTTGTGCATATTTTTTTGTTACTAATTCTTGCTAATAATATTTTTTATAAAATAATATAATTATTAAAATTATAAAATTTATTATTATGACAAAATAAAAATTTTTGTCACTAAATAAATATAATTAATTATAATATTAAAATATTATTTAATTATTATTATTATTTTTTTTTACTAATCTTCTATTTTCTTATAGAGGGTGACTAACATATTCAAGAATTAAGTTAGACAAAGCAGAAGCGTGGCATAGATGGAAGAGCCATGGCCACGCCCAGAAAGTAGAAAGACCGACTCAAATCTGCTTCCTCAATACGAATTCTAGAAAACCATCCACCTCTTGAAAAGGAGAAAAAGAAACTGATAACATAGAAAGTACAAAAAGCTGTAAAAACCCAACTTCAGCCTCACTTCTCACCAGGAAGGAGAAGTGCAGGGCGAACCAGACGACGACGATGAAATCCCATCATTGTTGGTGTTATTGGATTCGCTGGGCGTCGTGCAAATGGATCGTGCATCCCGCAGGGAAACCGAAGAGCCCTCTGCTGGAAGCTTTTTCATCGGAGTCAATGGCGGTGTGGTTGCAGTTGTAGGAGAGGAGGGGGTGCTGGAGAGCGTCGACATGATCTCCAAACGGGAGGGGGACGTGCCGGGCGTTTCGAAAGGGGTGTCGTCGTGCTCTTTGCTCATCACCCTGATCATGGCTTCTTCGCCGTCGTAGATTGGATTGCATATATATACGAGCTGCTCCTGACTTGTGGTGGCTGACAACGGAGGCGAAGCAGCTTCTTGGGCTGGCCATGGATTATGGGTTGAGTAGAGAGCAGAAGAATGGTGAGTGCTGGAAATGGGTAAATGGTTTTCCGTCGTCGGGAAGAGGAAGCTTCTTGGAGCACGAAGAACTCCTTGGGCGTAGAAGCTGCTCAGAGATGAACCGTCGGCGGAGGTGGCGGCGACGGGTGTGGGAAGATCAGCTGTCTTTGGGTGGTGATCATCATGGCGGCGGCGTCTGCGGAGTAAGAGAGAGCAGTAGAGCTCAGCTAAGAGAAGTAAAAGTAGGGTTAGTACTATGGAGAGGGTTATGGCCATGAGAAGTGCGGCACCCATGATTGCTTTAGAACTTTCCTTCATCTCTGAATCTCTCTCACTCGTTACTGAAAATATGGTGTGGTTGGGGAAATGAAGTAAAAAGAAGAAGATGAGGATGAAGATCCCTACATTTTGGCGGGAAAAGAAGAGTCCACCTGTGAGAGAGGAAAATAGACAGAGAAACTTGGTTGGGGTTAGGGGAACTGTGGAGCTAGGGTGGGAAAACAAGTGTATGCATCCACGATATATAGAATTTTATGAAATTTATCTCCACGTAATATTGTAAATGAGTAAATTGTCTTTATATGAAAAGACAATTAACTTGTTTTTGTTCTTTAAAATAGAGCAATTTTACCTTCCGGTATTCTAGGAAGATGAATTGCTCCATTTTAATAAATAAGGGGAGATAAATTGATTCATTTTAAAAAATATAGGAAGATAAATTGCTATTTATTTTTTATAAAGAGATAATTTGCTCATCTATAATATCACATGGGAGTTGCTTGTATTTTGAATTATGAATTTATTTAATTATATTTTTTTAATTAATCCGAAAAAGACCATACGTCAATATGAAACTAAATATGTAATATATACTATTACAATAAATATAATATTTAATCATGATTAATTAATTATCATGGTTAATAATAAATAATCATAGCAAATAGTCATTGACCATGGTCACGCAATGATTGTTAATCCTATTTTTGTGAGGGTGACTAAAATATTTTCCATGACTTCATTTGTCTTGGTTAAAAGCATGACAAATATTTTTACCATGACTTTTAATTATTATTTTTAATGAAAAATCTAGTTTTTTGAATTAATTTTATTTAATCATGATTAATAACAACTATTTATCATGATTTTTAACCATAACCATTAATATTGGACAAATAACATTTTTTTTCTAGTGTACAAAACTATGATAGAAATAACGTGCACCTGCATTATTATTTATTATATAATTTGTTGCCATTGGCATGGACTCTAACAGGCAGAGCCACAAATATCAAAACGTTTATATAAGTTTAATCATCTATACTAATATATAAAAAAAAAGAAAAAAAAAAGATTTTTCTCAATCACAAATGACGGTTTATGATGCAATATCAATTTTTAGTTATGTCAAAATACCCCTAAGTTAGTTATTTTTTCTTTTCTTTTTTTTTTCTTTTTTTTTTGTTTCAAATATAATGTGTTGGTTTATATATATATATATATATATTTCTTATTTACAGTAACTTTAAAGCATGAAATATTATTATATATGCACGCAGAAATAGCGTGCCACGACAGCTAGTTAATAAAAATGGCAACTTGAGTATCAGTATTTTCTGTATATACTTTAATGATCAATTGATTATGAGAAAAAGAAAAAACTGTAAGTAAATATCATAGAGTAGCATATGTAACTGGATAAATTATAAGGTTAATTATACTTAGACCCTTTTTAAAAATACAAAATTATATATTTTCTCTTACCCCCAATAATTCTCCGTTTACACCCGACTCCCTTCTGTTAGAATTTGGGCAAAATATATGTATGTTACCAAAGAATATTACATAAATTTTTAATTTTGCTCATTAAAATTCTTATGTAAAATATTTTTGTACTTATAAGGGATAAATGTAATGTATAAATAAAGAGTGAGGTTAGCACCATTATATTTTTTTTCTTATAAGTACAAAATTATAACACGAGGATGTTAATTGTGGGGCAAAATTACACTTTTGGTCCCATAGTATTGAGGGGTCAACACTTCTGATCCCGTGCTTCCTGAAATGACCAATTTAGTCCCAAAATTGAGAATTTTCGACACTTTTGGTCCCGCGCTTTCCTGAAATGAACAATTTAGTCCCAAAATTGAAAAATTTCGACACATTTAGTCCCACTAACAACGAGACATTTGTTGTTAATATTTTTTACGGAAATCGCTAATGGGACCAAATGTGTCGAAAATTCCTAATTTTGGGACTAAATTGGTCATTTCAGGAAGCGCGGGACCAAATTTGTCGAAAAGTCTAATTTTGGGACTAAATTGGTCATTTAAGGAAATGGGGACCAAAAGTGTTGACCCCAGTCCTATGGAACCAAAAGTGTAATTTTGCCTAAATGAGGAGTAAATTGAAAATTTATGTAACTTTTTTTTTTCTAACGTCCGTATTTTTTTGACAAAATCTTAACGAAAACGGATCAGGTATAAATGATGAATTTTTGAAATGAATGTAAGTATAATTTTAAAATTATATTAAAAAAATATATAATTTTATATTTTTAAAAGAAATCTAATTGTAATTAATCCTAAGTTATATTCGCACTCATTCATATTTGACTTACTGACCATAGAATATTGCCATTGGCATCGCCAATGCCAATAAGATTTATAAAAATGTCACATGCCCGATTGAAAACTATGAAAACACATAAATATCCTCACGAAGCTATGGTCCAAAAATAAAATAATGTGAAATCTATATAATGACAAAAATGGCCTTTGGTTGAAGAGCCCAAGCAGCCGCCTCTCTAAGATGGTCCCATGCAAAAATTTTACCTAACCAGATTTAATTGAATTAAATTAATTATATAACAAGTGTAATATATTTATTATATAATTAATTATTCTTTTTGAAGTGTACACCAATTAAATATATTGCATAATACACAATTAATTCAAATTTAAACAAACTCAATTTGAATTTGAAAGGGACTTGCACATTTATTCGACAAGCTTAAGACTCCTACCCTCATATTCTTCTCACGTTGTTGCTGTCGTGAATGACACCTGGCACGACGGTACCTGTTTCACATAATGTTTTTCTTTTTAATTCATCGTTTCGGAAATATGGTGGTATAGTAAGTAAAATTGCATTTTTCGTCCCATAAAAATATGGGGTCCGTACTTTTGATTCTTTATTTTACACAAATTTTGAAATGATCCGAAGTTGAAATTTTTCAATACATTTACTCTCGTAGTCCAACTTTCGTCAAAAATTAAACAGCAAAATTATGTATGCTGCACATGACAATTAATTTTAGACAAAAAATAGCTTTTGGGACGAAATATGAGAAAAAGTTGAAATATTAGTACCAAATGAATTAAAGGGGTTTTGACATTATTCCTTTTATTTTTTTCTTTATAATAATGTTTGTAATGAATTAAAGGGTGATGAAGCAATAGGTATTTTTGTATTATTTCTTTGGTTCATATCTTGATTGATATAAATCAACATTCATACTTTTTTGGATTTAATCAAGAGTATAAATTTGATATCTAGCAAACATATTCATATCCTTGAATTAAGGGTTTAATACAATTTACTCCCTATAATATTGCAAATGAGCAAATTACCCTCTTATGAAAAAAATAACAATTTATTCTCCTGTGTTTTTTAAATTGCTTCATTTTAAATAATATAGGGGATAAATTGCTTTATTTTTAAAAACACAGGGGGGTAAATTACTATTTATTTTTCATAAAGGGATAATTTACTCATTTGCAATATCACATGAGATTGCTTACATTTTTTCCCTTGAATTAATGTAATACAAAAGATAATATTTTCACGTTTTTTGTTAGGTGTGCAAGATAATTTATTACCTTTTTAGATGTGGCGTTTTGTCAAAAACGAACAATAAGGTGATAAGCCCCTTTGTATACTACATGTTTAATCCTTATTTGTTGTTTCTGTGGTTATTTTATCAAGGTGTGCTGGCGCGGGCCTGAAGGGGAGTTGGGCTATATCTCTCGTGATGGGCCGGATCCGTGGAAGCCCAGTATAGAGAGTGGACCGCATAAGGCCCATGAGCTTCCTTGGACCCAAATTCATCAAGTCAATCCATTAATTTTGACCTGGAAACATGCCATCCCTCAACTAAACATCAAAGCACAAGAAATAAGGCCTTCCTAGGCCCAAACCGTACGAGTAGAAGGGGAAGCCTCAGGTAGACCATCCCAGACCAGCCCAACACAACTCTCTCCTTCTCACCCGGCCCAGCGCCCTAACATTAGCTCCCCCTAAGTAAGGGTGATAAAAAAATTTCAAAATCATCCAAATTGCCCGAATCAAATCATTTTTACGATTTATCTACAAAAAAAATTGCACCGCACCATTATAGAGGTGAGTATGTTCCGAAGTAAATAAGATAGAAGTCGGCGCGCGCTCCAGAAGAGTTCTTCGAGCTACCCGGCATGAGGGACTGAGGCTCGGAACTTCATTCAAAGCAGGGGAAGGGAGTTTTCCTAGAATAGAGAGGAGCGGTATAGAGTTTAGAGAATAGGGAGATTCCATTATCTTTTGTTTAGTTATAGAGGCTACCTAGTTAGTGAATCTCTCCTCAAGGGGGTAGTGTGAAAGAAGCCCACAAACCCACATGTCAAGCATTAACTTCAATATTCTCATCACAAGAGATGAGCAAGAATATACATTGTCTTTCAGTCACTTCAGTGGATATTCTTATTTCATTCTGGCTGCTTTCAGTCGAATCTTCGTTCTCGGTAGTTGATTCCTAGCCCCCAGTTTGACTCACTTCTCTTTCCTTCTTTTATGCGGGCACGGTTCAAATGATTTGATCCAAAGTGTCATCACAAAAAGAAGCTCGTGCCACTTAAAACAATATACATTGCCTCGTGTTAGCCAAACTGGGATCGGTAGAAGGAAAAAGTCATTTAAGCCCGGAAAATCCGTCAATAACTGCGCGCGCGGCTGCCCTACCATGCTCGCGTGTGCTGGGCACGCTTGGCCGGGTGCACGCACGCAGGAACCCTTGCCTGTGTGCGCGTGCGCCTGACCGCGCTTCTTACGCGCGCGTGCCGATAGGGCCCGCATCCGCCTGCCGTGCGCGCTAGACACACTGGCCGGGCGCGCCTGGCCATGCGCACTGCGCACGCAGTCGGCCAGTCGCTGTTGCTGATCCTGTTTTCTGTTTCCGACGGTGTTTTTGCCCTATTTTTCCTTCAAGAAATCAAGAAAATATTTTAGAAAATGAAGAAATCCAAGATCCAAAATTGATGTGCAAAATTAACGCATTAAACCTTAGTTAATACGGCATGCCATAAAACGTAAATAAAGCCACGGAAAACATGCTTTAACACGACATAAAATCCTAAGCCAATACACCGAACTGGGGTTTGATACCAGTGAAAGCATGCGTGGATTGTCCTAGGAGGGAGCGCGAATGCGGAAGCGCAATAAATTAAAAAAATATGAAAAATAAAACATGCTTTAACGAAAAGTAAATACATGTTCGAGGGGTCTTCTCTTGAACCTTGCGGGTGTTTGGTGTATCTCATGATCAAAATAAACATGCAATATCATGGTGGCCATAGGGTTGTTACAAAGGGAACGTGAAACCTACCCGTTGTCATTTTCTTCAAACTGGTATGTGCGTTGTTCCACATTTTGCCACCAAGATTCCAAATTAGGAACCCTCTAAATTGTTCACCCAATCCAACTGATCTTGCTCCTCCGTGCTAGAAAGAAATCAAGAGGAATTTATATAGGAGGACAAATTGACCTAGCGTTATGAATTAACGTGATCGAGTTGCCTATAGTTTTCTTGTATCAAATACAAAGAACTACAATAATTTCTTGGAGAGGAGAGAGAGAGAGAGAGAGAGAGAGAGAGAGAGAGAGAGAGAGAGAGAGAGAGAGAGGTCGAGTGTGTGTGTGAGTGCGCTAGAGTTTCATCACCTAGTGGTTTGTGTTTCCATGAGTATTTATAGAAGGGGCCTTCTCCTATTCCTTTTCAAACTCTCATAGAGAACTATAGGTTGACTAGGATTTTGACCTAGTCAACATAGGTAAAAACCAAGTCAAACTTAATCTTGGACATTGATCTCTCCCTTCAATCTCGTCCGTCCATCTCTTAGATGGATTTCATGGAATATTTTAAATCTAATATAAAATAATCCGTAAGGCTTTAAATAATTAAATAATTATTTTTAGCCTATTTCCTCAATTTAATAAATTCAATTTATTACTTAATTCTATTTAGTCCAATTAAAGAATTAACAATCTAAGAAAAAGTGAACCAACTTAATCTAATTAAATTATTCTACCTACCGGAATTAATTCCTCCGCTACCGGTGGATTTTGTGTGACTCTTTAGGTTCACCCTCACCTAGACTTGTCCGGACTTTCCAATCATCCTATGACGGAAAAATCGTCCGTCACCATGGGGTCATCTAGCAACGGTCCATGGCACTAGAGACTAGGTGAATATTATGGCGTGAGCATTTAGGCTCTTTAGTATGTTTGTCCTTCCGTCTCCCATCTCACAGCTATAGTCTAGGGTGTGGACAATAGGTGTTGGTACCCATTCTTGACTATAGCTTTGGCTCATCCATACCAAACATCACAGGGATCTCATCCCACTGTTTAGTTACTGCGGCCACAGATTTACTGGAGGACGAGTCTCAGAGTGTAAGTGAGACATCACTGTCAATCCTATTGACAGGAGACGGATTCTATATTAGGACCTAGTATTCACACTACACATCTTGATTGCACTAGATAGGGCTTACGACAACCCAGTCTCTTGACTTGGTAGCCTCTTGCCAAATCTAAGATACAGACGTGGTGTGTTCGTGACCACAATAGTCCCTCAAGTCCGCGGACCAAACCCTTACTCTCGGAACTAGGAATTTGAGTTATACCGACCAACCCACTCAAGGTTTTCCATATGACGATTCCCACGAGTCACCTCAGTCAGCCGGCACCAAGCTGGCTAACCCACTAACATTGCATGGACGACCTTCATCACTTGTTAATGAAATGCAATTGCAATCGCTTAGTGCAAGTGTCAAATGGACTCTCGATACCCTATCTCGAGGTCCTTCGACTTGGAGTATATCAAATGATCCACAGAAACTGATTTCATGACTTGCCATCCTATGCGCAGTTCAGTTTCTTGGATTAAGCTTTCGGTCTGTGGGTTTTGTTTGTGCATTGAACAGTTCGTAATATAAAGCAGTTAAGTGAACACAAACAAAGAATTAATGCCAACTATGAATATCACTTTTATTCATAAACTTTATTTAAACACTTACACAAACCTAACAGAATTTCACGGTCAGCTATTCTAACAAGAACAAGTTAGGGAGTGGAAGTAGGTGTGTTAGTCTTGTGTATAATGTGATCAAATTACATACAAAATAAGTTATTTCCAAAATAACTTCTATACACAATGTACACACTATGCACCACTATCCATCATATGAGTGCACTACTTGTGCAACCTCCCATATGACACACATTCCATGGAGGAGTTCCAACTCCTCCTCAACTTGCATTCACTCTTTGGACTTGGACCTCAAGTCATGGACCAGGCTTGATTTAATCCAATTAAATCGAGCCCAACTAAAGTCGATGGATTCCAATTAATCCAATTAATTTCAACCCAATACTAGTTTATTTAGTCGAATTTAACAAACTCGATCCCAAACACTAATTATTTAATCCAATCAATTAATTAAACCAAGCTCGATTAAATTAGTCCAATTAATTTAATGGTGATAAGTCCAAATTTAATTATTCGAATTAATTAAATCTTGGGCCATCCATCAAATGATTTTTTTCAAATAAATGATCCAATCATTTATATTCTCCTTCTATTAATTTAATCCAATTAAATTAATCAATTTCTTCTGAAATTAATTATAAATTAAGTCCATCACTTCCACAGTGATTTGTGTGTGACTCTTTAGGTTCACCCTTTGCTACACTTGAGTTTGTGTCCAACATAATTCATTAATTAAATCTAATTTAATTAATGATCTCTGATTAAACATTAATCAGAAATCCCCGTCACCATGGGTGGATGTCTAGCAACGGTCCATAGCACTAGAGATTAGGTGAATGTTAGCGTGAACATTTAGGCTGCGAGTTCTATACAGGTAAGGTCCTTTCATCGACCGTCTCTTGGCATTAGTCTAGGACATGGAATTGGGTGTCGGTTCCCATCCTGAACAAGGCATTTATGCTTCATACTTAAGATGCATTTACTCTATTTGATCGACCTAAAGAACCATTCCTTACTCGACAATCGCTATGGCCGTAGACTTGAAGAGTTTAAACCATCTAAGAGCGCATAGGAGACATAGTTGTCAAATACTGAGAGGGGGATAGATTCTCACTTGGAATCCACCGTCCTCACTACGTACTCCGACTGCACTGGACAAGGCTTATAATGATTATATCAAAGACACGGTCACCTCTCGCTACATTCAAATACAACCGTCATATGCATGCGACTGTCATGATTCCTCAAGTCCGAGGACTAATCCCGTACTATCAGAATAAAAAATACCAGTCATACCGACCAAATCTCCAAGGTTTCCATATGACGATTCCCGCGAGTCAGTTCGGTCGATCGACTATCTTGCCAACTGACCCACTAAAATTGCATAGACGACCTACATCTAGCACCGATGAAACTCCACACTCACCCAGTGAATGCAATACTTAGTGCAAGTTTCTATCGGGCACTCGAGGACCAATCTCAAGGTCCTCAACTTGGAACATTTCAAACCGACGCTTAGGAGTTGGTTTCACAACTGCTAACCTATGTGCAGCATAACTCCACGGGTTTAAACATTCAATCCGTTGGCATTTGTTGTGATATTAAAATATCGTTTGATGCTAGTAGTAAGCACAACAAATGCATTAGCCAATAACGAGTACTTACTTTATTCATTATAGTAATATTACTTTGATAAAAAATAACAAATAGTTCCTAGAACGTCCAATCTAATTGACTTTCTGATCACCTATTCTAATAGCTCTCCTTCAGATGAACCAAGCATGCTGGAGCTACGTAGTTTACCTCCCCCTATATATAAAACTGATAACAAATACATTGGTGAAGGATCTTTTGGAAATCCTAAGATAATTAGTGGACTAATTACCTGAAAAATAGGATTAACACTTTGATACTTAAGTTAATAAAGTTTTTGAAAGAAGTAAAATAATGAGCTCTGACAAGTTTAATGTGCAAAACTCGTGTGTAGGATGTGATATTACGAAAAGGAGGGTTAAAGCTTGTGTGTAGAGGGTGAAAGGCGAGTAGAAGTCGTGTGGACTTGCTGAATGAAAGTTGTTACCTCTTTAATCTACCGGGTCAGGCACCTATTTAGAGGACTAGGTTTTGAGAGAATCTGGGGTGGTTAAGTGCAGTTAAGATATCCTTGGACTCCTCGGTATGTCTACTTCGTAGGAAAAGTGTTTATCCACCTATTTGACACGTCACCATGGGCCCTATGTTGGCAAGAGGAGAACTTGTCAATTCGGAAAGAAAATAAGCTAATGAGGTGGTTACCTATCATCTTTATCCAGTCAGATACAACTGGCACGTGCATACTTGCTGGCGTGTTTTAAAAGTGAGGTGTCATTCGAGGTGTACAATATAGTTGATTTGTTGGATGAGGTGGATCACCCTTAGGCTTGCTAAAATTGGGCCTGTACTGAGTGCTACCTCACCAACAAGTCGGGTATGGTTGATTAGGCTAGTGATGATGCGGCCTATTGGTACTAAGTGGGCTAGTAGTGTTTCGGCCTGCTGGTGTTCAACGAGCTGGCCCTGACTCATTTGCATTAATATTTGGGCTAGATTTGGTTTTTGGACTTTGAAGAAATAGAAAACACGGGTATCAAATAACTGTGTATAACTTTAGAAAATGTATTAGATTAACTTGGAAAAAACTCAGCTCATGAAAATAAATAGCTTGTTAGACTAATTTGTTAAGTTGAAGTTTATCGAAGCTGTCAGGTAGGCCTATAGGCTTAGCATCTCATGTAGTATTAAATTTTCTCCACTTTAAGATTCGTGCAATTTTCTATTTTCTTGTAGCATTCATCCCTCAAAATTCGGTCATCCAAATAATTAGAGATTGGTTTTAGTTCGGTACTTGTTTCTGAACTTCTTATGGGAATGGCATCTTTCTATATTACTTAATAGCCAGTGCACTTGTGATATTTTATATACATTTTGATAATCAGAATGTTCGTAGATCATTGAAAAGAAGCATACTTATAGATTCACGGTTCAATTAATAGCTTGTATACCACCCAAAAGATCCCGGAATTGTTGGTCAACTACCCTTTTACTTGTTCCACCACTTAACCCATAAACATTCCATCAACCTTGATCCAAAGGATATATTTGTGGGGAAAGAATACAAGAGCTGCGGTCCCATATAGTCCTGAATGTCTTGGATTTTAGCGAAAGTGAGATTCCAAGGCCATGGCTGGGAACAGAAACTTTTGTACTTTCCGCATATGCCAAAGCAGCAGCCATCGCATTATCACCACTTGGACACCGCGCCATCTCAGTTTCTCGAGTACCCCATACTCGTTCGAGTTATCTCTACAGGATCATTTTCCTATATATTGGATTGGATCAAACTTAATCAGTTTCTCAGGGTTTTTTCAATTACGTAGAGAAGATAAGATGGCCTCCCAAGATAGCAACAGCCTTACTGCAGTAACATCTCCTAAAGGTGAAGGCGTGGTGTCCCCAAGAGGGCAGTGCTTGTGCTCTCCAACCACTCATCAGGGATCCTTCAGGTGCAGATTTCATCGTTCCACTGCCAAACCTGAATGGTTTAAGAGATCAAAGTCCATGCCTGCCGCTGATACCGCACGTGGATCTGATTCAGTTTCACCGAAATCGGTAGAGTTTAAGTAGAAGGTTTTTGGTTTGAGTGATGGCTAATTCATACTAGCTCCGCGATTTCTCTTTGAAAAAATTTGTAATGTTTTGAGAGAGAAGAGAATTATATATACGCTGTTTTAATAAGTTGTGCAGTAATAAGAGTTGATCTTCCTGAGCTTCGTGGTTTACTCTGTAGGTTGTTGATTTCATTAATTTGTTTCGTTTATTGATTGATGTTTGTTTGAGGTAAATTAGAAGTATTCTTGTTTTGAATTAATTGCAATAACTTCACCATAGAGTTAGTTCTAAGGCTAATTGTTACGCCCCCACCCCCCCTCTTTTACGTTATGGTTGAATTGATGCAATGAAGGGTAGGTATTTCAAATCCCTAATAATTTATTTGGATAGTTCATATGATAAGATAAAATCTTCCAATTGTTATTTTGAACTATAATTTTTGAACTACTGATGACTTAAATTCTTTTGATATGGTATCATTAAAAATTTGATTAAATGTAATTTACTCCGCTGTGATATTGCAAATAGACAAATTACTCCATATAGAGAAAAGTAGAAATTTATTTCCGTCTGTTTTTTAAAATAAACTAATTTACCTCTTTAGACGGGAAAGTAAATTGCTTCATTTTAAAAAATATAGGGAGATAAATTGCTTCATTTTAAACAATACAATGAGGTAGGGGAAATAACATTTTTCGTCCTGTAACTTAGGGCCTTCCCACTTTTGATCCCTTTGATTACGGGTCCCGTAACTTCTAAAAAGTAGCACTTTTGGTCACATGCCACCTTTCCGTTAAATTTTTTAACAGAAAACACGACGTGCTTAGCACGTGCCCATTAGGGCCTTTACACTTTTTGTCCCATATGTTATGGGATTCTCATATTTGGTCCAATATGTTATGAAATTTTCACTTTTGGTCTCATAACTTTCAAAAAGTAACGTTTTTGGTCCCATGTACTTAACGGTCACATGACACATTTCGTTAAATATCTAACAGACAGTTTCATGGAATCGAAAGTTCTACTCTTTGAAAGTTCGAGGACCAAAAGTGAGAATCTTGTATCCAATTGGACAAAAATAAGGCCGTTACTAATTGTAACTGCCATTGTAATTGCCTCGTAAACAATATTGTAACAGCTCTTTAAACGGTGTTATAATTTTGTAGCGGTTTTATTAAATGTGATTCTCTATTACAAGAACTGTAGCACAAAACCGCTACAAAACGTTATTAGGAGGGGCTGATGCAAAGACAGTTACAATTGGAATGGCTAATTTTTTAAAACATAACCGTTAAAATGACCGTACCAAAAATTATTATATCTAACGGCTATATTCCAATGGTAATATTTCAATGGTTATTTTGTTGCCACTAAAGCCGTTACAAAAGCCGGTACATATGGTTCTATATATTATGTTGCATGATATTTTCAATTTATTTCATTTTTTCTACTCTTGATTAACCACACACACTCTCAATCTCTCTCGACCACAATTAGTGCACATACACTTGTTCGGTTATCGTTAATTTATTGAGTTGCTCTGACCAGGTAACAACTTCAACTCTTTTTCTTTTCAAAGTAAACGCCGTTTAATTATTTTTATTTTAAATATATGTTTGCGTATATGTAGTTCTGATCATGTTAAGGCAATTGAGAATAACAACCCACCATCTTCTCAATTGCCTTAACATGTGGGTAACAACCTTAACATGATCAGATGGTGGGTATATGTGGGTAACAACCTCCCGAATAGGGCGGGTCTTACACTGCAATTTGAGGATGGTGTTAAAACTTTCATAGAGTGGGCTTAGTCCCAGCGTCAATATATGAATGGAGATAAGATTAGGTGTTCGTGTGTGAAGTGCAAAAATGAAAGGTTCAAAACACCTGACGAGGTAAATTTTGACTTATATAGGCGCGGGTTTGTTCCGGAATATTATCATTGGATTCGTCACGGCAAGGAGAGGGTGCAGGAGTACTTTGATGTTGTGACCGCCCCTCCAGCGCAGGAGGAGCAAACCCCATCTACTCAGGAGGAGGGTAGTTGGCATTGGGGTGATCAACAACAGATAGATTGGGCGCAGAGGATGGTTTATGATGCAATCGGGCCGGGTTATTTTTCTTCTTACGACGAGGGTGTGCCTGACGATGGTACGAGGTCATGTCCTACATGGTAGGGGGGTGGGCGATATGATTATGTGTCAGGGTTGTCAGACTGTTTTTTAAGGACAAGCGGATCCGCCCGGGAGCGCGAGCGGAAGCGAGAAATGTGAAAATTGTAAACAATAGCATGAATTAAATCGCATATTAAAATGAAATCCTAAGCGACGTACCCTTAGGTGCTCAACCGGGCGTTCGATGTAGGATGTATCAATACTAAGGCACGTATCATACATAGGGCATGAATGAATTGAAAACAATGAAAGCGTAATAAATTGTTACCTTCGTAGTTTTCACGTGTGTACGGCTACAAGCTTTGTTCCTTCTTCCGAATGTTCACCAACTTCAAACGTATGAACTCTCCAAAGGTGATCCACACCACACTAGAAGAAACTCATATTCTCCTTGCTAAGAAAATGGGTTTATGAAGAAATCGGTTTAAGAAGATAAACACTATGAATTAGTGTTCTTCTTAAACCTACTTTGTTCTTTCCTTTTGATCTAAGATCAAGTGAATAACAATAGTAAGAGAGGAAGAGAGAGGCCGAGAGTATTGAGAGAGAGAGGAGGCCGATTTTTTTTTGGTCTTCTTTTCCTAAAAAAGATGAATTATGATTCTCTTGCATAGGTGTTGGTATATACTCATATATATATACATAATTAATTTAATTATTCGAATGTGTCTAGGTTCATCCAAGGATGTCTAGATACATCCAAATCAATCGTCATTAATTCTTCAATCAAGCCTACCAACTTTTAAGGTATGATCAAATCATACCAAAAGGGAAGGGCTTGATTGGAGTTGATTTGTCTCTTACCAAAAGAGACAAGTCAACCACCACCTAGCATCCAACATGGCTGAATTTTGCTTCCTCCAAGGGAGCATTTTCGGCCATGCTCAATTAGGGAAGAAGTCCAACTTCTTCCTATTCCAAAATAGGAATTAATTCTCCTCTCAGGTCAAAATTTAACGGACCGGGTTTTACCGTAATCCAATTACGACGAACCCAAAATTAAATTTAATTTAATGTCCACTTAAATAATTCCCGTTGATTTTTCAATCCAATCAAAAGCTCCAACGTCTCGAATTTTCATATTTAATCAATAAATCCCATTTACGGATTAAACAAGGGCCCAGTACAATATCGGCCCGTCCATCCAATGGATAATCCCTTAAGTAATCCAATTACTTATTTATCCTTCGAGATTGACTCCAAGTCAATCTCTCAACCTTCTCGGTGATTTATATGTGACCCTTTAGGTTCACCCTCAGCTCGACTTGGGCCCGTGTCCCACAAGGGCCCGTTACCATGGGTGGCCGTCTAGCAATGGTCCATGGCACTAGAGACTAGGTGAATATTGGCGTGAACATTTAGACACTGATTCTGTACGGGTACGGTCCTTCCGTCTACCATCTTCCGGCCTTAGTCTAGGGTATGGAATTGAGCGTCGGTTCCCATTCTTGACTAGGCATCTATGCTTAATACTCGAGACTACGCATGCTTCATTGCATCCACACAGGAAACCATTCCTATTCGATCAACCACTGTGACCACAACTTTAAACAGCATGAACATGTCTCCGAGTCCATAGGAGATACCTCTATCACATACTGAAAGGGGACGGATCCTCTTCTTGAAATCCACTGTCCTCGCTACACATTCTGACTGCACTGGACAAGGCTTATAATCATCATCTTATAGAATGATCACCTCTCGCCAGATACAAGATACAACCGTCCTGTGCACGTGATTGCCATGGTTCCTCAAGTCTAAGGACTACTCCCATACTATCGGAACCGGGGAAATCCAATCATACCGACCAAGCCTCCAAGGCTTCCATATGATGATCCCCGCGAGTCAGTCTAGTTGGCTCGACCCCAGTCGACCAACCCATCAAGATCGTGTAGGCATCCCACGCCTGTCACCGATGAAACACGACACTCATCCAATGAACACGACTCTTGATGCAAGTCTCTATAGGACTCTCGATGCCCTGTCTCGAGGTCCTCGACTTGGAACGTTTCAGACCCAACTCTTAATCAGTTGGTTTCATGAAGTTGTCAAATAGGTTACAAAACGCCAAACCTATTGGCTTTCTGGTCACCTATTCTAATAGTTTTTTCGATGTAGTGCGCGTTGCCGACCAGCCGTTGTGTAGCCGTTGTACCCAATCTCAGTTGTGGGTTGTTGCTAGTTTGGTGAATATCAAGGCTGAGGGCAATTTATCCGAGCGCACATATGATCGAATGTGCCATTGGGCTGATCATAGATTGCCCCGCGATTACTCTTTCCCTACTAATTACTACAGTACGAAAAAATTGATTAGAGATTTGGGATTACCTGTTAAGAAGATTGATGCGTGCAAAATGGTTGCATGTTGTACTGGAAGGACGACATTGATCTAGAGTACTGCAAGTTTTGTGGAGAGGCTAGGTACAAGCCGACATGACAATGTGCCATTGGTTGCAAAGGTTGTATGCTTCGACAGTGACTATTGAGCACATAACGTGGCATGCCACACATCAGACGAAGGAGGGATCCATGTGTCATCCGTCCGATGCAGAGGCTTGGAGGCATTTCAACCAGACATATCCCGACTTTGCATTGTAGTCCCGTAATTTTAGGCTAGGACTGTGCACAGACGGGTTTGCGCCACACGGTCAGTATGGTAAAACTTACTCATATTGGCCCGTTATACTCATACCGTACAATCTCCCGCCGAGAATGTGCATGAATTCTGATTACATGTTCCTCACATTGGTTATCCCTGGCTCGCCAAATCCGAAGCGTCTGATCGATGTTTATTTGGAGCCGTTGATCGATGAGCTTTTACAATTGTGGCATGTGGGCATACAGACGCACGACAGTCCGACGAACCAAGCATTCATGATGCGCGCGGCATTGATGTGGACCGTGAACAATCTACCTGCTTATGGGATGGCGTCTGGATGGAGTACTGCTGGTATTATATTGTATGGATGACATACAGGCATTCCATCTGCAGCATGGTAGGAAGGCATGCTACTTTGACTGCCATAGCAGTTTTTACCACTGGACCATCCTTACCGCAGGGATAAGAAAGCCTTCACTAGAAATCGAGTGGAAAGGAAGGTTGCACGCCTGCGGTTGACTAGAGAGCAGATTCGCGATTGGGTAGCAGACTTCAGTCCCGCTGTCGAAGAACCTATGACACTCCCACCAGGATATGGTACCATCCATAAGTGGACAAAGAAAAGTATATTTTGGGATCTTCCATACTGATCAACGCTTCTGATACGACACAACCTTGATGTCATGCACATTGAGAAAAACGTGTTTGACAACATATTCAACACCGTGATGGATATAAAGGGAAAAACCAAAGATAATTTGAATGCACCCAAGGACTTAAAAACTATATGCAATCGGCCATAGCTTGAGTTGGACGAACGAAGACCGAATGCGATGCCAAAAGTGGCGTATACCTTGACGAAGGAGCAGAAGAGGAGGATATATGATTGGATTGGTTGTCTGAGGCTTCCTGATGGTTATGCATCAAACATTGCCCATTGTGTCGATTTCATGGAGTTAAGGATGCACGGCATGAAGAGCCACGACTGTCACATATTTATGCAGAAGTTGATCCCAATTGCCTTCCGTGAGATGCTTCCGGAGCACGTGTGGAATGAATTAACGGAGGTGGGTTTCCTATTCCAGAACATATGCTCGACTACGCTTGACGTCACCAAACTACAATAGTGGGAAAACAGCGTAGCCGTGATCATGTGTAACCTTGAGAAAATCTTTCCGCCAGCTTTCTTCGACTCAATGGAGCACCTCATTGTTCACTTGCCATATGAGGCTCGTGTGGGACGGCCAGTGCAGTATAGGTGGATGTACCCATTTGAGAGGTAATTAAGGCTCATGTATTTAATTTGTTGCATTCCTAATTGTCATCCATATGTTAATAATTAAATATGTTTCCTGAATAGATTCCTTCACGGTTTGAAGAAGGTGAAGAACACAGCACACGTCGTGGCGTCAATTGTGGAAGCATACATTGTGGAGAAAATCGGGCTATTCACTTCCCACTACTTTGAGCCGCACGTTCTTTGCAAGCGCAACAGACCCACTCGAAACGATGATATGACAGCCAACGATGACAGCATCCAACGGTCTATTTTCAACTACCTGGCCGACCTAGTGGTGCCTTAAAGAAGAGATGGCTAAGTGGTGCAGAATGGCATATAATTAAGGCGTATGTGTTGTGCAATTGTGAAGTAGTCACGCCATATTATGAGTAAGTATTTGCACATATATATAGGCACAATATTGGTTGTGAGACTGCATTTCCATTAATATGTATTTGCAACCAGGGAATTCTTGAACGAGCTATATGGGCGCGGCCATCATTCGAAAAATCCAATTATTGATCAACTAGTAGCAACTAATTTTAAGAATTAGTTCAAACGTCGTGTAAGTTGATGTATTTTTTCGTATGGCCTGATCACGTGGTTCCAATGTCCTGTTATTAATTTGTATTAATACGACTTTGCAGGTTTATCCCGAATTGAACAACACATATCAGGAGCTCCTTAAGTGTCACTATTGGGGTCCATGCGGCGAGGTGACAACATTCCCGTGTTATTTTGTGAATGGTTTCAACTTTCAAACTGAGCGACACTACGTGGGCAAGTCAACAATGACCTATGGGGTGTGTGTGAAGAGCTCATCGTACACAGACACGGACAATGACTTCTATGGAATACTCGATGAGATAATTCAGTTGACATTCCCACTTATTCCGAACTTGCATGTCGTTTTGTTCAAGTGTTGTTGGGTCGATCCGATTAAAGGCATGAAGGTACACCCTCAGTATCACCTTGTTGATGTTAATTTCAAAAAGTTGTACCAGAAAGATGAACCATTCATACTGGCACAACAAGCAGTACAAGTTTACTACACAGAGTTTCCGAGCATGAAGAGAGATAAAGCGGATTGGATGACCATTTGCAAAACCACGGCTCGGAGAGTAATTGACGAGTCTCGATGGACCAATATCTCGTATCAACCAGATGAAGATATACCTGTCCCTGAAGTTGCTTCGGACAATCAAACGTACGACCTACGTGATCCTGATGGTATACAACTTTTTGTTGATCTTCCAGTAGCACGCCAACAAGGAGCAGGAACTTCTCGGATGGCCCAAGATGATGACAAAGAAGACGAGGATCATGAAGATAGTTTCGAGGATTATGAGACTGATGAAGATGAGTCATCTGGTTTCTAGTGTTTTGTAACGAACTAGTTAATTGTTGTATATATTGAATATGTAATTTTTTTTTAAAAATATTTTAAAATTTGGAACGACCGTTTAGTAATAGAGCTGCAACAAAAGCCGTTATAGATAGTCTGAAAAAAAAAGGCACCTCAATTTTCCACGGAATGAAATGTTAGAGGAAAATATTTAACTTTGTAACGACCTTTGTGTTAGCCGTTACTAAAACCGTTGAAAAATGAATTTATTGGCGGAAAAGTCAAAAATTTGGAGGGATCTTGAAAATTTTCACTAGTATTATTATATATATTACAAAAGCCGTTTCAAAGTCAAGAAATAAAGGCGAATTCCTAGGGCCGTTACAAATAGTGTGTGTATATCAAAAAATTTCATTCCCGGTGCGATATCTTTAAATCCGTGCGCTCGATTCATATCAAACTTGATTATATTTAAGAATTTGGTCGTTTCATGACATCTGACGGTCTGATTTCAAATCAGACGGTTGGTTTGAATGATGCACCAGATTCACTCGGTATATTATGTACCGGATACCATATCTCAACATCCGTAAATGATATTAGTACAAAACTTCATCAAGTGTATTCTTATACCGGTTTGATCACATCTAACGGTTGGATCTTTAATCTGATGGTCTGATTGTTGGGTACAGTGCAACAATAAATAATAAAAGTTGCATCAGTGAATTACTAACAATTATACATATACAAATTTATTTCATTATGTGACCATATACCAATCCGCATTCAAAATGTATTGTGATTTATAATGTGTTATTTACACATAATATAACTTTATCTAAATTAATAATTTCGAAAATGGTTTATTATGAATTTTTAATGATTTTTTTAAATTTGTGTTTTTATGTTGCACTGGCTTTTGTAACGGCCAGTTCCAAAACGACATCGTATTCTTGGAGTACCAAATTTGGTAGAGGCTTTATAAACGGTTACCAATGACTGTTCCTAAATTAGTTTTGTAACGGCCTCTTTTTACAAGTCTATTACAAAGGCTGCTCCAAAAAAGTCTTGCTATAAATAGGAACACTTAGCTATTTTCTTCTCTCTCCTGAACCCAAAGGGCGTCTTCTTCTCCCACCCCCTTTCTGTCCAATCCCCCCCCATCCCCGCCTCGCCGTCTTCGCACCACCACCACCACTGTGCACCACCACCATAATTTTATGAGAATTGTGTAAATTCTAGAATTTTTAGGTGTAAATTTTGAGGAATTTATGTGAAAATTTATGAAAATTATGTATTTATGTGTAAATTATAATGTATTCATTGGAAATTATGTATTTATGAGAAATATGTATTTATTGGAAAATTTTCTGAAATTTTCTGAAAATTTTCAGAAATTATATTGATTTAAGTTTCTATATTTTGACAAATTATTGTGCATTTTGTGTAATTTGTGTGCATTTTGTGTAATTATTGTGAATTTTGGTCATTTTTCAAGTTATTTTGAAATTTCTGCAATTCCTGAAATTATATGGGTATTTCTATAATTATTAGCTAGGTATTTACGAATTTTTATAATTTTAGGAAATTTATGTAATTTCATGTAATTTTAGGAATTTTTTTAATTTTAGGAAATCTATGTAATTTCATGTAATTTTAGGAAATCTATGTAATTTCTTGTAGTTTTATGAATTTTTGTAATTTTTATAAGAAATCTATGTAATTTCATGTAATTTTATGAATTTTTGTAATTTTTGTAGGAAATCTATGTAATTTCATGTAATTTTATGAATTTTAGGAAATTTTGTAATTTTAAGAAATATTTCGTGTTTTATGTAATATTTTGAAAATGTATGTAATTAAGTTTCTTTAATTACATTGTAAATTCACTAACTTTTTGTAATTTTAGGCCACATATGTAATTTTAGAAAATTTAAGTTAATTTAGTAAAATTTTGCTAAAATATAATCAAACATTTACAACTTTATACAAAATATAATCCATTTTTTTAAATGTCTAGATATCATAACAAACGGTGCTTCGGCCCCTCCTGGACGTGGTCGTGGCCGCGGCCATGGCCAAACGAGTCCGGCTCCACCAGCATAGCCTCTAGTGCCACAGGCCTCGCCCATTGACCCCGCCACTCCGGTTTCAGCGACCACGGAGGTCGGCAGTGGACAGGTCTAGGTGGCCTCCAATTCTCAAGCCCCGGGGCCTCCAGTTCTCAAGCTCCGGGGCCTCGGCCATGGGGTTTACCACCACCACCAGCGCTTGAATTGCCACCTCCGTCTGCACGTCACTACATCAGCCTCCGCGATGTGAGGTAATCTAACACAAATATATTTAATTATTTTCAGTTAGTTTGTTCTTATGTTTTTAAATTTGGAATTATTTTTTCAGGTCAGACCGAGATTTTCATAGTTTTATAAATGTGACGGTGAAAAACCACTACCGTCACCCTTGGGGATGCATCAAGAAGATTCCACAGGAGCACATCTTGTTTTGGCAAGATAATGTTAAGGTAACGCCATATTTTATTATGTTTTATTTTAGTTTTAAATATTTTACTAATTCTTTCTTTATAATATGTCAATATGCAGCTTAAATACTGGTGGGATTGCGACGACGAGTCGATGTATAAAGTCGTCCGATGGTAGGCCGGACGGTTCCTGCGGAAGCGGTTCTCCGACGCTGCTATCCTAACCGCTTTGGCTGGCCGAGGAGATTTGGCGACAACTACTGGAGTACTGGGACATTCAGGACTTCAAGGAAATGTTGGCCAAGAATAGGGTCGGGCAGCTAACCCCGCCGCCGCAACGACCGTCTATAGAAGCGACTCCTCGTCTGTTGACCACACAAGAAGAAGATGGTAAGTACAAATTTTATTTCAAATGATTTCATTATATTAGATACTTTAATTAATTATTTAAATTTGTCTTTGACAGGAGGCACAACTCGGTCGCCCGGTCAAGCAGATGGAGCTGTTCTCCAAGGTCTACAAGAGAAAGGAGGACGACCAATGGAACGGCCCGAGGGCGGCGCAGGTGGCGGTAACTTTTTTTTTTTTTTCAATTTCCTTATGTATTTATATTATAATTTTATTTTTCTATACTAATTCCAGTATTCCAATTGCAGGAGGCATTCGAGAGAATGGTGGAGGAACAACAAGCCGACCAGCCACCAAATGCTCAATCAGATCTTCCACCCTCTTCTCAAAGCTCGGTGGCTATGACCGAGAACTAGATGTGGATGATGGCAGCAGGCGGGCGGAAGAGGGTCGGGTATTTGGACTCGGCTCAGTGGCCCACCACACGATTGCTAGACCCTCGCAGCCGAGCTCATCATCTGCTCCACCGCCCCGACCACCACAAGAGCAACGCCCGGACTATGATGATCGGCTCGCCAGGCTCGAGGAAATTATCCACCGTCTGGCGAACGAGAGGTCCCAGCCTACACCGGCGCCACCGTTCCAAGATCAAGTCGATCCCCCGCAGCACGACGATGCGGCAGAAGACGAGGAGCTCGGGGACGATCAGGCAGAAGATGGGGATCTAGATTAGGGTCGGGTTTCATGTTTCCAAAATATGTATTTATATTTTAAAAATAATTTTGTAAAAACAATTTTAATTTCATTATTAATATTCTTATTTCTTCTTGCTACCCGATACATTTTTATATTCAATAGATTAAATAATAAATTATAAAAAAAATATATAAAATAAACAAAATTAAAATTAATATTTTATAAATAAATTTAAAAAAAAACTTTTGGAACGGCCATAGCAATAGCTATAGGAATGTAACATGTTAAAAATACGACCGTCACAAAGACTGGTACAGAATTTACAAGAAAAACCGTTACAAAAATCAGATATAAAGCAATTATAGGAAATGAAACCAAATTACAAAAGCGACCGTTCCACGGGTGGTACAACAATTGTTTAAAAAATCGGTACAAATCATGAATAACACGCATAGGGGAGTGTAGCAATAACTGTTACAATACATGTTATATGTGCATTGTCGTACGAATTACAAAAACCGTTACAAAATAAAAAAATCGTGTTACAAAAACCGATGAAAAAATCATTCCAATAGTGATACACAATTACCATAACCTTTGTAACAAAGGCCGTTCCAATTTAGGAATTTATAATTAGATCGAGCCGTTACAAACGGAGATACAAAATCATTTCCCGTGATAGTTCAACGGGTGAAACGGCTCGGGCGATCGGTACAAAAATCGGTTCAATTTGTAACGGCTTTGTCAAGAAGCCGTTACAATTAATTTGTAACTCATGCTTTTGGGTCGGATTACCGACCGTTACAAAAACGGCTACAAACATTCTAAAACCGTTCCAATGGAAATTATAGCCGTTCTTAAAACCGTTACAATTAATTAATTTTTTTGTAGTGTGGGATGAAAAAAGTTATTTCGCCCAATGAGGTAAATTGCTATTTATTTTTTTATAGAAGGATAATTTACTTATTTGCAATATCAGAGGAGAGTTATTTGCATTTTTCCCTTTAAAAATCTTTACCTAATCAAACTCTCCCCTCAAATCAAAATCCTTATATTTATAATTAAACTTAAAAAATTTCAAATCCTTCTTGTTTAGTTTTGTGTATGAAAAATAGTAATTACCTTGATCTATTCGAGGCTTAGACATAAGTGAGATCTTATAATCCCTATATTTATGAAAACAGAATATTAATATCCTATCAAATTGTATAGACTAAATGCAATTCAACCCCTGTGATTGATATTGTAAATGAGCAATTTACTTCTCCTACAAGCAAATTCGTGTGTTTCACATATTTTTCTTTACTTTTTATTTTATTATAAAATTAAATTATAAGAATCTTATTTATGAACTGTTGGATGTGATTAATTTGGATCTAAAACCCAAATCTAACTAGCAGATTTATGGTGTAAATTTTACTTAATTTCAATCCATGGTTTAAATTTAAACAATTATAAAAATAAAAATAAAAATTATATATATGTATTCTATATAAAGTTAATATATATATATATATATACAATCAAAAGTTAAGCATGACTTACCCTCGTAGTTTACTTTTCACGGCATTAGATGTTGTGTGCTCCTCCTTACATCGGTTTTTCACCACAAGATTCCAACTGAAAATTCTCCAAATCGTCCACTCAATTCACCGGAGAATGAAGTCTACTTGTGCTAGCAAGTAGAAATGGGAAGTAAGAAAATCAAGACAAACGTTATTAAATTAACGTGCTTGATTTCTTGTATTCTTCTTTGATTCAATAATTAAGAAGAATTAGGAGAGAGAGATGTTTTCAGAGAGAGGACATCCGAGAAAGAGTGTCATAACCAAGAGTAAGAGAACCGGTGGTTATGAGTGTGCTAGAGTTGGAATTCTCCCAGAATGGTATGACCTACTCTTACAAAAAACCTAGAAGTTATTCTTGGTAACTTCCCATGCACACTACAACACTCAAAGCCAACAAAAATAGACCTCTCCTCACCCCTCTCGGCTGCTACATGCTCTAAGGAAGAGTCCAACTCTTCCTTGCTATATTCTAGGTAAAACTAAGATCTTGGGCTAGATTCTAACGAACCGGGCTTAATTTAAACTTAATTAAATAAATTCCAAGGTCCAATGGACTTTTCTAATTAAATCTAATAGAATATAAAGCTCATCTTTAAAACCTCCATGTCTTTTAATCCAATTATAAGATTCAAGCCACTCTCTTTAATGTATAAATCCAATTTATACATTAACCGAATTTGGTAAATTAATCCAATTAATTTATACAGGCTAAATCGAAAAATTAATTATCTCATTAGGGATAATTTCACTTTTGATATCCTAACTATATTTTTTTTTTCAGTTTTGGTACCCCATATTCCCAAGTCATCAGACTTGGTACCCAAAGCTTGCATTTTTTATCCACCTGAGTACCCTCCGTTAGGTTTGAAACGTTTAGTGGATCGGCATGAGAGATGAACGCGAATAGCGGAAGCGCGAAAGATTGCATAACAAAAATTGCAAAGCATAATTAAATAGAATTTAAAGCATGCATTACATACATAAACGAATCAAGGGGTGTGACCTAGATTCTCCCGGGCGATCGGTGTACCTCATGTTCAATAAAACACAACATGGAGGCCATAGAATTTGAATCGAAAATTATAATTAAAGAACCTACCCGGTTGTAGTTTTGTCTTCGTTCGGCTACATGCATTGTTCTCCGTTTTGCACCAAGATCTCAAAAGAGAAACCCTCTAAATCATCTCACTCGCTACATCGAAAAACAACGAACCCTTGTGCTACCAAGAAATCGTTTGGGGAGAAGAGACATTGATACACGCTATCAATTAACGCAATCGACGTCTCTTATATTCTAACTTGAATAAATCAAGAAGAACAAAGTAGAAATCTTGGAGAGTGAAGAAGAGGGATGGACGAATTCTAGGGAGAGAATTGTGAGATGAGAGTTGTAGAGATTAGTAGGTGTATGTGTGTCTTTTTGAGTATTCATAGAAAACAAATTTTTCTATTCCTACTCAACCTCTTCTAAAGAGGCACACTTGACTAGGATTTTGACCTAGTCAAATCATAGTCAAACTAGGCTTTGCTAAAGTCCAATTAATCATGGCCCTTCATCTCATCAATCTCTAGATCAAATCGTGTCCATCAATTTTGATGGGCTTTACGGAATGGGCCTATTTAATTCAAAATTAAATAGTCCCATGGACTTTATATTAAATCCTAGTTAATATACTAAGCCCATTAATTAATTCATGAAATGGGCCTATTTAATTCTAAATTAAATAGTCCCATGGACTTTATATTAAATTCTATTTAATATACCAAGCCCGTTAATTAATTCACCGTTTTAATCTAATTAAAAAGAAAGCCTATGCTTTATAAAATCCATAAATCTAATTTATGAACTCAAGCCCGATTATTCCAAATAATCCATCGAGGCTTGAATCTCCAAGAAGTATAATTTAATCCCATTAAATTAAACCTTCTCCCAAAATTAATTCCAAATTAATTCCCTTTCATTTGGTGTAGTGGGTGTGACTCTTTAGGTTCACCTTTCAGCTAGACTTGGACCTACTCCTTGTTATAACCAATGTAGTCCGTTACCATGGGTGGTCATCTAGCAACGGTCCATGGCACTAGAGACTAGGTGAATATTTGGTGTGAACATTTAGGCTCCGAGTTACATGCAGGTACGGTCCTGCCGTCGCTCGTTGCGTACGGGTACGGTCCTACTGTCGCCTGTCTCCCGGCCTTTAGTCTAGGGCATGAAATTAGGATGTCGGTTCCCATCCTTGACTTAGGCATCTATGCTTAATGCTTGAGATAGGTTTAACTCGACGTAGAACTATGGCAATAGACTTTGTGAGTCTAAACCATCTCAAAGTGCATAGGGGATCTCCCTGTCATATCCTTTGACAGGGGACAGATCCTATCTTGGAATCTACCGTCCTTACATACTCCGATTGCACTGGACAAGGCTTATGATGACCATGTCATACTACGCGGTCAAATCTCACCAGATCCAAGATACAGCCTTAGTACGTAAGCGACTGCCGTGATCCTCAAGTCTGAGGACTAATCCCGTATTATCGAAACTGGGAATACGAGTCATACCGACTAATGCCCGTGTGGCTTCCATATGACGATTCCCGCGAGTCACCTCAGTTAGCAGCCACCTAGCTGGCTGACTCACTAACACTGCATGGACGAGCCTCGTTACTTGTCGATGAAATGCGATTGCAGATGCTTAGTGCAATTCTCAAATGGATTCTCGATGCCATGTCTCGAGATTCCTTGACTTGGAGTATTTAAGACCGATCCGAGAAACTGATTTCATGAACCTACCTCCAAGCGTCGTTTCAATTTCCCAAAATGTGACTTCAGTCTGTAGGCATTTGTTGTGACATCGAGACGATGCAAGCAGTAAGTACAACAAACTTATGCCTATGAATCCTTACTACATTCATTAACATAATATTACTTGTTCAAGGATTGATGAATGGTTCTCAGAACAACCAATACCATTGACTTTCTGGTCACCTATTCCAACAAGGTTGACCCAAAACAAAATCCAATTTTTGAGGAAAAAATAATTTACATAAAAAAAAGTTGATAGTGTATAGGGAAAGTGATTTTATTCACTAATTATTCATAACATGGTAATTAAATGGATTTAACTAAAAATAATAATAGTTATATTTAATTAAAATAAAAAATTATAAATTTTAGATTTTAAAAAATTAAAACATTTTACTTATTTTTTATGAAAATAAAAATTTACATATATATAATATTATAAATATATATACATATTACATATATTATATGGTGGCGGTGACCGCCAACCACCACCTCCGTGGTGATGGCGTCCGTCGCCACCAAACCTCCGGGCAACAGCGACATCGCCCAGAATAGTCTAGGATACATCGCCGTCGTCCAACACGAAAGGGGCAACCTGCGTCGCCCCCGATCTGGACGACGGGTTGCCCCGAAATTAGGCATTGCAGTCGCCCAGATCTGGGCGTCCGCGGTCTCCTAGAAAAACAAGGGCGTCTCTGTTGCCAAATTTGGGAGACGACGGCTTGCCCTAATTCTGCGCAACCATGGTCGCCCAGAGAAGAGAGGGGTGTCGCCATTGCCCTGCCTTGGTGACAGTGATGCCCTTGTCCTTTTGCGCAACGGTTGCCATCGTGAGTGAGGCGGTGGCTGGTCGTCACCGTCAAAATATATATATGTAATATTTTTTTTATAAAAATATTTTATTTTTTATAATTCTAAAACTAAAAAAAATGTATTTTAAATAAATGTAATGCCACATCACGATAATTGATTTTTCTCAACTCAGGAATAATTTGCTTCAGTCTCGGGCACATTTTCGGACAAACCATCTAAAAGTTCAATATTCCCTTATCTATGAATAAAAAAATGAAACCAAAAATTAATGCTAAATAATAATAAAAACAAAATAAATAAGAATAAAAAATAAATTTACCTCGTACCTTCTTCTCGGATTTATTTTTGGTCCAAAAAGTCCTCAATGGTAGCTCAATTCCACATTGGCAATACATTTTTTTCACATAAGTGTTCTCATTAGATGATTTCGTACTCGAATTTGAGTAAAATTAAAGCTAATTTCTCCTCATCACTCTCGTTTTTTGCCAAGATTTTCTCAGTTTCACTATTTCAAGTGTATGTTTTTTGATGTATAAAATGACAGCCAAACATGCCCTTAAATAGACAATGAACTGCCCGATTTTTCCTCCAAAATTGGTTAACCGTTTGTTTTAATGGTCAACCTAACAGAGGGTACTCAGGTGGATGAAAAATGAAAACTATGGGTACCATTTCTGATGAGTTGGAAACATGGGGTACCAAAGGTTAAAAGGAGGTATAATTTGGGTATCAAAAGTAAAATTATCTCATCCAATTATTAAACTTTGGGAAATTCAACCCACGGATTATTTATATAAATGATCCAATCACTTATGCTCTCTAAAGAAATAACTTAATCCAATTAAATTGCTTTCTTTTCCTTAAAATTAATTCCAAATTAATTTCTTTCACATCCAATGAAATGTGTGTGACTCTTTGGTTCACCCTCAACTAGACTTGGGTCAGTGTAATACAAATTAATTAATTCCAATTTAATTAATTATTTTCAATTAACCAATACCAGAAATGCCCATTACCACGGCTAGCTGTCTAGCAACAGTCATGGCACTAAAGACTAGATGAATAAATGGTGCGGACATTTAGGCTCTCGAATACATACAAATACGGTCTTTCCATCTACCTTCTCCGGACCATAGTCTAGGACATGGAATTGGGTGTCGGTTTTCATCTTGGACTAGGCATCTATGCTTAATACTCAAGACCTCATTTACTCCACTAATCGACACGGTAAACCTATTCCATTCAAATAGTCACTGTGGCCACAGATTCTCAGATCTTAAACGAGTCTCAGAGTGTATAGGAGATACTGTTGTCAGAATACTAACAGGGGACGGATTCTATCTTGAAACCCACCATTCTCATTATATATTCTGACTGCAATGGATAAGGCTTATAGCGACAATACCTCACGATACAGTCATTGTTCGCTAGATCCAAGACACAATCATCATATGCATGCGACTGCCATGGTTCCTCAAGTCCAAGGACTAATCTCATACTATCGGAGTCGACAATTCCAGTCATACCGATCAAACCTCCAAGGTTCCCATATGATGATTTCAACGAGTCAGTTTAGTTAGTCGACTACCTTGTCAACCAACCAATCAAAATTGCATTAGACGACCTACGTCTACTGCCGATGAAACACGTTATTCAACCAATAAATGCAATACTTGATGCAGGTCTCTATAGGACATTCGATGCCCTGTCTCGATGTCCTCGACTTTGAACATTTCAGACCACCTAAGGAGTTGGTTTCAAAACTGTCAACCTATGCACAATTCAACTCCTAGGTTTTAGTAATTCGGTTTGTGGACATTTATTGTGACATTGAACTGCCGTTTAATATGAGTGTAAGCACAACAAACACATTTACCCAATGATATTACTTACTATATTCATCAATATTATATTACTTTGATAAAGATTGATCAATGGTTCACAAAACAATCAATCAAATTGACTTTATGGTCACTTAATTAACATATAGGAGAAGAGGGGAGGTGGTAATGGGGAGAGAGGGGAAGCATCGGTGATGAGGGAGGGACAGAGAGGGAGTGTAGTGGGAGAGGCGCGGGAGGAAAGCGGAGGGGGCAATGCTGGACTTGGAGGAAGAGGACGAGGGCAACAGGAGCTAGAGGAAGGGGGAGGAGGGTGGAGGGGGTGATGGAATGGCAGGGGGAAGAGAGCGGCGGCGTTGACAAAGGGGAGAGATTGGCAGTGGCTGTTAGGAGCGGGGTTGGTAGGGATGACTCTTTATTAGAAAACATCTATATATTATTATAAATATTAATATACATATATATATATATATCATATTTATATTAATTATATATATAAATATTAATATAATGTTATATATCTATATATGAAATGATATTTTAATCTTAAAAATCACCAAAAGAATGCAATAGGGGTGTGTGCATTACACCACGCCAGTAAGGGGATTTTTTTGCTCTTTTTTGAAAATGACAAGGTGTAATTGGCTAAAAAGAAGTTCATGGTGGGGTATTTTGCACATACACCACATCACAGGAAAAGCTTGCGTTTTTTCCAATTTAAAATATGATGACCTATTCAAAAAAAATGGGGTGCTATGCAATTGTTACAGTAAAAAAAAAATCAATTATCATGCGGAAAGTTGCAATGAATTTTTAGAAAATCCATCGCAAATTAGGAGATCGCGATAGAATATTTGATGTTCGAAAGAAAGTCAAAAAAAGTCATGAAAATCCATTGCAAATTAAGGATTACGATGGAATTTTTGATGGCGGAGTGAGCGGGAAAAGTCCATCCCCAAATCATTTTCAACAAAAATACAAACCCGTGGCAAATATTTTCGACAAAGTTGATATTTGGTCAAAGTGCGTCAAATTTCATGTCAAACGAAAGTAAACATTTGCTACCTAACTCGAGATGAAATTTGTGTAACAAAAAGTGATGAATACTTGGAACGATATGCCGACTGCAAAATTTATTTCATTCTGATAGTTATATGCAACTACGGCCAGAGGCGGAGCCAAAACCCGTCGAGCCCCAGCAGCCGACAAGGCTTGACTTCGGTCTAGGATTATTAGTTTATTAAGATTAAGGCCTAAACTTATTTTTCCCATTTTAAAAATAATAATAGTAAAGTTGTCAAAAGATATTTTGTTCAACATACCCCACTTTTGGTCTCTCTCTACTAGTTGGAATTACTTGATTTTCATTTAGCAAAGAAGAAATATTTGCTATCATGTGATTTTCTGAACAGAATGTTGTAATTCTGTTCAAAATTCATCTTGCTTTTATGTTTTATGTTATCGATTTTCAATTATGTATTGCGATTTTCGACCAACTTGTTTCTCTTAATAGTTTTGTAACTTTTTTTGTTTATTAGATAGCATAAATTTTTAGTTTCTCTAAATCACTTTTTCGGTTCGTGTAGAGAGAGCGCCCAAAAGAAAGTCTAAATTGATCGAAATAAATTTATTATTTATGCTGAATTTTTAATGTTCATTATTTGAATTTTTAAATTAGTTGTTCACTATTTTATTTGTTAACTTTTTATTCAAGTCCCTGAAGACAAATAAACAAGCTTATGTAAATGTAAGTTTTAATTTTCAACGAATTGATAAATTTGTTATTACGAGACTGTAAAATTTGATACTTGAAATTCCAACCCGCCCCTCATTGTCCGAATAATAGTTATAAGAATTAATTATATTATTGTTGTATTTATTTAATTTGCAATTGTTATTATAATAATTTATTTTTTTTAAGAATTTAATATTTTTATGCACCAAACTAATTAATATAAATTTTGATAGGGCTTCGCCACTGACGACGGCTAGGTTTTGGGGAACACTTGCGACAACACTACAGGAGTTTGCGATGGAAGAGGTCGTCGGTAATTAGAGCTGGATTTGTTACTAGTAGATTCTGGTTGATGGATGTCGAATCCAATAAAATTATTATCCTACACAAAAACTTGTGAAAGTAGTAAGTAGGGTCGAATCCACAGGGGTTTGTGTAGGAAAATATTTTTGTTGGATCGACCCCTTAAATTTTTGCGTCATTCTTGGGCATTCGTGTCTTAGATTAATTTTTTCCTGATTACTTACTTTTGTTACTTCATTTCTAATGCCACGATCTTGTTGCATAGGTGAATTGAATTTGATCCAAATCTCGATATCACTTTTCTTCTTGTTGTAACGACATAGCAGTTATTTCTTAATTGTGTATTAGTTAGAGTTGTTTAGATTAGTTAGATACATATTAGCTAACGTGGGAGTGATTAGTTAGAGGTTAGCTGATAGCTATGCACTCCCGCATGCTTTAAATTCTCTTGTATAGAAATCTTTTCCTCCATATCTGCTCCCTTTCTCTTAGCTCGAGAGTAATAAACCATGATGTTTATATGGTTGTGCCTCAGAATTTTTTTTCCTTCATAGCTGTGGAAAAAGTGATAGGTAGACTTTATGTTCTTGATTTTGTCCCCTTCTTCATCCTTTATAGCACAATATACGAGTCATCACCAGCAAGCAAATCTGTGTAACACACACCACTCTTGATATAATCTGAATGGTAGGTTAGGACATCCATCACACAATACTAGACATATTGTTGTTTTGAACAACCTTAATTTGATGCATATCCAACCTTGTGATTTTTTTCAAATGTTGAAGCAACAAAGATTTCCTTTCTTGTTAGCAAAAAATCAATTCATTCGAAGTTTTGAGTTGCTAATATTGATATTTAGGGACCATATAATAGACCATCACTTTCCGAAGCACACTACTTCTTACTATAGTTGATGATTACACAGTGCACTTGGACCTTCTTAATAAAACACAAATCAAACACCACTCAAATCCTTCATCATTTTAATCAAGAACCAATTTCCAACTTTCATCAAGCTCATTAGAACAAACGACAACACGGAATTTTTGAGCCATGAATGCCAAACCTGTTTGGGGAACATGGGATAATGAACTAAAGAATTTGAGCTTATACTCTACAACAAAATGGTGTTGACCGAAAGCACAAACACCTCTTACAAGTCATCACCTCTTTGATGCTACAGTCAAATTACCAAAGCTTTTTGTGGGGAGACAATCTTTGCAGCTACATACATCAAAAAACCTCATACGCTCTATTCTCTTGAAATGAAACACACCCTACGAACTTCTAGACAATACAAAACCAGATTACAATCACCTCAAGGCCTTTAAAATGTTTTTGCTATGCCACCAAACTCTTACCTGAAAAAATAAATTTAATACACATGCACATAAATTTGTTTTCCTTGGTTAGTGCAGCGGACAAAAGGCATTTAACTAGTTTGTGTTGTAATCGACATTTTAGTTGCTAAATTGTAACAACAATTTAGTCTAAAACAAGATTAAATCCGTTGATTAGATTGTGATAAAAATAGAAGAAATACACTTGTCCCAATATAGGAATACGATGGGAAAGTGTGGAGCATTTGATAAGGATATAAGGTGTATGTGGGGGTGAGTGTTTTTACACTCAAAGTTGTCCCACATTGGAAGTTTATGAATTTCGTAGACTCCTTATATTAAATTCAATGTTCAAGTTGTGTTTGAACTATTATGGATACTAAAGTGAACATGCGGTTGCCTCACACGCGTGCCGCCGTTGCCCGCTTAGCCCGAGCCCTGGCTTCGGGCGCGGGCAAATATGTTAGTCTCAGTATATATTTTTTGCAACAAAAAATATTTGAATTTATCTGGTTTAAATACAGAAAATTGTTTTCAAACTTTCAATCAAAAATATAGTTTAATGCTCTTAAAGTCCGGTTTGAACTCAGATTTTTTTTTAAACTTGAAACTGATGCTTTTATTTAAAAATTCTGGCTGTTTTTGACTGGTTTTAAAGCCTTCTTAATTCTGTTCATTGGCCTTTTAATTCTTGTTTTAATTATGTACTAAAACCTGTTGCTGCAATGTTGCCTATATAAAGGCAGACCACTTACAATCATTAGACACAACTACAAAAATCTGAAATCTCATTTCAGCTTCCTTCTCTCTCACTAGCTCTTTAGAACAATCTGAGTTTTTGAGCTCTTCCTTCTATAAGGCTTCTGAGTGTTTTGTTCGATGTGTTCTTCGGTACAAGTGCAATACTTAACGAATGAAAATAATCTTATCCTGCAAGAAGTTGCACTGTACCCAGTGCACATTTAGAAGAGGACGTATAATTTCTTCAAGGCAAGCAGATGTATCTGCGATTCGGTTTGGTGAATTTACTTGGACTGAGTATTATTATGATATAATTCTCGTTGTAAGTCTTATTTATATTTTACCATAAAACAACATATCTAACTGTTTATCTCTTTGTTCTAACGTGTGTGCTTTGCCATATTTGGTTTCAAACTCTGTATAAAATCTGATTGATGTTTCAAAATGTTTACTACAATTGTTACACTTTTTTCAACAGTCTTGAAGAAATTATAGATTTTGAAAAATCGAATTTGTTGGAACGAAAATGGTTTTAGTTGTTGTTTTTGACATTTAAAATTTGGATTTTGTTTTTAAAAATCTGTGGTTTTACTTTCTGCTCCTAATGGTTAAAATGGCCGAAGCTATCATTTTGTAGCTATTCCTATCACCCCAAAAGTTGAATCGTCCAGAATGCCGAATAACTATTCAGACCAGTTTTTCAAACGTTGGCAACAGCGGATGAAAATATAGCTTATGATGAAAGGACTTCTGTCGGTGAGTCAGGTGACTTGCCCTGAACCAACTGAGACCGATCCCAAAACTGCTGAGATTTCGCAGTGGACTGAGCGGGATCAAATAGGTCGAGGAGCTATTTTCTCAGCAACGTCAAATACGCTCTTTGATGTCTATTGTTCCAACTCTTACACAGCAAAATCGCAATGGGATGAGTTGTGCAGAAAATATAATACTGAAGAGTTAGGGCTCTAAAGGTATTTTGTTTCCAAGCTCATGAGGTATTAGATGGTCGAGGAAAGGTCTGTAGCTGAACAGACACATGAGATTATCAATCTTGAGTATGCTTTGTCTGATGCTGAGATGAAGCTTCCCGAGAAGTTTCTGGTCATGTCCATAGTGGACAAATTTCCCAAGTCTTGGAAAAGTTTTGGCAAGACACTCAAACATCAGAAAGGGAGACTGCCTCTGGATGATCTTATGGTCGCGATTGGTATTTGAGGAAAAGCACAGGAATCAGACCCATAAGATGCCTGTTAAGCATTAGCGTAGGGCCAATTTAATAATTAGAAAAAAGAAAGTGAATAATGTGAACTCGAACCCGAAAAATATCGATAAAGGCAAAGCCGTTAAAAACAAGAAACCAAAAGCAAGCAAACCCTGCTAGAACTGTAGGTAGGTGGGACACTGGGCCAAGGACTGTCCTAAGAAAAGGCCAAGTCTGGGCAGGTAACTATCAATATGGTTGTGGGAGGTTTTAGCGGTGCTAGCACCTCAGGATCAACTGAAGTGTATGTTTCTGTACAACCCGAACTCCTTACCATATATGAACCTTTTGATTGGTTGATTGGCACTGGAGCAAATGTGAACATTTGTGCAGATAAATCATTTTTTGTGTCTTATTAGGCCATCAATGGAAGGACAGTAAGTAAGGAGAACTCTGGTACAACTAAAGTACTTGGGATAGGAAGTGTGGACTTGAAGTTTCCTTCAGGGCGCATTATATCTTTGAAAAGAGTTCACCATATACCTACTGTTAGGAGAAATATCATAAGTGGTTCTTTAATAGTTAGTGAGGGTTGTGAATTATCTTTCAAGTTTAATAAAGTTGTAATTTTGCAATTCGGTGTTTTTATTGGCAAAGGTTATTTGTCTGATGGTTTGTTCAAAGTTCGAGTTGAATGTAATAAAATTGTTGTTTCTGATTTTATTGTTTTGAATGTCGAATCTACTTCTCTATGCATAGTAGATTAGGTCATTTAAATTTGGGTTCAATCAAAAGTATGATGAATCTTGATTTAATACCTAGTCATGAAATTGAACGAAGTCACAAATGCAAAATCTATGTAGAAGCTAAACAAGTTAGGAAATCCTATCAATCAGTTGAAAGGGATTCGGAAATACTTGATTTAGTTCACACTGATATTTGTGAGTTTAATGGGATTTTTGACTAGGGACCATAAGCGATATTTTATTACCTTTATAGATGTTTGCAGTAGATATTGTTATGTTTTTCTCATGCATAACAAAGATGAAGCCTTAGATAAATTTATTTTGTTTAAAAACGAAGTAGAAATCTAAAATGGTAAGAAACTTAAACGATTAAGGTCTGATAGAGGAGGGGAATATGAGTCGAGTGCGTTTCGTGATATCGCCACAACTTTGGCATAATTCATGAGAAAACTCCTCCATATTCACCTTTTTCTAATGGAATAGCTTAGCAAAAGAATAGAACGTCTAAAGACATGATTAACAGTCTTTTGCTTACTTCTAGGTTACCTAAGTATTTGTGGAGAGAGGATTTAAATACAACTTGCATATTCTAAATAGAGTCCCTTTGAAACACAATATGGGTACTCCTTTTGAATTATGAAAAGGTAGAAAACTGAGTCTCAAATACTTTCGAGTATGGGGGTGTCTAGCACAGGTACTGGTCCCTGAGCACAAAAGAAAAAAATTTGGTCCTAAGACTGTTAATCCTGTGTTCTTGGGCTATGTGGAGACAAGTTATGCCTTGAGGTTTTTGATTATTAAATCAGAAGTTCCTGGCGTTGAGGTCAACACAATAGTCGAATTTCGTGATGCTACTTTCCTGAAAGATGTATTTTCCTATGAAAATAGGAATACCTCAAAGTATTTCACTTGATGATTCACTTGGCTCCACTTCTATTCATGAACATGTGGAAAAAATGACAAATGTGGGGTTAATCCCAGTAGTACAAGTCCGACTTATGAAGAGTCAGATGGGCCTAGATGGAAAAAGAGAGCTAGGATGTCAAAGATTTTGAAAGTGACTTTGTCACTTACAATATCGAGGACGATCCGGAAACCTTCAAAGATGCTATGGCTTCTTCTGAAGTCAAGCATTGAAAGGAAGCTGTCAAAAGTGAGATGGACTCCATTATCTCTAATTGGATATGAGTGCTAGTCGATCTCATCCCTGGTGTACTACAATTGGGTGTAAATGGATCTTTAAGAAGAAACTGAAACTTGATGGGACCATTGATAAGTTTAAGGCTAGATTGGTGTCAAAGGGTTTTAGACAAACGGAGGGCAATAGACTATTTCGATACCTATTCTCCGGTAGCTTGGCTGACTACAATCCGGGTGTTTATAGCACTTGCTTCGGTGATAATCTTTCGATCCACCAGATGATGTGAAAATAGGCTTCTTGTATGGTGAACTCGAGGAAGATATATACATGGACCTTCCTGAGGGATTTGTAGCTCATGGTAACGAGCACAAAGTCTGCAAACTTGTTAAGTCTCTTTATGGACTTAAACAAGCCCCCAAATAGTAGCATGAAAAGTTTGATAAAATTATTCTTGCATTTGGCTTCACTGTGGATGAAAATGACAAATGCATTTATTTTAACGTTACAGGGGATAAGATTATCATTTATGCCTGTATGTAGATGACATTCTATTAATAGGATCATGTTTAGATATTATTACCGAAATCAAGTCATTTTTGAAAAATAACAAATGAAGGATATGGGTGAGACTAATGTAATTCTTGGCATCAAGTTGATTTGTTCAACTGATGGAATAACTATTTCTCAATCTCCCTATGTTGAGAATATAATTGAGAAATTTGACTATCGAAACAGTAGAATTGCAACGACACCATATGATCCTTCTGTGGTTTATTCAAAACTGAAAGTGGTGTTCCGATAGCACAACTAAGGTATCCTCGAATTATTGGGAGTTTGCAGTATCTGGAAAATGGCACGAGATCAGATTTTTTTTTTTTCTGTCTCAAAGCTGGCTAGATACACTAATTGTCCGGACAGAACCCATTGGGGAGCTTTGGATAGGGTACTAAGGTACCTTAAGGGCATAGTGTCACTGGACATTCATTATGGCAGGTTCCTTGTTATGTTAGAGGGATATAGTGATGCTAGCTTGATAGCCAAAAACTCTGGTACTAATGGGTGTTCAATATATGTGTTTACCTTAGGTGGGCGCGTGTCTCCGAGAAGTCTGCAAAATAGACTTTGATAACCCGGTCTACTTCTGAAGTCGAGTTATGTGCTTGGATACGACTGGTACCGAGGCAGAATGATTGTATTGGGTTGTTATTAATACTTCCCATAGTAAGCCAACCTCTTCCACCTATTGTTGTACATTATGATAGTCAAACCACAATACTAAAGGTTCGAAGTCGTAAATACAACCAAAATACAAAAAGACACATCCAAGTTAGACTTAAGTATATAAGTGTATTCCATAATAGTCCTAAGAAGACATGATCCCAAGCCGATACTTGACATGTACCCCCTCTTCCAGGTCCATCACAAGGAAAACGAAAACCAAGATTTGTTTTATCCGATATCAAATGGGGAATGGGGCATTCCTTCCCCTAGGTTTCAAGAGAAGAGCGTAGGGTTTCATTTCTAGAAATAAGATTCGTAGCATTTCTCTTTTCCTTCGATATTCTTTCTTTTGCTTGTGCAAGTAGCCTCTTCCTCTTTCAAAGTATTACACTCCCGTTCCCCGAAGTCAAGTTCACCTCCCCATCTTGAATACCACCAGCAACCAAGACAGGGTTATAGGCATTGACTTTGTAAGAACAAAGGACAATGTGGTTGATCCTTTGACGAAAGGATTCGATCTGTCACAAGTACAGAAATCCAGATTGGGGATGACACTGAAAACCCATAATGACATATCTACGATAGCAACATAACCTTCTAAGTGGATATCCCACAAAGAATGTTCAATTTGGTATTAACAAGTCGTAGGGTATGTCAGAGCACCAAAAATAGACTGATACTTTGTATCCGAAGTCTGCCCCCTGGAATTCTTGAAGATGTTGTTACTGCAAGTATAGTAAGAATTTAACACTGAATGGGGTCAAGTCTTTTAGACGAGATGCTAGCAATACATCCTTGGAGATGTCCAACTAAGTGAATGCAGTTGTTTGGCTGCAACTAAGGAATTAAGTTATTCCTGAAAGCATTCATGAACAGGATCAGGATGCATGGCCTAACGTGTCAACCCTAAAGATCAACACAAAGGCAGTGGCTTGTTGTTACTGTCAGATGCTATCACAACCACGGGATCAAATTCAAGGCTTAGTTCCATTTGACCCCGTGATAGTTGACGTTAAATAACTTAAGTAGTGGTTCAAATCGGAATGTACCATTGTTGAAAGCCAGACACAGAAGCTTGAGTTCAATCTATGGATTTATGGGGAATTATTGTGATTGGCATTTTAGTTGCTAATTTGTAACAATAATTTAGTCTAAAATATGGAGATATTTACAAGATTAAATCCATAGATTCGATTGTGAGAGAAATAGGGGAAATACACTTGTCCCACATAGGAATATGATGGGAAAGTGTGGAGCATTTGATAAGGATATAAGGTGTATGTGAGGGTGAGTGTTTTTACACTCAAAGTTGTCCCACATTGGAAGTTTATGAATTTCATAGACTCCTTATATTAAGTTCAATGTTCAAGTTGTGTTTGAAGTGTTATGGAGACTAGAGTGAACATGGGGTTGCCCCACATGCGCACCGCCGCTGCCCACCCGTCCCGACCGGGCCCGGCTCCGGCCACGGGCAAGGGCGTTAGGGTGAATGTCTCAGTCTCAGTATATATCTTTTTGCAGCAAAAACTATTTCAATTTATTTGGTTTTAAAAACAGAAATTTGTTTTCAAGCTTTCAGTCAAAATTGAGTTTTAATGCTCTTAAAATCCAGTTTGAATTCAGATTTTTTCAAACCTGAAATTGGTGCTTTTATTTGAAAAATTCTGGCCATTTTTTACTGGATTTAAAGCCTTCTTAATTCTGTTCATTGGCCTTTAAATTCTGGTTTTAATTCTGTATTAAAACCTACTGCTGCAATGTTGCCTATATAAAGGCAGACCACTTCAACCATTGGACACAACTACAAAAATCTGAAATCTCATTTCAGCTTCCTTCTCTCTCGACTAGCTCTCTAGAACAATCCGAGTTCTTCAACTCTTCATTCTATAAGGCTTTTGAGTGTTTGTTCGAGGTGTTCTTCGAGATAAGTGCAATACTGAACAAACGAAAATCGTGTTATCCTGCAAGAAGTTGCGTAGTACCCGGTGCACATTTAGAACGGGACATATATTTTTTTCAAGACAAGCAGATTTATCTGGAATTCGGTTTGGTGAATTTACTTGGACCGAGAATTATTACGATTTACAATTCTCGTTGTAAGTCTTCTTTTTATTTTACCGTAAAACAACATATCTAAACTGTTTATCGCTTTGTTCCAATGTGTTTGCTTTGCATATTTGATTTCAAACTGTTTATTAAATATGATTAATATATCGAAACGTTTACTACAATTGTTACACTTTTTCCAACAGTTTGATCTTGTCACTAGGAAAATATTGGTTTCTAGAGACACTACTTTGTGTGAATATGTGTTCCCATATTCGAATGAAAAAGATGACACTACCTTGACTCCTCTCCCATGTATTGATGAAACAAAATGATAACAGCACACTTTTGACAAAACACCTTAAACCTACTAACCAAACTCAGTCCCCTGATGTCTCTGTTAGTTTTGTATAGGCTAGGCGACATTATACGCAAAGGAAATTGAAATTTCAAATGACAATATAATAGTGCAATAGCAATTAAATCACCTGTCTAATTGCTACTGTAGCATATCTCATGTATAAGGGAGGCAAATTGAACCGTTTAGAGATACCAAGAACATTCTCAAAAATGGACCCCCTCCAAGCTAACGGGAAAAAAAGACTATTAGTCCTCCGACAAGGTAAAATCATTTTTTCATTGTTCACGATCGGAACACACATGCATTTTCTGTAAAGATAGTTCACACTACCTATGATGAAATCTCTTCTTACCCTATGTTAGTTGGATTAGAGAATTATGGTGGATGAACTTTGATCCATAGAGAAGACAAGAAAATTCTTCTCCTTTATGGAGTGAAAGAGAGCAAGAGGAAGAACTTTAACTATCTCAACAGCAAAGTATAGAGGTGGCCTAGAGGAATAGCAAGAGAGGGACAGACAGCTTAGACTTTCTAGCTTATGAAATGAAAATGATCAAGCCTCTTTGTCTTGCTATAAACCAAGCTCTCTTTTATAGACAAGAGATGAGAGCTACATTCATTGTATCAAACCACAAGCTAGAAAAGAACAAGTTGTCTTGACCGGCCCATTCGTATTAATATTACATAAAAATATATATATATATAAATATATTGTCGAAAGTAGACTAATTTTATAAATATGATTGATCGTTAGCCCAGCTAGCGACCCGCTAATTTTTATTATTTTTTTATATGGGTCATTATTTGGGCTCGCGATCGTCGGTCGTGAGCCCAGGTAGTGACCCACTTTTATTTTTCATGCATGCATGGGTCGCTACCTCAGGTAGCGACCCATGCATGCTATTTTTTTTTTTTTTAAAAAAAAAATAACTTGACTTGGTTGGGCCAACAATTGTTGCCCCAAGTTGATTTAAAAATCTTTTTATTATTTTTTTATTAATTATTAATTAAAATTTTAAATAATAATTAATATTTAATTAATATAAAATTAATGTATTTATTAAAAAAATATAATTAAATTTTTAATTATTAATAAATATATTTATTAATTAAATATGACCTATAATATAATATTTTATACAAAAAAATTATAAAATTAATGATAATTATAAATTATAATAATTACCACCGGTTCCATAAGTACATTGATTGGCATTGGTGTCGGGGTCTTTTTCTTTTCTCACCTATCGATTCTGCTCGCTCATTTATTTTTAAATTATAATTAGCAATTATATTATCAAATTTTTAATTAAATTTTTAATAATTAATAAGTATCTTTATTAATTAAAAATGATCTAAAATATTATATTGTGTAAAAAAAATTAAGAAAAAAGAAAAATAGAAATTGGTGGTTTAAAGTTCTATAAAAAAATTCTATTCTTTCTAATCTTTGATTAAAATTGCAATGAGCTCCTCAGATTCGACATGATTATAAATACCACCTCTGTGTTTGAGAAATAACTCAATTTGTTAGTTTTTTAAAAATTCTTAAATTTTTTTACTTTTTTCTTAATAACTCTTTTTTAAAATTTCTTTACAAAATATAATATTTTAGATCATTTTTAATTAATAAAGATACATATTAATTATTAAAAAATTAATTAAAGATTTAATAATATAATTGCTAATTATAATTTAAAAAATAAATGAGCGAACAGAACCTCGACATCAATGCCAATCAATGTACTTATGGAACCGATGGTAATTATTATAATTTATAATTATTATTAATTTTATAATTATTTTATACAAAATATTATATTATAGGTCATATTTAATTAATAAATATATTTATTAATAATTAAAAATTTAATTATATTTTTTAATAAATATTTTAATTTTATATTAATTATTACTTTAAATTTTAATTAATAATTAATTAAAAAATAACAAAAAGATTTTTAAATCAACTTGGGCCAACAATTGTTCGCCCAACCAAATCAAGTTAATTTTAAAAAAAAAAAAAAAACAAACAAACAATAGTATGCATGGGTCCCTACATGAGGTAGCGACCCCATGCATGCATGAAAAATAAATAAGTGGATCGCTACCTGGGTTCGCGATCGACGATTGCGAGATAGCGACCCATATAAAAATAATAATAATAATTAACGGGTCGTTAGTTGAGTTAGCGATCGATCATATTTATAATAATTAACGGGTCTTTAACTGAGTTAGCGATCGATCATATTTATAAAAATGATCTACTTTCAACGATATATTTATATTTATTTATTTTTTATGTAATATTAATATAAATGGGTCTGTCTTGACCTCCCTCTATGTAGACAATCCTAGCAAAGATGACTTTTCTACTTCATATTCCAAAGATGAAGGCAAGTAATGAATGTCATTCTTTCTTGTATTGTGGCTTCTGCTTGATTTCAATTTTTAATTTTCTCAATTAATTAAATCCATGTCTTCATCACGGCTATGATGTGCAATTTTTTAATTAAATATAATCCTTAATCAATTAATCTTATTAATTGATTTACAATCCCAAGTGAATTAATCCTGGTTAATTGATCACAAGTCTTTAATTGATAAAAATAATTAATACTTGTGAATTCCTATTAAATATTAGCCAAATTAAATAATCCCATTAGTTAATTTCTTATGAATCGATTTCATAAATCACCCAAATGAATCAAATAATTACCTCCTGAAATTAATTGTCATCTTTTTCATAATTAATCTAATTAATTAATTTCAAGAATTTCATCATGGATTTGTGTATAATCCTTTAACTCATTACTTAGCTAGACTCGGGGTTGTATTATATACAATTTAATTAGCAAATGATTTGCTCCGATTAATTAAATCATGGTTAATTAATTATTCTTGATTAACTATTTAAACAAGAGTATCCATTGCATATGGGTGGCCACCTAGCAGTGGCATATGACACTAGAATAGGTAAAATTTTGTAAACCTATAACTTACGAGTTCCATGCAAATATAATCCTTTCATATATCAAGCCAATCTCCCGATCAAAGTTTAGGGTACAAAATTGCAATCGGTTCCCATCTAGGATTTCAATAACTATGTATCTACTCTACATATGCGTTTTTCATTTATCAATAGAGGAAACTCCTTTTCTATTTGATCAAATATCGTGACCACAGTTTTGGAAACCATACAACGTAGAGAACATGGGAGATTCTTCATCATCTCATCATGAGCGTCGGATCCTATCTTGTAACCACCAACCTCCATGCATGCTCTAAAGATGTCTGAAATATTACTTTTTACAACTATAGTGTAACCCATAGTTGCATCAGGCATGATCAAGTCATAACTGCTTATGCACAAGGTTACTGTAGAAACTCAAGTAAAAGGACCACTTAATGCACTATCATAATAAATGAGAATCAAGTCATAGCGATCATGTCCTGCAATGCTTCCATATGACATCTCTTATGGACCAGTTTAGTAAATATACTAACTTCTTGTCAAGCAACCACTAAAGTGGCAAACGTCATATGTCATTGTCTATAAAATGCTAGAATTATCATATGAATGCATCATTTACTGCAAGTCTCTAGGGGATCGTAATCAATGCCCCATATTGACCGATTCATCGATTTGAAATATTTTAGACCAAATCGTAGTGGTTGGCTTCATGATTGTCACCATATGCATAATCCAACCCCGTAGCACAATAATCTAGCTAGATATTGATAAATTTCAAATTTTTCTAATACAAAGTCATTTGAGTTCCTTTTTTCAACTCATTTTCTCAAATTAAATCCATCAATCCAAATATAATGAGCATTTAGATTGATAAATTTGAATTCGTGGATTTTAAAATTTAGAGTTGAAATTCATCTACTTGTTTCACTCATAAAAGAAATCTTGTTGAATCCGTTAAATTTTAGACCTATTTACAATGGATTTGAAATCCACTCAATTAACTAAATCAATTGGAAATTCTTGCACGGATTCTTTATAGATCCAAATAAGAGATTTAAAGTGCGTGAATTTGAAATCAAATGAATTTTAAATCCACTCAAAATAAATTCTTAGTCAAATTAAAATCCAAATTTCCAAACACAGCCTTAATCAATTAAGAATTTTTTTTTGAAGTGAAAGCGATGAATATTATTAATTGAACTAAATAGATACAATTCGTACTGTCAACTATTACAGCAATTACAACAATCATAACTTGATCAACAATATCGCATAAGCTAAATCTAAACAACCTCTTACTATTATAGTATACACAATCCTACTATTTGGTTTATTATTAGTTTAAGTGAAAATTTGAGACGCTAAAACGTTTAGGAGCTCAATGAGATTACAAGCATAAGACAGGAAAAATAAAAGATTACAGGTAGAAAAGAGCTAACAATTGCAGTTAAAAGCATACGGTATTATTTGGATAATGGTAGGGGAAAAGTAAATCAAATGAGCATTCTATCATACATGATTTTATACAGGTAGACTACTGCATTCATTTTCAAGAAAAACTTTAGCTAGCTGCAGCATTTGCATAAAAAGTTCACCTAGCTGCAGCATTTGCATAAAAAGTCATAGATAGCTGCAGCACTCCCACGACAAAACAAAGATGTGATGCAATCAGTGTAGCTTATATGACTTACATCTTCTGCAGTTCAGCTTCAGAAATAAACGGGACCAGCGTTCTGCAACAAAAGTTTTAAACATGGCCATCAACGTGAAACAGGGAGATTAATACATCTATATTTGCATATCTATTGTACGCAGTTTGCTTCATGGATTTATGCCTTCTCCTAAACAAAGTCCTCAGGTAGGCAAATATGTAGATGTACTAAGCAAGGCTCGTGGCTGTAATGGGGATGGTGAGACTATTCCATCAAGAATACACGACCACCTTAGCTTTATCAGGATTCAGACGAAATTTCATAAAGAATATCTGATATTGTGGTGCGTTTCATACTGAAAAGAGCTGCACAAGGGGCTCTACTCAAATAATAAATTAAATTGCAAGCAACTGCCATTGTAACTTCAGCAGCAAATGAGCATTCATCTAAAAATAGCTACAAATTCATAGATCCGAACTGCGACCATCTTTAGACATGAAAGTATAGTGGTGAGCTTCATGTTTTAGTAGTTAATCTTCAACCAATAAATTCTAGCGTGAACAATTCATAAGAAATTACATCCAACTTTGTTGAAGAGCATTCCCTTTTGGCATAGCAAAATCTTTTGAACAATGAAAGATGTGAAATATATATGATTTTGTGTGGAAAAAGATACAGTAACTTTCAGCAAGATATAACACTTCATACCTTGATATATTGTATGATCTGACACCTGTTTCAATTTGAAACTTTAGGCATTACAACTATTTCGGCCCACTAGTTTTTGAAGGACCACACCTTTGCACCATAACATCGTAGAGTTGCTTCCCGTTCTACATGCCACAAGCAGTAGGATTAATGAAGTGATAAGCAGACTGAGAAAGCTTTTGACTTCGAGCAAATAAAACAGCTTGCAACTTCCAGGGTACTTACAAAAATTACTGGGAAGAAGTGAATTTGACCTTCAGGTTTGGTTTGTATCTCCTTAAAATAAACTAAGATTGGGAAGGAAGGCCACCAGAGCTCCCAGTTTACAAATGTTGAATATCTGGCCAGGCATTTAAACAATTACTTTTATGTGAGAAATGGATCAGGTAAATAAAATGTCGGCTGGAAATGGATCATGTTAATAAAAGGTCGGCTTACTTCCAGCGGTTTTTTCCACCGACAAAAACATTTTCACCCGACTCCTGAAGCTGGTCTCCAACTTTTACCTCCTGTAATCAGGTTTTTTGGAATAATTGGATATATTATAGCAGGGTTCTATTGTTTTCTGTTAAAAAGGAAAATAAAATTCCAATACAATATGCACCATGGAGAAGGTGACTAAATATTACTACAATAACTAAAACTCATATACAGCCTAAGAGAACCAAAAATCTTCCACAGTGACATATATCAGACATTACACAATCAGGTCAGAACCTGATCGACTGGCTATTGTTTCCAGAATACGACATCACTGAGTTCATAAAATCCAAAAGAAATTATCTTAGCCTTCGAGTCAGTCATTATCGTCATCAAGACACCCTATATTCATACAACAAAAAGCCACTGCAACAGGAAACATGCTATTCATACTAGTGAAACACCTTTGTATGACAAAGATCTTAATCAACTGCCCCAATGGGACTTGTAGTTTGACAGAGTTCTTAAAGAAAAAAGGAAAATAAGGTTTTGATAACCGACCAGAGTTGTTCCCAGAAACATGGTACTAAATAAACTACAATGCTCAAGTTATCATTCCAATATCTAGCATCAATAGCAATACTAATGCAACGCAGGATTATATTGATGCATGCTTGTTCCTGATTAAGAATCAGAAGTGTTATTCTGAGCTGAGTAAACAAACCAGGGCCTCGTCGTCAAATACGAATCTCACTCTTGTCGCCTGAAAGAAGAAAAATAAGAAGTCATCCTGATGTTAGTGCATGAGGATGTGTCCAAAGAAGACACAACTTAGCAAAGTTACTGACTGTAAGCATAAAACGCTTCCAACTCCAAGAAGAACATCAACTGTTTGGTTTAAAAATCCTAGCCTAAAACTAGAATTCATCAATGAATTGCAGTTTTTTATGCTACACGGAGCCTTCACATTACCTGGACCAAAAGGAGTAATCCAAGGAGACCAAAAGGAACTGCTGCAGCTAAATTATCCACGTAAACAAAACCACCAGCCGCCCCTGCCAAGTTAAGTGGCTCAGAATTTCAATACAGCCATCAAGCACTAAAATTACATCTATGTCTGTCAAATTCTATGCAGTAATTCGTCTAATGGTGTAATGGTGCCATTATGTTTTTCCCCCTTTTTTTTGGTTTATTGTTTTACAAATGCGTGTGCAAGCAACACAAAATTGCATCTAACCATGCAAGAGAGAGCACAGAAGCACACTTAAACTCGGTGCTCTTAGTTGTCACTACTCACCTAGAAATACAATTGGAATACGGTAATCAGGGTCCGGTATGATGGTCTCTTTCTTAACTTTCCTTCCTAGCTGCAAAACGTAATAACATCAAAGTTCATGTGCCTGCTCTGTTGATTCATCAACTTATGGTCTCCAGCACACAACAAATTCCACAAAATCAGTCATTCCAGTGAAAGAAACGCAAATCAACAAAGCTTCAGCAGCATAGAAGTTCAGGACTTGTAATACAACTACGCAGTTCAACTTCGATTTCCTAATCTTTTTTATATTCGTTATTCAATGAGCCACAACTCCAACAATCTTTTCTCACAATAAAAAAACCGAAGCTGGGAATCAATGGCAATAGATAACCCATAAAAGGGTGAAAAATATGAACCAGAGAAGTAACAGTGGCGCGGCTTCTTGACGCAGTTCTAGTGTTTCTTATCAAAACGGAATTCTTGTACAGCAATTTGCCGCTGAACGAACTGCGAAAATTTATTCCAAAACCGCAAGATTTAGAATGACCTGACAATAGTAACAAGAAATAATCACTTAAAAGGTAAAAAAAAAAAAAAAAAAAAAGGGTTTACAATCACGTGCTGGACGAACGAGATCATGATAAATATGAAGGAGCATAGATAAAATGAGAGAACTGAAACTGAGAATCCTTACATTGGGAAGAAACAACGGGAGAAGAAGAACATAAGAGAGCGCTCTCCATTGTTGTAAAAGCAGAGAAAAGCCTTTCACTGCTCAGTTGTATTTTCTTCTTTTTCCTTTCCTTCTCTTTGGCCTTGGGAAACTGCTTCGAGCAGACGTGTAGATAGTGGAAGTGAATGAGAGGTGGAGTTGAGCGATCGTGGAATCGGCTTTCGCCAGTTTTGGGCTGATCTTTAAACGACTATTTTGTCCTCGCACGCTTTTTCACATTTTATCCATTTTTTGGTGGTATATTTGTTGTTGCTTGTTTTGCAGGAAAGTTATAACTATGTTTGGGTTTGTTTTCGGCCCGGTTTTAAGATGGGTCGAAATTGATCCAATGTTTGGTGTGGTTCTTTTTTACTCTTTGCAATGTGCATTTCTCCTCCTTTTGTTTTCTTTGTGTTTCTCTATCTGAGACAGTGGAATCATGGATTAAAATTTCATTTCGAACACATGTTTTTAGTTAATAAATAGGGTTAAATACATTTAGATTTTCTCTAAAAATATAAAATTATATTTTCTCCTAAAAAGTTTTAAAATTATATTTACACTCCCTTCAAAAAATCCCCATTTACACCTGATGACATTCCATTAGGATTTGGATAAAAGATACTGACGTGAGCAAAAAAAATTACATAAATTTTTAATTTTACCCCTTATTTAACATTCTCATGCAATAATTTTGTACTTATAAGAGAAAAAATATAATAATATTGGTCTGACTCCATATGTACATATCACATTTATTCTATCATAAGTGTAAAAATATACATGAAAATATTAAATGAGGGGTAAAATTAAAATTTTATGTAATTCCTTTTGTTTATGTCAGTTTTTTCCGTTCAAATCCTAATGGAAGGGGGTCAGGTGTAAATGGAGAATTTTTGGAGGGGATGTAAGTGTAATTTCAAAACTTTTTTGGGGGAAAGTGTAATTTTACATTTTCAAAAAGAGTCTAAGTGTAATTAACCCTAATAAATATTAAAAAAATTTCGAAAACGTATTTGAAACACTAAAGAAAAATTGTAAAATCAAAGAATCATACATAAAAATCATAGAAGAAATTAAAAATATTACCCTTTTCCTTTTACAACAAACATATCTATTTAATTATGTATCATTTCGACAATTAAAATTATTTTTATGTAGTATAATTATATATTTGGAATTATTATTTGATGTGGTTGCTAATGAAACTAAATAATAATATAATATTTATTTTTAACTATGTGTTATAAAATATCTATATTACATTGATATTTATATATATAACATTAATAATATAGCGGAATTAAATATTTTATCATTAAATGAAATACTTATGTATAACACAAGAATTTAAATATCTGTAGCTAAAAATACGAAATAAATGCTTCGTCGAAATTGAAAAAAATAAAAAATTTCTTAGGAAACTCAAAGATTTCGAAGGAAAATTAAGAAAAATAAAGTATTTTGAAGAAAATTAGATAATTTTAAAACTATCATGTATTTTTGTTTTCATAACATCGAAAATAGAAACATTTTCATAGTTTCGATAGAAACGTATGAAAATTTTAAATCATGTGTGGAACAGGGGTGTTGTAGTGGTACAGTAAAAAACGAGTAATTACTGTACAATAATTGTGCAGATACTTTATGCTTCTTTCATTTATATGTTTTTCTTTTTGAGTTCTTAAATGTAAGAATTCATGAATATTAAAAAAGATAAATTGATTTTTGAATGTAATAATTCATGATGTTTTTTTATTGTCTCGGAGACATGTAAAACATACAAACAAACAAAGCTATTTATATCTCAAAAATATTACGTTGTTTATTTTTTAAATAAAATATTTTATGTTTAATTTAATAAAACAAAATTTGGAATAAATAAAGAAAATTTTTAACCTGTTAGTAATTTGCACAAAAGTATTTATTAAATATGATGCTTATCGGGGTCCAGCAATACCACAAAAAATTGAGGGATCCTCACGAAAATTCCAAAATTGATGAGGGGCTAACCTGCAAAGAGCAGTTAGCACTCCGATGCTTAAGTCAGTAATGTTCTTACTGAATAAAATAAATGGGAAAACTTGAATATAAGTGACAATAATGGTAAAGTGTGATTTGTGTAGTGATAAATTCGTGTGTAATGAGCTCAAATTAGCATATAAATATAGAGAAAGTGAATTAGAGTGTAATTGTGAGATCGAAGAATGTTACTTGACAAATAACTGCCTAAAGGGTCATTTTATAGACGACCGTGGAGCCGAATTCGGTGGACAGTGTTAGAAAAGGTGATCGGAAAGCTAATTAAATTGGCTTTGATGTAATCTATTTCTGACAATGTCATTGTAATTGTAATATTCTTATATGAATAAAATGAGTATTCATGTTTGGCAGTTCCATTTGTTGTGCTCGCTATTTATGTTTATTCCATTAACATCACAACAAAGCCCACAGGCCAAACAAACAACCCATGTAGTTGGGCTGCACATTGGATGGCAGCTATGAAACTAACTTCTAAAGGTTAGGTCTGAAACGTTCCAAGTCGAGGACCTTGAGACAGGGCATTGAGAGTCCTATACAGACTTGCACTAAGGATAGCATTCATTAGATGAGTGCCGTGTTTCATCGGCGACAGACGTTGGACGTCTATGCAATATTAGTGGGTTAGTTGACAAGGATGTCAGCTGACTGAACTGACTCGCGGGAATCGTCATATGGAAGCCTTGGAGGCTTGGTCGGTATGACTGGCATTCCCGGCTCTGATAGTACGAGATTAGTCCTCGGACTTGAGGAATCATGGCAGTCACATGCATATGATGGTTGTATCTAGCATCTGGCAAGAGATGTCAATATCTGGGATACATTCATCATAAGCCTTATACAGTGCAGTCGGAATATGTACTGAGGACGGTGGATTCCAAGATAGGATCCGCCACTTGTCAGTATATGACAGTCGAGTCTCCTATGCGCTCTGAGATCGTTTAAACTCTTATAAGTCTGTGGCCACAGTGATTGGTCGAGTAGGGAATGGTTTCCTACGTCGATCGATAAAGTAAACGTACCTCGAGTTACTGACCATAGTTGTCTAGTCCAGGATGGGAACCGACGCCCAATTTCATACCCTAGACTTAGACCGAGAGACGGATGATGGAAGGACCGTACTCGAATGGAACTCGGGAGCCTAAATGTTCACGCCAACATTCACCTAGTCTCTAGTGCCATAGACCGTTGCTAGACGACCACCCATGGTGACGGGTGTTTTTTTTTTATTAATGGTTAATTGAAAAACAATTAATTAAATTGGATACACAAGCCCAAGTCTAGCTGAGGGTGAACGTAATGAGTTACACACAAATCACTTTGGATTTGGCGGAGTTAATTTGGAATTAATTCTAGAAGAAGCGAATAAATTTAATCGGATTAAATTTATTCAAGAGAGAAAATAAATGATTGGATCATTTATTGAGAAATCCATTTGATGGATGATCCAAGAATTAATTAATTGGATTAATTAATTTTTTTTAGACTAAGGACCTTTAAATTAATTGGATTAATTTATTGGGTTTTGGCTAGAATAGTTGATTGGATCAATTATTCTTAATTTGGACTTATGTTTATTTAATTGGATTAAATAAATAATTGGGATTCAATTGGATTGAAATTAATTAGATTAATTAATGCCCAATGGATACATGTTTGGACTTTATTTAATTTGATTAAATACAAGTCCAAAAACATAAAGGTCCAAGTCCATTTTTTCATGCAAGTTGAAGCTAGTTAAGGAGGAGTTTCAACTCTTCCACATATGTACATGATGAGCACGAAAATTTGCTAATTTGTGGGTGGTTTTCTCTTGCTATCATGTGTAGTGGATGTGCTAGAAGTGTGTGTATGTGGAAGTTGCCTTGGAGGTTACTTATGTAGGTGGTTTTTTGAACACTACATTCTATATACACAAAAGTACTTTGCTAGACACTATTCACTTAACTTGCTTCATTTTTTTGCTGGAGTTTTTAGGCCAAATACTCTCTAAAAATTCTCTCTTTTAGTGTTCATACTTCTTAGAGAAGATTGAACAAAATCATTCCAAGGTACACTAATCGATAGTGCTTTCTTTGGAATTGTTTCTTCTTCTTTGTTTCTATTTTCTATCTAGCAATAGAGTAGAAATAAATCCATCGTATGGTGTGGAACGCATTAGAGGATTTCTACATTGAGCTCTCAAGTGGACGAACGAAGAAGAAAAAGAAAGGAACAACGCACGAACCCGTTCTACATAAACGAACAAAGGTTGGTTTCCTTTTACATTTTTTGTGTAACTTTCTTCTTCTCCTTTTAAGCCACATGTCCAGCATGTTTTATTTTGTTGTTTATGCTTTAACCAACACCGAACGCCCGGGAACATCAAAGGGAACACCCCTTTGAATCCGGTTTAAATTATGTCTTAAATTTATGTTTTTACGCTTCCATTGTGTTCCTGGACCGTACCCGATTCTTTCAGACAGTTGCAGAGTGTCGTATGCTGTTAGAAAGCTACAAGAGACAGCTATCTTCTCAAAAGAACCACATAGGATTTGATAAATATTGACTGACATAAGATTGTTTTACTAAGTCTTCTCATGTCTGTCAATCTTTTCAAAAATTAGTTACTTGCGGAGTAAAATGCAGATTCCAGTCAGATCTTTGGAATTTGTTGGAGAATTTTTAATATGACGTGTCCCCACGTGTCAGCCTGTGATGTGGAGTCATTGTTGTATGCTGACTAGGCTTGCTGAAATGAGCTGTCTTCTTGAGCCTGCCAGGTTAATAAAGATAATGTAGCCTTATGGGTTAGAGGTATTGCTCCTTGGGCCAGCTGGGCTTTACCTGCTTGGCTGCTTGGCTAGGGCCCACTTATTTGTTCTTGGGTTTTTAATAAGAATATTTGAGGGGGCATCTTCACTCCTCCCCCCCCCCCCTCCCGAACTCCAAGAATGCGAGACTTGTTGTTGGACTATTGGAGTATGATGAAATAGACCTGCAAAAATTAGAAGAGTTTTTTCCTTCTGGGTACATCCAACAGGGAAAGTCGTATCGGGTTGCTTCCATCCTATTATGTTGTAGAATCCTGTGCATAAAAACACGTGGATTTAGGGGGATTGTGCCTATCTGCAGAGAGAAACAAAGCAATCATTGCCAAAAAAAAAAGTAGGGAAAAGAGATGGGCTTATCCGCGTGCTACAACACATATGCTCCGTGATTGGTGCATCTGCGACAAACAGGAAAAGAGGGACGTTGAGTACAACGCTAGTGGGACTGTTCGACTTCTGAGTATTTAAAGCAAGTTCTAGAGGTCAGCTCATAAGTCTTTCATGCTCCAGAGTAAGAGGGTATTTGGCCAAGATTATAAGCTCATTAAAACATCTTATAAGATGTTTGAGAGCGTATAAGCTCCAAAAATTTATTTGGTAAATTTTTTCTTAAAGAGCTTATACGATTTCAAAATAAGATGTTTTGAATCTTTTAAACTCTTAAGAAAAAAGTCAACATTGTCCAACTTTTTCAAAACATCTTATAACCTCTACAAAATTAATATGTTAAAAGATAAAAATATCCCCATTCACACGCACACACTCTCTCTCTCCACACATACACACGCACACACACACACACATGCCCACACATGCACACGCACATACACATGCCCACACACACATACACACAATCTCTCTCTCTCTCTCTCTCTCTCTCTCTCTCTCTCTCTCTCTCCCTCTCTCTATCTCTCTCACACACACATACACATTCTTAAATACACTTTGCCCTCCTAAAATATTCGCGATGTAACATTTACCCCAATAAATTAATAAACATAACAGTTACCCCCTGGTTGGACAAAATTGCCCATTATGCCTTGATTAATTATATTATTCACAATATATTTTATTATTTTGCACATTAAATCATGACCAAATTATTTTATAACTAAAAAGAATTTTTTATAAGTGAAGAATTTAAACTAAAAGTAGAGTAATCAGTTAATAGATATAATAGATACACAACAAATATAATATCCCAACAACTCATATATACCTTTTAAAAGAAATTGACAATATATATTGAAGTGAGCAAAAAGAGCTCAATCAGATTTGTTTTCTTGGATTCGAGCAAAGTGGGCTTAAGTTTCTGCAAATTGAGAAAGGGGACCTGCAAAAAGAGCGTTAGCACTCCACCCTCAAGTCAGTAAGCAGTTGTAATAAAAAATAACTTGAATGTAAGATGAAAATAATAGCAATTTGAAAACAATGAGCATCAAGTGTGCTAGGTGTAATTCATAGAGAAACTCGAGAGTTTAGGTTGTAGAGAAAACCTTACTCATCCAGCCAAGAAGGTCGATATTAATAGGAAAGTTACTTGAAAAGGAGGGACTCTTGGAGGGTTGGACTCTCGGAAGGTCTGTTAGCATCCGTCCTAAAGAGTAGGAGGTAGTTGCGGGTGGTTCTTCTTGGATAAGGGTAAGTTTGGACCTTTATCCAATCTTCTTATCGGGTCAGATCTTCATCCATGGGCCCTCTGACCGAGGGCCTTCTTGCTGGGGCGCCTGGCTAGGCCCCCGTTCCTTCTGTGGGCTTAGTTTTGTTTTCTCCAGGGAGGCCTGGCCTGTTCCTTCCTATGGGCCGGCTCGAGGTCTTCCCTGAGCCAATTTTCATCGAGACGCCCGAGCCCTTATGTTGGGCCTAGGTATCTTCTTTTAATACTTAGGTCCATGGTTTCTTTAGGCCTTGTGTTTGGGCCGGATCATTGTGGCATATCAATCAGTCCCCCTCACTCTGAGGGGAAGGGAACACCTTTACTCCCCCTTAGAGTAGGAGTCTTCTTGGAGAGTCTAGGACAAGCCTTCCAACTCCTGGGTTGGGAGCCTCCTCCATTGCTAAAGAAAGACAGACGGTCTCCTGGGGCCCTGAGATCCTATTGTCAGACTATCCATGATAGCAAGAGTTGAATTGACATTCTGGCACGCTGGGCACCTCGATACCCGGGCGCTTGGGTTTCACTCGCCTAATGTGGGTGGTGGTTTTGGATAACCGCCCACGTCCGTTGTCCTTGTCGTCCATAACCACTCAATGAGAGGTTGTTATTAGCACGTTCTCAGGGTAACTGCATCTTTCTCTCTTCTTTCCATCTTCAACCGCAGTAAAAAACCTCTTCCTGCCTCATTCCTCTCTTCCTCACACCTTTGAAAGAGAGAGAGTCGGACCCTTTCATCTTCATCATTTACTTTTGTAAGTTCATCTTCTTTTTCTCTTGTATTTTCTTTAGAATTTCTTGAGAAAAAAAAGTGTCTTCTTCTATTCCCTTCGATGAGTCTGTCCGGTACATGGGCGAGCAGCCTATAAGCGATGATCCTCCGAAGCCACCTCTGGAGGCGCGAGCCTATTCCCAGCGGCCTTCTGTGGCTGTCAGAGGTGGAGTATCAGACAACTTTTGCGACCTCCTAGGTGTTTGGTGGATGAGCTAGAGGAGGAAGAGGAAGAGGAAAAGGAAGAGGAAGAGGAGGAACCGATTAAAGGTTCTAAAAGGGAGAGTTAGGTTGAGGGAGATGAGGAGGCCTCGTCCCTTAGAGATACAAGGGGCAAATCTGCGAAAGAGGAGGAGAAGGAGGAGAGGGAGGCGAGCTCGGCTTGGATGGATAGGTTCGCATTTTTTCGGGCCTCCGATGCAGCCGCCTTGAGGGAGGAGTTCGGGATCCCTCTGAGTTTTGTTATTTATATCCCCTCCCCCGATAGTTTGTCAGAACGTCCTCCGGAGGGGTGTTTGTGATTTTTCTTGGCCCAGTTAAGGGCTGGTCTTAGGTTTCCCATCCCTCACTTCTACCACGATGTGTCTAGATTATTCCAAGTTCCCCTGAACCAGTTAGTCCTGAACTCCTTCTGCCTGCTTGCAAGTTTTGCTATGGTTTTGATGTATAACAATGTGCCTGTTACAAGCGAACATTTTTTTCTTTTGTTTCTGACTGAAAAGGTCTGAGCCTGGATTCTTTCAATTTTTTTCCCATTAGGGAGTTCGTTTTTTTTTTCCTCCGATCTCTTGGACCTTCCCTTGTAAATAGATTAAGGAACTTCCTCCTGCAACCCCTTTCTTGATAAAGGAGCGCCCGGATGCCTTCTCCTCTTCCCTAGCAGAATTGTGTTAGAATAAGTAACCAGAAAGCCAATTGGTTTGGCATTTTGTAATCGATTTAACAACTCGATGAATTGTAATATTATGTAATGAATAAAATGAGTATTCATTGCCATTGGTATTGTCTTTGTTGTGCTCATTCTCATATGTTAAATGTCTTTTCACATATATCACAACAAAGCCCACAGACCACGTTAACAACTCATGCAGTTGGGCCACGCATTAGATGATGGTTATGAAACCAACTGATAAAGGGTTGGGTTTGAAACGTTTCAAGTCGAGGACCTCGAGATAGGGCATCGATAGTCCTATTGAGACTTGCACCAAGAGTCGTATTCATTGGATAAGCGTCGTGTTTCATCGGCGATAGGCGTGGAACGCCTATACGATCTTGGTGGGCTGGTAGACTGGGGTCGAGCCGACTGAGCTGACTCCCGAGGATCATTATATGGAAGCCTTGGAGGCTTGGTCGGTATGATTAGATTTTCCTGGTTCTGATAGTACGGATAGTCCTCAGAGTTAAGGAACCACGACAGTCACGTGCACACGATGGCTGTATCTTGGATCCGGCGAGAGGTGATCATGTCATAGGCATCTTCATTATAAGCCTTGTCTAGTGTAGTCAGAGTGTGTAGCGAGGACGGTGGGTTTCTAGAAGAGAATCCATCCCCTGTCAGTATGTGATAGAGGTATCTCCTATGCACTCGGAGACACGTTCATCCTGCTTGAATCTATGGCCACGGTGGTTGATCGAGCAGGAAATGGTTTCTTGTGTCGATGCAATGAGGCATGTGTAATCTCGAGTATTACGCATAGATGCCTAGTCAAGGATGGGAACCAACGCTCAATTCCATACCCTAGACTAAGGCCGAGAGACGGTAGACGGAAGGACCGTACTCATACGAAATCGGTGCCTAAATATTCATGCCAACATTCACCTAGTCCCTAGTGGCATGTACCATTGCTAGATGGTCACCCATGGTGATGGGCTCCTGTTGGACACGAGCCCAAGTCTAGTTGAGGTTGAACCTAAAGGGTCACACACAAATCACCGAAGAGGTGAAGAAATTGACTTGGAGTCAATTTTAGAGGATGATAAGTAATTGGATTACTTATGGGATTGTCCATTGGATGAACAGGCCAATATTGTATCGGGCCCTCGATTTATTGGTAAATGGGCTTTATCGACTAAGTAGAAATTTAAAGCTTGGATCTTTTAATTGGATTAAAAGATTAATGAGAATTATTTAATTGGACCTTGAATTAAATAGGATTTACTTCTTGGGCTTTTTGTAATTGGATAACAACAAAAATCCGGTCCATTAATTATTGGCCCAAGAGAGATGATAATTCCATTTTTGAAATTAGAAGAAGTTGGGCTTCTTCTAAAACAAGGAGGCCTATTTTTGCTTCTTTTGGAAGCATAAAAATTGGGCCCTTTAGGTCTTTGATGACTAGTTGACTTGTCTCTTTTGGAAAGAGACAAATCAATTCCAATCAAGCCTCTTCACTTGGTATGATTAAATCATACCTTGTAAAATCGTAGGCTTGATTGAAGATGAATGGGGATCGATTAGAATATATCTAGACATCCTTAGATCAACGTAGACACATTCCAATAATCACATTAATGATGTACATATATATATATATATATATGTGTGTGTGTGTGTGTGTATACAGTAATCAGAATGCAAGAGATTCATAATTTCATATTTTTCTAGGAAAAAGAAGAAAACACTCTCATCTATCTTTCCACATTTTTTGCCCCTCTCTAATATCCCTCTTTGTCGCTTCATTGATCTAGGATCAATTGAAGAGCAAAGAAAGATTAAAAAGGAACACTAATTTGATAGTGTGTTCCCATCTTTATTCTCAGCTTCTAGGTCCATTTTTTCTAGCAAGAAAACGTGACTTCTCTCGGTGTGGCCTGGATTACGTTAGAGTGTTCATAACTTTGAACCTCGGTGAACATTTTCGACCATGGGAACAACGCTTGTAGCGGTGCACTAGTAAAACTACAATGGTAATATTCGGTTTACTGTTCTGTAGTTCTTTTTTTGCTTTATCTATGTGGTCTATATGATATATTTTTGTTAATTATCATATCCTACATCGAACGCCCGGTTGAGCACCCAAGGGTACACCTCTTGGGATCATTATTTGATGATGTATGTTTTAAATATCGCAGTATGCCGCGCTTTCGTGCTTCCGCTTGTGCTCCCGGGCGGATCCGCTTGTCCTTCAAGTGGTATCAAAGCCTGGTTTGATGTAAGGAGTCATAGATCTATGTGCCTAGCATGTACAATTTTCATTTACAGCTTTTTGAGCACGTTTAAATTGATAGATGTATAGATTAATGAACTTGTTTGAGTGTTTAAATTTGATAGGCATCATGTATGTGATTTGAAAGATTGGATCTTAAAATTGCATGTTTATTTTTTAGTTCTTTATACGCTAAAATGAAAAATGGAAAAACCATTTTTTGCATAAAATGGAACAACAACGGCAGTAGTTGGCTGCCACCATTGGCAGGCGGGCACGCGCGGGCAGATGCCTGCGCGCAACCTGGCCAGCGTGCCTGCCAACGTGCGTGATGGCAGGGGCTGTCGCGCACACTGCATTGTGTGCACAGGCACGTGTGCAGGGGCGCACACCTGCTCGGCGCGCAGGCAGGTTGCCTGCACGCATGCGCGTGCGCGCTTGTGTGCGGCCGACAGGTGTGGCACAAGAACTGGGCCGTTCTGTGCCATTTTTCTGAAAATGTTATTTTTGGGTATTTTCTGCATATTTTCTGAAAATAAGTTAATTTTGCATATTTGATTTGGATTAATTGGAATTTTTCTATATTCAAAATTGCTGAATTTGTTTGGTTTTTTTACATGCATTGGATACATGGTGTGTATGATGTCTATTGCATTTAAAATTTGAGCTTGCAAATTATTTATATGTTTATGGCATGTGATGTTTGACATCACTTAGATATTTTGAATATCCATTGTTAGCATGATTATTCGGTATAATTGTGCATTATGTGTTGATGGGATCAACATGGGATGATCACAAGAGCCCTAGACCTTGTGTATGAATGTATGGCATTTACATTACTGTCAGGTGGGGCCTGCGTGCTTCTCGTTTTGGGACTATCATCTCCTAGTTTTCGCCTCATGATGTTAAGGCTTGTTTATTTTTCTCTATTCCATGTATTCCACTTTCTATGTAATGGGGGTAGTTAGATCTTGGTGAGGTTTTATTTTTATTTTAGTAAAAACAAGCCCATGGAGATGGAGGCCCACGTTGGACGGAGGCCCAAGGTGAAACATTAAAGGAAAAACAAGAAGAGCCACAAGGTCCATTGGAATGACAATGGGTTAATTATTTTTTGTAATAGTGTAGGACCACCCTAGACAGACCATAGACGCACTGCGGGCTCAGTGGGTCGCATCGGTTAGGCTTGTGACCATCCTAATAGGGGTTATGCTATGTTTATTGCATGCGGCGCATTTATCTATCGCTTATAGATATTGGATATTTATGTATGCAAAGACATTAATATGATGAGGTCTCGGTCATTATCCAAACAAACTCTCATTTGGTTGGACCAAATAAAATATTAGGCCCATAATGGACTTGGATCAAAATGGTTTTGATCCGTCCAAGCTTCCATCTGTAGCAATATGGCGAGGAAGCTTCCACTACCCAAGTGTGGTCTCATGAGTCGTGGCACACTTGGACCAGAGGAAACCTGCACCATTGTTATTAACAAAGAGACTACGCTCGTTGTTTTCCTATCTCACGAGTCGTGGGGAGCGACAGTTGAGACATGATTTGGTTGATGGGTCGAGCCCAACATTGAGTAGCATGATTCGTTTGGAGTTCTCGGAATCATGTGAAGAGGTGAGGCAAAACATCTTGGGAATCTCATTGGATGGGAATGATAGATATCTCCCATGAGGTTTCTTCATGTGAATCGTAAAAATGGGGCATAGAGATCACGCTTATGGATCCCAAGTGTTAGAATAGGTGACCAGAAAGCTAATTGGATTGGCGATTTTGGGAACTATTTGTCAATCTTTATTAATACAATATTATCCTAGTGAATAGAGTAAGTATTCATTACTGGCATTCGTGTTTGTTGTGCTTACTACTAATGTTAAACGATGTTTCAGCGTCACAAAAAATACCCACAGACCAATTGGATAACCCATGTAGTTGGGTTGCACATTGGATGACGGCTATGAAACCAACTTCTAAGGGTTGGTTTGAAACGTTCCAAGTCGAGGATCTCGATGTTAGAATAGGTGACCAGGAAGCCAATAGGTTTGGCATTTTGTAACCTATTTGAGAACTTGATGTAATGTAATATTACGTAATGAATAAAATGAGTGTTCATTACCATTGGTGTTATCTTGTTTGTGCTCATTTTCCATATGTTAAATGTTGTTTTACATATATCACAACAAAGCCCACAGACCACGATTAACAACTCATTTAGTTGGGGCACGTATTGGATGGTGGTTATGAAACCAACAAATATAAGGTTGGGTTTGAAATGTTCCAAGTCGAGGACCTCGAGATAGTGCATCGAGAGTCTTATAGAGACTTGCACTACGAGTCTTATTCATTGGATGAGTGTTGTGTTTCATCGGCGATAGGCGTGGGACGCCTACACAATCTTGGTGGGTTGGTTGACTTGGGTCAAGCCAACAGAGCTGACTCGCGGGGATCATCATATAGAAGCCTTGGTGGCTTGATCGGTATGATTGAATTTTTCCGGTTCTGATAGTACGTGAGTAGTATTCAGACTTGAGAAACCATGGCAGTGAAGTGCACACGATGGCTGTATCTTGGATCCGCGAAAGGTGATCATTCTATAAGATGGTCATTATAAGGCTTGTCTAATGCGGTCAGAATGTGTAGTGAGGACGGTGGGTTTCAAGAAGAGGATTCGTCCCCTGTCAGTGTGTGAGAGAGGTAGCTCCTATGCACTCAACATTGCACAATAATCCGAAGATTGTGTCGCATCTCTTCGACACGAATAGAGTAACGATCATAGCAATCTCCTCTGGTACCTACTGGTACGTTAGGATCCAATTAGTCATGAACATCGTAAGGTGCTGGTGTTCGCAAAACCCAGCATACCCCTGAACCTCTTAACATTACACCACTGAATCCCCAATGCTTTGCTTGTTGTGCAGTGATAGTACCAATATCCACTAATCATTGTTTCCGGATACGGTTGTCGGTTGACATCTCTTATAATTCGTCGATACAAGAAGAAAATTGTTGTGTGAAGGAATCAATATCTCGACATAAGCCAAGAGGCAGATCTTGTGCCACTCCACCTGGTCGTATGAAACTGGCATGCATCCTTGCTCCCGAGACTCTTTCATAGAATTCTAACAATTTCTCCCGCTCCTCAAAAGCCCACAGGAATGGAGTTGATGCTCCCACATCCATAGCATGAGTAGTTAAAGCAAGTGAATGATTTGAAATTCGAGTTATTCCACAAAATAACACTTGTATATATTGAGCTCGTAATGGTACCTCGCAATTCAAAAGTCTCTCTACGGCTGAAGAATGAGCGTGTTCTTGGACCATCATAGAAACATAGATAAGATCAACGACGGAACGAACAATGAAACTTTATGACAGCTTTTTCGTACATGTTCACTTGCATCACATACGCAAGTGCGGATACACGTTCATGCTGCTTAAAACTGTGGCCACAGTGGTTGATCGAGCACAAAATGATTTCCTGTGTCGATGCAATGAGGCATGCATAGTCTCGAGTGCAGAATCGAAGCTTGGATCTTTTAATTGGATTAAAAGATTAATGGGAATTATTTGAATGGGTCATTAATTAAATAGGATTTAATTCTTGGGCTTATTGTAATTGGATTACAATAAAACCTGGTCCATTAAATCTTGGCCCAAGAGATGTGTTAATTCCACTTTTGGAATTAGAAGAAGTTGGACTTCTTCCCGAAAGATGATGGCCGAAAATTGCTTCTTTTACAAACTTAAAAATCAGCCATACATGGCCTTTGATAATTAGTTGACTTGTCTCTTTTGGAAAGAGACCAATCCACTCCAATCAAGCGTATTTCATTTGGTATGATTAACTGGTAGGCTTGATTGATAACTAATGGGGATTAACTGGAATGGATCTAGACATCCTTGGATGAACCTAGACACATTCCAATAATCACATTAATGAAGTATATATATATGTGTATATACTATCATAAAAGTAGAGAATTCATTATTCTTCTTTTTCTAGGAAAAAGAAGAACATACACTCTTCCTACACTCTCCAAGTTTTCGGACCCCCTCTCTCTCTACATACTATCCCTTTGTTCCTTCATTGATCTAGGATCATTTGGAAAACAAATCAAGATCAAGAAGGAACACTAACTCAATAGTGTAGTCTCTTCCTCGGTCTTCTCCTCTAGATCCTTTTTTTTTTTTCTAGCAAGAAAAACGAAATCTCTCCCGGTGTGGTGTGGACTTCATTAGAGAGTTCACAATTTTGAACTTTGTGAACATTTTCGGCCGTGGAACAATGCTTGTAGCCATGTATATAAAGAAAGCTACAAAGGTAACATTTGAGTTTACACTTTTGTAGTTTCCTTCATGATAAATCTATGCTTTATATGATATGTTATTTCTTTTCTATCATACACATCGAACGCCTGGTTGAGAACCCAAGGGTACATCCCCTGGGATCTTTTGATATGTATTATTTTAAATACCTCACGCTTTCTCGCTTCTGCTCGCGCTCCCAGGCGGATCTGCTTGTCCCTTTCAAGTGGTATCAGAGCTCGATTCGATGTAAGGAGCATAGATCTATGTGCTTAGCATGTTCTATTTGCGTCCACAGCTTTATGAGCATGTTTATATTTGTGAATATATAGATTTATGAACTCGTTCATATGTTCAGATTTGATAGACGTCATATATGCAATTTTATGGATTGGATCTTAAAAATTGCATATTTATTTTTAGTTGTTTTTATACATAAATGTTCTGAAAAGAGAAACGAAAAACCATGAAACAAAGACAAACGAAACAGCAGTGGCAGCAGTTGGCTGCCGCCCCTGCTGGCCCGCCACTGGCTAGCGGATGTGCGTGGGCTCATGCCTGCATACAGCCTGGCCGGCGTGCCTTCCAGCGTGCGTGCGTAGGCGCACGGGCTGCTAACTGATTGCCAGTAGGAGCTGCTGGCCGGGCCAGCAGAAAGCATGGGGCGCGCGCGCGCCTCTGCGGCCGGCCGACCTGTGGACACGACTAGGCTGTTCTGTGCCGATTTTTGATGCTTTTTCTGAATATTTAATTTTCAGACAATTTCTGTATATTATCTTTAAATGAATTCCCTTTGAATATTCGATTTTGGAATTATGGGATTTTTTCTTAGATCAATTTTGCCTAATTAATTTGGGGTTTTCAAAATGCATTGATGCATTGTGTATGATGTCTATTAAATTTAAAATTTAAAGCTTGTACATTGTTCTATAAGTTTACATCATGTGACCTTGGACATCACTTGGGTATTTTGAATATCTATGTTGGCATGATTATTTGGTACAATTGTGCACTATGGGTTGATGGAATCAACATGGATGATCACAAGAGCCCTAGACCTCATGTATGAATGAATGGCATTTATTTACATTTCTGATAGGTGGGGCCTGAGTGCTTCTTGTTTTGGGACTATCATCTCCCTTTTTTGCCTCATGATGTTAAGGCTTGTTATTTCCTCTTTTCATGTATTACTATTCCAATGTAATGAAAGTAGTTAGAATATTTTGGTGAGGTTTCATTTTGTAATAATAACAAGCCCACAGAGTCCGAGGCACAAGGTGATATATCAAGGCGTAAAACAAAAAGAGCCACAAGGCCCATTGAAAGGACAATGGGTTAATTACTTTATAATAGTGTAGGACCACTCAAGACAGATCATAGACTCACTGCGGGGTCAGTGGGTCGCATAGGTTGGGCTTGTGATCATCCTAACAGGGGTTATGCTATATTTATTGATGCGGTGTATTTATTTATTGCTTTAGGACTATTGGATATTTATGCATGCAAAAACACTTGATGTGATGGGGTCTCGGTCGTTATCAAAACAAGCTCTCATTTGGTTGGACTAAATAAAATATTAGGTCCAAAGTGGACTTGGATCAAAATAGTTTTGATCCGTCCAAGCCTTCCATCCACAGCAATGTAGTGAGGAAGCTACCACTACCAAAGTGTGGTCTCATGAGTCGTGCCACACTTGGACTAGGGGAAAGCTGCACCATTATTATAAACAAAGAGATGTTAGAATAGGTGACCAGAAAGTTAATAGTATTGGTTGTTCTGAGAATCGTTCGTCAATCTTTGAACAAGTAATATTATGTTAATGAATGTAGTAAGGATTCATAGGCATAAGTTTATTGTACTTACTGCTTGCATCGTTTCGATATCACAACAAACGCCCACGACTGAAATCACATTTCGGGAAATTGGAACTACGCTTGGAGGTAGGTTCATGAAATCAGTTTCTCGGATCGATCTGAAATACTCCAAGTCACGGAATCTTGAGACAGGGCATCGAGAATCCATTTGAGACTTGCACTAAGCATCTACAGTCGCATTTCAGCGACAAGTGACGAGGCTCATCCATGTAGTGTTAGTGGGTCAGCCAGCTAGGTGGCTGCTGACTGATGTGACTCGCGGGAATCGTCATATAGAAGCCACACGGGCATTAGTCGGTTTGACTCGTATTCCTAGTTCCGATAGTACAGGATTAGTCCTCGGACATGAGGATCACGGCTCGCTTACATACTAAGGCTGTATCTTGGATCTGGTGAGATTTGACTGCGCAGTATGACATGATCATCATAAGCCTTGTCCAGTGCAGTCGGAGTATGTAAGGATGGTGGATTCCAAGATAGGACCTATCCCCTGTCAAAGGATATGACAACAAGATCTCCTATGCGCTCTGAGATGGTTTAGACTGACAAAGTCTATGGCCATAGCACTTGATTGAGTGGGAAAGAATTTCCTACGTCGAGTTAAATTTATCTCAAGCATTAAGCATAGATGCCTAAGTCAAGGATGGGAACCGACATCCTAATTCCATGCCCTAGACTATAGACCGGGAGACAGGCGACAGTAGGACCGTACACGTACATAACGAGCGATAGTAAGACCGTACCTGCATGTAACTTGGAGCCTAAATGTTCACACCAAATATTCACCTAGTCTCTAGTGCCAGGGACCGTTGCTAGATGGCCACCCATGATAACGGACTACTTTGGTTATGAAATAACAAGAAATAGGTCCAAGTCTAGCGTAAAGGTGAACCTAAAGAGTCACACCCGCTACACCAAATGAAAGGGAATTAATTTGGAATTAATTCCGGGAGAAGGTTTAATTTAATGGGATTAAATTATATTTCTTGGAGATTCAAACCTCGATGGATTATTTGGAATAATCGGGCTTGAGTTCATAAATTAGATTTATGGATTTTATAAAGCATGGGCTTCCCTTTTAATCTAATTAAAAGGGTGAATTAATTAATGAGCTTGGTATATTAAATAGGATTTAATATAAAGTCCATGGGACTATTTCATTTAGAATTAAATAAGCCCATTCCATTAATTAATTAATGGGCTTGGTATATTAAATAGGATTTAATATAAAGTCCATGTGAGTATTTAATTCAGAATTAAATAGGCCCATTCCATAAAGCCCATCAAAATGGATGAACAAGATTTGATCTAGAGATTGATGAGATGAAGAACCATGATTAAGTTGACTTAATCAAAGCCTAGTTTGACTAGGATTTTGACCTAGTCAAGTGTGCCTCTTTAGAAGAGGTTGAGTAGGAATAGAAAAATCTATTTTCTATAAATACTCAAAAACACACACATACACCTACTAATCTCTACAACTCTCATCTCGTAATGCTCTCTCAAGAATTCGTCCATCTCCCTTCCACACTCTCCAAGATTTCTATTTTGTTCTTCTTGATTTATTCAAGCTAGAACATAAGAGACGTCGATTGCGTTAATTCATAGCGTGTATCGATGTCTCTTCTCCCCAAATAATTTCTTGCTATCACAAGGGTTCTTTTCTTTCTGGTGTAGCGAGTGAGATGATTTAGAGGGTCTCTCCTTTGAGATCTTGGTGCAAAACGGGGAACAGTCGAACGAAGACAAAACTACAACCGGGTAGGTTCTTTAATTATAATTTTCGGTTCAAATTCTATGGCCTCCATATTGTGTTTTATTGAACATAAGATACACCGAACACTCGGGAGAATCAAGGGCACACCCCTTGATTCGTTTATGTATGTAATGCATGCTTTAAATTTCATTTAAGTATGCTTTGCAATATTTATTATGCTATCTTTCACGCTTCCGCTATTCGCGTTCATCTCCCAGGCCGATCCACTAAACGTTTCAGTGGTATCAGAGCCAGGTTCGGTGTATAGGCCTAGAATTCTATGTGCTATGTGCGTTTAAGCATGATCAACGTGTTTTAATTTACTTTTGAAGCATGTTTAGCGTAGATCTTGATTGGCGTTTAATTTTGCATGAGATTTTGGATCTTGAATTTTTTGAATATGTATGTACATGTTTTTTGGTTGAATTTATCTTGTGGTTTAGAAAATAGCATGAAAAAGTCAAAAAAGAGTGAAAAACGGCGAACCGGCAGCAGCAACACGCTGGCCGCGCATGCAGGCAGGGGCCTGATAATTTCTTAATTAATTAATACATCTTTAAGTTAATAAATTACGTGTCCCGACATTATTAATTTATAAAGACTTTACTGTATATCTTATTGCAAAACATTAATTGCAAATATAAAATCTTTTATAATACTGAGGATATGATTGGTACGAGGGAATGAGTTAGGAATGGAATGAATATTCATAATCTTATACCAAACACATGTCTAGTACAACTTTGGAATAGCAATACCATTCTCTTGTGAATGCCCATTCCCATAAATATGGGATCGACCATTCCCTTATTTACCCATTATTTTAGCTATTCCCAATAGATTAAGAATAGATTTTTTTTATATTCCTAAAGTAACTTTCTAATAAAATTATAATTGCAAAATTTATAGTCACAAAATTATATATTATCTTTAATACATTATATAAAATAAATTTCAATATAAAATATTGAAATATGTGTTACCAAAATATAAAATATATAGCGTAAAAAATTTAAATTTTTAAATATTTTATTAAATAAATATGAAGTTATTAACATCTTTAAACTCATTTTACCTAATATTACTATAAGCATATGCATTTTACCAAATAATAAGTATTTATTAAAAAAATCAAATATATGAAAACATCCAACAATATATAATATTAATTTATAATTAACTTAACATTTCAAAAATAATATTTCTTATGTCATTAATGAGATGTAGTTTAGTTGTTTTATACTTTATTTTTAAGTTTCATTATTTACAAAATGTATAAATGAGTTATTTGAAAATTTTTGATTCAATTCCCATTTTCGTTCTTTTGGTATACCAAATAGAATGACATAACAAAATCATTATATTCTTACTTTTATTCTATTCCCAAATTCATTCTATTCCCCCAAATTCATTCCTACATACCAATCACACCCTAATAATTCATACTATGTTGTGAATAGTGTTTGAAAAAATTTAAAACATGAGCTCATAAACTTCCTAAATCTTAAAATGCTTCTACTTATATGTTTAAACAGAAAGGAGTACCCAATTACTTATTATCAAAATTTTAGAAACTGGTATAATTATGACCGTATTAACTATAAAAGCATCATTATCAATACTATATAAACTAAATAATCTAAACATTTTTGTTAAATTACTTTTAGAATAAGATCTAATATTGTATAACAAATTCAGAAGCATCTCATACATGTCAGAATTTTTGACACTTTTTAAGCAAATTTAGTCAAACACCATTTTGAATTCTAGCATGAACTTTTGCTCTTGATGGTTTAAAATATATCAATAAATAACATTGGTAATGCTTATTATTCACATGCACGAATTTCATCTGATCTGCCTACTAGCAAGTGGATAATATTTCTCATTTCTAGTAAGCTGCTAGTAGTGGTTCATGTCACATTTTTTTCTTTTATTATTTTCACGGTAGTTATCCTTATCCCATATCGAATATGAAACTAGAATAAGAGTGAAAGAGTTAAATTCCTCCCAACAAATGTCGAATTTAAAGTTTTGAACCCTATTCATTAGCTATGAGTCACATTAAGATCCAACTCACTTACCACTGAACCAACAATTTATTAATTTGTTTCATGTTGGTTCATGTGCACTACAACAATTTTGAGTTCTTCGTCCCAAAGACATTTTCAGCCGTCATAAATCCATCGCAAATCCGTTAAAAGATGGGGACAAACTAAATTTAGCACAACCATCCAAGATAACACCAAATTCGCGATGGAATTTGTCACTAAACCACTATAGCAATATTTCGTCAACATATAGCATAGGATTTTGCAACAATCATAGCTTGGTGTTACCCGTCCCAAACCTATCGCAAAATCCGTCTTGAATTATACGCCCATTGAAAACTTCCATCGCAACTATATATATATATATATATATATATATATTTGCAGTGTAAATATAATCTACTTTAATCTAAACATTTTTATAGAATATTTTGAAAAAAAAAGGATCTAATATTATATAACAAATTCAAAAGCATCTCATACATGTCACAATTTCTGAAACTTTGTAAGCAAATTAAGTCAAACATCATCTTGGATTCTAGCATGAACTTTTGCTCTTCACTCTTTAAAGTAAATAAATAAATAATAGGAATAATTATATTTATACTCTCTAACGTATGGTCTATTTGCACAATTTATCCATACCTTTTGAATAATTATATATACACCCATCAGAGACATCAACATCATTTACACAAATCACCCTATATTTTAAAAAATTACATTTATACCCCCAAAGAATATCAACATCATTACACAAACTATCCCTATTTTTTTATTATTGTTTCTGTAATTATACAAAAGGCATCAATAAAATAGGATAAAAAAATCATAGATTAGGCGTGTAAATATAGTTATTACTAAATAATAGGGATAAATGCAATTTACCCCCTTATAATATAGGCCAAAATCCATTTTACCCCCCTGTGTTTTCCCGAAAATGCTAAAAACCCCCCTGTGTTTTGAAAATAAGCAAAAAACCCCCTCTGTTTTAATTAACTAAGCGCGGAATCCACCTTCCGTCATAAACTGACGGAAGGTGAGCAAAACGCGCTCTCCCTGCGTTTGGGCGAGTATGTGTACGTTTTTTGGTGGGGTTTATGACTAAATTGCCCTTGAAGTGTGTATATATTGTCATGGGCCTTTTTTTACTTGTTTTCACCCCTTTTTTACTTGTTTTCACTCCTTTTTTTTGCATTTCTCTCCAGAATTGTTGCAGGTATGAATATTTTTTATTTTACTGCTTTTTTTTTTATTTTTTTAATGATATAAATTTAATTATTTTTGTTAAATATTTGTGTGCAGAATGAGCTATTCTCGTAAATCTAATTCGAAGAGAGAAGAAATCATGGATTTGAGGTATAAAAAACCCTAAATGCTTTTGTCAAATGAATGCAGCTATTAGAGTTGTTGGTCCGACCAAAGAGACTGAAGGGAAATTGTTCTGCAATTGCAAAATCGGACAATGCAATTTTTTTAGTTGGTTGGAGCCCATTAGTGTATCTCGGAGAGATTCACACAGTTTTGGAATGCCAGAAAATGAAGAAGAAGTGAATTCAAATACAAGAGGTATAGAAGAGAGGTTTTACGAACTGCTCTCTATATGTGAAGACCTGACTAATAAAGTAAGGCAATTGGATACAACTCAGAAAATGTTAAAGGCATTGCTTGTATCTGTTTTAGTTTTAATCATTGTTGTAATTTTGAAGTGAAACCATTAAGTGTAACATGTTGTTTATGTTTAATGTATGGTTATTATGACGCAAAGAACAAGTAAATTGGGCAGTAAACATAAGAAGTAAACTGAAATTTCACTAAGCTTAAATTGGACACTGTTTTCCCATTGTAGATTATATCAAAAACTATTCAATAAACAGAACAAGCCCCCAAACATAACAAACTGGGCAGCAACCAAAAAGCACCAGAATAACTAGATGTCAACAAAATCAACAAGTTTCTGTTTCTACCACAACACATCAAAAAAGCACCAAATTTTATCTTCACTGCATATCTTTTGTTGTTGATGACCCTGTAGTGTCTTCTCCCCTTTTGCTTCTTTGATTTGGCTTATATGACTTGGCTACACTCTTGATCAAAGAAGATATAGAAGGACTGTTCTCTGTGCAGCACTTCCTCTTGAAAGCAGGTGGAGGTAGACCTTGTCTTTTCTTACACAACTTACTAGCTAATGACAATGGTCTTGGTTGCTTTCTTGGGGCTTTAGGTTGGGGCTACAATTGCAAAAACATGTGTAAATTCCTACTCATACAGGCATTCATTGTGGCTAAAATAAGATAAAAAAGAAAAAGTTTAGCAAATTACCTGAGCACATACTGAAGAAGTTGTAGGTTGATGTGGAGTAGGCTGCATAGTATCCTGCTTTGAAGAAATACCCTGAAATAATGAATGCACAGGTTAATACCCTATATGAATTGGTGTTTTAAGTGTTCAACTACTTACTTGGGACTCATTTTCAAATGCAACTTGGGACTCATTTTCAACTCCAACTTGGGGCTGATTTTCAACTGGGGGCTGCTGTGGAACTTGCGAATTTTGAGATGGTTGGGAAAAGGGTGGGGGCATCTACACCATAATTAATGGAGTCATAAAGTAGTCATGAAGTAGGGTAAAGTAATATATAAAATTTGTACCTCTGAGTGCATTGTTTCTGTCTCATCAAAAGCTACACCTTGTGGGGTATTGGACCTTTGTCTACTTGCAGCATGGCCCCCTCTTGAACCTGATGCACCATGTGAAGATCTGGTCCTCTGTCTGTTTTGATTGGGATTCTGCAAGAAAATAAAGTAAATAAATAAGCTTTAAAGTGATGTTAATGGCTGCCAGTTAAGATGTCAGAAAATAAAGTGATTCACCTGTGTAAATTTAGAATTAGGGTGGGGGGGGTTGGTGCAACTCCTTTTGTTGTGCCCTTTGCTGAAGCAAATTGCACATGTATGGGTAAGCCCTCTCCTTGAAACTGTGCCTGTATCTCTCACATCATTGGCATCCCTTCTTCTGGATTTCTTTGGCCTTCCCACCTTGATTATTACATCTGGTGGATCAACTCTACCCATCTTGGAGTCTTCCCAGTCATGCATTCCAGGTACTGGATGGACCATATGGCTGTACACCCTCATGTAGACCTCTTTTTTGAAGCAATCATCAATGAGGTCCTCTATGTTCAGTCTGTGTAAATCCATTGCAGCTATGGCATGACAACATGGATATCCAACAAGCTGAAACATGCCACAGCTGCAAAACCTTTCCTTGAGGTAAACAATGTGGTTTTGCATGTAATGCATTACCTCAAATTTATCATCCCCTGCCCAGGTAGGGAAACAATTCCTGCTTTCATATCTTTGGAGTTCAGTTTTTTTGATGATGTTAGGACAGACCATTCCCTCATATTTTTTCATCCCTTCCCTCTTCACTTGAATTCTTGACATGAATTTTTTTCTAATCCATTCAAACATATCTATTATTGGTAACTCCCTTGCTTCAAGAATGATATGATTGAAAGACTCATTCATATTATTGAGAAGAACATCACATTTTGTCTTTGAAGGAAAGTAACATCTGGCCCAGTGGATTGCAGGTACTTCAGCCAACCATTCATATGGTGTTTGCTCTACACCCCTTTTTGGGAATATCCTCTCAATTTCCTTCATGTTTCTTGTGTGTTGATTAACACTATATGTTGAAGCAGCCTTCCAAAAGAGTTTTTTGAGTTCTTGCCCTTTAAATTTTCCTTTTAGATTGTTGTACATGTGCCTCAGACAGAATCTATGTTCTGCCCCAGGAGCCAATTCAGATATAGCCTCCAATAAACCCTTCTGCCTATCTGAAATAAAGGCCCAACCCCTCTCTTCTTGTGACCCTATATCTCTAAGAAGAAGTCTCAGAAACCATTCCCAACTATCATATTTTTCAACCTCCACATATGCAAATGCAATAGGGTAAATGTTGTCATTTGGATCTCTGCCAATTGCAGCCAACAATTGCCCCTTAAATAACCCCTTCAGAAAACACCCATCCAACCCAATGATAGGTCTACATCCATCCAGGAATCCATCCCTCATCCCCTTTAGACAAAAATACATTCTTTGCAGAACTGGTGGGTTAATTTCTTTGTTCAATTTCATGAATAGAGAGCTGCCAGGGTTATGTTTTACAACTGTATGACAGTAGTCATACAACCTGGCATATTGTTCTCTCACATCTCCCTTTATCAATTCCAGAGCATATTTTTTGGCTCTGTAAACTTTAAATGTACTGACTTCAATCTGCAACTCTCTTCTGATCTTGTTTTTTAATGACTGAAGGTTTTCATGTGGATTGTCTCTCACAAAGCTCTCAATCCTTTTACCAATGTATTTAAAATTGGCCTGTTTGTTCTCAACCTTGTGTGCACAAGTATGTCTCCCTTTGATGGATTTGATCTGAAATGTTGCTGTTTTCATTACTGAAGATGCATGAAGCTTCCAGTTGCACTCATTTTTACAAGTGGCAGTTATTACATGTTTTTCATTTTTCAGAAACTTCAAGTCCCACCCTCTTCTAACTGCCCAATCCCTTAACACATCCCTGAATTTAACTCTTGTTTCAAACTTCATACCCACAGCCAAGTCTACCTGACCCATATCCATTCTTTCATCCCAAACTGGAAACCCTTCCCCTTCATCATCAGAACCCTTTGCACTTCTTAGCTCATCATCAGAACAATCACTAAACCACTCTGCACCCCCTTACTACTTCCTTCACCCTGCTGATATTTTTCCTGTTGTTTTCTTTTTTTCTTCCTTTCTCTTATCAAAGCCCTAAGTGCCTTGAGCATTGTTCTTGTATAATTTTCAGGCCTAGCTGTGAATATATCATCATCCCAAGGGCCTTCTAAGTCTTCTAACATCCAAGAAGAACAATCAGATGCTAATGATGAATCAGATTTTGAATCTGATTCATCCCCCTCATCCCCAACATCCACCCCTGCATCAGTCTGAACCCCAGTTTGAACCCCATCCCCACCCTCAACCCCTGCATCAGTCTGAAATTCATCTCCACCCTCAACCCCTACATCAGCCTGAACCTCTCCATCACCCTCTGTATCTCCCCAATCCACTCCTACATTATCCCCATATTCACCCCAATCCACCCCTATCTCATCATCAGCATCCCCTCCCTCAACACCCATCTCATTCCTCCCTCAACACCCATCTCATTCCCTCCCTCAACACCCATCTCCCCTCCCTCAACACCCATCTCATTCCCTCCCTCAACACCATCTCATCCCCTCCATCAACACCCCTCTCATCCCCTCCATCAGCATTATAATCCAGTTGTGGGATACTTTCATCTACAGTGAGGATATTACCATGTTCATCTACAGACAACAAGGGCCCTGATTTTTCTTCAATGTATATTGAAATTGCACTGCAGCCCTTGTAGTCTCTTAGTAAATTCCTAATACCAACATCTCCTTCTAATATCTTTAGAGACATATCTAAGCTTTCATTTGGTAATGAGTAGTATATTACAATGTTACTACCCTTGCCCCCAGCATCTGTGTACATTTTGATCAAATTATCATAAAAGAGTCTTTCTTTATCCACACTAGGAAACCACACCTTCCACCCCCCAACATATCTAATACATGGTATCCATTCTATCACCCCACCTACCCACACATAAAAATCTGCATAATCTCCCAATACCATTGTCTGCAAATTAAATAAACAGAACTTCTTAGGCATCTTATACACAATTATTTAACAATGTATAAATTATTACACAAACTATACATACACAAACGCAGAAATATGGGGGGGATAGGTCACCAAACTCAACAAAATCGCAGAAATTCCACAAAAACCCTAGGCTTATTTGAATGGTATAAACTTAAGGACAAACCATTTCTAGCAACATATTAAAAAAAGGACAACAAGAAAGCAACATTTCTAGCAACATATTAAAAAAAAGGACAACAAGAAAGCAACAAAAAACTCACCCGTTGTTGAATCCCGCGAACGAATAATGCAGATTTTCGTCTTCCTCCGTCAACACCAACTCTCTAAAGCCTAAATCCTATTAGCCCCCTTCGATCTGTGCTGAAGAACCCTAGATTTCCCCAGATTTTCCTTCGATTTCTCACCCTGAAGTCGCAGTCAAAAACCCTAATTTTCCCCTCTGTAAAATCTCACTGTAATTTCTCTCTCTTCGTTTTACCTGCTTTGACTATTGGAAAGGCATCAATATTGTGAAAGGGTATAACGGTCAAACCAAACCAAATTTTAACGCCGTTAACAGCTGGGTAAAAAAAGGGCACGTGAGCTGAATTAAACAAAACAGAGGGGGTTTTTTGCTTATTTTTAAAACACAAGGGGTTTTTCAGCTGAGTTTTTAAAACACAGGGGGGTAATATGCAATTCGGCCTATAATATAAGAAATGAGCAAAAAAACCACTATGAAAAAATAATTAGCAAATTACCCCCTGTGATCTTAAAACTAAGCGAATTCCCCCCCCCCCCCTCCCCCCTCCCACCCCATGTTTTCCCTTAATTGGGGAGTATTTTGCTTCATTTCTCAAAACATAGAGAGATAATTTACAAATTATTTTTTTACAGGGGTTTTTTTACTTATTTTTTATACTATATAGGGGTAAATTGTATTTATTCATATGAACGAATTTCATCTTATTAGCCAGCAATGGATAATATTAGTCATTTCTAGTTGAGAAGCTGGTTGCTAGCAGTGGTTCATGTGCACTACATGTGCATGACATCCAACGAATGATTCTTAGCTTTATTATGAATACAAAAGAAATGTATGATCACATGGACTAACCTGGAGGGACTAAACCCCACTTGAAAAAGAATTCCAATAATTGGTTCTTCAAGGGGCCTCTTGTCCAATTATTACTGTATTCTAGTGATGTAAGGACAAAATTTTCAAGTCTGCAGACCCAATTGTCGGCAAAATAATCACAATCCTTAATGCATATCTGTGTTGGTTTCTTTCACATACGTAATACATTTCATGCCACCCATTATTTAAAACATATTTCTGCATTATTGGATGTATACGTATATATGGTCAATATTGTTGACATAATTATACTTGTGTTGTTTAAGATATAGGATCACTAAAAGAAATATAGTTTTTTGATATGATTAATTATCGTGATCTAAACAAAAATATGATGAATACAAATTAATTATAATTGTACGATGATAATTGGTCGTTGTTTTTGCAGTGATACCAAATTGTTAGTCATAGCTAAAAAAAGAAAAATGCAAGCAATCTCCTGTAATATTGTAGATGAGTAAATTGCGTACCCTTATAAAAAAAAATAGCAATTTACTTCCCTATTTTTTTAAAATGAAACAATTTACATCTCTATATTTCTTTTAAATAAAGCAATTTACCTCCTTATACAGGGAGATAAATTGCTTATTATTTTTTCATAGAGGGATAATTTGCTCATTTGCAATATTAGAAGTAAATTACATTAAATTCTAACTAAAATCCGTGGAAAATGTTTTTGACGTAGTTAATACTGTTGTAAATATTGATTAATTATGGTAAAAAGTTAATTTTGCACATTAATTTTATTTAACTAGAGTTGATTATATTGATGTATTATAATCTTTAACTCGTAGTTATTTAAAATACCAGAAAACTGTATATTGGAAAAAATAAATTATTTATAGTTCGATTTATATTATCATTATTATTCTAAAAGCTTTAACTTACTCCTAAATTTTTATTAATCTGAATATGCATTTCAAACGAGACGATTTTAAGATGGGTCCATTACTGAGAGAAACAAAATGCTGCCATCCCTGTTTATTTGATAATAATAAATATTTCTGTGAATTGCATATAATGTTGGGGCCATATATCTTAAACTGTGATAGTGATCGAAATTGAATATATTTAAATCCTTTTATTAAAAAGAAAATAGTCCATAATGGTTTAAAGGGGAAATAAAAAAAAATGTCCCATAAGTTAGGCCCGTTTCCCTTTTGATCTCATTTGTTATATATGGAATTGATATTTTTGGTCTAGTAACTTACAGAAATTCGCACTTTTGGTCCTCATCCGTTTTGTTTTTTAACAGGGCGGCCACATGCCCAGTACGTGGTTGTCACTTTTTTTTTTGGGAAGAAGGTAATTTTCATAAAGAAAGAAGTATAAGTACAAAGAAGCAAGCATTGACAGAATCAATCAACGACCCCAATTACTAGCAGCTGCTACAACAAATTGCAAGTTGCACCTATACCAATCACCAAGCAATATGCCAAATTCGATAAAGCGCTCGACATTGCAGAGAATCCCCATAACCCTGGCTGAGGATACGGCAACGGATTTGCTCAAGAACAAGGGTCGCTAACACCTCCGGTTCCATCGCAGTAGACATGAAGCGTCTAGCATTCCTCTCTCTCCACAAACCATACACCATGGCCGCCAATAATGCGCGATAGGCGTAGTTAACAACGTGATTTCCTCTCCATCTCCTAGAAGCCCGCTACACAGCTTCCTTCCATTCGCGGGGAAGCCATGGAAAATTTACCCTATTCCGCAAGACTCCAAGACATCTCGCAGCATACGGGCACACGAAAGAATAGGTGGGAATGAGTTTCCATAGTTTGAAGATCACAAAGAATGCAACATTGATCCAAATGACTCATCCATTCCTTGTCCATGGTGCTTAGCCGACATTGAATGGCTAGCCAAAGAATAAAAGAATTCCGAGGGATCTTTAAGCTCCCCTTCAACAAGATATGCCAAGGAACAAAGGCTGGCACAACTTGTAGTAACTGCAGACCGTCTTTAACAGAATAAGTACCGGAACGTGCCCTCCATGCAACACAGTGCACTCCTCCCGTCGGGGTTGGAAGCTGGGCAGTAATTTCTGCGACAATCGGGCGACGAACAGTTGAAGGCCACCGCCATTCTCCCTGTGACAACACGGACTGAAGGTACGCTGACTCCGGGATACCCGTAACCCGCGGCCCTCTCGGAAATCTGGTCAGTAAGACCGGCAAAGGGTGCCATGGATCCATCCACACTCGGAATTTATCACCGGATCCAACCGTGAATACATACCCGGGTAAGAGAAGCGCACGTTGCTTCAATAACTTACGCCACCCCCACGAGCCAACCTTCGCATCAGCAGACCAAACAGAATTATGGCGTAAGAGGTAAGAATACACCCACTGTACCCATAATGAATTATTGTTATACGTAGCCACATCCCACAGCAATTTCCCAATAAGTGCAATATTCAGGAGCTGAATAGGTTGGATACCCAATCCCCCTTCTGTAGTCCCTTTTGTCACTTGCTCCCATGCAATTTTCGCCACCCCTACAGTACCATGACCGTGCCACAGAAACCTTCGAAGGCGTTTCTCAATCGCTTGTCTAACCCCTTTCGGGAGGATGAACACTGAGGCCCAAGTTTGACACATCGCAATAAGGACAGATTGTATTAGTTGCACTCGACCTGCGAACGAAAGGTTAATACCACCCCAAGAACTAATCTTGTTTTCCAGCTTTAGAAGAAATGGTTGACAGTCCGATAATGTCAACCGTGAGTGTATGAGCGGAACTCCAAGGTAACGGATAGGAAGAGAGCTGATTGATATTCCGGCCGCCGCAGCCAACGCCGCTGATGCATTAACAGTGCCCTTCGAGACAAATAATTGGCTCTTCTCAAGGCTAACCCCTATCCCCGATAACGCTTCGAATTCTGCTAGCCCTTCACGCAGCACACCCACAGACTGGGGTTTCCCTTCATAGAATAGGAGGAGGTCGTCGGCAAAACAAAGCTGGAAAATCTTCAACTCATGACAGTGCCAATGGTACCGAAACACCGCATTCAACTCAATTTTCCGGGCAAGTAGAGCATGAAGTCTTTCCATGACCAAAACAAATAGGTAAGGGGATATAGGATCGCCTTGTCGTAAACCACGTGTTCCTTGGAAAAACCCCTCTGGTTGTCCATTTATAACCACCGAAAAAGACGGGGTCGATACACACTCTTTGATCCACACAATAAAGGTAGTGTGAAAGCCAAACACACGGAGGATATCAAGCAGAAATTCCTATCTGACCGAATCATAGGCCTTCCTTATATCCACCTTGAGAGCACATCTTGGTGGTAAATCCACTCTATTGTAGCCATATGAGCTCCTGTGCGAGCATGATGTTATCACCAATACGTCTCCCCGGAAAAAAACCCGTATGAGAAATGTGAACAAGCTTATCCAATGTCGCCTTCATTCCCGCCACCATGATCTTAGAGATTACCTTATAAATAACATTGCAACAAGAGATTGGTCGGAATTGGCCAACCGACGTGGGAAGTTGAACTTTCGGTACCAACGTAATAAGTGTAGCATTTATTTGTTGCAAAAGCTTGCCTGTTCGAAAAAAATCCATGATAGCTAGGCTAACCTCCTCACCAATCACCAGCCAAGCTTTCTTCAAGAAGCACGCCGAGAAGCCATCCAGTCCCGGCGCCTTATCATCATCAATCTCAAACACCGCTACCCTTATCTCTTCCCTAGACACCGGACGCACCATTTCCATTGATTCGGTGTCAGAAAGTCTCCCCAATACATGATCAGCAAGAAAGTCCAGTTGTATCGGACTAACATCCACAATGCCTCCAAGTAAGTTCTGAAAGAACCCACTGCCTCCGCAGCAATCTGTACCGAGTCAGTTAGTTCTCGATCGTCCGAAGATATCAATCGCACAATGCATTGCTGAGCCCGACGGACTGAGATTTTCGAAAAAAGAATTGGGAACACTGATCACCATCCCTCAGCCAGTTCATCTTGGCCTGTTGTTACAGAAGAGATCGCTCCTGTAATGCTGCTCTAGAGAAGATAATTCAGCAGAGTTTCTCAAGCTCCAGTAGCATACGCGAATTATGGTAGTGCTGCTAAAAGGACAAGCGGATCCGCCTAAGAGCGCGAGCGGAAACGAGAAAGGGTGCGTAAATTTAAATCAAATTTAAATAAACGTTTCCCAAGGGGTGTACCCTTGGGTGCTCAACCGGGTGTTCGATGTAGGATGTGTTAATATTGAAAGCATACATAAAACACATAGGGCATAGATGAATAGTAAAGATCTACAAAGCGTAATAAACCGTTACCTTGTAGATTTTACGTGTACTCGGGTACTTGCATTGTTCCCTCACCGGAATGCTCATAAATTCAAACGTATGGATTCTCCAAAGGTGATCCACACCACACCGGAAGAAACTCACGTTCTCCTTGCTAGAGAAAAATGGGTTTATAAAGGAATTGGTTTAAGAGAAGAACACTATGAATTAGTGTACTCTTAAACCTACTTTGTTCTTCCTCTTGATTCAAAACTGAGTAAAGAACACAAGTAGAAAGAGAGGGAGGTGGCCGAGAGTTAGAGAGAGAGGAGAGGGCCGAAAATTGTCTTCTTTTTCCTTGAAAAAGATGAATAATGATTCTCTTACACAAGGTTTTTTTTATACTCATATATAATATACATAATTAATGTGATTATTGGAATGTGTCTAGGTTCATCCAAGGATGTCTAGATACATCCCAATCAATCACCATTAATTCTTCAATCATACCAAAAGGGAAGGGCTTGATTGGAGTTGATTTGTCTCTTTCCAAAAGAGATAAGTCAACATACCACCTTGCATGAAACATGGCTGATTTTAGCTTCCTCCAAGGGAGCATTTCGGCCATGCTCATTATGGGAAGAAGTCCAACTTCTTCCTATTCCAAAATAGGAATTATTTCTCCTCTCGGGTCAAATTTAACGGACCGGGTTTTATCGTAATCCAATTATGATGAACCCAATATTAAATCCAATTTAATGTCCACTTAAATTATTCCCGTTGATCTTTCAATCCAATTAAAAGATCCAACATCTTAACTTTCCATATTTAATCAAAAATCCAATTTTACCGATTAAACAAGGGCCTGATACAATATCGGCCCGTCCATCCAATGGACTTTCCCTTAAGTAATCCAATTACTTATTTATCCTTCGAGATTGACTCCAAGTCAATCTCTCAACCTCCTCGGTGATTTGTGTGTGACCCTTTAGGTTCACCCTCAGCTAGACATGGGCCCGTGTCCCACAAGGACCCGTCACCATGGGTGGCCGTCTAGCAACGGTCCATGGCACTAGTGACTAGGTGAATTGGCGTGAACATTTAGTTGCCAATTCCATACGGGTACGATCCTTCCGTCTACCGTCTCCCGGCCTTAGTTTAGGGTATGGAATTGGGCGTCGGTTCTCATCCTTGACTAGGCATCTATGCTTAATACTCGAGATTACGTATGCTTCATTGCATCGACACAGGAAACCATTCCCTGTCCGACCAACCACTGTGGCCACAGCTTTAAACAGCATGAACGTGTCTCCGAGTGCATAAGAGATACCTCTGTCACATACTGACAGGGGACGGATCCTCTTCTTGGAATCCACCGTCCTCGCTACACATTCCGACTGCACTGGATAAGGCTTATGATGATCATCTTACAGAATGATCACCTCTCGCCAGATCCAAGATACAGTCGTCCTGTGCACGCGACTACCATGATCCCTCAAGTCTGAGGACTACTCCCATACTATCGGAACCGGGGAAATCCAATCATACTGACCAAGCCTCCAAGGCTTCCATATGATGATCTCCGCGAGTCAGTCCAGTCGGCTCGACCCCAGTCGACCAACCCATCAAGATCGTGTAGGCGTCCCACGCCTGTCGCCGATGAAACACGGCACTCATCCAATGAACACGACTCTTGATGCAAGTCTCAATAGAACTCTCGATGCCCTATCTCGAGGTCCTCGACTTAGAATGTTTCAGACCCAACTCTAAATCAGTTGGTTTCATGACCACCATCCAATGCGTGGCCAACTGCACGAGTTGTTAACCGTGGTTTGTGGGATTTGTTGCGATATAAGTAAAACACCGTTTTAGCATATGTAAGATGAGCGCAACAAAGAGTGTACCATTGGTGACGAATACTCATCTTATTCATCACATAATAATATTACATTTACATCAAGTTGTCGAATAGGTTACAAATTGCCAAACCTATTGGCTTTCTGGTCACCTATTCTAACAGCTGCAGCAATTCGTGGACCACATGGAGGAATTCGCGTGTTTCTTGGACGTTAACAACAAGGTTACCTTTGAGTCGTCGCTTTTCTCGGAACACACCCTTCAGAATTTCCAGTTTTCACATAACTGAGTACATAGCGACTCCTACAATGTGGTTATGCTACGTTTCAGCCACCGTCAGAATGAAATCAGCCTCCTTTGCTAAGAAATTTGCAAACCGAAATAGTCCCTTGCCTCGTGTGATACCCAGGTTACATCGCAAGATGATCGGATAGTGATTAGACGTTCGTGGCGTAGAGCATAGATAGTAACTATCAGGGTACGCGGCTAGCCAATTTTCATTAACCACCATACGATCAAGCCGGCGCCACTGGGACCGGTCATTAGTGCTACTATTATGCCACGAGAAGGGGCCACCCTACATAGGAAGCGTAACTAGTCTAGAGGAATTCAGACATGCATTAAACTCCTCCATCATACCTCTCTGAACCTGCATTTCGGTGCTGATTTCGCAAGCATCCAACACCGCATTAAAATCACTTAATACAATCCAGTTGCTATCATCCAATGTCGGGGCCAGGGAAGTAATCGAACTCCATAAGGATCTTCGAGTAATAATATCATTGGCTCTATAAACAAAAGTCGCAATGCTCACTTCTTGAGTCACTCGATGTTGAATGGAGCAGTGAATCAGTTGTTCCGTGCTCTCCAGTATAACCACATCCACCACTTCTGTATCCCACCCTAGCCAAATCCGATTCCCAGGCCCAGCCACATAATCCGTAAATCATGCCCAATTATGCCTAATAGCAGATTGCACCTCATGGACATTCCTAGCCGCAACTCGTGTTTCAAGAACACCCAGCACTGTCAAGTTGAACTCCGATATCAAATCCCGAATTGCCACATGATGATCTCGCTTATTGAGACCTCTAACGTTCCATGAAGCGATAGTGATCATAATAAACCAGTATGAGGGCTGCTTGTATTAGGGCCCTGAGTTGCATCGTCACAATCATCCTGCAGTACAGAATAAGCATTATGCAGCACGATTTCCTTCCCCTTCACCTCATCTCCACGTGGTTGGTTCTGGTCTGGTTTCAATTGCCCGCGAGTGCCAGTCGCACGATCTGGCTTCCGTTGCCTATCCTTCCGAATAACGTCACCCCCTGAGTCCGTGGGATGAATACTTGAATCGGCTTAGCATGTGTCCCGCTCTTACGAGACTGTGGGCAGTGCTCCGTTGCATGGCCAAAAGATTTACATTGATCACATTCCTGAGGTAGCCATTCATATTCCACGTCCACTTTGCACATTCCCCTGACTCCACCTTCGGAATGTGGATGAAAAAGAATCATATGGTTCGGAAGTTTAGCCTGGGCATTCACCACAATGTAGACTCGTGCATAATCAATACGAGCGCACGCCCTTGTAATAGCATCTTGATACAGAGGTTTACCAACTCCACTAGCCACAACACTTAAGCCCTCCTCGGTCCAATATTCCACCGGGAGATTTCGGAGTTTAACCCACACCGGGATAGCCGTATGTTTCTACCGGGTGAGAGACATCCCCGGCTCCCACCTTTGTAGCACAATAGTTTGGCCTTGGAAAAGCCACGAACCACCATCGATCACCTCTTCCATCGTCGCCACCGATTTAAATATGAAGAAGAATAAGAAGAAACCATTCTGCGTTGCTACTACATTCCGAACCGCCGGCCATGTAGATTTTACAAACGAATCCAGATGAGGGAAATAGGGGTTCTTCCAAAGGAAATATCCCACGGCTATTGTCTGCCATCGCCTAGCGCCTGATTCGACCATTGCCGCCGTTGGCTTGACCAAGATCTCACCATTCTGAATGTCCGGAGGGACATACGACAAAGTTTTCCGAGTCGACCTCTCAAATGCGTCCACAATAGGGTCTGCATGGGAACTATCTTGCGTGGAAAGTTTAACAGTGCCGAAAAAAATTTCTTGTCGATGTGTCGACAGCCCCATTGGCTGCTGTTGAACTACTGGAGCCGGGTCCTGCGCGTCCTGCATTAAATCAGAAACCCTGGGGAGCACACTAGGGTTTACAACCCTGGAGGTTGAGGCCACGACCCCACAGCCTTCTGTGCAAATCGGATAAGTGGTAGCTTCGATAATAGCCCCTACTGAAGCCGAAGAAGTACCATTGGAACGCAGACCATACTTCTCCGTCCAACGTGCTTTGAATCTTTCCAGCATTCGTAGGGCTTCCCCATCTCCTTCCCCTAAAACCCTATCAGCAAGGCTAGAGAACTTAGAGTAGTTGAACTTAGAACGTATATCAGTATCCTCATCAGCTCCTTCCGCCGTCGCACTCCCGTTAGGGTTGCCCGCCACCGAGGATGAAAGAGAGAATGCCGCCATAGTATGAAACATCAATTTTTTTGGCACAATTTTAGCGTCACGTATTTTTTGCTGAAGGAAAAAATGGCGCATCTTTTAACTTGGCAACACTTTGACTGGGAGGAGGAATATAACTATTTTGAGGAAAATGAACAACTTTTGAAGAAAAATAGGGCAAGAAAATGAGATTTCTCTCTCTTCTCTAACAAAAATTGAATTTTTCCTTATGCCGAAAATACTTAAAACAAATGGAAAAATAGATGAGGAAAAAAGATTAATTTCTTTGTAAATTATGCGATCAAAAGTATAATTCTATAACAAATGAAATCAAACGGGAAAAGAGAATAATTTATTTGACCAAAAATACTATTTAACCATTGATTAATTTGCAGAATGTATTGCATATCCATTCTTCAACGTGAGGACAGGATGATTAGATGAGCATAACAGTATCAGTGGACCCTCAGATAATATAAAAACAGTGGAGCTACCGTCATGCTGTGAGTCATGAATGCCGCCTCATTGATGTGATGGGACAGTCTTGGCCAGTTTTACTTAATTCTTGATTACCACTTAATCACATATATAAAATTAGTATATGTTGATCCTCACCCGCTTGACTTAATTCTTGATTAGCACTTAATCACATTAAATTAGTATATATTGATTCTGACCTTCTACACTCATTTCTTTACTTATGTAGGATGGAATATTTTGATTGTTGTTGCCTTGTTTTTGTTTGATTTACATTTTTAGTTTTGATTATTTTTAAGTGAGCTTTTGTATTCAATTTGTGTAAGAAACAAGAATGTATTTGGATTAGTATGTTTTGTAATAAGTTTACTACGTGAAAATGTGATAGAATGAAATATTTTTCAATTAGAATATTTTGTAATATTTTTTTGAAAAAAATATAATTTATCTCCCTCTGATATAAGAATGAGCAGGAATTAAACTTGCTTGTAAAAAATTACTGACGGTCCACCTCTTCCTTTGTCGCCGCCACCGCCCTCCTGCCCCTCTCCCCCCGCTCTGTCGCCACCTCCCCCCTCCAATTGTCGTCATCGCTCCTTCTCTCTCCCTCTTTCATCGTTGTCCCCCTCCCCATATAACAGGGATAAATTGTATTTAACTCACTTTTTTTTTTGGGATAATTAATTTACACTCCCTCAACTTTGTCCTCCTACACAAATCACCCTCGCCTTTTGAAAAATTATAGAAATCATACCTGATAACCTTTAAAACCCCAAAGTGCCCCTATTGACTGGGTCAAACATTAATATAGTTTTTTAAGGACAAAAATGCATTTAGGGGTATTTATGTAATTACTAAAAGCTAGCAGGGTGTCAAAGTAATATTTATTGGGATGAGTAATATGACCCCATATATTTTTTTTATTATTTATATTAATTTTTAATTTAAGTTATATTATTTATTATTTTTTTAATTGAATCTTTATATAAAATTACACTTTTTAATAATTAAAATATTAATTATTAAATTTAATATATTAATTAAATTAGTTGTTAGATTAAAAGTTTAAATGAAAAACTATTACCCGTGTAGAAATTATTTAAAATTCATAAAATTAAAAGATTATTTATCCTCTATTTGTATTTGTAACTAAATTTCACTAAAATTAATTATTTATAATTCAAAATAATTCGTGCATTTTTTAAAAATTATATTAGAATTACTAAAATAAATAATTTATTTATTATAAATATATAAAATAATAAAATATTTTTTTAATAATAATTATCGCTTCTTCCTCAACCCCACCGCCATGCCCACCCACAACCTCTGCCTGCCCCCTCTCCATCACCTCCCTGCCTTCACTTGCTCTCACCACCGTCTAGCCTCACCCTCCTCCGCCTTCTCCCAACATCTAAATATATATGTATAAATATATAAATATATAGGCATCTATATATTCATATATGTATAAACATATACATAATTTGTTAATTTTAGTAAAATTTAGATATAAGTAAAAATAGAATATATATAGCCTTTTAATTATAATAATTTAAAATAATTTATAAAGATGTGATAATTTTTTAATTTAAATTTATAATCTAGTAACTAATTTTTATTCATATATTAGTTGAATAATTTAATATTTTAATTATAAAAAGTGTAATTTTATATATATACTCAATTAAAAAGTTAATAAAATAATTTAAACTTAAATAAAAAGTTGGTATAAATAATAAAAAATTATTGAGGTAATATTACTAAGCCCCATAAACATTACTTTGACACCCCCTCTACCTTTTGGTAATTATAGAAACATCTCTGAGGGTATTTTTATTTTTGAAAATTATATTAAAGTTTGACCAAGTCAACAGGGGCATTTTTGGGTTATAAAGGCAGCCAGTGGTGGTTTCTATAATTTTTCAAAAGGCGTAGGTGGTTTGTGTAAAAGGACAATAGGTAAGGAGGTGTAAATGTAATTATTTTTTTTTTATTTTTACAAAAATGCATGATAGAATGAAAAAGTATTTGCATTAGGATATTTTATGATAGTTTTATATATGAAAAGGTATGATATTCTGTAATAATTGTATACATGAAATACATGATATAATGGATTTTTTTGGAATTTATGGTCAAATGCAGCAAAAAGAATAACTCAAGCAAACACGACCTTACAAATTTGAAAAGTACAAATTAGGGAATCCATAGCTTGGAGATATGCCACTCCACTTGCTTCTTTGTTGAAAATTAAATCTATGTTGGTTAATTAGGAAAATGATAAGGGTCCGTTTGTTTGGCAGGAATCGATATGATTTCCGAAATAACATTGCAGGGGATATGATTGCTAAAACTCTTATTTCAGTAAAAATGTTTGGATACTACAATGTGTTTAATGGGAAAATTAACCAAAATTAGAAAACATTTGATGAGCTACATATGATAAAGGAATAAAAATTATATTTAGATAAGTTTACAAAAACGTCCACAGCACATAATGATATTTTTATAGACACATATATTTATATACAAATCCATGCATTTATGTTTATGAAAATATGTATTATATTATTATAATAAAATAAAATATTATAAATATATGCATTTTGAATAATAGATGTAATTTTTTAAATTACAGGGAATTTACGTGTAATTACATTTATATCAAACCTCGTAGGAGGACAAGAGTGTAATTATCCCTATTTTAAATGAAAATATATTTATAGCACATTATTCTTTATTTTTTTTTGGAAAAATGAATCTTTAGATTGAAAAGTTTGGAAAAATAGAATACTTAATTAAAAGTACATATATAAACAAATATTGGGAATAGATAATCATAACTGATCAAACCATCACCAAATATATAAGGGATCATTACACCCCCTCCAGAGATTTGGTATAATTACACGTATACCTCTGTGGTTTGAGAAATTATATTTAGTATCCTTACTTTTATTTTCATCCAACAAATAGATTCTTCAATTAATAAAATTGACAAAATTTGCTGACATCAGCAGAAAAATTGAATGAAAATTCATTTTTGCCCATAGTTGACTTGTTGCAAGTCAAATAAATATAATTTTTTTTATCAAACTACTCTTATACATTTCACACACTTATGCATGTGAGTTTGTTCTTATAATTAAATTAAATCATAAGAATAAATAGTGTAATATATTTAATATATTTAAAGTATTATTATATTAAATAATTATTAATTAATAAATAAATTAGATCGATCAAAATCCATTTAGCTCTTACCATATATATAGGCTATTTTTTTTATTTTGAACATATTTATACACTATAAAACTATGTATATACACTATATTATGTAATTTAATTAAATATTCTAAAAGACATATATTCTGATAACTCAACCATCCAAACATATCACTATGAAACTATAAATATAGTATTTACATCCCTTGTGATATTTTAATAATAGAAAAAATATTCTCTGTAATTTTGTCTTTTTAGTCTAAAGCATTAGTTTTTTTTCTACACATATAAATGTCATTTTCTTGTATTTTTTAGCCACATATTATGGGTAGAAAGGTATATTGATTACTTTTGTTAGGGGGTCTTGACATCTTTTATAATCAGGGGTATTAGGTGTAATTTTTAAACTACAGAAAATTTATGTGTAATTACACCAAACTTCAAGGTAAAAGAGTAAAATTTCCCAAAATATAGATGTCGCTTAATTAAATTAATGCGCATTTTGACTAGTTTGGTATCTTGCGCATTAGCTTCATTGACTTTCGGAAATTGAACTTTCGGGGTTCCCGACATTTATTGACCCCTGCATTATCATTTCATGGTATGTCGAATGGTTTTAGCTTTTAAAGTCAAAATAAATTAAGGGGGTGTTTGGTTCATTATTCTGATGTTTTTTTGTTTGAGTTTCAATCAAAGCATTTCATAATTGTAGGTATTATAATTGAAAAATTATCCATGATCTGGGTAGGTGTTAACGATCTCTTTAAAGGTTTAAGGTAGTGATCTTCCTGGAGGTCTAAAATATCGATCTCCCTAGAGGTCTAAGGTAGCGGTCTCCCTGGAGGTCTAAAATAGCAATCTCTTAGCGCGATCCTGGATGAAACGTTGTTCCTGAGAGAGAGAAGCACGTTAGGCTACTTGGGATTCCTGGCCAAAATCTCTGATACTTAAGTCAGCTCAAGTTCTAAATGGTTATATGCGAACTGAAATAGTAAATGAGGTAGAAAGTAATAAAATAAGTGTTATTATAAATGCAGTGGAATGAGGATATTTATAAGGTCAAATATGCTCACTTACTTGGTCCACGTAACATTATCTCAATCCATGAACTGTAAGAGAATTTATGGCTAGATTTCGGGTCCATGGAGTGGGTCGCTGGAACGGGACGGGTCTCGTGACCCAACCCAAAGTATAGAGATGTGGATCTAGGGTAAATATGTCATTTTTCTAATAATTTGGGAGTAATTTTGTTCTTTAACCAGGTATAGGTAATAAAACCTCCTATCACTCCACATTAGGGGTGTTCAACAAAATTATTGGGCTGCCCCAATCAATTAGCTCAATCCAAACCGCACCGCAATTAGCGGGTTAAGGGAGGTTTCAGTTGGTTTTGGGCGAGTAACAAAAAGAATCACACTTTAACAATCGGGTTTGATTTTATGTTTATGTGAACCACATAGACCGTGTTCGACTTCAATAATAATAATAATAATAATAATAATAATAATAATAATAATAATAATAAGAGAAGAAGAAGAAGAAGTTAGTCAAGACAATAATAACAATTGCGATATTTTATATTAGTATTATAAGTGCAAGAACTTGAAATAAATGAGATTAAATTATTAACTAATTTTTGATTATTGATAATTTTCTATATTTTTTATGCAATTGATAAATTCAAGAATTTGAAATAGATGATATCATAATTTTGTTACAATCTGTTTTCATAATCATCTTTTTTATTTTAAATAATATTTGTTTAATATGTATATTATTATTATTATTATTATTATTATTATTATTATTATTATTATTATCAGTTTCTTATATAATTTAATTCAAAATAAGGACTTTTCACAATCTTATTGATAAAAAAATTGGTAAGTTATTTATATTTATTTGTGTTCTTCTATAATAAATATATAACCATTTTAAGTGATTATTCTTTTTGTACATTATAATTGATATCTCATATCACTACAAAAAGTAAATTTCACTACCCTACAAATGACCACGGTTTAAATTATGGTAAATCAATAGGATTAATCATAGTCAAATAAAATCAATTCGAAAATTTAAATTTTATCATAGTTAATCAATATCTGCTACGATTTTTAGTCATGTTCAAAACATATGCCATGATTTTAAGCTTTTAGACATAAATAATATTTTGGCCTCACTTATAAATATAACAGCTAATGACCGTTGCAAAACTATGATTAATTTATATTCACCATATTTTTTTTTACCATAATTAAATATAGCAAAAAATTATATTTATTCGAATTTGTTTTTATATTTGGCTAATTATCCCCGGATGCATACGTCCAAGGAACAAAATTAAAATATTATTTATGTTGTGACCAGTACAGGAAAGAATACATATATTATATATATATATATATAATGTTGAGAGTAAAAGCATAGTGGGTTTAGTCAGTGGAAGGAGAGTGGGCTGCCAACTGCGAATTGCCATGAGGAAGCTGAGTTGCGGCAGAGCTCTCCAACTCCTGTGTCTCTTTCCTGGCGCAGCAGCATACACTTGTTCTTGTCTCTGTCTGAGAGATCATAACACCCATCACGACCACCACTTTGCCGAAGAAGAAAACCCACTCATTCCCACCTCTGCCAAACTCACCACTACTGCTTCACCACCAAAGCTCAAGGATGTTATTGCTGCCCCTCCTACTCTTGCCTTCCAGTTAAAGCCTAAGGTAAATTAATACCAATATTCACTTCTTTCTCTCTTTTATTATTTCTTCACGGCTTCAATTTTTCATGAGCTCTTGGAAAAGGATATACCAATTAGGATCTTCTTCACGAAAACCATTTGGTTAGTTAATCCATTATGAGTAGATCTAAATGCATCAATATGATGCGAGTGAGTAGGGTTAACTAATCCAATTTACTCCTTGTGAAAAATATTAAATTCTTAACCATGCTATAAAAAAAAAAAAAAATCACTTTTTGTTGCATTATAAATGATCAGGGGTCAAGAATAGTGGTAAATCAATATGATTAACCACGGTAAATAAAATCAAAGTAAAAATTTAAATTTTGCCACGTTTCATCAATAGGATTTAAATAACTTTTTGTCCTGGAACTATACGTCATTTTCATTTTATTTCTTTATCTTTTTAGGGTTTCAAAAAAATTTTGTAACATTTTAATTGTCACGATTTTCGTCTTCTTTTCGCTGGAATTTCTTCAACGTCACCGGAAATGTCTGAAATTTGGGCCGCCACGTCAGACATTTCCGACAACTTTGGAGAAATTCCAGCGAAAGGAGGATCAAAATCGTGACAATTAAAAAGCTAAAATACCTTTTTGAAATCCTAGAAAGATAAATGATTAAAATGAAAATGGAGTATAGTTCAGGACCAAAAATGCCTTTAAACTTAATAAATATTTGCCATGATTTTTAGTCATAGCCAAAACATTTGCCATGATTTGACTACATTTGCAGAAACAACGATTGGTGGCCGTTGTAAAATTATGATTAACTTGTATTCTCTGCAAATTTTTTTTTACCATAGTAATTAATTATAATAAAAAATCATATTTTTTCTAAAGCCACAAAAGGAAAAAGAGAAAAAGTATCATGTTGTAACTGTAATTTCTATTAACACTTCCTCAAAGGCTAAAACTGATACAAACACTCTTTGAGGGAATCACGTGGGGTGTAATATTAATTTTGAAAAATGGAGGGAGTGTTTATATAATTAGACTTAATATCAATAAATGTCAATGTTATCTACCAAAAATAGTTCAACGGCTCTCGTACCTTGATTGGATTTCCTATTGTTATTTCTGATGCAATTTTCTAAATAAATATTTTATACACATAACATGTATATGTTAAACAGAATAGAAAGTGCACTGAGAATTGCAACAAGAAATCCAATCCAAATAAGGGAGCTATTAATCTTTCTTTTTTAGGGTAAATTATATTATCCGGTTGCAGTGAAATTTTTTATGTATTACTATTTTCACAGGACAAATGCAATTTGTCCCCTGTGATATAAGAAATGAGTAAAAATTTTCATGTGGAAAAATAATTAATAAATTATCCCATGTGATCTTAAAATGAGCAAATTTACCCCTGTGTTTTCCCTTGACAGAGAGTAATTTGCTTCATTTCTCAAAACACAAAGAGATAATTTGTTAATTATTTTTTCATACGAGGATTTTTGTTCATTTTTTATATCAAAGGAAAGTAAATTACATTTATCCCGTATTTTCACACGGTCCCGTTGCATATATAATCCCGAGTAAATATTACCACAAAATGGGCAAACTGCGCTTCTCCTTCGTGTGTCAGTCCAACCTGGATTACAGATCATTATTCTGAAAATCATTGACATGCATGAATATCAACTAGTGGGATCAGACCCGACCCGGACCCGGATTTCATCCAAAGCATAAAAAACCATGGTTGATTTGATATTTATTTGCAGATGGTGGTGCTGAGAGTTTCAATGCACTGTAATGGCTGCGCAAGGAAAGTTGAGAAACATATAGCAAAGTTGGAAGGTATATATATATATGCACTTTTTCAATTGGTTGCTAATTAATCTTGTTAAACGGGGATAACTACATCGCCCTCCTCTTAAGTTTGATATATGTAATTATTTGTAAATTTCCTATAATTTGAAAAATTATATGTAGTTTTCTTAGGGTTTGCTTTCATCTAACAAATAAGTTTATTTGTTAGTTAAAATTCACCGAATTTGTTAATATTAACAAAAACATTGGATGAAAATCTATATTACCCCAAATCGACTTATTATATACTTATTGCAAGTCAAACAAATCTTGTTATGATCAAACTACCCTTATACATTTTCCCATATTAAGCATGCGAGAACGTGTATTTTCACCCTTACAATAGTAGTTTAATTATACAAAGATTTGTTTAACCTACAATAAGTCAATAATAAATAAATATGGATTTCATTCAATTTTTTTGTTAATATCAACATATTCAGTTAATTTTGACTAATACAAGAACCTACTTGTTCGATGGAAGCAAACCTTAACAGTACTAGATATAATTTTTCAAAATATAGAAAGTTTATATGTAATTACACTAAATTTCAAAGAACACCGTGTGTGATTATCCCTATTAAACAATTAGTAGATAATTAATAAAGTGTGGTGATGATGAAGAACAGGAGTGACTTCATACCAAGTGGACTTGGAAACCAAGATGGTGGTGGTAGTAGGGGACATTGTTCCTGTCGAAGTATTGGAGAGTGTTTCCAAAGTAAAAAATGCACAACTTTGGAGCAACGAATATTGATAGAATCCACTCTGAAGCAAGCGTGGGGATATTTTTCTTAAGCTATATTTTTTCACTTCTTTGTTTTTTTTTTTTTTCTTCCTCGAAAAACCATGTAATTGGTCGATTATATTTATATATCTACATATATATGTATATGAAGTTGTAATTATAAGTTTTCTTCTTTTTCTTCATCTCTTTAATATTAAACGGAGGTGATCATGATCAAATAATGAGTTTTTCCTTTTTCTTTTTTTGTTCTTTTTTCTTCTTGAAATTCAGATGTTTTGGGATCAAAGTGACAAGGGTAAATTATATTTTCGGTCCAATAAGTGGATCTATTTCTAATTTTCGTTTCATACTGTGGGGAATTTATACATTACATCCCATATGTCCATTTTTTTTTTTCAATTTCAGGACCAAAATGAGTTTTCAATTAATTACTAACGGACTCGCATGCCTCTGTTAAATTGTTGGGGGGTAATTACATTTTTGATCCCATAAGTGGACCCTTTTCAAATTTTGGTCCCATACTTTAGGATCAAAAATTAGAAATGGGTCCACTTATGGGACCAAAATTAGAGACGGTATCCACTTATGGGACAAAAAATGTAATTTACCCCGAGTAATTTAACGGAAGCGTGCGAATCACGTGATTCTGTCGTTAGCAATTAACGAAAAACCCCATTTGATCCTAAGATTGAAAAAAAAAATGAATATATGGGATGTTATGTGTGAATCCCCCACAATATGGGACTAAAATCAGAAACACGTCCACTTATGGGAACAAAAATATAATTTACCCTCAAAATGGTAAATAGTTATGCAAATCCCATGTTATGAATTTATGGTTTTTTTTTTAATTTAATGTATTAAAAGAAAAGGAAAGTAATGTGATTTGAACGAAAAAATTATGCTTGACACATTTCAGTCTCTTTTTTTTTTTTCTTTTAGAGCGAGAATTTTTTATATGGGTGTAGGTGGATGTATTGTCTTTTGAATAAATAGTTACTTGAATTACAGAATAACATTTTGGGTATTTATAGTGGAGTTGAGAGGGTTTGTGTGTGACTGAGGTATATATATATTTACGGTGTATTTTATGTATAAAAAACAATTTTCGTACCCTTATAATTAATTCAATATTATTGATATATCCATGAAAAAGTATATAGGAGAAGAAATTATAGGAGATATATATGTGTTTAATTTGCTTATTCAAATCATGTGTAGTTTAAATTTGTCGGTGGTGCAGTAGGTAGGTTAAGACTTGACTTCCATTCAGTAACTTTTTGTTTACTCAAATGACACCGGCATCTCCATCTTCGTCAAGAAGCAAAGTTAGGTATTGATTATGTGAATTCTGTTAAAAAAGAAAGCGGCATTTCCATAGTTGAAAATTTGGTTGGCTTTGTTTTTGGATGAACATTATAAAAAGACTCCTCATGTGCATATGGGAAATCTAGTCCAGCTAAGAATGAACATTTGGGTCGACAAAAGCACGTTTAGGCCATTCCATGAAAACCTCAACTGCCCACTACCAAATCAATAAATAATAATAATAATAATAATAATAATAATAATAATAATGATAATAAATAAAATAAAATATAACAACAACAACATTAAGAGTATGTTTGGTTGGGGAAAAATTGGAAGTATAGGAGAAGTGGAAGTAAAAGGGATGTAAAAGAAAAAGTTTAGTGTTTGATTTGGGGGAAGAGATGAAGGGAAAGTAAAACTGGATGTATATGAAACCCCTCCAGAATTCAATTTCGTTTTCGTCCGGAATTGGGAGAAAAACTGGAAGTATAAGGCCAAAAAGATAAAAAAATACATATTTTATTTTTATTTACTCTATTACCCATATATATATATATATATACATATTTCCCTCCAAATCTTCATCTTCTCGCTGATAATACTATACATAATAGCTAGAGAAAAGATAACAAAATCGTTGTAAAACTATTACGTTGAAGTCAATAATTCTGTAAACATACTTTGCACTTGCGATTTTTCAAAATTTTTCATTGCTAATTTTCTATTAATCTCGATTGAATAATCCTTTTCCCTAATCGTGTTCTCTCTTCTCACCGCTGGCACGAGTAATTTTAGTTTTATTAAACTGAAAATAAATGAATAATATTCATTTTGATGAATATGTTTATTAATAAAAAATATTATTGTTTTTGTTTGATATATATTTTTATTACTAAGGTTTTTAGATCTTTGATATTAGTATAATATTTTGTTTATATTCTAATACAAAATGAAGAGAGATGGTTAAATTGTAAAATTACAAAAGTTAGTCTTTTCTTCTCAATCTAATTTTTTCATACCAAACAAGGAAAGTATTTGAGATTTACTCCCCTTCTAATCGTACCAAACAACTTGAAGGAAAACTATTATTCTTTCCCTCCCCTTCCCCCTTCCCCTCCCCCTTTCACTTCCCCTTTCCTCTCATTTGTACTAAACGAATCCTAAGTGAAATTGAAAAATCATAATAGCGAGAAACAGTTCAGTATAAGAGTGTTTTAAGCAATGACATTTCTATGTGTGTTTGATTGTTGAGCCAACGTTACCTTATTGGGGAGGAGGGCCCCTTTTTATAGCCCTCGGCCCCTGCCAATTGGGAGATTCCGATCCCTTTGGGACTCGAAAAGAAGACTATTAGGAAGGATAAACTCCAGTCATCAGAGAGACCCCTCTTAATCTCTAGTTTGGATTTCTTGGCCATTGAAGACTTATCTTTCCCAACAGGTAGGACTTCTTCCAGCATAAGGCCTGCCACATTTACGGGGGGTCGGTTGAGACGGATTAAACATCCCTACGAGATTCTTAGGTATCTTCTATGGCAGGGAGACATTCTTTCATCCAAGCTTTTTGACTAAAGCCTAGCCACATGCGTGCAGGATGCTCAAGATGCCCACGTGGCTGCCACGCCTGCAACCCTCCTGGGCCTTCCGCAGTCTCTTCGACCCTGGGCCCCGTGCACGACAATATATACATTTATTTGATTTTTATATTATGTTTTTATATATACTTTTTAAGCTCATTTAATATGTAAAATAATGAAATAAACTTGAGTGTTTAAAAAGTGATAAAAAATATTATTTTAATATAGTAACAGAATTTTAAATAATTTTTTTTTATAAATAGTAAATTTTTTAAATGTGTCTTCATAAAATAATAAAACGAACTTAAATGGTTGTTTAAAAACTGTTAAATTTTATGTGTTTTTATACCATCATGTAAAAAATTTGAATGGGTATTTAGAAATAATGAAAAATTTAAAAATAATTTTTTATAATATAACAAAATAAACTTACATGGGTTTTAATGGTACAGTCTAAAGAATTTTAAATGGGTGTATGTATAATGCAATAAAGTGAAGCCTTGTCCTATTTTTATTTTCGTCATGAGCAGAAGTTAAATTTTCTCAATTTTGAATTGAACTTCTGTGGTGGATTTTGACAGTATCTTGCATGGATTAGTATCGTTGTAGCTCGGAAAAGCATTGTCCTGCATTGCTTAAGTCAATTTTCTAAGCTATACAAATTTTATGTTATAAAAACACATTTAAATTTTATTAATAATTTTTAAACACCCATTGAAGTTCGTTTTATTATTTTGTATAGATACATTTAAAAATTTCACCATTTTTAAGAAATCATTTAATTTTTTGTTACTATATTATAATGATGACTTTTTAATTTATTTTTTTATCATATTTTAGAATCCAATTAAATTTATTTTATTATTTTACATGTTAAATGGGTTTCAAAATTATATATAAAAGAATAAAAAAATGTATACATCGTGCTATAGAATGTGAAGAGAGTATGTGAAAAGTCATCTTAATGACCACCTAGTGCACAACACCAGGCCTAGGGTCAAAGAGACCACCTTCCGCAAGCGTCTCTTGGCCCCTAAAACTTTGTTGCTCTATGGGCTTCCTCCTCGACTAAGGTCTTTTCCCCTCTTGGGCCTCTTATAGCCTTGGATTTTCCTTCTCTATGGCCTCCTTTTTGGGCCTCATATTTTTTGAGGCATCATTCATCCCCCCTCCCACTCTAATAAGGTGGAGCTCCATACCGTCATATTAGGGTAGAGAAACTCTACAAGAAGAAGTTATAAGCTTGCCTACTCCCTCAGAGCATTTTTTGCTTTGCCTAGCTTCTAGTCCCCTATAGAGGTGAAGATTTTCTTGAGGGATATCCCTTAGCCAAGTGTCACGTCCCAAAATTACCCCTACTTTAGGCGTATTCTCGGAATGCGGCCTAACCAAAATACTATGAACAATAAATTCACGAAAAATAACAGTTTAACAACCAGACCAATCGCATGTCCTAAAAGTTCCACCTCTTTCCCCACCATTTCGATTCCTTCCTAGGTCAGCTAGGCCTTAATTTGTTCATGGTATCACCTATATTTGGACGAGAAATTGAAAAACGTAAACAAAAGCTTAGTGAGGCTATAGGTGGGTGCACGTGGAAGAAGATAGTTATATTAGAAAACTAGATCAAAATACTTAAAACGCATCCTATTGACTGGAACCAATAACCGATCAAGCTTTTGAAGATCATATCATGCGAAGACCGAAACACATGGTTACCACCTTGTGTCTCCCGAAAAATCATTTACTACCTTATACCCGATGCAGGGAGCGACCTCGCAACCACATTGAACTAGCTATGCCTAGGTACATGGCAACACAAATCACAGGCAGACAACCTCCAGCTTGCCCGTGAAAGGACACTCAAGTGGGACTGAACAATGAAGCCTCAACTAACAACTCAATACTACCCCCAACGTGCCCCGTGAACCGTTTAACATCAGGCCATTGATCGCTTAGCAAGAACCACATGATCAAATGCACAAAGCTAGTTGAACAGTCATATAGAAAATAGACCATTTAAAAGACTGCATGCATATTGAATATTATGATGAACTGAACAATATCAAGGTAAATGGGACCTCTTGGATACTCTTATGGACTCTAGAGGTGGCTCGCGGGAAAATTGCATTTTACGTTCCATAATTTACACTATTTTTAATTTTGGTCCCATTAATTTTTGACGTAGCAATTTTAGTCCCACAAGTCCACAAACGTTGCAATTTTAGTCCCATTGACAAAATCCGTTAAAAAACGTTGCAATTTTAGCCTTATAAGTCCACAAATGTTCCAATTTTAGTCCCATAAGTCCACAAACGTTGCAATTTTAGTCCCATGCACGTGCTCCTTCCGTTAACATTTTAACAGATTTCGTCAATGGGACTAAATTTACAACATTTGTGGACTTATGGGACTAAAATTGCTATGTCAAAAATTAATGGGATCAAAATCGCACACAGTGTAAGTTATGGGATGTAAAATGCAATTTTCCTGGTGGCTCGCACTATGAGCTCATAACGAAAATCAGAATACTATATGATCAAAATAATAATCACATTGTATCACTTAGCTCCATAGAGCTCCGAAGGCCCATCCAATCCAAATAAATAACAAAATATCATATTCATTTTTGTTGATCAATAAACAATTTCAAGAAATATTTCACCAAAGGTCGTAGCAAGAAAGGACCACTTTTTGATACGCGTATATAGTCATGCACGATAACATATAATATCCTCTAGTTTTGCAAATACGTATATAATTTTAGACGGCATTTGATTGCGAAAATGCGTATAGGTTACTAACAGGTACACTAGCTATCAAATAGTATAAAAGATATCGAGTCTATGAGGATTTAACGAACTAATTACCACAACTATAACTAACCCCTAATTATTTGAACGACCAAAAAGTTTGGATGATTTACAGAAACTACGAGAAAGCAATAAAATGAACTACGACAAACAATCATATTGGAGAAAAATCGCAGATTTAGAAGAGATGTTACGGCGATAGGTCCACCTAATTGTTAGAATAGGTGACCGTGAAGCCAATCTAGTTAGGCATATGTAACCTATTTTTGACATTCGTGGTGTAAATAAATTCATTATGAATAAAAGTGGTGTTCAGTTACGACATTAGTACTTTGATTGTGTTCACTTACTGTTTAATATCTATAATTGTTCAATGCACAAGCAAAGACCGGAAAGGTTAATATAAGAAACTAGACTGCGCAAAGGTTGGCAGTCATGAAATCAACTTCTGTGGATCGGTCTGAAATACTCCAAGTCAAAGGACCTCGAGATTGGGTATCGAGGGTCCATTTGAGACTTGCACTAAATGATTGCAGTCGCGTTTCATTGATAAGTGACGAGGATCATCCATGCAATATTAGTGGGTTAACCAGCTTGATGACGGCTGACTGAGGTGACTCGCAGGAATCATTATATGGGAACCTTGAGTAGGTTGGTCACTATGACTTGCATTCCCAGTTCCGACAGTACGAGATTGGTCCTTGTACTTGAGGGACTATTGTAGTCAAATTCACACCATGTCTGTATCTTAGTTTGGCAAGAGGCTACAACGTCGAGAGACTTGGTTGCTATAAGCCTATCCAATGCAGTCAAGATGTGTAGTGTGGACAGTAGGTCCCAAGACAAAATTCGTCTCCTATCAAACGATTGACAGTAGTGTCTTACTTATACTCTGAAACTTGTTCCCTATAAAATATGTGGCCACAGTGACTGAACAGTGGGATAAGACCCCAGTGACGTTTCAGTGGGTAAACGAGTATTGGCTTAAGTTAAGGATGGCTACCGACGTCCAATATCCATACCCTAGACTAATAGCTGTGAGATAGTAGACGGAAGGACAATGCTCATACGCATTCGAGACCTAAACGTTCACGCCATGATTTCACCTAGTCTCTAGTGCCATGGACCGTTGCTAGACGGCCACCCATGGTGACAGATGAATTCCTATCATGTGATGATTAGAAATTCACCCAAGTCTAGCTGAGGGTGAACCTAAAAGAGTTACACTCAATTCACTAGAAACAGATGAATTAATTTGGGATTAATTCCAAGGATATAGAAAAATTTAATTAGATTAAATTGGTTCTTCTTTGAAGTGTCAGACCTTTAAATATTAATTGGATTAATTAGGCTTGATTCATGAATTAATTTATTAATTAAGAAAAGGGCAATTTCCGTCTTTAAGGATGAAGATGAAAATTTTGTGCTTAAATATTTATTTGATAATTATTACAAGCCAATTAGGAATAGTTGGACCATTTAAAAATGATTTAAAAGTCCATTCCATAAAGCCCATCAAAGGTTTGGACAGACGAGATCGAATCTTGGGGGTCAGTTGAGATGAAGGGCTAGGATTAAGTTTAACTTAATCAAACTAGGTTGACTAGGATTTGGCCAGGTCAAAGTCCTAGTTATGTAAGGTGTGACTCTTTTGAAGAGTTTGAGAAGGATTGGCTATATGGTCACCTATTCTAACAATAGGTCTAACACCTAGTAATGTGATTCGCTTGGAGTAATCGGGATCACATGAGGAGGTAAGGCAAAACATCTTGGAGATTTCGTTGGACGAGAATGGTATGGAGTACCTCCAACAAGGTTATTTTTCATACGAATCGTGAAAACGAGGTATGGAGAATTTCGCTTGTGGATCCCAATCCCACTAGGAAAAAGTTTCCCGAAAATAGCATTTGACAGTGACATGTTTTCGTAGAAATAGTGGGAGCATTAAATGACTGAAGTCTGAGTCTTTAATTCGTTATATAGTACCATTACAATATGTTGATTGCCTGCTTTTATTTTTAAATGTAGATTTAATCATGTCTAAGAATCCATTATCTTGCATACTAGAGAAACAAATTCAATGAAACAAACTATAACGACTGGTTGCGCAATCTGAGGATAGTCCTCGATTATGAGAACGAAGCTATGTAATAGACAAACCGTTTCCTCAGACTTTGCCGAAGAAATCCACGTCTGAAGAACGTGAGACGTTCGAAGTATGGCACCAGGATAACCGAAAAGTCCGTAGAGTCATACTTGCATCTATGACTAATGAGATGTAGAAGCAGTATGAGAGGCTAGACGATGTTCCTTCCATAATGGCTCGTTTAAAGGATTGCTACGCAGTCCCAGACCGGATAGTAGGTATGTCGCTACGAAGGCATTCTTTGGAACAAAAAATGACCGAAGGATCCTCTGTACATGAGCATGGGGTCAAGATGCTTACCCTTGTGGAAAAGCTCGAGGACCTCAAGCCAGGGTTCGATAACGAGACGTACATTGATGTGATCCTTCAGTAACTCCCTCCCTCCTTCAACTAATTTATTATTAACTACAACATGAATGCACTTGAGAAGGGCATACATGAGTTAATAAGTATATTGGTCCAATACGAGGCAACGATCAAAATGTCTGCGCTGTCAGTATTGATTGGAGAGGCTTCGACTTTCAAGGCGAAAGGCAAGGCCGCCAGACGCTGGTAAAGGCAAAAGGGAAAGGAAAAAGCCATCCCAGCCGCTACCAACACAAGCAGCTTTCCCGTTGCCAAAATGAAAAAGAGGCAAGGGAAAGAGGAAGGTTGGCTCGAAACAACAGTTGAGGAAAATGACATATGCATTCATTGTCGTGAGAAAGGACATTGGAAGAGCGATTGCCCCAAATTCCTTTTCGAGCAAGGTATGTTTGTGATTGAGGTTAAAATATGGTCTCTAAATCTGCTTCTTGGATATTAGATACCGGCTATGGAGCTCACATCTGCAATGACTTGCAGGTTCTGAAAGAAGCAGAAGACTAAGTAAAGGCGAGGTCATCCTAAGATTGGTAATGGCAAGTCCATTGCTACTGAAGCTGTAGGAACAGTTAGCTTAGCTGTTAGTGGTCATGTTAGGCTAGAATTAAAGATTTTTATTTTGTACCTACCATGACCAGAAATATCATTTCCATTCCGTTGTTTGACAATAGTGGCTTTGAATTTTTTATCAATAAAAGTTACTTATTTGATGAAAGATGGATCTTCTCATCTTCTAGGCAAACTTAACAATGGTTATTATATTCTGCAAATGTCTGATTGGATTATGTGCTCAACACAAACATAAATTAGACAATCTTTAGAACGCACAGCTGTGGCATGCAAGGCTAGGTCACATCTTTCAAGACAAGATTAAGAGGTTGGTAGACTCAAAGAGCCTAGAGGTGGGCGATTCGGACAATCTTCTAGCCTGAGAATCCTACCTAAAAGGGAAAATGACTAGGAAGCCCTTTGTTGGAAAAAGCACGCTTTCCACAAGTCTATTGGGCTTCGTCCATACAGACGTGTGTGGGCCACTAAGTACTCAAGCTAGAGGTAGTTTCTCTTACTTCATAATCTTTACCGATGATCACTCACGGTATGGTTATGTTTACCTAATAAGGTACAAGCTTGAAGCTCTTGTGAGGTTTAAAGACTTTAGACTTGAAGTTAAGAACCAAACCAGCTACAAAATTAAATTCCTACGGTCAGACTGAGGTGGCGAATACCTAAGTGACGAATTTCTCCATTTCCAAAAAGAAAATGGTATAATCTCTCAACGAACACCTCCCGGGACACCTCAGTTAAATGGGGTCTTTGAAATGAGGAATCGAACCCTGTTGGACATTGTTCAATTCATGATGAGCTTTAACGAGGTGCCCTTGTCTTTCTGGGGTTACGCACTTGATACAACAATCAAGTTGCTAAACATGGTGCCGTCTAGTGTTGTGACCCAGACACCATATGAGATATGGCACGGCAAGCCTGCATCCTACAAATACTTGAGTGTGGGGTAGCCCTGCATACGTCAAGAGGTTAGTGGGAGACAAGCAAGAGTTAAGATCTAGCTTGTGCAGGTTCGTTGGGTATTCGAAAGAAATTGCAGGTTATTACTTCTATGACCCCTCTGAGCAAAAGGTATTTATCTCGAAGAATACAGTCTTCTTGGAAAAGGATTTTCCATCGGATTCCCAGCATGATGAACTGCTCCTTGAGGAATCAAGTGAGACACCTCACTCATCAGTCCAGGAGCTACAGACCGGCCAATTTATAATTTTATTATAAAAAAACAAATAATTATACGTGTACCGCAAAAGCAGTACACTTTACAAAAATATGGTCGATCACGAGCCCATTTTTTTTTTTAATTTTGCCGGTCGGAGCTGGGCTTGCTACCAGCGGTCACTGCCTAGGGTAGCAACCCCATTTTTCTTTTTATTTTTTTTGTTTTTTTCAAAATTTACTTGGGCCAGCAATTGTTGGCCCAAATAAATTTTCTTAATTTGTTTTATTAATTATTAGTTAAAATTTTAAATAATAATTAGTTCTTAATTAATATATAATTAATATTAATAGTAATAAATTATTATATTTGAATTTTAATTTTTTATTATTATTTAATAATATATTAATTAATGTATTAAATAAATATAATTAAATTTTTAATTATAATAAATATACTTATTAATTAAATATGACCTAAAATATTACATTGTGTACAGTAAAATAAAAAATATTATAAAGTTAGTGATAATTATAAATTATAATAATGGTCACCAATTCCATAAGTATGCCAAATTTTTAATTAATTTTAAATATGACCTATAATATGCATTATGTACATTGAGCCGGTGACTTTGTAATATTTTTTTTTTTCACATTGTGCCGGTGACTATGTAAATATGACCTATAATATTGCATTATGTACATTGTATCGGTGACTTTGTAAATATGACCTATAATATTGCATCATGTACATTGTGGCGGTGACTTTGTAAAAATTTGACTTACTTATGGAATTGGTGATCATTATTATAATTTATAATTATCATTAACTTTATAATATTTTTTATTTTATTATACACAGTGTAATATCATAGGTCATATTTAATTAATAAGTATATTATTAATAATTAAAAACTTAAATATATTTTAATAAAAATAGTTACTGTATTATTGAATAATAATAAATTAAAAATAATAATTTATTACTATTACTATTAATTATGTGATAAAACTAATATAAAAGTGCAATAATATGAGAATTAGAATTGAGAAGAAAAGAAAGTATTTTGTATATTTCTCATTATCACTATACAAATAAAATGGCATATTTATAGGATTCAAGATTACAAGCAAAAGTCTCATCTTTGATGAGGGGAGATGAACCTCAAGAGTTTATAATTTATGAGAAAATGCAAGGAGTATGGGAGATGAATATGAACATCCACAACTTTAAATTTCATAACAAGTTATATATTAATTAAGTATTAACTATTATTTAAAATCTTAACTAATAATTAATAAAAAATTAGTAAAACAAATTAAGAAAATTTACGCCCAAGTAAATTTAATAAAAAAAAAATAAAAAGAAAATGGGGTTGCTACCCCAAGCAGCGACCCCTGGGGTAGCGACCGGCAAAATTAAAAAAAAATTGCAGATTGCGAGTGGTCATATTTTTGTAAAGTGTACTGCGAAATAAATATTTATTTTTTCTATAATAAAAATATAAATTGGCCGCTGCAGACTCTATATTAAGAGGTCTTAGGTTGAGTACCCGGCGGATTAAGCAATCTCGTGAGGCTCAACGTGTTGAACAACCTCTTCAGGCCGAGCATGTTGAGCAGCCTCCCGAGGAGCCAACTGCGGTACCAGAACCGCCAGCTCCTGGTGTGTCACGCCCGTGGTTCCCACTAGTAATATTCCAGTCCTCCAGGTCAACAAGAGTGCCACGTCCTCCCGAGAGATATGGCTTCTTAGGCGTGACCGGTCAATTGGATAATGATCTTATGACATATGGGGACGCAATATCGGCCATTGATTCAGGGAAGTAGCTTGAGGCCTTGAAAATCGAAATGGATTCCATGAGCACGAACTAAGTATGGACGTTTCTAGACCCTATCAAAGGTGTTAAACCCGTCGGATATAAATGGGTCTATGAGCGTAAACTTGGGGCTGATGGAGAAGTAATTACCTTCAAAGCTAGACTTGTGGCGAAAGGCTACACTCAGCGATTTGGGGTCGATTTTGAGGAAACCTATTTGCTAGTAGCCATGGCTAAGTCCACAAGATTATGCTTGCCATAGTTGCATGGTATGACTATGAAATATGATGGATGGATGTGAAAACGTCCTTCCTTAACGGTTTTGTTGAGGAAGAGATCTATATGGATCAACCAGATCGATTCACTATTGTTGGAGAAGAGCAGACAGTCTGCCATCTCCAATAGTCCATCTATGACCTCAAACAAGCGTCCCGGAGTTAGAATATTCGTTTTGATGACGTCATACGGGGATATGATTTCATCAAGAATGAATGTGACCCTTGTATATACAAGAAGGTCAGTGGGAGCTAAGTAGTGTTCCTAGTGCTTTATGTGGACAACATTCTGCTCATTGGGAATGATGTCAGAATGTTAGGTGACACAAAAGCATGGTTGTCTACTCAATTCTCCATGAGGGGTTTGGGTGAAACTTCTTACATCCTAGGCATCAAGATCTTTAGGGATATCTAAACGGATGTTAGGAATAACCCAAAAGTCGTATGTTGAGAAAATCCTGAAAAGGTTCAAGATGGATAACTCCAAACGAGGTTATCTTCCCATGAGGCATAGGGTCAAGTTATCTAAGAAGAAGTCTCCCAGACTGATGAGGAGCTTGAAAGTATGAAGGACATCCCCTATGCTTCTGTCATAGGCATAATCCAATATGTCGTTCACTGCACTAGGCCTGATATCGCTTACGCTTTAAGCCTTCAAGTGTAACTAGCAGATATCAATCTTGTGCAAGTGAGACACATTAGATTGCAGTTAAGAGCATTCTTAAGTACCTACAGAGGACTAAAGATATGTTCTTACTCTATGGCGGTGGAGAGTTGATACTAGAGGGTTTTAGCGATGCTAGCTTCCAGTCAGACGATGAAGATGCCAAATCTCAGTCAGGATTTGTGTTCAGGCTTAATGGTAGAGTAGTAGCTTGGAAAAGTTTCAAGTAGGATACCGCAGCCGATTCCACCACTGAAGTTGAATACATAGCAGCTCCAGAAGCTGCCAAGGAGGCAATTTGGATTAAAAACTACATCTAAGAGTTGGTGTGGTGCCTAGCATTGCCGAGCCAGTAGTTATCTTCTGTGATAACAACGGGGCTATAGCGCAAGCAAATGAACCGAGATCTCATCACAGATCCAAGCACATACTTAGACGCTACCACCTGTTGAGAGGTGGTAGGAAAAAGTGGCGTTCGGATGAACCAAGTCAGCTCAGTAGAAAATACAACAGATCTTTTGACTACCCCATGTCACAGATCGCTCATGTACAGCATCTTGAGAATATGGATTTAAGGCATATGAGTGATTGGTTTGAGGTCAAGTGGAAAATTGTTAGAATTTAATTTGGAATTAATTCTGCGAGATGAGACAATTTAATTAGATTAAATTGATTCTCTTTTGGAGTGTCGAGCCTTTGAGAATTAATTGAATTAATTAAGCTTGATTCATAAATTAGAGTTATGAGATTAGAGGATGGGCGTTTCTCTTTTAATTAGATTAAAGAGGTCTAAACATTTATTGGGCTTAAGTATTTTATTAGATTTATACTTGAAGCCCATTAGTACTTGTTGACTATTTAAATTAGATTTAAAAGTCCATTCCATAAAGCCCATCAAGAATGGATGGACGAGATGCGATCTAGGGACTAGATGAGATGAAGGGCTAAGATTAAGTTTGACTTAATCAAACCCTTGTTGACTAGAATTTGACTAGGTCAAAGTCCTAATAGTCATCAAAGTGTGTCTATTTTGAAGAGTTTGAGTATGAGTATGAATACTACTCTATAGTTAAACTCAAAACACACACAACAAATATAACACTCAGACTCATCTCACTCACCGTCGCCCCTCTCCCTCTTCTCCACCTACAAAAACTCAAAACACACACAACAAATATAACACTCAGACTCATCTCACTCACCGTCGCCCCTCTCCCTCTTCTCCACCTACAAAAGTTTCTTTGTTTTCTTGTCTTTGATACAAAGAAACATACGAACGATCGATCACATTAAACAATCATTTGGTCGATTGTTCTCTCCTTTTCTTTGATATCTTGCTACCACGAGGGTATCAAGATTCCGGTGAATTGCGTGGACGATTTGGAGGATCTCTACGTATGGATCTAGGTGGCAAATCCGGGAACAATGCGTGTTGCCAAACGAAGAAAGTTACAAGGGTGAGTACACTTGTTACGGTTCCGTTTCTTCGTTACACCCTATGACCTCGATGAATCTTGCATGCTTTATTTATTCATGAAATACACCAAGCGCCCAAGAGAATCAAGGAAAAACCTCTTGATTGGTTTTAAATTCTGCTTGAATTATGCATGTTTACGTTTTTGTCTTTCGTTTTAAACGTCCCACGCTTCTGCATGCGATCTTTCCCGGGCCGATCTGTTTCGCTTACAATATGATCGCATGAGGACCTACTAATGGGGGTCCAGTAGAGTCAAGTGCGCCCATGACTGTGCTGCTAGAACAGTGATGGAGCTCGACCACAAACCACCAGCAGGGGATCCTATTATCCATTGCGGACTTGCTGACATACAGGAGTTCATTTACCTCATAATGATGCACTTGTTATTTTTGCCACTCTTGCTAACTACAATGTTCAAAGCAAGCCTAGCACTCCCCTGTTAGGATGACCACAACCTCATTCCTAAGTGATCCACTAAGCCCACAGTAGGTCTACGGTCAAACTAGGGTAGGCCTACACTATTGCAATATTTACATCCCATTATCATTCTAATGCGGCCTTGTAAAAATTCCTCCTTTGTTCTTCTTAACCTTCTATCGTGAGCTCCATCCACCGAACTTTGATCCTTGGAGGCTTACATTTAATAAAATAAAGACTCACAATCTAGTATAATCTCATTAGAACTTAAAAGAAACCCCAATCATAAGTGGGGGAACTACATTAAAAGAGAGGAAGAAAGCCTTATTATTTCAAGGCTAAAAACAATAGAGAAAAGAAAAAACAAAGAGGTATGCAGGGGTCACCCAACAATAAATTAAACCATACATAACCTAAAAAGGGCTAGTTCAATAGCTCCAGCCTCTGTCTCTAGATCTTGTAGGAAATGAAGGAAAAGAATGCAATGTACAATAATAAGCAAGGAGGAGGGATTAGGGCTGTGATAACCCCCACTTGTTAGCCAGGTGACAACTTCCCATTGGGCGGTTAAGCGATAGCGGTAATTACCCATAAGGGTTGTTACCCTTAACTGTTGTGCACTCTGCCTGGGGACCCACGCCCACACACCATTATGTCATGATAGGCAATAACTAGCCTCGCCATCGAACAACCCCCTAGGAGGTGCAAGTTGGCAACAGGTACCAGGCCAAAAGGAGCATCCTCTCTGCAAGAGGGACTAACAAAACTCAAGACCATGTACCCAACATAAATTCACTACTCTGAGGGGGTGTGGGTAACCCCATACCTCCTCAAGGGGGAGGGGACTAAATGATAGCCTAAAAATACACTCGGTCCAAGAGGGGGTCATCTCAAATAAGCCAAATAGTGGGCCACACTCAGCCTAAGGGGGTAGGGCTCTTAGCTAGCCCAAGGTCCCGTGAGTGGCCCTTGGGAGGAACAGGCTATACGGAGGCCCCCGCAAGCTCAAGGGAGGAGGTGACTTGGCGGTTACCTAGACTTCAGGGTGCCCGCATGTGCACTTTCAGAAGGCCATTCGTCCACGTAGAGGCAAGATAGCCACATGATCTATGACAAGCCCCAAAGATCTAAGCCACATTCCAACCACCCCCTATAAATTCGGGGCATATCCTATAAAGGGACTCATACGGTTGAAAGTCCTCAACAAGAATGACCTTCAAGAACTCCTATGGAATTGTTGAACGCCTATCCGAGACTTTGCCTGCCCGAGTCCCAAGGGGACATACTTCTTCAACTGGTAGGTGGCCATGGCTATAAAAGCAAACCTCTTACCTCTAGTAAAGCGTAATCCATTTTCTCAATACATACACATAAAACACTAATATCATTTAAACGAGCAACTTTTTGCTCCCATCAAATATAAATAACACATGTTTGTAAAATGTTAACTCTTGAATGTACTAATTAAATAAAATTTGTTATTTGAAAACAAAAACTACAGTAATAAATAACAAGTGCAAATATTAAGTCCAAGGAGCATCATCACAACGTATAGTGACAAAATAATTTTTGACCAATTAAACTTGTTTAAGAATTAAATTTTTTCCCAAACACTTGCCCACTTTTAATTCTATCACAACTTTCAATTTTCTCAAAAAAAAAAAAAAAAAAAAATCACTTCTCTAAAAAGTGAATTTTTCACAAACACGCCCATATATACAAGTCTGTTAATGACTGATTCTCAAACACGGATGTGGTATTTTCCAACATAATAGTGCCAAAGATCCCCGTGCAAGTCCATTTATAGAAAAAAGTATCTTGAATTGCTAAATTCATCAACACAAAATCCAATGTCAGAGAAAAAAAATAAAATCAAACATGAAAAAAAGTCTAATATAATCACCACCGTTAATTAGAACTCTGGATCAACGAAACAGAAGAGGATGTTGAGATTGCCAACTGCAGCCTACACATACAAATTCCACATTTGAAGATGCACCCTTCACAACTCATGTTTGGAATTTACCAGGGGACAAGACTCTACACAAATACTGAAAAGGAGAAACTTGAGACATATCCCACCTTCATCACTCTTTCACACAATTATTAAAGTGTTACGAGCAACATTTTGACTCGATCGATGAGGTGAGCAAAAGAATGTTATACCAGCAGCACGATGAGAAGTTTGAGTACTGTTCACCTAGTTTTGATTTAACAAGCATAAAGTGCCCAAGTATGTTACACATTTCAACTCCGTGGAAGTTACACAATATCGCCCAATATATACATAGCTTATTAAACGAAGACATAATAATCCAATTCCACAGCAAGGCATCAAACTAGTTCCTGCATATCCGACATAATGTAGTTTAGAACATCAGTAGAAGAGAATGCTTTGGTCTTACAAATCTGACCATCTGTGATTTAAGCTCAGACCTTTTGGATCCGGAAAGCATGAAAAAGCAAGTTAACAAATTAATAAATATGCTCCATGACAGCAATGAAAGCTTAACTATGTTTTACTAAGCAGTTAAACTTATAAGAAAGAGAATAAATATTAGACCTTCAATTATATTGCGTCGTTGAATACAATAAGGCATTTGAAGCTTTTCATAACCACACTGAAATTATGTACAATAGTCTTGTGTACCCCAAGCAATTTCCCGTTGACAATATAATATGCATAAGGTTTCCAATGACTTGTTGCCTTTCGCGGTAGAAGATGCCATCTGGAATAACCGAGATAGCAGAGGAAGAGAGTAGATAATGGGTGCGGTTGAGGAACATGAAAAGGAAGGAAACAATGGGGTCAGTGGGGTTGGGAAAGGGAGCACTGGATTGTGGGAGAAAAAAGGGCTCCAGATTTTTCACGACAGAGAAAAACCAAAATAAAAGAATGTCAAATAATCCAGCTATTGTATACTTTTGAGTGGCAAAATCCTTCTAAATAGGTGGAAGATAAACATAATACACCGTATCAATTGCCACTTCTTCGTTGATCTTGTTCTTTTGCATACTTTAGTCAAATAATCAGTTGGACATTTCCGTAACATAAGAAATCAGCCAGATTTGGCCATTACATGACATTCAAAACAATTTTGAAGAAAGAAATGATACTCAAATCAAAATAATTATCTTGTCCAAATGCATTCTCACTCCGGACATATTTGCAATTAAGGAGGTCATCAGCAAGCCTCAACCATAAACAGCAGAGAATGGATGGCAAAAGATTGAGTAAGAGGATATTGGAACTTCACAGAACTTAGAAGGAATTTAAATAATTCAGGCCATTAGATTCCAATTTGATGTAGGATAACTTTGAAAAAACGGTGACCAGCTGCTGGTGAGGAGCTGCAAATATCACCTCAGAACAGCCATTTAGCATTCGAAGGCTATATTAGTCATATATAAAAAATAAGGGGAACCATGGCCTTAAACATGATACTTATGACAGTGCAAGAATTGAAGCGTTCAAAATTGTAGGCTTCCAACCCAAAACTCAAAGGAATCATAGGGCTTAGAATTGCGTCATACAAATTCCATTAAGCTTAAATACTCTGGACGAACCCAATAAAGATCCATACAAAAGTTAACTGTATAACTAAGATTTGCACCTTGATATGTTGGCTCCATTAATACTAATAACTCAGCTATATTTCAATTCTAGAAATATAAGTAATCCTACAAAGCTCAATGTTATGACACCTAATGTAAACTAAAAACATAAAATACTTCAAATAGAAGTATATTGTTGATAAATTATAGAAAATTCTACAATTCATAAAATTCCAAATATTAACTCTTGACCTTAACTAATAAGATGAGTGTAGAAGCTAAAGATAAATCTGAGCCATGATTATTTTCGAAGAAACATGCTAGTTCCCAGTTACCATTCCCTTATAGATTTTCACCTTTGAAAAGTGCAAGAAATATAGATGTCTATAAAGGTAAATGGGGGGGGGGGGGGGGGGGGGGGGGTCGGGGTCATGCCATCATATAATGTGTTTCAAAGAGTTCAACCTCGTGTAAATTGCATTTTGCACTTGGACCAGAGATGAGGACACCAGTAACACATAATCTACTCTGCTATAGATTATTATTTAGGAATTCATGACTCGATAGTTGAAAGATTGTGTACAGTCAGCTCAAGATGCAAAGTTTTAACAGCAAGCATTTACCAATCACTATCGCAAATTTCATTTTTAGCACAGTAAGCCCATCAGAACCTATATCCACTGGATAAAAAACTCGAAATAGCTCCAAAAAATTGAATGGGAGTTAAGCATAATCAACAAATGGTCAATCTAGTTATCAAACCAATTAGCTTGCTGCTAGTAAAACATGGTGAAAACGCACACGCATAAGCAACTGTCCAGGATCAAGATATGCATTCAAGCATATCTAAGAGCTATTATGAGCATATAAATAAATAAATCTCCAAGCTAATCCTGTATATAATGCACAGACCGCTACAGCAAAAGTCCATCAATATTACTTGATATCAAGCAGTATAAGAAAAGTCATAAATAGTTAAAAGAAGAGGAAAATCATCGACCTCTACGAAGAAGACCGGCCGCCTTCACATAAGGGAGACTTGTCGAAATTCTTGGAGGGATACTTGGCGGTGACCACGCCGACCTCAAACACCAAATTCTCTCCGTTGGATCTGATGCCAGTGATGCTCCACCACTTGAAGAATGCCCTGACGCTGATACCATCGAGTTCCGCAATGCGGTTTTCGACGATCTTACCGGTGATTTTGTTGGAGTAGGTGGCCAAGTAGTTGTCAGGAGGAAGCGTCACGCGGCAGGAACCCCCCAGCCGGACCGAGAAAAACACCAGAGGTGCTGTTGAGAGCATATGAGTGGACATTGGCGGGGAGAAGCCCAATTGGGAACCCGTACTTCATCAGTTCATCGTGGGCGCTGAGGCAGTCGGCGGAGACGAAGAAAGCGACGAAACAGAGACAGAGGAAAAGTAGAGTTTTAGGTGTAGCCATGGAAGAGGGATTGATTGAGTAATTTGTAATTGCGAGGGTGAGTGGAATATACTGGAATGAGGAGTCTGGAAGAAGAGGATAAGGCAATGCTAAGAGAAAATATCAAGGCTGATCATCCTGCATCTGCTATGGCTAAACGCCACGTGTGTTGATGTTTCTTTTCTTTTAACATTACTTAGTCAAAAGGTCAATTGGAGCCAATGTTGTTACATCAAGACCGGTGAGCAAAGCTGGAAAGTCATTTAGGTCATTGGTCACTGGTATAACAATTGGATTGGACTGTTATATAATTTATAATTATTATATTATATAGGGTAAAATGCAAAAAAAAAAATCCGTATTTTGGTGAAGTTGCCAAAAATTTCCTATGTTAAAAAAATAGTATAGATAGTCTCTTGTCATATATATAATTCAGCAAAGTTAGTTTTCGGCATTTTTAACAGAGAGCGTGATTCATGCGCAAATATTCAAGTTTTAAAGTTATTTCTAGATTTTCTCTCACTTTTGATAGCTCTGCAGTTGCCTTTACAAGAGGATCCTATGCATAAGAAAATTGCTAAATCTGCCTAGATTAAACCTATGCTACGGTCCCTTCTGTCATTCATCTTAGGAAAATGAGGGTCTTGTCTGGAAGTGAGTTTCATATCGTCGACCGCAGGGCGACCTAGGTGAGGAATGCCACTATATGCCATGGTATGGGCAGAGGGACTTTCATCCACCTAGACTCCCTTCCGGACTCCTTAGGTGGTTGGCATGTAGGGCTCCTGGCCAGCTTTGCCAGGAGTGTCGTTCCTAGCTGTTGCCCGGAGGATATTAGGAAGTGCATGTGCGCGGGAGGAAGACCATGAGAGGGCGAGTAGAGGAGGTGAGCCTCACACCTACAATGTGGATACTGACAACTCTACCGTAACATAGATAAACTTCTTCATGTTGCTTCTTCGCTTTCTTTGCCTAGAATTACTTCAAGTAAAGTAGATAATCTTGTAGAATATTCCACTATTCCTTAAACTGCTATTGTAGAAAAAACTATTTCGAAAAACGAGCAAAAAAGGGAAAAGACGGAAACGGCCCCAATCGACCTGGCCAGGCGCGCGCTCGCGCACAGGCGTCTCTGCCTGCGTTCACAGCGCACGCACCCTGCCCTGGCGCTCGCGAGCGCGTAGGCCTTTTCTTGCACGCGCGCCCGGTCGTGCCCCTATGTGCGCGGCCAGCTTGCCGCTGCTACCAGTATGCCGTTTTTCACCCTTTTTCGATTTTTTCATGCAATTTTCTGAACCATAAGCAAAATTAAAATTTTATTAGTAAAAAATATTATAATTAGCGATCAAATCGCCCGTCTCCTTGCTATTACGATGTGGATCTCATGCATAAAAGGGTGTCAATTGAAGAGTTAAGAGAAACCAACCTTTCTTGCTCTCTGGTTACTTGAACTTTTTCAAGAACGACCTTACCTTAAAAATGGTGGAATGTCAAAACAGAACCGCTTTTAATTGTTGTTCACGGTAGGAACACAAGTGTCCTCCCTCTAAAGCTAGTCCACACCACCTATGATGGAATCACCGTCAAACCTATGCTAGTAGATATTGGAGGATTAAGGTAGATCAACTATTAATCTATGGAGAAATCAAGGGAATTCTTCTCTTTTCGAGATGAGAAATAAACATAAGACCAAGGCTAAAGTGAAAGCTAGACTTTCTAGCTTTGAAGGGAATCTCTTACCTTCTACCCCTTTTTATAAGCATTTCTTGTACTAGATACAATGAATGTATACAAGTCCTTTTGTCTGCTCTTAGATAACACTTGTCTTCTTCATAAACAAATTCTAGCATGACTCATCTTTTCTCTTTTTACCCTTGTCTTCTTTGTAGATAAGCTTTAGCATGACTCATATTTTCTTCTTCATAACAAGTTATGTCTATGTTCAATGAATCTTGTCTTGTGGGCTTGTGGGCTTGGGCTAAGGTCTTGGGCTTATTTAATTCTCAGTGGGACTAAATCTAATTTTAATTAATTCCCAACTAATTATTTAGCCCATGGTATTTAATTCTTTAATTAAATATAAACCCAAATTAATTAATCGAATTAATTTAATTTTCAAGCTCAAATAGATTAATCATAATTAATCTATCACAAGTCTTACTTAATCAAATCAATGCTTGTGAATTTAGACTCCAAATAAATAATCATATTATTTAATATTCCCATGAAATGATTTCATAAATCATTTCAATCAATTAATTTAAATCCTTAAATTATTTGATTTATTCTCCATAATTAATTCTATAAATTAATTCCAATAATTCCATCATGGATTTGTGTGTGACCTTTTAGGTTCACTACTCAGCTAGACTTGGGCTTGTATCATATATACAATTTAATTGGCAACTTACTTGCATTAGATTAATTAGATCTTATCATAATTAATCACCCTCAATTAACTCCTTAATTGGAGGGTACCCATCACCATGGGTGGCCATCTAGCAAAGATCCATGGCACTAGAGAATAGGTGAATCATTGTGTAAACCTGTGAACCATACGTACCATGCAGATACGGCCCCTCTGCTACGAACCTCCCGATCAAAGTCTAAGGCATAGAATTAGTTACCGGTTACCATTATCAATTTTGATGTCTATGTATCAACTCTTCAAGTTATGCTTCCAATTTATCAATAGGAAAAACCCTTTTTCCTATTTGATCAATAGCCATGGCCATGGGCTTCGAGGAACGCATAATGTAGAGAACATAGGAGGTTCGTTATCATCTCATGATAAGTAGCAGATCCTATCTTACAACTCACCAACCTCCATGCATGCTTCAACTATATCTGAAACATGACCGTATAGTGATCCAGGATGAAACCTGAGACCACATTGGACATGATCAAGTCATAGTCGTCCTATGCACAAGGTTACTGTGGAACCTCAAGTCTAAGGACTAGTTAGTGCACTATCGTAGCCTAGGAGTTCTAGTCATACCGCTCATGCCATATAGGGATTCCATATGACAACTCCTGTGAGTCAATTCAGTGAACTTGATAACTCTTTTATCAAGCCCCCACTAAAGTGCGCAGACGTCATATGTCTCTATCTATGAAACTCGACATTCATCATATGAACGCATCACTTAGTGCAAGTCTTCAAGGAATGGTCGATGCTCTGTCTCGATCGATTCATCGACTTGGAATATTTTAGATAAACCATAGAGGTTGGTTTCATGGTCACCATCATATGCATGAGCCAAACCCGTAGCATAATTGATCTAAGGGCTTCAACCAAATGCTCATATCAATATAATGTTTAAAGCATATGATGAAGATGGCCAAAGAACAATTCTCAAATTAACATATTATTGAAAAAGATCGTCTAGAATAGTTTACAAAGAGACAATTAACTGGCTTAACAGTCACCTATTCTAACAATCTCCCACTTGACCTAAAGCCAATTGCCCATGTTCTTTAATCCCATCTTCTCAAGATACTGAGAATGAGCAATTTGAGATATTGGCTTTGTAAGTGGGTCTGCTATGTTCTCCATTGATGCAACGCGATCCACTCGTACGTCACCTCTTCCTACCATCTCTCGGATTAGATGGTAGCGTCTAATTTAGTGTTTGGCTTTCTGATGAAGGCTTGGCTCCTTTGCTTGCGCAATAGTCCTGTTGTTATCACAAAGTATAACTACAGGTTTGGCAATGCTAGGCACCACACCCAACTCTTGGATGTAGTTTTTCATCCAAACAGCCTCCTTTGCAGCTTCAGAAGCTGCAATGTATTCAGCTTCCATTGTGGAATCCGCTGTCGTATCTTGCTTGGAACTTTTTCAACTTACAGCTCCTCCATCTAGCCGGAATACATAACCAAATTGAGACTTAGCGTCATCCACATCTGATTGGAAGTTGGCATCAGTATATTTTCCAATATCAATTCTCCACACCGTACACCAAAAATAAATCCCTAATTTTTCTCAAGTACTTAAGGATATTTTTTACAACAGTCCAGCGATCGCAGCCGGCACATGCCTGATAACGACTCGTAACACTTAGAGCATACGCTATATCAGGCCTCGTACATTGAACAACATATTGTATGTTGTCAATAGCAGAAGCATAGGGGATTTCTGACATTTTCTTAACTTCCTCATTAGTCCTGGGCGACTGAGTCTTGGAGAGTTTAATTCCATGCCTCATGGGAAGAAATCCCATTTTTGATTCATCCATCTTGAACATTTTCAAGACTTTATCAATGTATGAGACTTGGGTCATTCCTAACATTCTTTTAGATCTATCTCCATAGATCTTTATCCTAAGAATATAGGAAGCTTCACCCGAGTCCTTCATGGAGAATTGAGTAGATGACTATGCTTTAGTGTCACCTGACATTTTAACATCATTCCCGATAAGTAAAATGTCATCCATATAAAGCACAAGGAACACAATAGAGCTCCCACTAACCTTTTTATATACACAAGGATTATATTCGTTCTTGATGAAGTCATAACATTTTATAACCTCATCAAAATGAATGTTCCAACTTTGGAACGCCTGTTTGAGCCCATAAATGGACCTTTGGAGTTTGTAAATTTTTTGCTCTTTTCCTTTGGATATAAAACCTTGTGGTTGATCTATATAGATTTCTTCCTCAATAAATCCATTAAGGAATGCAGTTTTTACATCCATTAGCCATATCTCATAGTCATAAAATGCAGCTATGGTAAATAAGATCCTTATGGACTTGGCCATAGCGACAAGTGAATAGGTCTCCCCAAAGTCCACACCCTTTGATTGTATCCTTTTGCTACCAATCGGGCCTTAAAGGTCGATACCTATCCATTGGCTCCAAGCTTTCGCTTGTAAACCCGTTTGCACCCAACCAGCCTAACTCTCTTAGGTGGGTCCATCAAGGTCCATACCTTATTAGAGTTCATCGAGTCCATTTCGGATCTCATCGCCTCAAGCCATTTACCCGAATCGATGTCAGACATCGCCTCTTTGAACGTCTTTGGATCATTATCTACTTGACCAGTCAAGGCTAGCATACCATGTCTTTCAGGCTATTTAGAGACTCTAGCTGACTTTTTCAGAGGATGTGTAAAATCAAAAGGTTCATTGTGAGGTAGTATGGGTGTCATTTCTGCCATAGGTGAGACATCACTCGACTCTTCGAGTTGCGCCTCTTTGTTTTGAGTATCCGAAGGAAAACCCTTTTCCAAGAACACTGCATTTCTCGAAACAAACATGTTTTGTTCCAAGGGATCATAGAAGTAGTATCCTACAGTTTCTTTCGAATATCCAACAAAACTACATAAGATGGATCTCATATCCAACTTATCTCCCACTAGTCTTTTGACATATGTGGGACACCCCCATATTCTCAAATACGAGTAAGATGGTGGTTTTCCATGCCATATTTCATATGGTGTTTTACGTGCCATCCAAATTCAACCCAAGAGCATGTATATACACATTCAAGAAATCCAAGATCCAAAATCCCATGCAAAATTAAACGCCAATCAAGATCTACGCTAAACATGCTTCAAACATAAATTAAAACACGTTAATCATCCTTAAACACATATAACACATAGAATTCTAGGCCTATACTCTGAACTGGGCTCTAATACCACTGAAAGCGAACGTGGATTGTCTTCGGAGAGGAAGTGCGAATGCGGAAGCGCGATGGGTTGCATAATAATAAAATTACAAGGCGAAAAATTAAAATAAAACGTAATTAAAAGCATACATAAACGGATCAAGGGGTGTGCCCTTGATTCTCCCGGGCTTTTGGTGTATCTCATGTTCAAGAAAACACAACATGGAGGCCATAGAATTTAGGAACAAGAAACGTAAAAGAGGACGTTACTTCTCATAGTCATCTTCGTTCGGCTACACGCATTGTTCCCCATTTTGCACCAAGATCTCAAAGTAGAGACCCTCTAAATCATCCTCACGATACACCGGAAAGCAACGAATTTCCATGCTAGCAAGAAATCGTTTAGGGAGAAGAGACATCAATACATGTTATTGATTAACGTTGTCGACGTCTTCAATGTTCTACATTGAATTAATCAAGAAGAACAAGGAAAATTCTTGGAGAGAGTAAGAGAGTGGACGAGAGAGAATGACATTACCTATTTACAACCTAACCAATGTGTTATTTTCATTTTTATCATGAATAGTGGGTGGCTAATGTTCCAGATGCCCTTGTTTGTTGCGAAATTTTCACCTTTACCTAGTGAGGTGTAATTAATGCACTGACACCTTTTATTGACTAAAATCAATTGTCCCTCTCTCTCCTCCATTGCTGGATTGTTCGAGTTTGAGGTTCGAGTTTCAACTAATATACACAGTGAGGTTTGCTGGTTGACAACAAATTTTGTCTTTTATGAGGGCAAAAGCATAAAATGACATTTTAATCACTGGCCTGATAATTGCTAGTATACAGACAATTACAATAATCAACCAATTTATCTAAAAAAGATTAGCAATAACTAAACAAGTTAGTAGTGTGTACATTGTATCTTGATTTACTTTGTCGTTGTCGATGGTAGATTTAGAAATATTGTTGTAATGATGCTGTTGCGGACTGAACATTATAAGAGTTTATTGGTTGCTTTAATGATATCGTTGTATTTCAAAAAAGTAGTTGATCATATCCTAACATATCACCAATATAATCATGAATTAATCTAAGAGGCCATTATCCCATCCAAGTGTGAAAATAGTCTTAGGCCTCATTTACTTTTAGGATTGGGCATGATATCCGACCCAATCCTAAACAATTTAGGGTTCACTTTTTCTTTTGGATGGACCCCTATTTAAGGGGTGCCTAGTATAACTGGCGATAAGAGACTGCTTGCAAAACCCACCTCCATAGGTGGTGTTGTAATATGGGCTTCTTACAGAGATTGGGATAGCAAATGGTTCGGCCCATGTTGCCCTCACTAGTGTCATCATCAATTATATATTTATCCCCATTTGTGCCCATAATAAGAGATAAATGTAATTTATCCCATGTGATATAAGAAATGAGTAAAAATTCTCTTGTAAAAAAATAATTAATAAATTATTCCCTATGATCTTAAAATGAAGTAAATTATTCCTTCTATTTTCCTTTGATGGGGAGTAATTTACTTCGTTTCTCGAAATACAGATAGATAATTTGCTAATTAATTTTTCAAATAAATTTTTTTGTTCATTTCTGATATGATAAGAGATAAATTGCATTTATCCCCCAATAATAACCAACAGTTGATTTGATGTCTGACAACCTGCTTGACTAATTGGGAGGCTTATTTTGGATAGAGAAGCCTTGTCCTCTTCCTCATCAACCCAATAATTCCAGCTTCCATGGCCAAAATTAACCCAACTCCGAAGAGTGATTTTGGGAACTAAAAAAAATGGGGTAAATGCAATTTATCTCTATAATATAAAAAATAAGTAAAAATTTTCCTGTAAAAAAATAATTAGCAAATTATATTCCTGTATTTTGAAATATAAAGCAAATTAACTCCCCCCCCCCTCCCCATCAAGGAAAACACAGGGGTGTAATTTGCTTTATTTTAAAATCATATAGAGTAATTTGCTAATTATTTTTTCACAATGAGAGTTTCGCTCATTTCTTATAACACAAGGGTAAATTGCATTTATTCCAAAAAAAAAAGACAAAAAACCAAATTTTTGAAAAAAAAAAAAAGAGAAGACACTAAATAAAATTTCAAATCATTAAAAACTCAAATTTAGCGCCTGAGATATCCAAAATAAAGTTCGATAACATTTATCAGGTCCAGTCACGCATCACTCTAGTTGAAACTAGTTTGAAGTTGTAAAAACTCGTAAATGGAGATTTTCTAATGCTGAAAATGTATTCAAGATGGGGGAACTCGTTTCTTTATCCGACTACGTATATATAAAAATTTCTAATACAAATTTTTAATCCTTTATGATGTCACCACAAGACTTGGACATTTTGCCCTGCCATGGGGCAATTTTGCCAAATTGGCATTTTTATCCCATATAAAAATAGATGATAAAATTATCAAACTATAATTCATCCGGTACTTCATTCAAGGTAAACAAGGTATTAAATTATCATCCCACCAAATATCCCAATTTTAATAATGAAATTATCCAAGCCCCCTTAATCCCATCCAAAAAAAATAAATGAGGCCTTAATGTATTATTACCAAGGTCAAGTTGGTCGGTAAATACAAAAGACCTTTGGACTATGAGGGTAAAATTAGAAGTTAACTTGATTCTTTTTCTTAACATTATTTTATAATCAAAACTTCATGCTAGGATGCAATTATAAATGGAATATTTTTTGAATGAATTTAAGTGTATTCCAGAAGTTTATTGAGAGAAAGTGTAAGTTCATATTTTCGAATGGAAGCTAGATGTAATTAATTAATTCTAATTTTTAATAACCGAAACAAACATATCTTAGTAAAAAAAAGTATTTTTAAAATTCAGTTATATTTCAATCTCATAATTTTTATCTTGAGGTGGAAAATTCCATCTTAAATCTTTTTATCCAATTTCAAGTCAAAGTCAAAACCAATTAAAGATGGCTTTGAGGATAAAATAATTAGATTTGGTTTCATATCTATATCCATCTTATCATATAAATGAAACCTAATATCTTTTTTTGCTACCACGAAAAAAAAAATAATCTTCTACAATTCTATGTTTCAACCTTCATTAGGGAGAGCAAAATAGAGAGGATCGTTTTCTTTAATATTATTCTTTTTAATCACCAATAAAAAATTTCAATCCCTCAAAAAGTTCCACCGCTGATTTTATAATTTTTATCGAAATTATTTTTCAACTTTGAATCCGTTTGTGATAGGCGAAATTGTATTTATTTTCTTGTATATTAGAAGTTGGAAATTTAAGCACAATGGCGACTTGGGTATCAATTATAACACATTAGTAAATGTGGCACATCTTATGTATGTAAATAACTTTTAAAAATATTTAATATAAACTATTTTTCTAAATTATATTATTTACTTTTTGTAAAGTTCAAAATTATTTAAAATAAGATAAAATGCATGAGAAAAAAAAAACTACCAAAGGTAGTTATGAAAGATCATTGGGAGGTTAAAAATAATTAATTAATTATTTTTATTTAAAAAATGGCAAACCAAATTAATTTTAACACCAAAGAGGCCCTTTCCAATAATAATATAGTATAGCTAATTTAATAATTTTTAGCAATTAGAGAACTCCGACAATCGGAGTTTTCTAACTCGATAGGAATTGCTGACATGGTCAGAATTATGATTTTTTAAATTGTTTTGTTGATTAAACATCTAAATCAGCCCCCTAATCACGTAAGTGATGATTAAATTATATTTTATGCATGTATATTTGGGGGTGATATTTTACAGACTGCTATTACAAAGGGTTAACAATTAAATACCCTATAATTCATTGATTTTATACAATTTTAGGGTTTTTTTTATGTCATCAGCTTGAATTGCAAAAGAATTTTCAAATTGCAAAAGTTACTATGCATATGCCACTCAGAAGTAGCAAGACAACACAGAATGAGGGTCTTTGTTTCTTAGTTCAAGCTTATGCCAATTTTTGTGAATTTATTGTCCAGTTTGTGAACAATATTTTAATCTTCTTTTTGTAAAGTCAGAATATGAAGAACTTTACAATTTTTTGTATATTAGTTTTGTTCCGAACATTGTTCTCAAATTACAATATTAATATGTCGACTTTTGTTTCTTTTTTTTTTTTTTGTTATACAGTGTTGTTAGTTTATACTGTTACAAATAAGTCAAACTAGCATTATACGTACAACTCATTTACCAAGTGAAAATAATGTATAACACATACTCTGGTGACAATTAAAAAAAAAAAAAAAAAAGGAGCCCTGAGATAGCATAAAATTAATTCATTGTGGATATTTAATTGTCAGACCTTTGTTTGTTGGTATATATTATATATATATATTGCATTTTAATATTAAACTTATAACATATGCCTTTTCATTTTCTCTCCATTGATGTTGAGGTTAGTGGGTGTTTATGACATAAATATTTGCAATATTTCTCTTCATTACATCATCCCACTACCTCACCATATTCATACCACTTTATAGCCACTTTTTAGCCATTTATCCCCACTATCTCTTGTAACCTATAATATTATTGTCCACTAATTCACATTAAAATAGTGGATGATTTCTACACCGATAAAAGGGGCACCATTCTACCTTGTTTAAATACATGCACATATACAATATTTCTACATGCAAATTTTCCTATAAGAGAGAGTTATACTAGTTGAAGGAAGGTGTTCTTTTTTGTGGAACTTTGGACTCTACAATTTGTCCAGAGTGTGTTAGAGTCATACGACGTTGTCGGGCTGCTGTATCCTGGAGGGGACAAGTCAAGAGTGATACTGCTGGACCAGTGAGAATATTTTGCTGCAGTGGGCTTGAATCTCCTTAAAGAGAGCGAGATATCCGCGCCTCAGCTTGAAGATATTTTTGTATTTTTTTTCAATTTTAGTTGTTATTCCCACAACAATTTTAAGGAGATCCAATGGCTACAATTGACGAACCAGCAGATGTCGGTATGGGAGATCTCAACAAGCCCTTTCGGTTCAACGATACTCATTTCAAGAGATGGAAGGATAAAGTACTTTTTTATCTAAGTCTTCTCAAGGTCTCTTATATTCTCATTGAAAAAAAAACTCGAGTAAGATCGATGACACTAACATGAATAATGATGAGTATGCTATCCACCAAGAAAAAGTGGAGAACTACAACAATGATGCATTCAAATGTCGGTATTATCTCCTCAACTGTCTGTCTGATAATTTATGATTATTATGATAGAACATACTCTACTGCAAAGAAAATTCAGAAAGCATTGCAGAGTAGGTATGATACCGAAGAGGCGGGTGCGGAAAAATATGCTGCTAGCAGATTTTTTCGATTCCAAATAGTGGATAACAAATCAGTGCCTGACCAAGCTCAAGATTTTATCATGATTGTTGGAGAGCTCAGGTCGGAGGATATCAAAATTGGAGATGACCTCGTCGTTTTTGGCATCATAGAAAAACTTCCACCTTCGTGGAAGGAATTTCAGAAAACCATGCGCCACAAACAAAAGGAAACGACGCTTGAAACACTAATAATGCGAATTCGCATGGAAGAAGAAGCAAGGGGCCAAGATGCACTAATGCAGCCACCGGAGAGCAGTGCACAACCCATCTCAACAAAGGTAAATTTAATTTCATCAAGATTGGCAATATTGCTCGATTTGCAAATATAGAAAACGTGAGCCTGCTCCGCAAGCTAACGTAGTTGAGGAGCCATTGGTGGAAATGATAACAGACATACACATGGTTGAAAGTGTTGATGAGTGGTGGGCAGACTCTGGTGCAAACCGCCATGTTTGTTATGAGAAAAATTGGTTCAAAGTGTATACTCCATTTGATGAACTGAAAACTATTATGCTTGGCAATTCTCATACCACCCAAGTGCTTGGAATTGGAGAAGTTGAGTTGAAATTTACCTCAGGAAGGATATTGACCTTGAAGGATGTGCTTTATACACCTTCCATGAGGAAAAAATTGATGTCCAGTTTTCTACTCAAACAAGGCAGGCTTCAAGCAGGTTATGGAATCTGATCAATATATTATTACAAAAAGAGGTGTTTTTGTGGGTAAGGGGTATGCGTGTGATGGAATGTTCAAATTGAATGTTTAGATGAATAAAGTGTCTTCCTGTAAAGCATGTTGAACGTGTTTAAAACACTTTTGGAAAGCATGTTTTACGGTTTTTCTAGCATGGAGAACCTACCTTTTGTTTCACAAATGTAGCGCCGGCTCTAGCTTTGTTTCTTTTATATTTTCTTGTTCCGTTCACTTGAGAATTCAAAATAGAATTCCTCTAAGTTATCCACACCATACTATGGAAGAGTGTATCCCCTAATCTATTGCTAGATAGAAGTAGAGAAAAGAAGAAGAAACACTTTCAAAACAACACTATTGTTTAGTGCCTTTTGGAATGTTTTTAAGTTCAACCTTTCCAAAAGGTATGAACACAAAAGGAGAGTTTTGAAGGGGGAAAATTCGTGCAAGACATAGGCATTCAAGTTATGTGAATGATTTTGTGTTTGTAGTGTTGTTGAATTCAAAATTCAACTTGTATAGTTAACTTCCAAAGCAACCTACATACACTCACCACTTTCTACAAAACCATGCACCATTATAGTAAATAAAACCACCCACCAAACCTATAAAGGCTGGTCACATGTGCCTCACATGTGGAGGATTTTAATTCCTCCTTCACTTGCTATAAATTGAATTTTTTCATGGACTAGGACTACTAGGCTTGGATTTTTATTTAATCTAATTAAATTAAGTCCAAACAAAGTCCATTGGACATTAATTAATCCAATTAATCTCAATCCAATTGAAGCTCATAAGTTTATTTAATCCAATTAAATAAACATAAGTCCGAACTCTAATTAATTGATCCAATCAATTAATTAATCCAAACTCGATAAATTAATCCAATTAATGTAAAGGTTCTAAGTCCAAAAATTAACTAATCCAGTCAATAAATTCTTGGACCATCCATCAAATGGATTTCCCAATAAATGATCCAATCATTTATTTTTCTCCTTGAATTAATTTAATCCAATTAAATTAATTCGCTTCTTCTAGAATTAATTTCAAATTAATTCTACCAATTCCATAGTAATTTGTGTGTGACTCTTTAGGTTCACCCTCAGCTAGACTTGGGCTTGTGTCCAACATAATTGGTCAATTATATCCAATTTAATTAGCTGTTTTTCAATTAACCATTAATCGGAAAAACGCCCATCATCATGGGTGGCCATCTAGAAATGGTCCATGGCACTAGAGACTAGGTGAATGTTGGCGTGAACATTTAGGCTCCAGAGTTCCATACTGGTATGGTCCTTCAATCATCCGTCTCCCAGTCTAAGTCTAGGGCATGGAATTGGGCGTCGGTTCCCATCCTGAACTAGACAACTATGCTCAATAACTCGAGACACGTTTGCTCTATCGATCGACGTAGGAAACCATTCCCTACTCGACCAATTGCTGTGGCCACAGACTTAAAGAGCTTAAACTGTCTCAGAGCGCATATGAGACTTGACTGTCATATACTGACAGGTGACGGATCCTATCTCGGAATCCACCATCCTCAATACATATTCCGACTGCACTGGATAAGGCTTATGATGAACGTATCCCAGATACAGACATCTCTTTTCGGACCCTAGTTTTTGAAATCGAGGATAATCCTCAGATTTCGCAACCAATCATTGTAGTTTGTTCCATCAAATTTGTTAGTCTCAAGAATTACAGCGAGTGGATTCTTAGACATTTACATTCAAAATGTAAAGCAGAAATTTAGTAAATTATTATAATATTGAATTCAAGTTAAGACTTGGTCTTTAGTCATTAACCCTTCCTACTATTTATTCAAAAAGCCCACCACTCTCAAGTGGGGTTTTAGGGAAACCATTTCCTAGTGATCTTGGAGTCCACAAACGCAATTCTCAATGCCCCGCTTTTACGATTCACATGGGAAAGGCTTTGTGGGAGGTATCCAATATCATTCTCATCCAATGAGATCCCCAAGATGTTTTGCCTCGCTTCTTCACATGATCCCTAGGACTCCAAGCGAATCATGTTACTCAGCGTTAGGCCCGACCCATCAACCAAATAAATATCTCAACTATCGCCCCCCACAACTCGTGAGACAGGAAAAAGGAGTATATTCCATTCGTTCACAACAACAATGCACCTTTCTTCCATTCCAAACGTGCCACGACTCGTGAGACCACGAATGGGTGAAAGTAGCTTCCTCACTACATTGCTATGGATGGAAGGCTTGGAATAATCAAACCATTTGATTTTAATTCCATTTTGGGCCTAATATTTACTTGGACTATCCAAGTGAGAGTTATAGTTTATTAAGATTGAGACATCATCATTATTAGTATTTTGCATGCTCAAGTTTTAAACATTCAATGTAAATAGATGCATTCCAAACACATCATACATCAAAGCATTAAACCATTAAACACATGCAAAAGAAGCCTAGCACGCCCCTGTAGGATGATCACAAGCCCGTTCCTAAGTGATCCATTGAGCCCGTAGTGGATCTATGGTCAATCTAGGGTAAGCCTACACTATTACAAATTTTACATCCCATTATCATTCTAATGGGGCCTTGTAAATTCTTCTTTATTTTCTTGGGTCTTCCGTCGTGGGCTCCGTCCAACGGACTTATTTTGGGCCTTCATCTCCATGAAAGCTTACATTTATTAAAATAAAACCTCACAACTAATCTACTCTCATTACAACTTAAAAAGAAACCCCAATCAGAAGTTGGGGGGAGTACATTTAAAGAGAGAAAGCAAGCCTTATTATTCCAAGGCTAAAAATGATAGAAGGAATAAAAACAAAGAGGCACGCAGGCCTCACCCAACAAAATTAAACCATACAGAGGCTAAAAAAGGCTAGTGATCATCCTTTATTGTTTATCAAATAAACAACAACAACAACAACAACAACAACAACAAAGCACATATATATCAAATATAAATATGCCAACAAATAAATACATCCCATGTATATATAAATAGATATCCAATATCTAAAGTCATAGACATAATTAAAATGCATAAATTACCATATGAATAATGCAATTAAAAAGATGGATATCATTTTATACATCCAATGTACAAACTTTTTTTTTTTTTTTGTTTGGAACCATTTGCAAAATAATCTAAGCCATAAAAAATAATTTTAGAAAATTCCAATTTAACTAAAATTAAAATATGTCAAAATTAATAATATCATAAAACTAGCAGAAATCAGGAAAAATCCAATTTTCTGGGAAAAGCGGCAAAAACGGCACAAAATAGTGCTGCCGGCCACCCGTCCCAAACGGTCGTGCGTGCGCATGTGCCCAGCACAGCGCACAGCAGGCCCGTGCGCACGCCCAACAACACGCACGGGCAGACGCCCGCGCGGGCGCGCGCCTACTGCACCTGCCGGGCTGGCGACACCGTTTTTCACTCTTTTTTTTTTTCTTTATAAACTTCTGCTATAAAAACAAAAATATAAACATGCATTTACAGAAAATTCAATTCTAAAAAATGCATGGATATCCATAATTTCGAAAGCAAAATTAACACATATTTTCATACATTTAATCATGCTAAAAAAATCGTAAAACATGCTTTCCAAAAGCGTTGTAAACACGTTCAACATGCTCTACACATTATAACATGTAAATCCTTAAAGCCACAACACCGAACCGGGCTTTGATACCACTGAAAGAATCGGGTACGGCCCGGGAACGCAACGGAAGCGTAAAAAATGTGAATTTAAAGGCATAATCTTAAACGGGTTCAAAGGGGTGTTCCCTTTGAAGTTCTCGGGCGTTCGGTGTTTGTCAAGAGTATAAAAACATAAAATAAACATGATGGACATGTGGCTAAAGGAATAAAAACAAAAGGTACAAGAATATAAATGAGAACCTACCTTTTGTTTCACAAACGTAGTACCGGCTCTAGCTTTGTTCCCTTTACGTTTTCTTGTTCCGTTCACTTGAGAATTCAATGTAGAATTCCTCTAAGTTGTCCACACAACACAATGGAAGAGTGTATCCCCTAATCTATTGCTAGATAGAAGTAGAGAAAAGAAGAAGAAACACTTCCAAAACAACACTATTGTTTAGTGCCTTTTGAAATGTTTTTAAGTTCAACCTTTCCAAAAGGTATGAACACAAAAAGGAGAGTTTTTCAGAGAATTTTGGAGAGTTTTGAAGGGGAAAAATTCGTGCAAGACATAGGCATTCAAGTTATGTGAATGATTTTGTGTATATAGTGTTGTTGAATTCAAAATTCAACTTCTATAGTTAACTTCCAAAGCAACCTACATACACTCACCACTCTCTACATAACCATGCACCATTATAGCAAATAAAACCACCTACCAAACCTATAAAGGCTGGTCACATGTGCCTCACATGTGGAGGATTTTAATTCCTCCTTCACTTGCTATAAATTGAATTTTTCCATGGACTAGGACTACTAGGCTTGGACTTTTATTTAATCTAATTAAATTAAGTCCAAACAAAGTCCATTGGGCAATAATTAATTCAATTAATCTCAATCCAATTGAAGCCCATAAGTTTATTTAATCCAATTAAATAAACATAAGTCCGAACTCTAATTAATTGATTGGATCAATTAATTAATCCAAACACGATAAATTAATCCAATTAATTTAAAGGTTCTAAGTCCAAAAATTAACTAATCCAATTAATTAATTCTTGGACCATCCATCAAACGGATTTCCCAATAAATGATCCAATCATTTATTTTTCTCCTTGAATTAATTTAATCCAATTAAATTAATTCGCTTCTCTAGAATTAATTCCAAATTAATTCTACCAATTTCATAGTAATTTGTGTGTGACTCTTTAGGTTCACCCTCAGCTAGACTTGGGCTTGTGTCCAACAAAATTGGTTAATTAAATCCAATTTAATTAACTGTTTTCCAATTAACCATTAATCGGAAAAATGCCCATCACCATGAGTGGCCATCTAGCAATGGTCCACGGCACTAGAGACTAGGTAAATGTTGGCGTGAACATTTAGGCTCTAGAGTTCCATACGAGTACGGTCCTTCCAACATCCGTCTCCCGGTCTAAGTCTAGGGCATGGAATTGGTCGTCGGTTCCCATCCTGGACTAGACAACTATGCTCAATAACTCAAGACACGTTTGCTCTATCGATCGACGTAGGAAACCATTCCCTACTCGACCAATCGCTATGGCCACAGACTTAAAGAGCTTAAACTGTCTCAGAGCGCATAGGAGACTTGACTGTCATATACTGACAGGTGACGGATCCTATCTTGGAATCCACCGTCCTCAATACATATTCCGACTGCACTGGATAAGGCTTATGATGAACGTATCCCAGATAGGAGTGTACGCGGTACAGGTTGGGCCAATTTAGGTAATTTTTCAGCCCAACCCGATGTTTGCGGTTTTTGAAAAGTTTAGCCCAAGCCCAGCCCGACAATCATCAAAATCGCACTTTGCGGTCTAATTGGGTTGGGGCGGTTTTTGCGGTCTTTAGTATAAAATCAATCACCTATACAATAATAAAAAGAAAAAAAAATAAAGTTTAACTATTCTAAATACATAAAATTTGTAATTTCAAGATATATATTTTAAATTCACAAATAAAATTCTACATACTAAATAAATTAATAACATTCATTATGCATTCTCTCTCAAGTTTCAAATAACATTTTACAAAATAAAAGTCACAAGGCATTGAAGAGTTTGAACTTCGAAAACTCTTTGTTTTCCTCTCTTATCTATTTTTTATTTCTTAAGGTTTGATTATTAGAAAAAGTATCTATTTATATAATAAATTATTATTATTATTATTATACAATGATAATATATTATTATATCATACATACATATTATACTAATTTACCGCAAAGAAAGTGGAGAAAATATTTTATGAGTTTAATAATAAAAGAAGATTTTTAATTTTTAATGGAAGAAATAAGATGATTTGAGAAATTAAATAAAGATTAACACTATAAATTGGAAATATAATGATAGTTTACATATTTTTATTAATCGATTATTTATAAAATTTAAATCACTAAAAACATGTGTATACTAACTTAATTTACTTGTAGGAATATATAATGTTATGTTCTTTTGTTCTTTTCTTTTCTTTTTTTTGTATAGTTTAGTTGGAACACAATAAGCATAAATGTAAAGATTTGAGATATTATATTATTTAAAATAAAATAAGATATTAAGATGAATATAAAACATATTACAACAATATGATGATGTAAGCTATTTTAAGTTTTTGCATTTATTATTTGTATAAAAAATATAAAAAAGTATCTATAACCAAGAATTACTTGAAGAATTGATTTCATTTATATATGTATTAATTTATACATATATTATCAATACCAATAAAAAATATTGTAATTGTTATTATTATCTTGAATATTAATTTATATATCAAAAACTTCTATATATATATATATATTTATAAAGAATTATAGTTTTCTTTTCAATTATCAGTATTATTGCGGTCGAGCGCGGTCTATGCAGTCCACATAAGTATGAAACCAAACCCGATTGCTAAGTTACGGTCTTTTTTTTTATTAGCCCAAGACCAACCCAACCCACCCTTAGCCCGCTAATTGCGGTGCGTTTTGGGTTAGGCCGGTCGGTTGGGGCGGCCCGGCGGTTTGATTGAACACCCCTAATCCCAGATACAGACATCTCTTACCGGACCTTAGATACAGCTTTTATATGCATGTGACTGCCATGATTCCTCAAGTCCGAAGACTAATCTCATACTATTGGAGCCGGGAATTCCAATCATACCGACCAAGCCTCCAAGGCTTCCATATGACGATTCCCGCGAGTCAGTTCAGTCAACTAACACCCTTGTAAACTAACCCACTAATATTGCATAGACGTCCAACGTGTGTCACCGATGAAACACGATACTCATCCAATGAATGCAATCCTTAGTGCAAGTTTCAATAAGACCCTCGATGCCCTGTCTCGAGGTCCTCGATTTGGAACATTTCAGACCAACCCTCAGAAGTTTGTTTCATAGCTGTCATCCAATGTGCAGCTCAACTACATAGGTTATCCAATTGGTCTGTGGGCATTTGTCGTGACGTTAAAACGCCGTTTAACGTAATTAGTAAGCACAACAAACACATAGTATCAAGGATGAATACTTACTATATTTATCAAATCAATATTACTTTAATATTGTTGCATTGGGCTTGAATCTCCTTAAAGAACTTCAGTAACCGAAGTCCTTTAATTACTAAAAATTATTAAACTATAAACTATAATTTTACCACTCATATAGCTAGAGTCCTAAAATTACCACCCCTATAACATACAGACCAAAAAATAAAATTTAGCCGTCTACCTATTCTTTCGTAGTGATTGCAAATGAAGTTGGGTCAAGAAATGTAATCATGCACCCTATTTTTCTACATAAAGTAAAAGTTTCAGCTTTCATAAACAAATATTGATAAAGTTAAAACCAAAAGTCCAAAACTTTAACCGTCAACCCTCCCACAAGTAACTGCCGAAAGCTAGAATTTGTCAAATATAAGAAACAATTAATTTTCTTTTCCAATAAAAGCTTAAAACTTAAGATAGCAGAATGATAACACAGCAAGAAACCAAAGCATCACAGCAACATTGCATTCACAGTAAATTACATTGATATCCCCTTAAAGTATATTTAATTACACAAAAACCCCATATTCTTTGCGAAATTACAAGGACAGTCCTTGATAAGTGTCAATGTAATTTAACTCATGGGTGTATTTGTAAACTTTTCTTCTTGTCTAGAAGGTGTATTTGTAGTTAAAATTACAATTTTCGTTGTATATTTGTAATTTTACAAAAAGTATAGTATTTTTTGTATTTAGACCTAATTTCAGGGGTTGTCGACGTAACTTATCATTGCATTTAACAGCAAAGTGATCCACAGACCAAGAATTATCTGTTGACTTTGATGATGATACAAGGCCTTTTTTGCATAGTTTTTGCCATAGTTATCTTCACGCAATAAAGCCCCTACGAAATATGTTCACAAGATAGTAAATAAAGATTAATATCATGAAAGTTTAAGTAGCTGCTCCACAAATGGTGATGAGTAAGATGATCCTGAACACAAAGTCAAGGCACTATAAAGAATTATGACCCTCTACAATCTAGGCAGTGAGGGATCATAAAAATCTAACTCAAGATCAAAAAGAAAAGAAAAGAAAACTTTACGGGCTTAAGACTTTTATGATCAGAATCAGATTACAAGCAAGAAAATAACAGTGGCCTTCACAACCTTCTTAGACCAAGAGTCGATGGCGAAATACATTCCAGATCTTTAATAGCGCTCCAGGAGCTATCAGGATAAAGGCATCGCAAGGTCCGCCGTCTGGCTTGATTGATTGCTTATCAACAACTCGTAAATTACAAACAATGGGATTCCGCTTGTTCATTTTCAGTCAGTTTTTGTGGCAAATGTTTGTGGAAACATCATGTTGTCAATCTGTTTTCGTGCAGTGCGCATCTGTTCCGACCTGTGTGCATTGGTGGTAACCCTTACTGCGAAGAAACTCTCTTATCTCTCTGGCACTGCTGTTGCTCGCCTGTAAGAGACGCTCGTCTTCTTCGTATATCAGGTATGGTGCTTCACTCTTCTTCCTCGACAACAATCTTGATGCGCCCTTTAGAACATGATACTCCCAACCCTGAACATCTATTTTGAGCAGAAGCACAGGCTCTGACTCTTGGATTAGATCGTCAAGAGGAATAGACTTGACTTGAAGTGCAATCTCTTCATTGGACTTAAAAGCCATTTTGGCACCAGTGGCGGAGACTGCACTATTGTCAAGACGACCAACCAACTGATAGTTTACATGTAAACAAAATGAACGTCATCATCAGAGTAGTAAATCATCCACCCCACAAGAATAAACAAAACAAGTATAGAAAAAAAATTTATCCATAGGTCTTTCAAACTTAAGCAGCCAATAGGGTGATAGTGAAGAAAGATCGCCGTATATACTTTTACTAGTAACTGCTAGGGCATCACATTAGTAAAACAAGTGGGGTGGTGTGACAAATGGACAGAGGATCACGACACCTAAATTGACATAGAGCCTGTACTTAGAGATCCTTAGTATATAGGTACCAATTTCAAGCATCTAATACGGTAATACCAATAGCTAGAACGACGTTTTCCCATAGCATATGAGTCCGATCAATCTAAGATGTTGATTGATAGACCAAAGTATATGGAGCCGGCATCTGTTCAGAAGTGACTACAAACCAAAATACAAGATACCGTCTGCGCGTTAAGCATTCCCTCTCCAACTTGTTCGGATAATTTTTGAAAGATATCAGAATTATACTACCAAAGTAGGTATCACATGGTAAGAGTCAGTGTCTAGGCAAACTTATCAGATATCACAAGTCTAATTCAAACAGCATATAGAAGAGAGGAAAGGGTCTCAACATTACGACAGAGGATTAAGCATATAGTAAAGATCTTATCACACAAGTTCACATATCATCTGACCTTTACCACATTACTGTGAAGTTGATAAGATAACATAGTTTTCTTACCGCCCTTCAGCCTCACAACCTTGAAAGTCTGAGAAATCAACACATTTTAGTGAACCTTCTATAGCTTGGTGGTGCATATTTTACTTCTCAGCACTTCACAATAGACATTATTCAAATTCCGGTTCGAATATCGGTATACAAATAGACGCAAGAAGAATGCTAACCGGGTATCCTATCCATCTCACTGACACTAGTTCACTTCAAATCCAAACATAAACAGCAAAGAAAACGCAGAAAAACTGAAGATGTTAAACCCAAGAAGAAAAACTACCTTATGGAAGGTAATGTTGCCGGAGTGATCAGAGGCTGCAGCCTCAAACACCTCCACCAACTCCCCAACTCTATTGAAATAAATCCCATCACAGATCCGCTGCAAATTCTCAAAAACAGGCTCAAACGCCAATACCTTGAATCCCATTACAGCAGCAGCAAAGCTAGCCATTCCCACATTCGCCCCAACATCCACGAAAATCCCATTTCTCTTCTCCCTCCTCATCTTCTCCAACAACTCCTGCACCGTGGCAGATATATCAGGCCTTCTAAAGGGCTTCCCTTTGAGAGTCCTGACGATGTTCTTGTGGGGCTTGTCGGGTAAATTCCCAAAGTCTGAGAGCGAATATAGAAAAGGGAACTTGAGACCCTCAACAGTGTTGGCGAACACCGGGTGGGCTTGTGGGGCATCATAGCAATTAAATGGGCTAATGGGTCTATGAAAAATTGATTGTTTGAGGATTTTGTTTCGGGGTAATTCGGGATCTTTGGGGGTTTGGTTGGAGAAATAGAAGAAGGTGAGGAGGATGAGAGAGGTGGAGACGAAGAGGAGGAGGTTTTTCGGGGTCAAGAATTTACTGGGTTGGTTTCTTTTCCAGGCATTTGCCATGGAAAATTGGAGGAGAGGTGAAGAGAGTAGAAATGGCGTAGTGGATCTTGCAGAAGAGTGATCTTTCAGTCTCTTTTCTTCGTGTACAGGAAGGAAACTGAGCTCACATAGGCGCTGGGTTGGGTAACCGTATAGTTGCCTAAAGAAACATAGTTTATTACAACTAGTAGGGAAAAATGAAATTTTAGTCCTAAATCTTAGCCACCAATATGATTTAGTCCTCACATAATTTAAAGTTGTAATTTTGATTCTCAAGTTTTTCTTTTTTTTACAATTTTGGTGCTTCCGTTATCGCATATGTTAATTTCCTCTCATTTTATGGTATTTTTAAGATTTAGTTTAATACACTCATTTTTCTTATTTTTTTAACTTCAAGAGAGAAAAAGTTTTTGTTTAAAAAAAAAAGATGAATTTAAGTAATATTGCATTAGTGACTAAGTTTGAGAACCGAAATTGCATTTATCCCCGGCCGGTACTTCTTTTTGGGGGGCAAATAACGCTTCACTCCATTAAATTTATGTTTTTGCAGTAAGGCCTACATAAATTGAGAAAATAGCATATTATTCCTCAAATTAGTTAAATATTTGCATGTTATCTAGATGCCTATTCCCTAGTTTGATAGAAAATTTATTATGTGATTGGCATATCATTTCTGAATATGAAATTATGCATTGTAGTCTATTTTGCTTGGCATAAGTATCAACACTACTTGGATTCGATATTTAACCTTTATTTAATTATTTCTCTAATAATAAGTTAGATGTTTAAGGGTTAAATATAATTTATCCCATGTGATATGATAAATAAGCAAAATAGCGTATTATCCCTCAAATTAGTTGATTGTTTGCATAATATTCTCGATGCCTCTTTGGTAAGTTCCATAAAAATTTTATTATGTGATTGGCGTATCATTTCTGAATATAAAATTATACATTGTAGTCTATTTTGCTTGGCGTAAGTATCAACACTACTTTGATTCGAGATCTAACTTTTATTTAATTATTTCTCTAATAATAAGTTAGACGTTTAAGGGTTAAATGCAATTTACCCCATATGATATGATAAATGAGCAAAAGTCCTCTTTTGGAATTTTTTGAGCAAAGTACCCTATATTTTGAAAAATGAAGCAAATTACCCCCTATAACGGAAAACACAGGAGGTAATTTTCTAAAACATTTTTGTACCGGGAATTTTTTGTTCATTTCCTATATCATAAGGAGTAAATTGCATTTAACCATTTAATTATTTGATAGTACCTAAATCATATGTAAAAATATGTTTATCACTCCAATAAGTTTATATTGACTTTCAATGGGAATTTGTGTGATAATTTGGTTGAAGAACATACTACATTATTAGTGAAGGAGAATAGACAAGAAAAGAATTTTGTATTTTCTTCACAATGGAAAGAAAGATTAGTAGAAAAGAATAATTAAATAATTTACTATATAATCCCCATATATTAATAAAAAAACTCAATTCAAAACATATATCCTATTTAAGTATCTAATCAGAAAATTTATTGTTAGTATTACCACTCAGACAAGCTTAGCTCACCCTACTAGATTAGTACCAAAGCTATTCAAGCAATTTACCTCTTTAGGCAGGGAGATAAATTGTTTCACTTTAAAAAACACATAAAGATAAATTATTATTTATTTTTTTATATGAAAATAATTTACTTATTTACAATATTATAGGGGTAGCTTGCATGTTTGCCGGTTTATTCACCTCAGATCAATAGAGGCCCTAATACTGCTAAAATGAGGAGAAAGATAAATACGACGACAATGTGTCATATCAGTCACTAACTGTTACACGCCACAATAAATTGGAATATATATAGTCTTATAAAGTAATTAAAGAATAATTGAAAAAGTTATAGGTAGTGAGATAATTAGATAAATAATTACGAGAGATAAATAATTAAATAGAATGAATAGTTTGGACTAGACTGTGTTTGGCTAAGTTTTTTTAAAACATCTTATAAGCTCCAACATCTTATAATATATTTTAGAAGCTTATAAGATATTGGATCTTATTTTAAATATAAGTTTTTAAAGCATTTGGATAAAATAAAATGTTAAAACTTATAAGATATTTTCATATCTAATAAGATGTTAGGGTGTTTGACGTAATAAGGTCTTTTTATTGGTAAAACGATAAAAAAGGGCATGATGCAATTAGAATCAAATAAATTGTAATTTATTGACATATTTTGTATTTAAATATTTTTAAAATAATTTCATAAATACTACATATTAGTTTAACTCCAACTAAAAGTTTAATAGATAACTACTTTTACAAAAATAAATCATGGATTATGACCTAAAGTTTTAGATAAAATAATATATATATATATGTACATTATTCATGCTAGTCGAATAGTAATATAAATATATAATTGATGTTTTCTTTGTTAATGTAATGACTATTTCTAGTCGTATAATTTACAATATCTTGAATTTATATTTTTTTAATAAATATAATATCAATAGCAATCTTTGTTTTGTTTAACTATAATAATTTATTACTTAATAATAATGAATCATTTTCTCTTTTTTCAATACAAAAAATAACTACTAATATTTTTTTTAAAAATACTAGAGAGAGAGAGTGCGTGGAGTGTGTATGGTGCGTGTGTATGTGTGTACTGTGTGCGTGTGTATGTGTGTACTGTGTGCGTGTGTATGTGTGTACTGTGTGTGTTTGTGAGTGTTGAGAGAGAGTGTGTCTGTGTGAATGAGAATATTTTTATCTTACAATATATTAATTTTTTCAGAGCTTATAAGATATTTTGAAAAAAGTTGGATAATCTTAACTTTTTTTCCAAGAGCTTATAAGATTCGAAACATCTTATTTTGAGATCTTACAAGCTCTTTAAGAAAAATTTTGTCAAATAAATTTTTGAAATTTAAAAGCTCTCAAACATCTTATAAGATGATTTGAGGAGCTTATAAGCTTAGCCAAACACCGTAAGAAATAGAAGGACCATTTAAGAATATACAATGAAATTAAAATATTTAATTCCAAACTCGATGTTATTGCTTACCAATGATGCGAAAAAAAGTTATAAAACCTATTTGCTACCTTAAAAACATAAACGACTGAAAAGCCAAAATACAAAAGATACATGACAGAAATTGCATCTAATCCACATTAAAGATGTGAAAATACTTCAATATATATTTTCTCTTGTTTATCCATATATGATTTACGTTTTGCATAATTTATACCTTTGCAGTGTGTCAATTTGGGAGGCTTGCTCTTAGCACATACATATATACCTTCAAAATTTCATGGTGAGATTGGAATTTTTGAATCATCAGTCTTTCAAATATTTACTACTTATATCTAATTTATTTCATTAAGATTCATTTTCTATGGTTTTCATGCTTTCAGGATGCGTTTAGTGCACTGTTGTTCCTTTACGGTTTGGCTTCTTTACACTTTACTCGCTCAAACTTATGCACAGTTGAAGACCACTTCGACGTTATGGATTATGGAGCCACGAGTGATGGTTATACAGATGATTCAAGAGTAATGCCACACAAACACACCAGCAATTTATGCTTTTTCATCATTAATTACTTTTTGTTAGTGATAAATGCAATTTACCCCGTGATATAAGAAATGAATAGAAACCCCCCTGTAAAAAAATAATTAGCAAATTATCTCCCTATATTTTGAGAAATGAAGCAAATTACACCCCCTATCAAGGGAAAACACAAGGGGTAATTTGCTTTATTTTAAGATCACATGGAGTAATTTGCTAATTATTTTTTCACAGAGGGGTTTTTGCTCATTTTTTATATTACAGGGGGCTAAATTGTATTTATGTCCTTTTTATTATATTAATTAAGGGAAAAAAAAAGTGCAATTTTATAGTTCTGCAACTTATGGGGAGTTGCACTTTTTGTCCTACATGAATTTATTTTCATAATTTAGTCCTGTAACTTTAAAGTTTGGTGATTTTAATCCTTTTCATGTGATTTGCACGTGACTTATATGAATTGCAATTTTAGTCCTGTAACATATGGGACTTGGCATTTTTGGTCATATACGAAATAATTTACAGGATTATAATTGCAATTTAATTAGGCCTTCTGCAAGTCACATGCAATTTTTCTGCTAGAAAAGGATTAAAATTGTCAAACTTTTAAAGTTACAGGACTAAATTGCTAAAATCAATTCTTGCAGGACCAAAACTACCACCGATCCTAAGTTACAAGACTAAAAAATTGTAGTTTTTCGTTAATTAATGGATGCAATTTACCCCATGTGATATGAGAAATGAGCCAAAAAGATCATGTGAAAAATATTTTAGCAAATTACCCCTTGTGTCTAGAAAATGAAGTAAATTGCCCTAGTGTTATCCTTTGATTGGGGAAGGGGGGGGGGGGTAATTTTCTTTATTTTTTAAAACACAGGAGGATAATTTGCTAATTTTTTTAATTTTTTTTGTTCAAGGAATTTTTTTTTTTTTGGCTCAGTTTGAGAAGGGTTTTTATTACGTAAGTGGCTAATAAATATGTGTTAACTATCTTTACTTAGGCATTTCTGGAGGCATGGAATGCTGCTTGTAGTGCTCCAACCCAATATCCTAAAGTGATTGTTCCACCAGAGAAGACATTTTTGGTGAACCCCGTCATCTTTCATGGCCCATGCGATGCCTCAAATATTAACTTCGTGGTATATGGAAAAAAAAGTCGCGCCTTATCATTTCTATATTGTGCAATTGTTCAAATAAAATAGGCAAAATTATACTTTTAATTTCATAGGATAGAGGTTCAATATATTTAATGTTAGACTTTATGAAATTTTCAAAATGATCTTAAAATTGGGAAAACTCGACATATTTAGTCCTTTGTTTTACGAAATTTTTAATATGATCTCAAAATTAAAAAATCTCGACATATTTAGTCATCTGCTTTCTGGGTTTTCTGGGACTAAATGGTCAAGTTTTTTTAATTTTGGGACTATTAAGACTAAATATATTGGTTTTTCTCAATTTTGAAACCATTTTGAAAATCACATAAACCAGAGGACTAAAAGTGTTGCACCCTATATTTTATGAGACTAAAAATGTAATTTCGCCAATCAAAGAACAAGACCAATGTTTTTTACTTTCATAATTTGATATATCGTACCAATTTTGTGAATTTCTGTTTTTTTTAATTGTGGATTTCAACTTTATTTATATATTAATAATTGTACAAGATTTGATTGTTTTGACCCTGAAAAAATGCAATTTGATATGTAGATTTCAGGGACAATTATGGCCCCAAAATCACCTAGCTTATGGGATGGGAAGGATGCAAGTCAATGGCTAGGATTTAAGGATGTGAGTGGGTTGAATGTTGATGGATTAGGCACCATTGATGGTCAGGGTAAGGCTTGGTGGGATCAATCATGTAGATACCATCCACAACTGGTAAGGGCTTCGTACATACATAGATACATACATACATTTTGTGTATATATGGGTGTGCATGTATATATGTACGAACACATTTACACATATATACACTCTCATTAGAAAAAAAAATTACTATGACTATAATATTAATGATTATAGCTAAAAATCATGGTAAATAACTATTATTAATCACAGTTAAACAAAATCGATACATAAAACTAGTTTTTTCACTATGAAAAAATTATTTGTCATAACTACGGGTCATGATAAAAATATTTGCCACGGCTATTAATCATGACAAATGTTTTAATCATCCTTGCAAAAATCACGCTCAACAACCGTCGCTTTATTGTGATCAATGCCTATTTGCTACGGCTATTTATTATTGACCATGACAATCAATTATGCTGAAATATTATATTTCGTGTAGTATCTTGAGTATTCAGATATTTGAGATTTTTATTTCATTTTGAATTGATTGTGAACTAGCATATTACTTCTGAACTTTGAATTTGCAACATCATTTTATTTATTTATTTTGACAACTTTCAGAGAAACTGCACGAAATTGGCTCCCACTGTAAGTACTTCGTTTTCTTTCTTCTTGCTTTATTTTGAATTTTATTTCTGAAAGTAGAGCCTAAGTATATTTCTTTATAACATACTTACTAAAAAACGCACGTTCGATGTACGTGCAAATAATAGTTTAATTAAACTAATAAGTTATTATCAAAATATAATTGAATAAAATAAAATAAAATAAATAAATAAATGAAAGAAAATTCATATATAAAGAAAAATATGAATTAGTGGGATAATAAGTAGGGAAAAAGTAATTACTTGAACATGAAAAGTAGAAAAACAAAATAAATAAATAAATTTAATAGCAATTAAATTGAAGGACCAAAAAATTGAAAAAACGCCAAAAATATGATCTCCCTTAATAATAAGGTAGAGATATACAATAAATTCTAAAATTCTTACCTAGTTATGTTACAAATCAAAAAGTCTCACTAACTTTAGGATAATTACACCCTCCTTCCCCGAAGTGTGGCTTAATTATACGTGGATTTCTTGTGGTTTAGTAAATTATATCTAGTACCCCTGAGGTTTGCTTCTGTTTAACAAATAGATCCATCTGTTAGTTTAAATTCATCAAATTTGTTGATATCAGCAAAAATACTATATGAAAATCGATATTTAATATCGATTGACCTATTACTGACTTATTGTAGGTTTAAACAAGTTAGTTTATGACCAAACTACATTTATACATTTTCACACATTAATGCATGTAAAAATGTATATATTTTCACCGTTGTAAGGGTAATTTCGTCAAAAAAGATTTGTTTGACCTACAATAAGTTAATAATAAATTAATCAAGGGTAAATATCGATTTTCATATAGTTTTTTTGCTAATATCAACAAACTCAGTGAATTTTGATGAACGAAAGGACCTATTTATTAGACAGAATCAAACTTTAGAGATATATTTTTCAAATAAAAAAAAATTTGTATGTAGTTACATAAAATTTTATAGTATAATTATCCCTTAACTTTATTAATAGAGATTAAAAATCAGCAAGCTGTTGAATTTTTCCTTTTCCTCGAGACATTCAAATAAGCTTTTTCTCGTCATTTTTATTGGATGCAGAATGACTGATGACGTAGAATTTTTCAATTAAATTGTCCGAAAAAGACTAAAATTGTCATAATTTTTAAAATTACAGGATGAAATTGCGAATTATAATACACAGAACTAAAATTTTCACCCCCAACTTACAGATCAAAATTGCATTTTTCTATTCATACGTATAAGCACTTGGTGTAATAAGTTCACGTGTTTCAACAAAATGGAAAACTTCTTACTGATTAAAGTAAAAGGAAAGGACTAAAAATAAGAATATTGAAATATTAAAGTACTTAATATGATATGTATTTGTATGATTTTTAATCTAATTTAATTCTGTATGTATACTTAATAATTGACAAACAGGCATTCAAGTTTATCTCGTGCAATGGGAGCAGCGTCAGCAATTTGAATTTCATAAATAGCAGCCAAACACATATTCTGGTGACAGGATGCAATAGCTTTAGTATAAACAATGTGCTAATCGAGTCACCCCAAAATAGCCCTAACACGGATGGAATTCACATACACTCATCTCAACAATTGGTCATCACCAATTCTCAAATACGCTGTGGTAAATACTACTATATCTCTACCTTTCAACTAGCTTAATTATAGAAAAGAATGCAAGTAATTTTTTTTTTTAAATATTGTAAATGAGCAAATTAATTTTTATGAAAAAAGAAATAGCAATTTGAATTCCCACTTTTTTTTTTTTTTTTAAATGAAACAATATAACTCCTAGAGTAAGGAGGTAAATTACTTTATTTTAAAAATATAGGGAGATAAATTGCTTTTATTTTTTATTTTTGTTTTATAGGGAGATAATTTGCTCATTTTTAATATCAAAGTGGGGTAAATTGTATTAAACCCCTTATATAATCTAATCATTTAGTGTAAATTATATTGACATTCACTGAAATTACAGCTACACCCCTGATGGAGGTTAGTATAATATTTTTTAAGGGGTATTTGTATAAATTTTGTATTTGAATAGAGAGTGTAATTGTAATTACAAGTATAATTTCAGAGAATATAACTGTAATTTTGCAAAGTAAGTGGATATTTGCATATTTTGATCTAATTTCATGGAATGCCAATATAATTACCCCATTTCTATATATGTGTACTTATTAATCGATGATCATTGCCTTTTTTATTTTATTTGGTAATGTGTGATGCAGGTGATGATTGTATTTCTATTGGTGATCACAATTCTAACATCCAAATAACAAATGTTGAATGTGGACCTGGCCATGGTATCAGGTGGTTAACTCATCATGTTAAGATTGTAACATCCACTAGTAACATTATTAATGACATATATAAATGGTTGGGAAATAACACTTTTCATTCCTTAATTTAAATTTTTTTTCATTTTTAATCTTGTTAGTTATGCGATTCTCATTTTTGATCCCATAACTTTTAAAAAGTAATATTTTTGATCTGATGACACTTTTCCGTTAAACATTTTAATGGAAAATGTGCACGTGGTCATTAAGGCTTTGGTATCACTGGTCAAGGGATTATTATTTTTGATTCCATAACTTTTAAAAAAATAACACTTTTGATCCCATGCGCCTTAACGAGCACCTGGCCTTTTTCGTTAAAAATCTAATGAAAATGTGTTATAGGACCACAAGTGCTACTATTTAAAAACTATAAAATCAAAACTGAGAATTTCATAACCAATAAAATTAAAAGGGGAAAAACCCTAAATTCCAGGACAAAAATGTTATTTCCCCTATAAATGTACATTCTATAACTTGATACTGCCTTTTCTTTTGCTTGATCATATGTACAATTATAGCATTGGAAGCTTAGGAAAATCGAGAAACTATGTAAACGTAGAGAAGATACATGTGACGAATGCCTCCTTCAATCGAACCACAAATGGAGCTCGAATCAAAACATGGCAGGTATGGAATGACACCCTTAATTAGTTATTCTTTTTTTGACCCTATATCCAAAAGCTAATCATTATAAGAATATGTATGATTTTGTCATTTGGGTTCATATTTTAAAAACTATGCTTGTTATGGAAATTGCAATTTTATTCTTGTAATTTATGGGTGGTGGTAATTTTGGTTATGCATAAATTGATTTTCGTAATTTAGTCCTGTAACTTTGAGTTTTTGGCAATTTTAGTCCTTTATCGATAAATTTGGCTGGAAATTGAATATGACTTGCACATGACTCAATTAAATTGCAATTTTAGTCTTGTAATTTAGTGAGAGTTGGCATTTTTTGTCCGACGTGAAATGATTTACAGACTAAAATTATAATTTAATTGGGTCATGTGCAAGTCACAAATTTTTCGGCCAAATTCATCGAAGGAGGACCAAAATTGGCAAAAATTTAAAGTTACATGGCTAGATCGACAACATTAATTCGCGTATAATAAAAAATGCTACAACCCCTTAAGTTACAGACTGAAATTTCAACTTTCCCCATTATTCTTCTCCATTGCCTTACTATTTGAGTCTATTTTCCAAAATTTGGTGCAATTATACAAATATATAACCTACTAAAAAGTTCAAGCAACTTGAGTAGAGAAAAGACTCTATGATTCCAAATAAAGATTGTCAATATATAGTTTGTTGTAGAATAGAATCATATCATACGTAAATTTATACAACAAATATGGTATACTTGTTATGTGATTAATCATTTTTTTAAATTGTACACCAATCAAACGATAAGTGTATTGTACTTGCTATAAAATTAGTCTTGACACGATCAAACCCGATTTGAATTAAAATTTTCCTACTTCATGTTTTGCTTCATTTTGGCTCTGATCCACAAAATAATTCAAACATAGGACTAAATTTTAAAAAACATTAATAGTTAGCATTCCCTCATTACTTATAAGTTTCATCTTCTCTCAATGTACCATTGGACTAACTCATTTTTACGTGCAAAAGGTTGGAAGAGGATATGTGCGAGACATTGTATTTGAAAATCTGGTATTCAACTCAGTCAAGAATCCTATAATCATCGATCAAAATTACTGCGACATTAGAGATGCATGCAAAGAGCAGGTAAATATAAAGAGTCTATGATAGTTTAATTTGTTCCGGACAAAGTGGCGAAATCGTATTTTTCGTCCTATAAATTAGGCCCGTTTCATTTTTGGTCTCATTCATTACGGGAATAACACTTTTAGTTCGTATCTTACAAAAATTTGCAGTTTTCATCTTTGCCCAGTTTTTCGTTAGTAATTTTAAAGGCGTAAGCCATATGTCCAGCATGTGAATGTTAAGTATTTTTAGTTGGAGAAAAAATTGACACATTTTCCAGTCCGCAAAACATGGGGAGGGGGGAATAACTACTTTTGAGGTGAAAATCCAAATCTTGAAGAAAATTAGGGCAATGATATTGTTTTGTGGCATGTGTTTTTAAATTCAGACAATTAATGTTTTTAGCTCATGAATTGTTCTAATTTTCATAGAAAGAAATCCCCATTTTCTTGCTATAAATTTTTTCAAGATTTATTTTTTTCCCCTCAAATTTAATATTTCCCCCACAAAGTGTTGTGCGTCAATTTTCCCTACAGCTAAAAATACTTAATGCCCATGTGCTGGACACGTGGCCTATGTTGTTAATAAATAAATAAAAAAGTGAATGAGGACCAAAAGTACGAAATTTTTTGAGTTACAGGACTAAAATTATCAATCTCATAATGAACGAGATCAAAACTGAAAATGATCTAACTTATGGAATAAAAAAATGCTATTTCCGAATACAAAGTTGACAAACTAATGTTTCCTCTTTTCTTGTAGGTAACTGGAGTTGAAATAAGCAATGTAATTTACAAGGAAATATATGGAACATCAACAACAGGGATAGCCATCAATCTGAACTGCAGTAAATCTGTACCATGTCGTGGAATATCAATGGAATCCGTACTACTAACATCAGCCAAAGCTGGAAGACACGTCACTGCAAATTGTAGAAATGCTTATGGCCAAGAAATTGATGTGATTCCTTATCCCTGTCTTTTAGGCTAAAGTTGGAGTTTGTTAATATGTTGAGACAACACGATAAAGATGTAATAAGACTCAAGTAAAAATCATTTTAAATTGAAGGACGGTATATCATACTTCTGTTTATTTTAATTTTAGTTGATTATATTTCGTCGAACAAAATTAATTAAAGAGTAAGTATGATACACTTGTTATATAATTGCTCACTTGAAGGGACAAACGGATCCGTCCGGCAGCGCGAGCGAAAGCGTGAAACTAGGGGTGGCAACGAGTCGAGCTCGACCATTTTTGGCGAGCTCGTACAGTTCGAGCTCGAGCTCGAGCTCGAATCTCACCTAATGAGCTCGAGCTTGTAATTATTTGTATAATTTTTTTTATATTTTTTAATTATTGGTATAATTTTTAATAAAATTATATTATTATAAATTATAATAGTATAGAATATGTATGTATATAAATTAATTGTTAGGACTTGTTAATTTAAAATTTTAGAAGAGATTACAAATAAATATTAAAATATAACATAGAATTTATATGTGTCATATTAAAAAAATATTAAAACTTACTAAATTGTTGATTAAGCTTGTTGCTTTCATTATTATTATTATTATTATTATTATTATTATTATTATTATTATTATTATTATTATTATTATTATCGTCATCATCATCGTCGTCATCATCATCATCTTTAGATTAATTCATGGGAATCACTAAGTTTTTACATAAATTTATGTGTCATATTAAATAATTATTTTAAAAAAATATTATAATTTACTAAATTATTGATTAAGTTTATTTTTATATAAACTATAAAATATAAATGTATAAATAAATGTATAAATGTATAAACATATAAACATTCTAAAAATAAAAAATATAAAAAAATAAAAAAAAGGAAAAGCTCGCGAGCTTAACGAACAGTGTATATTGAGCTCGAGCTCAAAATCAAGCCGGCTCGCGAGCCGGCTTGACTCGCCTGCCACTCCTACGTGAAACAATTGAAAATTGCATAAATAAAATCAATAATCACCAAAGCCCAAGGGGTGTACCCTTGGGTGCTCAACCGGGCGTTCGATGTAAGATATGATAATGAAAAACGCATATATCATATAGAGCATAAATGTAGAAAACTAACTACAATAACGTAAAATCGAAAATTACCTTTGTAGTTGATTCACGGCTATGAGCGTTGTTCCTTTCCTTATATGTCCAATAAGTTCAAACGTATGAACTCTCTAAATGAACTCCATACCACACCGGAAGAGATCTCGTTTCTCTTACTAGAGAAAAATGAATCTAAGAGGGGAAGATCCAAGAAACTAGAACACTATTATATTAGTGTCTTTTCTTGATCTAGCTTTGTTCTTCAAAATGATCCAAGATCAAATGAAGAACAAAGGGGATAGTATGAGAGTAAAGAGGGGCCGAAAATTAGAGAGGAAAGGGAGGTGTGTTTTTCTTCTTTTTCTTAGAAAAAGATGAAATGTAATTCTCTTGCATTGATGATAGTATATCCTCATATATATACTAAATTAATGTGATTATTGGAATGTGTCTAGATTCATCCTAGGATGTCTACATACATCCCAATCAATCCCACTAATTCATCAATCAAGCCTACCATTTCATAAGGTATGATTTAATCATACCAAATGAGAGAGACGTGATTGGAATTGATTTGTCCCTTACCAAAATGGACAAGTCAACTTCATCAAGGCCTTGTATGGCCAATTTTTTAGCCCTCCAAAAGAGGCAATTTTTGGCCATGCTAGTTTGGGAAGAAGTACAACTTCTTCTCATTCCAAAATTAACACACTTTTTGGGCAAAAAATTAATGGAACGGGTTTCATTATAATCCAATTACAACGAGCCTAAAATTAAATCCCATTTAATCCAAGGTCCACTTAAATAATTCTCATTTAATCTTTTAATCCAATTAAAAGATTCAATTTTCGATTCTCTATATTAACCGATAAATTCCATTTACCGATTAAAACAAGGGCCCGATACAATATCGGCCCGTCCATCCAATGGACGATCCCTAGTCCAAGTGTGCCACGACTCGTGAGACCACACTTAGGTAGTGGGAGCTTCCTCACCACATTGCTGTGGATGGAAGGCTTGGACATATCAAAATGTCATTTTGATCCAAGTCCATTCTGGGCCTAATATTTTATTTGGTCCAACCAAATGAGAGTTTGTTAATGATAATGACTGAGACCTTATCACATTAAGTGTCTTTGCATGCATAAATATCCGATATTCATAAAGCGTTAAATATATACGTCGCATGCAATAAAACATAGCATAACCCCTGTTAGGACGATCACAAGCCCAACCTATGCGACCCACTAAGCCCGCAGTGAGTCTATGGCCTGTCGAGGGTGGTCCTACACTATTACATAAGTAATTGACCCATTGTCATTCCAATGGTCTTGTGGCTCTTCTTGTTTTACGCCTTGATGTAACACCTTGGGCCTCCGACTCCATGGGCTTGTTTTATTACAAAATGAAATCTCACCAAAATTCTAACTACTCTCATTACATAGAAAAGTGATACATGATAAGAGGAAATAAACAAGTCTTAACATCATGAGGTTAAAACGGGAGATAGTCCCAAAACAAGAGGCACGCATGCCCCACCCAACAGAAATATAAATAAATACCATTCATTCATACATAAGGTCTAAGGCTCTTGTGATCATCCCATGTTGATTCCATCAACACACATTGCACAATTTTACCAAATAATCATGCTCAACATAAATATTCAAAGAATCCTAGTGATGTCCAACATCACAAGGTACAAATATATAAATAATGCACAACCTTCAAATTTCAAAGTTAATAGACATCATATGCAATGCATCCAATTGATGTAATAACCCAAATTAATTAAGCAAATTTGATCTAAGAAAAAATCCAATAATTTCAAAATCAAATATGCAAAATTAATTCATTTTCAGAAAATATGCAGAAATTAACAGAAAATCCAATTTTTAGAAAAACGTTGAGAACTGGCACAAAATGGCCTAGCCGTTGTGCCCATTGGCCGCCCGCCCGCACAGGCCTGGTACTTCTTGAGCTCTTAGAAAGCTATATCACACTCACCTGCCCACTCAAAGTGCCTAGCCTTCCGTAGTACTTTGAAGGATGAGGCTTCTCTATGCGGATTTGGCAATAAATTGGCTGAGGACTGCTATCCTCCCAGTGAGCCACTGTACTTTATTGGCGTTAATGGGGGCTTTCATATCCAATACCACTTTAATTTTGAGGGGGTAAACTTCAATCCCCCTCTTCGTCACCATGAACCCTAGCAAACGCCCCCTTATCCCGAAAGTGCATTTTGCCGAATTTAATTTCAACCGATATCTTCTAAAGACGCTGAAGGTTTCTTCTAGGTCCATGATATGGTCCTGTGCTTTCTTACTTTTCACAAATATGTCGTCCATGTATACCTCCATATTTCGGCTTATTAGTGCCTGGAATATCTTATCCACCAAGCGTTCGTACGTGGCCTTGACATTCTTGAGACCAAAAGGCATGGTACATAGTAAACTGTGCCTACCGAAGTAATGAAGCTAACCCGCTTTTGGTCCTCCAGGGCGAGCATAACCGGATGATATCCTTGAGACGCATCCATCATGCTCAATAATTCGCAACCGGATGTGGAATCAACCAGTTGATCAATGTGCGGCAAGGGATAGAAATCCTTTGATCAAGCCTTGTTGAGATCCCTGAAATCCACGCACATTCTCCACTTTCCTCCAGGCTTGGGAATGAAGCCCACATTCCAAAGGCACTCAGGGAATTGTATTTCCCGAGTGTGACCTGCTTTCAATAGCTTTTCTACCTCCGCCTGAATAATTCAGTCCTTCTTCGAGTCGAAATGCCTTTTCTTTTGTTTTACTCGTTTTCTCAAAGGATCGATTTTGAGGTGGTGGGTGATGACTGTAGGGTCAATGTCTTCCAGATCTGGAGGGGACCAGGAGAAGATATCAAGGTTCTTCCGCAGGTATTATATCAAATCCTTTTGCAGATCCCCCGACAGTTGAGAACCTACCTGCGTGGCCTTTCATGAAATATCGGGATCCAACTCTATGACTAATAGCTCTTCGTTCAGGGGAACCTGTTGGAATAGGTGACCAGAAAGCCAATAGGTTTGACAATTTGTAACCTATCCGACAACTTGATGTGAATGTAATATTATTATGTGATGAATAAGATGAGTGTTCGTCACTAATGGTACCTTCTTTGTTGCACTCATCTTACATTTGTTAAAACGGGGTTTAACTTATATCGCAACAAAGCCCACAGACCATGGATAACAACTCGTGCAGTTGGGCCACGCATTGGATGGTGGTCATGAAACCAACTGATTAAGAGTTGGGTCTGAAACGTTCCAAGTCGAGGACCTCGAGACAGGGCATCGAGAGTCCTATAGAGACTTGCGTCAAGAGTCGTGTTCATTGGATGAGTGCCGTGTTTCATCGGCGACAAGCGTGGGACGCCTACACGATCTTGATGGGTTGGTCGACTAGGGTCGAGCCGACTGGACTGACTCGCGGGGATCATCATATGGAAGCCTTGGAGGCTTGGTTGGTATGATTGGTTTTCCCCGGTTCCGATAGTACGGGAGTAATCCTCAGACTTGAGGGATCATGGCAGTCGCGTGCACACGACGGCTGTATCTTGGATCTAGCGAGAGGTAATCATTCTGTAAGATGATTATTATAAGCCTTGTCCAGTGCAGTCGGAATGTGTAGCGAGGACGGTGGGTTCCAAGAAGAGGATCCGTCCCCTGTCAGTATGTGACAGAGGTATCTCCTATGCACTCGGAGACACGTTCATGCTGTTTGAAGCTGTGGCCACAGTGGTTGGTCGAACAGGGAATGGTTTCCTGTGTCGACGCAATGAAGCATACGTGGTCTCGAGTATTAAGCATAGATTCCTAGTCAAGGATGGGAACCGACGCCCAATTCCATATCCTAGACTAAGGCCGGGAGACGGTAGACGGAAGGATCGTACCCGTACGGAATCGGCGCCTAAATGTTCACGCCAATTCACCTAGTCTCTAATGCCATGGACCGTTGCTAGACGGCCATCCATGGTAACAGGCCCTTGTGGGACACGGGCCCAAGTCTAGTTGAGGGTGAACCTAAAAGGTCACACACAAATCACCGAGGAGGTTGAGAGATCGAGTTGGAGTCAATCTCAAAGGATAAAATAAGTAATTGGATTACTTAAGAGAAAGTCCATTGGATGGACCGGCCGATATTGTATCGGGCTTCCGTTTAATCGGTAAATTGGATTTTTGATTAAATATGGAAAGTTGAGACGTTGAGATGTTTGATCTTTTAATTGGATTAAAAGATCAACAGGAATAATTTAAATGGACATTAAATTGGATTTAATGTTTGGTTCGTCGTAATTGGATTACGATAAAACTCGGTCCGTTAAATTATACCCGAGAGGAGAAATAATTCCTATTTTGGAGTAGGAAGAAGTTGGACTTCTTCCCTTAATTAAACATGGCCGACATGCTCCCTTGGAGGAAGCAAAATCAGCCATGTTTCATGCTAGGTGGTATGTTGACTTATCTCTTTTGGAAAGAGACAAATCAACTCCAATCAAGCTCTTCCCTTTTGGTATGATTTGATCATACCATAAATTTTGGTAGGCTTGATTGAAGAATTAATGGTGATTGATTGGAATGAATCTAGACATCATTGGATGAACCTAGACACATGCCAATAATCACATTAATTATGTATATATATTAGAATATACAACACCAAGCATAAGTGATTCATTATTCATCTTTTTCTAGGAAAAAGAGAAGACAAAAATCCCTCTCCTCTCTCTCAAATTTCGTGCTCTCTCCCTCTTCCACACTTGTGTTCTTCACTTGATTTTGAATCAAGAAGAAGAACAAAGTAAGTTTAAGAGAACACTAATTCATAGTGTTCTTCTCTTAAACCGATTCCTTCTAAACCGTTCTTTTCTAGCAAGAAGAATGTGTGTTTCTTCCGGTGTGGTGTGGATCACCTTTGGAGAATTCATACGTTTGGATTTCGTGAGCATTCCGGAGAAAAGGAACAACGCAAGTCGCCGGGTGCATACGCTAAACAATCAAAGGTAACGGTTTATTACGCTTTGATTGATTTCATTTATATATCTATGCCCTATGTGCTTAAATATATGTTTTAATATTTACACATCCTACATCGAACGCCCGGTTGAGCACCCAAGGGTACACCCCTTGGGATTCGCGTATTTTGAATTTGATTTAAATTTACGCACAATATCTCGCTTTCTCGCTTCCGCTCACGCTCCCGGGCGGATCCGCTTGTCCTTCAAGTGGTATCAGAGCTCGGTTCGATGTAAGGGGCATAGATCTATGTGTTTGGCATGATCTACTTGCTTTTAAATGGCTTTATTGGCATGTTAGATTACATAAATATATGAATAATATGATGATTCAATTGTTTGGATTTAATGGACTTTTGGCATGCTTAATTTTGTTAGATTGGATCTAAAATTGCATGCTTATTTTCAGAATAATATTACTGTTATTGTGCTGAAACAGTATTTGAAAAACAAAAAATAAAAAATAAAAAATTGATCGGGCCGGCAGTGGCCGCGCGCAGGCGGGCGCTTGCGCGCGCGCCATGCGCGTGGACGCTGCGCACAGGCGCGCGCGCAGGGGCGCACACGCGAGCTGTGCGTAGCCGACCGCTACTACCCTAACCCTGTGCGCGCGGCCGGCCGGCCAGCACAGCGGCTGGGCCGTTTTGTGCCGTTTTTCGACGTTTTCCGGAAAATTTGATTTTCTGTATTTTCTGCACAATATTCTGAAAATATATTAATTTTGCATATTTAATTTTGGAATAATTGGATTATTCCTTGAATTAAATTTGCTTAATTAATTTTGAATTAATACATGCATTGTATGCATTGTTTAAAATGTCCATTAAATTTAAAATTTGAATTTTGCATATTATTTGTATATTTATGCTTTTGTGATGTTGGACATCACTTGGGTATTTGGAATATCCATTGGTTATTTATGCATGATTATTTGAAATAATTATGTTATGTGAGTTGATGGAATCAACATGGGATGATCACAAGAGCCCTAGACCTTATGTATGGATGAATGTATGATCATTTATTTTCTATTGGGTGGGGCCTGCGTGCCTCTTATTCTTGGGACTATCATCTCCCGTATTTTCAGCCTCATGATGTTAAGGCTTGTTTTCTTTATTACCGATGTATTACTTTCAATTGTAATGAGAGTAGATAGGATTTGTGAGGCTTTTATATTTTAACAAGCATTTGGAGTCGGAGACCCCAAGGAGGAGCATCAAGGCGTGAAACAAGAGCACTACAAGGCCCATTGGAATGACAATGGGATTACTATTGTAATAATTTAGGACCACCCTAGACAGACCATAGACTCACTGCGGGCTCAGTGGGTCGCATAGGTTGGGCTTGTGATCATCCTAAACAGGGGTATGCTATGTTTTCTGCATGCGGCGTATTTATTTATCGCTTTAAATATTGGATATTTATGCATGCTAAAACACAATAATGTGATGAGGTCTCGGTCATACACAAACTCTCATTTGGTTGGACCAAATTAAATATTAGGCCCAGAACGGACTTGGATCAAAATGGTATTTTGGTCTGTCCGAGCCTTCCATCCACAACAATGTGGTGAGGAAGCTACCACTACCCAAGTGTGGTCTCACGAGTCGTGGCACACTTGGACTAGGGGAAAGCTGCACTATTGTTGTGAACAAAAAGACTGCGCTCGCTGTTTCCCTGTCTCACGAGTCGTGGGGGGCGACAGTTTGAGGCATAATTTGGTTGATGGGTCGGGCCCAACACTGAGTAACATGGTTCGCTTGGAGTCCTCGGGACCATGTGAATAGGTGAGGCAAAATATCTTGAGAATCTCATTGGATGAGAATGATATTGGATATCTCCTACAAGGTCTTTTTCATGTGAATCGTAAAAGCGGGGCATGGAGATTACGCTTGTGGATCCCAAGCCCACTGGGAAATGGTTTCCCGAAACTCCGCTTGAGAGTGGCGGACTTTCGTATAAATAGTGGGAGGGTTAAAGACTAAAAGACCAAGTCTTCAACTTGAACAATAATATTACCATCATCTGTTAATTTCTGCTTTACATTTTCATTAATGTAGATATGTCTAAGAACCCATTAACCATGATTCTTGAGACTAACAAATTCAACGGAACGAACTACTCGGACTGGCTAAGAAACCTGAGGATTGTCCTCGGTTTCGAGAACCAAGGCTACGTCTTGGACGAGCCGCCACCGAGCGACTTACCGGAGGGGTCCACGCCTGAAGAACGTTTAACGTTCGAGAAATGGCATGAGGACAACCGGAAAGTGCGCAGTATCATACTGGCTTCGATGTCTAACGACATTCAGAAGCAGTATGAGAGGCTGGACAACGTCTCCGCCATAATGCTCTGCATGAACGAGGTTTATGCAGTTCCGGATAGGCATATTAGATATGCCGCCACAAAAGCATTCTTTGGCACCAAGCTCGCTGAAGGAGCGTCTGTACAGAGTCATGGGGTCAAGATGCTCTCCCTAGTGGAGAAACTCGAGGACCTTAAAGCTGGGCTTAACAATGACACGTACATTGACGTGATCCTCCAGTCGCTTCCTCCATCCTATGACCCGTTTGTTGTAAACTACAACATGAACGGACTTGAGAAGTCTATTCATGAGTTGATCAACATGCTGGTCCAATACGAGGCAACGACCCACAAGTCGGCGCCGGCTGTATTGATAGGAGAGGCTTCGACCTCCAAGGCGAATGGCAAGAGGGCCGGACGCTGGAAGAGGAAGAAGGGCAAAGGGAAGACGGTTGTGGCCCCTGCTAACGCTCCGGGCGTCCCTGTTGCTCCGGTTGGACCGAGCAAAGGGAAAGGGAAGGCTCGTGGTTCTCAGCAGTCTAAGGCAAATGATGTCTGCACACATTGCCAAGGGAAAGGGCATTGGAAGAGGGAGTGCCCACAACTCCTCTCCAACCCAGGTGTGTTTGTGGTTGAAGTTAATATGATTACTAATTCTGCTTCATGGGTATTGGATATCGGGTGTGGTGCTCACATCTGCAATGATTTGCAGGCACTGCAAAGAAGCAGAAGGCTAACCAAGGATGAGATGATCCTGAGGCTAGGCGATGGCAAGGCCGTAGGATCACTAGAGTTAGCCATTAGTAGTCATGTTAGGATTGTACTGAACGACTGTTTCTATGTACCTAGCATGATTAAAAAAATTGTTTCCATCCCGGTCCTTGATAAGGAGGGATATGAATTTACCATCAATAAAAACGGTTTTTTCATTATCAAAGATGGTATTTCTCATTTGCTTGGTATATTGGTCAATGGTCTGTACATACTTCAACAGTCTAATTGGATTATGACTGCAGAACACAAACGAAAATGTGATGATCATAATAACGCACAGATATGGCATGCGAGGTTAGGTCATATCTCTAAAGATAGGATAAGAAGGTTGGTGGACTCAAAGAGTCTAGAAATAGACGATTTGGACAACCTACCGACTTGCGAATCCTGTCTAAAGAGAAAGATGACCAAGAAACCCTTTGTTGGACAAAGTATGCTAGCCAGTGGTCTGTTGGATTTTGATCCATATAGATGTCTGTGGTCCACTAAATACTCAGGCTAGAGGTGGGTACTCGTACTTCATAACCTTTACCGATGATCACTCACGGTATGGTTATGTTTACCTGATGAGGTACAAGTCTGAAGCCTTTGGAAGGTTTAAGGAATATAGACTTGAAGCAGAGAACCAAACTGGTCGAAAGATCAAAGCCCTTCAGTCGGACCGAGGTGGAGAGTATTTGAGTGGTGAGTTTACTGATTATCTAAAAGAGAATGGGATTCTCTCTCAGTGGACCCCTCCTGGAATACCGCAGCTTAATGGTGTGTCTGAAAGGAGGAATTGGACCTTGTTGGACATGGTTCGATCCATGATGAGTTTTACCGAACTACCCCTTTCCTTCTGGGGATACGCTCTTGAGACGACGGCCAAAGTTTTGAACTTGGCACCATCTAAAAAGGTATCCCAGACGCCATATGAGATATGGCATGGCAAGCTTGCCTCCTGCAAATACTTGAAAGTGTGGGGTTGCCCCGCATATGTCAAGAGATTAGTGGGAGATAAATTGGACTCGAGGTCTAGTTTATGCAGGTTCATCGGCTATCCAAAAGAAACTGCGGGGTATTATTTCTATGATCCCTTCGAGCAAAAGGTTTTTGTCTCGCGAAACACAGTGTTCTTGGAAAAAGGTTTTGCATCGGATAGTCGACGCGATGAGGTGCTCCTTGAGGAATCAAGTGAGGCACCCCAAGAGGCGGCAGTGACATCTGAGCCAGAAGTTCCCACTGATATTGTTCCAGTCCTCCGTAGGTCGGCCAGAGTATCCCATCCCCCTGATAGGTATGGATTTCTGGGCCTGACCGGTCAAGTTGGATAATGATCCGAAGACGTACGGAGAAGCGATGTCGGACATCGATTTGGACAAGTGGCTTGAGGCCATGAAATCCGAGATGGACTCGATGGGTACAAACAAGATTTAAACCCTAGTAGATCCACCCAAAGGGGTTAAACCCGTAGGATGTAAATAGGTCTACAAACGTAAGCTTGGAGCTGACGGGGAGGTTACAACCTTCAAAGCCAGGCTTGTGGCGAAGGTTACACTCAACGACCCGGGGTCGATTTTGAGGAAACCTACTCGCCCGTAGCAATGGCCAAGTCCATTCGGATACTGCTTGCCATAGCAGCATGGTATGACTATGAAATATGGCAGATGGACGTGAAAACGGCCTTCCTCAACGGTTTCATAAAGGAAGAGATCAATATGGATCAGCCGGAAGGTTTCACAACTGTTGGAGAAGAGCAGAAGGTCTGCCATCTCCAAAGGTCCATCTATGGCCTCAAACAAGCTTCCCGATGCTGGAACATACGTTTTGATGAAGTCATACGGGGATATGATTTCATCAAGAACGAGTCCGATCCTTGTGTATACAAGAAGATCAGTGGGAGCTCAGTTGCGTTTCTGGTGCTTTACGTGGATGACATCTTGCTCATTGGGAATGATGCTAAGATGTTGGGTACCACTAAAGCTTGATTGTCAATGCAATTCTCCATGAAGGATATGGGTGAGGCATCCTACATCCTTGGCATCAAGATCTACAGGGATAGATCTAGAAGGATGTTAGGAATGGCCCAGTCCTCGTACATTGAGAAAGTCTTGAAGAGATTCAAGATGGAGAAATCAAAATGAGGATTCCTTCCTATGAGGCATGGAATTAAGTTATCCAAGAAGCAGTCTCCTAAGACTGATGAGGAGCTTAAAAGGATGTTGGACATCCCTATGCTTCAGCCGTAGGCAGCATACAATATGTTGTTCAGTGCACTAGACCTGATATGGCTTTCGCTTTGAGCATAACAAGTCGATATCAGTCGTGTGCCGGGGAGGTACACTGGAGTGCAGTCAAGACTATCCTGAAGTACCTGAAAAGGAGTAAGGACATGTTCTTGATCTACGGCGGTGGAGAATTGATACTGGAAGGCTATAGCGACGCTAGCTTCCAGTCGGATGACGATGATGCCAAGTCTCAGTCAGGTTATGTGTTCAGACTTAATGGTGGCGTGGTTGCTTGGAAGAGTTCCAAGTAGGCTACCACGGCGGATTCCACCATACAATTTTGAATACATAGCGGCTTTGGAAGCTGCTAAGGAGTGGTTTGGTTGATGAGCTACATCCAAGGGTTGGATGTAGTACCTAGCATTGCTAAGCCTGTAATTATCTTTTATGATAACAACAAGGCGATAGCGCTAGTAAAGGAACCGAGATCTCATCACGATCTAAGTTTATTCTTAGACGCTACCATCTACTTAGAGAGATGGATAGTAGGAGTGACGTTCGGTTGGACCGAGTCAGCTCCGCAGAAAATATAGCAGATCCACTTGCTAGGCCCATGTCGCAAGTTGCGCATACTCACCATCTGAATAAGAGGTTCGAGGTCAATGGGTGATTGGCTTTAGGTCAAGTGGGAAATTGTTGGAATAGGTGACCAGAAAGCCAATAGGTTTGGCAATTTGTAACCTATCCGACAACTTGATGTGTATGTAATATTATTATGTGATGAATAAGATGAGTGTTCGTCACCAATGGTACCTTCTTTGTTGCGCTCATCTTACATTTGTTAAAACGGGGTTTAACTTATATCGCAACAAAGCCCACAGACCATGGATAACAACTCGTGCAGTTGGGCCACGCATTGGATGGTGGTCATGAAACCAACTGATTAAGAGTTGGGTCTGAAACGTTCCAAGTCGAGGACCTCGAGACAGGGCATCGAGAGTCCTATTGAGACTTGCGTCAAGAGTCGTGTTCATTGGATGAGTGCCGTGTTTCATCGGCGACAAGCGTGGGACGCCTACACGAACTTGATGGGTTGGTCGACTGGGGTCGAGCCGACTGGACTGACTCGCGGGGATCATCATATGGAAGCCTTGGAGGCTTGGTCGGTATGATTGGTTTTCCCCGGTTCCGATAGTACATGAGTAATCCTCAGACTTGAGGGATCATGGCAGTCGCGTGCACACGACGGCTGTATCTTGGATCTGGCGAGAGGTAATCATTCTGTAAGATGATTATTATAAGCCTTGTCCAGTGCAGTCGGAATGTGTAGCGAGGACGGTGGGTTCCAAGAAGAGGATCCGTCCCCTGTCAGTATGTGACAGAGGTATCTCCTATGCACTCGGAGACACGTTCATGCTGTTTGAAGCTGTGGCCACAGTGGTTGGTCGAACAGGGAATGGTTTCCTATGTCGACGCAATGAAGCATACGTGGTCTCGAGTATTAAGCATAGATACCTAGTCAAGGATGGGAACCGACGCCCAATTCCATACCCTAGACTAAAGCCGCGAGACGGTAGACGGAAGGATCGTACCCGTACGCAATCGACGCCTAAATGTTCACGCCAATTCACCTAGTCTCTAGTGCCATGGACCGTTGCTAGACGGCCACCCATGGTAACGGGCCCTTGTGGGACACGGGCCCAAGTCTAGCTTAGGGTGAACCTAAAGGGTCACACACAAATCACCGAGGAGGTTGAGAGATCGAGTTGGAGTCAATCTCGAAGGATAAAATAAGTAATTGGATTACTTAAGGGAAAGTCCATTGGATGGACCGACCGATATTGTATCGGGCTTCCGTTTAATCGGTAAATTGGATTTTTGATTAAATATGGAAAGTTGAGACGTTGAGACGTTTGATCTTTTAATTGGATTAAAAGATCAACAGGAATAATTTAAATGGACATTAAATTGGATTTAATGTTTGGTTCGTCGTAATTGGATTACGATAAAACCCGGTCCGTTAAATTATACCCGAGAGGAAAAATAATTCCTATTTTGGAGTAGGAAGAAGTTGGACTTTTTCGCTTAATTAAACATGGCCGACATGCTCCCTTGGAGGGAGCAAAATCAGCCATGTTTCATGCTAGGTGGTATGTTGACTTATCTCTTTTGGAAAGAGACAAATCAACTCCAATCAAGCTCTTCCCTTTTGGTATGATTTGATCATACCATAAATTTTTGGTAGGCTTGATTGAAGAATTAATGGTGATTGATTGGAATGAATCTAGACATCATTGGATGAACCTAGACACATTTCAATAATCACATTAATTATGTATATATATTAGAATATACAACACCAATCATAAGTGATTCATTATTCATCTTTTTCTAGGAAAAAGAGAAGACAAAAAATCCCTCTCCTCTCTCTCAAATTTCGTGCTCTCTCCCTCTTCCACACTTGTGTTCTTCACTTGATTTTGAATCAAGAAGAAGAACAACGTAAGTTTAAGAGAACACTAATTCATAGTGTTCTTCTCTTAAACCGATTCCTTCTAAACCCGTTCTTTTCTAGCAAGAAGAATGTGTGTTTCTTCCGGTGTGGTGTGGATCACCTTTGGAGAATTCATACGTTTGGATTTCGTGAGCATTCCGGAGAAGGAACAACGCAAGTAGCCAGGAGCATACGCTAAACAATCAAAGGTAATGGTTTATTACGCTTTGATTGATTTCATTCATATATCTATGCCCTATGTGCTTAAATATATATTTTAATATTTACACATCCTACATCGAACGCCCGGTTGAGCACCCAATGGTACACCCCTTGGGATTCGCGTATTTTGAATTTGATTTAAATTTACGCACCATATCTCGCTTTCTCGCTTCCGCTCGCACTCCCGGGCGGATCCGCTTGTCCTTCAGAACCTTGGCGTGTTCCCCTCCCTACGCCAGATCTTTCTCGCAGGGCGGTCTTGGTTGTTCAGGCCCCTTAACGAGGCCTGGTCCCTGCCGCTTGCAACCTTGTTTTGAGGGCAACTCTAGGGCGCTTCTCTTCTGTCCTCTGCGCACGGCCTCCATATAGCACTTCCTTGATTGTAGCTGATGTCCGTCTACCTCCCCTACCCCAGATACGGGGAACTTGATTTTGTTGTGGTAGGTAGAGATGATCGCTTTAAAGGTATTAAGGGTAGGTCTCCCCAAGATCATATTGTAAGTTGAAGGGGTATCCATTACAAGGAATTTTATCAGACACGTCGTCATAGAGGTCCCTTCCCTAAGGATAACCGGAGTGTAACCGGACCCCGGGGGTATACCTTTTCGCCAGCAAAGTCGTACAAGGAGGTGTCAATTTTCACTAGGGAAGCTCTTCGCAAGTGCATTTGGTCATATGCTTCTTCGAATAAGATGTCCGCTGAGCTTCCCGAGTTTACAAAGACTCAACTGACCTCATAATTCCTATTGTGGCCGTAATTACCAATGAATCGTTATAGGGGAGATTTGTGGTGGGTCTCTCTCCCGGTGAGAATTAGATGATGGGGGTATTGGGGAGAGCATCGACCTCCCATACCCCCTCAGCTTAGCATCCAACAACCTCCCGCACATGCGCCTTTCGAGCGCTGTGGGAGTCTCCTCCCAATGGACCCCCGAATATCATATGAATAACCCTTTTTTCGGGGGGGATTGTCTTCGTCTGGACTCCCGGGGGACCTTGCCTTCGTAGCTCGAGCTGGGGGGATTGCGCACTCTCCTGGGGGTCCTTCCCCTTGATGACCTCTTTCCTTGGTAGGGCCCTATGCCCTGAAATTTCTCTCGGCATACGAACTCTTGAAGATACCCGTTCTACACTAGTCGCTCTATTTCGCTCTTCAGGTGCCGACATTCATCCATAGTAGGACCATAATCATTATGGAATCGACAAAACCTATCCAACTTGGGCCGTGTAGGCCCCTCTCGTGCCCCTCGGGGCTGATGTATCATCCCCTTACTTTCCACAACCAAAAGGGCTTGGGAGATGGGAGCATTCAGCAGTGTGTGCACAGGAACTCCCTGAGAGGAAAACTTCTTGCCCCAAGGATCAAATTTCATGTTCTTAGTGGACCTCTCCTCCTTTGTCTCATTCCTCTTCTCTCATTGACTTTCCCTTTTAGACATCCGAGCTTCCTCCATGTTGATGTATTTGACTGCTCTAGCTAGAAGGCTGTCGAAATTGGGAGCGGGTTTCTTTGCCAAAGACTTGAAGAAGTCCCCGTCCATCAATCCCTAGGAAAAAGCACTGGCTTTGACCTCTTGGGTGGCCGCAGGGACCTCTAAAGCTGCGGTGTTGAATCGGTGCAAATAATCCCTCAAAGACTGAAAATCCTTTTACTTGACAACGAAAAGGCTGAGGGAGGTCTTACATGCTTTCGACTGCTCGCATACTGGTGTAGGAATAATGAGCGAAATCCCGAGAAGATTCCCACCGATCCTGCCGGCAGCTGGTTGAACCACTGTTGAGCGGCCCGAGAGAAAGTGGTAACAAATACCCGACATTTGATTTCATCTGTGTATCTATGTAGGAGAGCTGTATTTTTTAAACGAGATAGATGCTCCTGAGGGTCTATAGTGCCATCATATTTCGTGATGGTGGGCGTACGATAATTAGGCGATAACTCATCTGCCATAACCTTCTCGCTAAAAGGGATACCCCCCAAGCCCTCCAGAAGGACTCCCATCCTCTTGTTTCGAACGTCTTACAAGCTCTTCTGTAAACATTCCAACTGGGCCTCCCATCGGGGAGGAGCTTCATTCCGCACTTGGGGGGAGGGACGAGTCTCTCCTCCAACTGGGCAGGGGGCTTCCTCACGGGGGGAGCCTTATTCGCTTCTCCCAGCCCGCCAACCGCCAGAGAGACCTCCTGAGGGTGGGGCGCCACGACGGCTATAGGCCCTGCTATCACCGAAGCCAACTCCATTCGGACTGCCGCCGTAATCATTCGCTGGATGGCCGCCAGCAGCCAGGGAGACATCCTGTCTGAGGAAGTATCTGATGAAGTACTGTCATGAGGAGGATCTAACAGGGGATATCAGGAGCAGAGGGTCTAGCCTCATTTCGTGCAGGGGCCAAAGGAGTGGCCATTAACACCTGCAACGCCTAAGGGTCCGCAATAATGTAAGTTGCCTTCTATTTGCCAAGACTACTGTTGGGAGCATCCATAATTCTCCCATCTTAGTTCTCTATTCCTACAAACGACACCACTTGATGTGAGCAAAATCTGCTCAATTAGGAGAATGACCTTGGGCCGGAGGATCCCAATCCAAATACTGAATTATGTAAAAAAGGGAACTGCAAAAAAGGCGTTAGCACTCCAAAGCTCAAGTCAGTAATTTTTTGAAAGGAAAAAGTAAATCAAAAGCATGAAAAGAATGAAGAATATGATCGTGTTAGGTGTAGCATGAATACAGTGTGCAGTGGGTAGATCTTAGAATACGTTACCCGTTTATGGTAAGGATCTTATATTTATAGGAGAAAGAGTCCTCTTAGAGTGAGAAGTCTATTGTGGTGAGGACTCTAAGGAGGCAAACAGGTGGTGGCTCCTGGACCGTAGGGATAACCCCCTCAGCTTATGCGTGGTAGTTGCAGATAAGGGCGCCCGACTCCTCATCGCACCTTTCTCGAAGCCCGTGCATCGATCCACGTTAGATGATGGGGTGGTAGCCCCTAAAATAGTTGGATGCCTTCATGGCTGCCAACGCCTTGTGTTTTGGGCCTTGAGCTGGCGAGTTTATGGGCCTGGTGACCTTGGGTCGTCCCATTCTCTATAGGGTTGAGTCTATTAGGCTCGTGCTGGGCCTGCTTAATTTTGTCCATACTACAAACTAAATTTAAAAATAAAATAATTAATTTTTAAAAAATAAATTATTATTAATAAATTAAAAAATGTAAATTGTTATAAATTTAAATTAAGATAAAAAATACAGAAAAAAATCCTAATCTAATGGCTTGGTGTCCTAATCATCTCCTGGCCGGAGGCAGCTGCAAGGCACGCTGCTTCTTCATCTTTCCAAACATCTTCTCAAACAAAACAAAAAAAAAAAAGAAAATTAATTAGCATTTTTAGAAATTTGTAAATATAAAAAAGATTTCACTTTACTTATTATTGTAACAGTCGACGAACACCTCTATCTGTTTCGGTGGGGCCGAGTTGAGACTTCTATACAAATATTTAAAAACATTAGTGAATAATATAAGAATTAAAGAAAAAATACTTTATAAGTTTACAAAATTATATATTCTTTTATTTTGTTTTATACTATCTTATAATATAATGAACTATTATATAATATCTTATATTATATTACAGAATGTTATATTATATTATACTATAGTATATAATGTTATAGTATTTTTTTGTTAGAGTATGTCATCCAAAAACTAATTAGATTGGCTGTTTTGTAATCTATTTAAGCAATCTTTTTCAACCGTATTGCTAAATATTGTGAATAAAGAGTTATTTCTTGGCCATCCATATCGTGTTTATTAGTTATACATTATTGTATGTCATGGACAACGCTTAGAGACCACACAAAAAAACAATAAAAGTCAAGTCGCGCATATGATGGCGACCATGAAATCTACTTTCGAAAGTTTGGTCTGTGATGTTCCAAGTCGAGAAACCTGGAGACAGGGCATTGAGGTTTTCATAGAGACTTGCACACAGTGATGCATTCATATGATGTGCGTCGTTTTTCATCGACGACAGACGTGTGACATTTATGCCTTTTAGTGGGTGCTTGAAAAGGTGTTATCAGGTTCATTGAACTGATCCACAAGAGTGTCATATGGAAGTCCGTGTAGCATGATTGATATGACCCGAACTCTTTGGTTGCGATAGTACATGATTTAGTCCTTTGACTTGAGGAACAACTGTAGTCTTGTGTATAGTACGGTTGTATCTTGGTCTTGGCAAATGTGGCTACTGTGTATTTTGACACGGTCATCAATGCCATGTTCTAGTGCAGTCAGAATATGCATGGAGACTAGTGCATTCCAAGATAAAATCTATCATCCATCATGAGATGATGGTGATATCTTATATTCTCTTAGTTGTGTTGATCTCCAGGAATATGTGGCCACAATGGTTGATCACGCAGGAAAGACGTTTCCTGATAGGAAAGGTGTTTCCTATGTTGATCATCGAAGAAGCACAAGTAGGATAGATACATAGATATCAAGTCTTGGACTATTTTGCTTCTTTTTTAACAATAGAGGGCGGTAAATTGCTAATTCTTTTTCCACATGGGGGTATAATGCCATTTTCCCTTGACACAAGAGGGTAGATTGCAATTTGCCCTTTCAAAGTATTTGGTTGGTATCAACCCTTTCTTCATACAATTAACATCTGCTCTACTGTCAATTACAGTAGTAAACGTTCTTCTAAAATTATTATTTATTTATAAGTCAATTTTCACATTCCATTTCTTACTAGTAACAATCTCTAGTGTGGACAGGAAGTTGTCCTCAATTTTTTCTTTACCTAATTCGATAAATTTATTATTCTTGTCTACCTCTAACATTTGTATCCTAGTAGCGAGAGATTGATTATACTCCTAATATTTTTTATTTCTTCTTTTAATTTTTCTATTTCTATTTTTAAATCTTCCATAGTAGACGGATGATCTTTAATTGTATGCTTTTCCTTAAGGATCCTTTTAACCTCAGTGATTTTATAAAGTACAAATGGCTTACTAATAATATTTTCATAAGCCCGATTTGACTCCAATGATGCAACCTTATCATTGTTATCTATTTTACTAAGAATAATATCTCTTATCTCAGGCTCCTTAATTTTCCAAAGTAATTCAACTATACGATTATCAATAAGAACATCTACTTTCCTGATTCTTTGAATTTTGCCAATTTCTCATAAAATTCTTGATTTGAATCTTCTTCCGTTGGGTTTACATGTACAAAAGGGGTCTTCCTCTTCTCCTGACTCAGAAGAGATTGATGAATATTCAGAATTTTTTTCTATATATTTTAGTTCATCTTGATAGTCAGTTTTTTCTTCTAATTGTTCCTCAGATTCAGAAGATTCCCTTTCTCCAGAGAATATCGTATTTATTATATTTTCTTTATCTTTATGTTCTAGTTTAAGCATGTTAATTTTCTTCTTTAATCTTTTAGCTCTTTTATTTTTGCATCTATTTGCAAGGTGGTCTGTTTCGCCACAAATGTAACACCTCCTTATTTTCTTTGCTATATTATTATTAGTTTTCCATTCATTCTTTCTAGCTATATCTCTTTCTTTATTTCTTTCTTTTCTATCACTTCTTTTCTTATGTCTCTTTCTTCTACCTTCTGTAGTCCTAAATTTAGGAATTTCATCTTTGTGATGGCTAATTTCTATTCCAAATTGAGCACAGAATTCTCCTAACTGATTTTTCTCTATTAAAATTTGTCTTTTAATATGTTTATATAATCTAATCTCATCACATAAATTTAGACCTTCTTGGATGCAAGTTCCAATTAGCTTCCCCTATGTATATTGATTATAATTTATATATATTTCTCCCTTTCAAAGAGCATTTCTTACTCTTTCCGCAAATAAGTGGGGAAGTCCGTCTATGAATTTAGACTTCTAGTGAGCATCATTAGATTCTGGGAGTTCCATTACTCTACTAAGGAAAATATCTTTATACAATTTAAACGATGTTAGAGTTTTGGACTTTAAATTCTGCTGTAGGATCCTAATTATCGAACCATCTTCCTGTAAAATGTTCTACAATATTTGTGGCAAGTGTATATATTGTCTGTTCTTCCATATTTTCAATTCTTACTGTATTGAGAATATAATTTTAACTGATGGGCTGAGATAATTATCCCACCAGCCTTTTAGCTGACTAGTGAAACCTACTGTGATCATTTTAGCAATGGCTTTATCGATGTTATGATTTCCTTTACAATTAATACTATACATCATCATTCTATGTATGGTACTGTAAATTTGTCTTTCTGTATATTCGTCTATATTCCATTCATAAATTTATTTTCCGTTATAGCTATGCTGGTAATGTATATCGTGTACCTCATAAAGTATGTCTTGAGGTGTAGGCCAAGGGTAATAAAATGTTGTTTGCATAGGCTTTCTCCCATATTTCTCTATTCTATTTTTTCTTTTGAAAATTTTTGTTTGTAGTTTGCAGTATTTATGTCATTACTTAAGGTACTTTATTTTAGATCCCTAAAAGTTTATCTAATAATTTTTTCTAATTCTCCTATTAGTTTCAGAGAAAACCTACAATATCCGGAGGTGGCTAGATTGAGGGTTTAGCGGTGACTTCCATATTTGTCTCATCAATTTCGAGGGTTTTCGAGCTAGTTTGTTGGTGCCAATCAAATATTTTATCCATTTTGTGATTTAATTCTATAATTTGTTCTCCTATTAGTTTAAGTACAGATTAGTATAATTTTGTTTCTTCATCAACTCATTTATTTGAGCCATTGTGATCATTAGGGTATTATCCTCAATTAATTTTGAAAGTGCTTTGAAATAAATTTCTATTTCATTTGAATTCATTTTAAAAGGGTGTTGCGGTGGAAATATGTTATTAACATTTTTTTACATTATCTAGAAAATATTTTCTTTCCAATCAAATATTGTTTGGAATATTTGATTATAAACCAAGGAATAAAAGCTACAATCCTATTTCCTATAGCTAATCCTTAATAAAATTGGTCAGAAATTATTTTTCGGCTTTTAAAGGAAAATTTTCAAAGAATCATTTTCGAAATGGTTCCCACCTTTTCTGTAAAAGTTCTTTTCTAATTTCTTTTCGTGCTGGAGATCCAGACTAAAATCTGTTAAAATTTGAATAATCTACAAGTGGGACCTCTGTATCAAAATCAATTACATTCGGAATATTCACTACAAAAAAAATGCGGGAATTGCAACGGTAACAGGAACGGTTTTTTTTTAACTTTTGGAACGGTGAATAGTTCACTGGAACCTTTTGGACTGAAATTAGGAATGGTTGAGGAACGGGAGGCAATCTGTGGCAATAAGAGGCCATCCTAACAATTAGGAACGGTCACGAAGTAACCGTTCCTACTTGGGAACGATTTTTGGCATACATTAGGTTTACCATTCCTAATTACCTTTGTACGTATAAATTTATAATTTTGCATTTGAAACACCTTATAAACATTAGGAACGGTAGCATCAAAATTAAATCGCGCAATTAGGAACGGTAGTTAGAATACCTTTTGGAATAGCCACCTTATGTTGTAGATAAAATTTAGCATGGTGTCTGGAATACATGTAGGAACGGTTAGTTGTAGAGATTAGGATCGCCAATTGGAATATATTTTGTCGCAACCGTAGAACGGTTTTAGCACTCTAACTTTGGAATACTATTTTGGACCGATTTTTGGTATTGTCTTTAGAACGAAAGCCTAACCACGAAAGTATTGATTTTGGAATATATGTAGGCACGGTAAGTCCCGTATTTAGGAACGGTTGACTTGTATAGTTAGAATGGTTATTTTATCGGCATTGGGAACGGTACGTTTTTAAAACAATCAAATATAGGAACGGTACTTTGCGCTGATTAACCGTCTAAAATACCGTTCCTAACTAATGAATTATTAATTTTTTTATATTAATAATTTTTATCATTTAAATATAAATTAAATTATTAATAATATTTTGACTATATAATTAATATTTAAATATGAAAAAATGCATAATTTAAAAATAAAAATTTTATTAAATATGAATATTATCCGATTTAATTACAAAGAATCAAAATAAAAAAAATACATAATCTACTCCTCGTCCCCAATGGCCTCGTCCATCTCGTCAATGTCTGGAAGGGTGGGTCTTTAGGAGGCCATGACGGGCCTTCGCCGGAGCGACTCGTCTGCATGTCCTTCATCATGCCCATCAGGTCCGCCATCATCTCCTCGAGGCAGACCAACTGACCCTCCATGTTTGACGAAGGCGCTGGCTCTGGCGCGAGCGCTGGCGGTGACGGTGGCGATGGCGGTGGCGGTGGTGATGGCGAGGTAACGGTCTGGCTGAGACCCAGGGCCTCAAAACCAAGACCAAATACTCGACCCTTGTTCTTGCCCCCGACGCAAGTCAGCCACATCCGCTGCTCGGTTTGCGCCACCGAGCCCTCTGATTCGGAAGCAGGGTCCTCAGGATTGCACGGGCCTGAGACTGATGATCCTCCATCATCTTCTTGAACATCTCCTGCAAAAATAATTAGAATAAATTAGAAAATTTTCAAACATTTAAGAAAATAAAACTAGAATGTATTAATTACAACTTACCGCCACCTCCGCTGCCCTCGGCTCGCTCCAGCCGCCGTCGGCCTTCTTCTTGTAGCATTTGGAGGATAACTCCATCTGCTTCACTGGCCGGCCGAGCTGCTCCTCCTGTAAAAAGAAATGGGAAACAATTATTACCATTTTAATTTAATAGTAATAAATAATTGAAATAACATTAGATATCTTACCAATTTCTGCTTGTGCATACCGACGGAGACAGATCCCCGCGGTACACAGTAGCAGATGCGGCTGGGTTGGCGTTCCGGTTCGCCTTGTTCTTCTCGCACTCCTGCTTGAACTCCGTGGACTCCCAGTACAGGAGGATCTGCCGCCACACCTCGTTCGCCAGCCATAGCGGCTTCTGCAGGGACTGTCTGGCGAGGACGAACTTCTTCCTGAGGAACTTCCCCACCCAAATGTGGAAGATCTTGAACATCGACTCGTCGTCGGCGTCCCACCAGTACGTCATCTGTATTAAAAAAAAATATACATATATCATAACTTAGATTGTTAAAATATTTAAAAACAAAAATTAATTGTCGTTACCTTCAAACTCTCAAACCAGAAAAGCTGGTGCTCTGGCGGCACCTTGTGCAAACTGCCTCAAGGATGGAGATAGTGTCCTCGCACGACCGCGTACATGCGCTCGTGGATCTTCCGATCAGAACTGATATTATAAAACAATTAGTATGACATTAAATATTAATTTAAACTACAAAAGAAATTTAAAAATGTAAATATACCTCGCATCGGTGAGTGTGATGTACTGGCGCGCGGATGGTGGTGGGAGTGGTGGGCCGGTGGGGGTGCTGGTGGTGGGGCAGCCCATGGACGGGCTGGATAGACCGCGGGTGCAGTAGTGGATGGTCCGGGTTGCTGACCCGACGCAACGGTAGACGCACCGGGCTGCTGATCCGGCACAGGTGGTGCGGGTGCCTGCTCTACCGGTGGTGGTGGTGGTGGTCGGTGAAAGCCTGGGAAAGGCGTGTGGATCGTCCCGGGAGTAGCGCGAATGCGGAAGCGCGGTATAAATTTAAAGATTGCAAGAATTTAAACATACATATACAATATGTGTAAAACACGTTCAAGGGGTGTTCCCTTGAATCTCCCAGGCGTTAAGTGTATCTCATGAACAATAATAACATATAAAAAAAATCATGGAGGCCATAGGGTTTAAAATAAAGAGGGACGAAAATTTTAAATCAGAAACCTATCGATTATCGTTTTCGTCTTCAAACCGCAACTTGCGTTGTTCCCCGTTTTGCTCCAAGATCTCGTTAAGAGACCCTCTAATTCGTACACGCAATCCGCCCACGTATCTTGCTCCTCGTGCTAGCGATAGAACAAGTATATATACGAGATTAACGAGATCAAACCTCCTTAGTTCAATTATCAACACAAAAGAACTTGGAAGAGAGGGAGAGAGAGACGCAGCCGGGAGAGAGAGAGAGGAGCCGAGTAATGTGTGTGTGTGTGTTTCAAATTTCATCATCTTCTTCAAAGTGGATACTTAGGAGTATTTATAGAGGTGGAATCCTATTCCTCTTCAAATCCCTACACTTTGAAGACTCCTTCTTGAATAGGATTTGACCTAGTCAAATCCTAGTCAACATCTAGCTTTCTTGGTCAAACCAATCTAAGCCATAGATTTCTTTCTTTAATCTCAACCATTGATTAATTTAATGGAATATTTAAATCTCATTTAAATAATTCTAAAGGCAATAAATAAATATATCAAATATAAATATTTATTCCAAGCCCATTAGATTAATTTCTAATAAATTCAATTTATTAGATAAATTTCTTATATCTAATAAAAGGAATTAATTTCTTCCCAAGAAAAGAAGGACCCAACAAATCCAATTTAATCGCTCCATTTATCTAAATATTTAATTTCAAATTAAATACGTTATGTGTACGGATTGTGTGTGACTCTTTAGGTTCACCTTTAGCTAGACTTGGTTGGATTTCTAGAATCCGCCCGTCACCATGGGTGGCCGTCTAGCAACGGTCCATGGCACTAGAGACTAAGTGAATATACGTGGATGAACATTTAGGCTCTACAGTACATCTATCCTTCCATCTACGGTCTCACCACTTAGGGTCTAGGGCACGGATTATGCAGGTACCCATTTTGGACCTAAGTGTCGGTATGTCCTTTACTAAACGCCGCAAGGGAATCCTTCCCTTCTGTTCAGTTACTGTGGCCACAGATTTTTAGGGACAAGACACAGAATATAGTGAGACACAACTGTCAACACCCCTGACAGGAGACAGATCCTTTCTTGAAAACTATTGTCACGTTGTACACCGTGGCTGCACTAGATATGGCTTATGACTACTCAAGTGCATCTTGGCAATCTCTTACCATACCTAAGATACAGTCCCGATGTACAGGTAAACTCAGCAATTCCTCAAGTCAAAGGACTTGACCTGTATCGTTGGAACCGGGAACTCACGTCATACCTAGCCGGCCTTACTCAAGGTCCTCCGTAAGACGGTTCCCGCGAGTCACCTCAGTCGGCCGCTCCCCAGCAGGCCGACCCACTAACATTGCTTAGACGACCCTCGTCACCTATCGATGAAACACGACTGCAGATGCTTAGTGCAAGTCTCAAGGAGAATCTCGGTACCCATTTTCGAGATTCCTTGAGTTGGAGATGTCCAGACTGATTCGGTGGAACTGATTTCATGGACTTACCTCCAAGCGTAGTCCCAGTCCCCAAAATGCGATTTCAATCTGTGGGCTTTGTTTGTGTAGCGAATAATTATAAAGCAGATAAAGTGAACACAAACAAAGTATGCGCCAAATGAATTTCACTTTCTTATTCATTAGTGTTTTACCAAAAAATTCAAAATTGTTCAGACATAGGTTACAATTCGCCTACCAAGATTGGCTACATGGTCACCTATTCTAACAATCTCCCACTTGACCTTTAAAGCCAATCACCCATATGCCTAATCCCCATCTTCTCAAGATGTTGCGTATGAGCGCTTTGCGACATAGGATTTGTCAGCGGATCTGCTGTGTTGTCTGTTGAGTTGACTCAGTCCATCCGAACGTCACCTCTTCCTACCATCTCTCTTAGAAGGTGGTAGCGTCTAAGAATGTGTTTGGATCTATGATAAGATCTTGGTTCCTTCGCTTGCACTATGGCTCCGTTGTTATCACAGAAGATGACAACGGGCTCGGCGATGCTAGGCACCACACCAACTCTTAGATGTAGTTTCTCATCCAAACCGATTCTTTAGCAGCTTCTGAAGCTGCTATGTATTCGGCCTCGGTGGTGGAATCAGCAGTGGTTATTTGCTTGGAACTTTTCCATGCTACCACTCCTCCATTGAGCCTGAAAACATAACCCGATTGAGACTTGGCATCATCGTCATCTGCCTGGAAGCTAGCATCGCTAAAGCCTTCCAGGATCAGTTATCCATTGCCATAGACTAGGAACATTTCCTTAGCCCTCCTTAGGTACTTAAGGATGCCCTTGGCCGCATTCCAATGTGCCTCTCTTGCACAGGACTGATATCTGCTCGTTACACTCAAAGCGTAAGCGATGTCAGGTCTTGTGTAGTGGACCGCATATTGGATGTTTCCTACGGCAGAAGCATAGGGAACGACTTTCTAGTGACCTACGGAGAACGGGAACGTCAGTGGTGACTGTGGGCATTGACTGTATTGGAGCCAGCGGTTCAGGTACCGAGGTTGGCCCTTCTTGAGGTCGTCCTTCATGCCTAGCATGCTGGACTTTTCGAGGTTGGTCAGCCCTCTGGGTATCTATCCTGAATCCTCTAAGTGAGGAATCCGCGGCTTCCACTGATGACTCGTTTCCATCACTTGACTCCTCAAGGATCAGTTCATCAGGTTGGATATCCTCTGGAAAGCCTTGTTCCAAGAACACTACGTTCCTTGAAACAAATACCTTTTGTTCCAAGGGGTCATAGAAATAATAACTTGCAGTTTCCTTGGGGTATCCAACGAACCTGCATAAACTAGACTTCGATTCTAGCTTACCTCCCACTAGCTTCTTGACGTATCGGGGCTACCCCACACTTTCAAGTAGTTGTAGGACGCAGGCTTGCCGTGCCATATTTCATATGGCGTTTGGGTCAATACACTGGTTGGTGCTAAATTTAACAACTTGGCCGCAGTCTCCAATGCGTAGCCTCAAAAGGACAAGGGTAATTTGGTAAAACTCATCATGGATCGAACCATGTCCAACAGGGTTCGATTCCTCCTTTCAGAGACCCCATTTAACTGTGGTGTCCCGGGAGGTGTCCATTCAGAGATTATACTGTTTTCTTTAAGATAATTAAGGAACTTAGTACTAAGGTACTCTCCGCCTCGGTCTGACCGTAGGACTTTAATTTTGCAGCCGATTTGGTTCTCAACCTCAAGTCTGAATTCTTTAAACCTCTCAAGAGCTTCAGACTTGTACCTCATCAGGTATACATAACCATACCGCGAATGATGATCGGTGAAGGTTGTGAAGTAGGAGAACCCACCTCGGGCTTGCGTCCTTAGTGGTCCACATACGTCTGTATGGACCAAGTCCAACAGACCTGTGGCAAGCCTGCTTTGTCCTACAAAGGGCTTCTTGGTCATTTTCCCTCTAAGACAGGATTCGCAAGTTGGTAGCTCAATCAAGTCCCCTACCTCTAGGTTCTTTGAGTCTAGCAATTTTCTTATCCTATCTTGGGAAATGTGACCTAGCCTAGCGTGTCACAGTCGTGCGTTCCCGTTATTATCTATTTTACGTTTATGTTGAGTGTTTAAAACGAAGTTCGTTTGTTGCAAGATATAGAGGCTATTATTAAGCGTACCAAGCAGATGAGCACTTCCGCACCTCATCAAATAAAAACAGTTTTTATTAATCATATACTCATATCCACTATTGTCTAATAACGGAATGGAAATGACGTTTCTAATCATGCTACGTACATAATAAACTTGCTCTAATTCTATGCTAATGCGATCACTAACTACTAGAGTGGTGGATCCTACTGCTTCTGCCGAGATGGCCTTCCATTCCCAAGCTTTAGGACCATATCCCCGCTACTCAGTTTTCTGCTTCTTTTCAGCACCTGCAAATCATTGCAAATGTGAGCTCCACACCCGGTATCTAATACCCAAGAGGCAGTGTTAGTAACCATATTGACCTCAATCACAAAGATACCTTGTTTGGAGGGGAGTTTGGGGCAATCCCTCTTCCAATGCCCTTTCTCACGGCAATTGATACATATGTCGTATGCCCTCGACTGTTACTTTGAGTCAACCTTCCCTTTTCCTTTGTCTTTCCCTACTTTGGCAATGGGAACACTCTTAGTGTTAGTAGCTGCTTTGACGGCTTTTCCCTTTTCCTTCTTCCTTTTTCTTCTTCCTTTTCCAACGTCCGACACCCTTGTCTTTCATCTTGGAAGTCGACGCATCTCCAAATAATACCAGCGGCGTAGACTTTTTGGTCGTTGCCTCGTATTGCACCAGCATATTGATCAACTCATGAATCCCCTTCTCAAGTGTGTTCATGCTGTAGTAGAGGGTGGGAGAGACTGAAGGATCACATCTATGTACGTCTCGTTATCGAGCCCCGCCTTGAGGTCCTCGAGCTTTTCCACCAAGGTAAGCATCTTGACCCCATACTCTTGTACAGAGGACCCTTCGGTCATTTTAGTTCCAAAGAATGGCTTTGTCGCGACATACCTAGTATGCCGGTCTGGGACTGCATAGCAATCTTTCAGGCGAGCCATAATGGAAGGGACATCGTCTAGCCTTTCATACTGCTTCTGAATCTCATTCGTTATAAAGGCAAGTATGAGGCTACGGACTTTTTGGTTATCCTTATGCCAAGTCTCGAACGGCTCACGTTCTTCTGGCGTGGATCCTTCCGGCAAGGTCCTAGGGAACGGCTCGTCCATGACGTAGCCTTGGTTCTCGTAATCTAGGGCTATCCTCAGATTGCGCAATCAGTCGTTGTAATTGGTTCCATTAAACTTGTTGTTCTCAAGTATGGTTGATAATGGGTTTTTAGACATTTTAAATTTACATTTTAAAACATAACTACGATCAACAGAATTTTAAAAGACGGAAGTTTGATAAATAATTAAATGCTTGGACTTTAGTCAATTAATGCTCCCACTATTTATACGAAAACACGACACTCTCAAACGTTGTTTTCGGGAAATACCCTTTCCTAGTGGGCTTGGGATCCACAGCGATTTTCCCCATACCTGCTTTTACGATTCGCATGGGAAGAATCCTGTGGGAGGTATACCATACCATTCTCGTTCTACGAGATTCTCAAGATAATTGCCTCACCCTTTTATGTGATCCCGAGGACTCCAAGCGAATCACGTTACTTGGGCATTAGACCCGACCCAATCGACCGAAGTATAGACCCACTGGTACCTCCACGACTCATGAGATAGGTAACAACAGTCTACTTTTCGTTCATGACATAGTGCAGCTTCTTTTAAGTACGACAGTCGTGCCACGACTTGTGAGACCACGCTATTGACCTAAATCAACTTCCTCATTATGCCATAGATTGGAAGGCATGGACGAACTCCTATAGTTCATGTCCATTTTTCGAGGGTTTAATATTTTGAACCTTGGTCCAACCAAATGAGAGTTGTAAATGACCGAGATCCCATACACAAACACATTCATCCATAATGCGTAATTAAAATTCGCAACCCATAGCAGTAATATGATAAATAAAACTATTCATTCACCACAAAAGCCACATGCAAAATTAAAGCCTAGCACGCCCCTGTTGGATGATCACGAGCCCGAATCCTATGCTACCCACTGAGCCTGCGGTGGATCTATGGTCAATCTAGGGTTGGTCCTACACTATTACATTTAATAGTAACCCGATCAACATGCTGATGGGCCTTGGTCTCTTTTACTCTTTCAAACTTCCATGGAAACACCTTGGATCCTCCATTTTGGGCTCTCCATGTGGACCTTCCTCATCTCCACCAAATACATAAAATAAAATCCTCACTCCTAGACTACTCTCATTATATACGTAAAAAGAAAGCCCAGCGAAAACCCGGGGGAGTACAATAGGAGGGAGATAGAATGCCTTATTATTCCAAGGCAACTAGAAGAGAAGAAGGAGAAAGCAAAAGAGGCACACAGACCCAGCATAAATTAAACCATACATTCGGGCTAGGGCTCGTGATCATCCGTTTTTTCAATAAACGAACATAATTACAAGATATCCAATCATATAAACATATGCATATAATCCATGATTACCAATCACATCATCCCATGATAAATGAACAAGTCACGTATGAAAAACATGGTACAACCGTTGGTAATATCCTTTCCCGTTTAGGAATACCCTTCCTCATTATTTGAAGGTGAGCAATACCCCGGGATTCTAAATCCAATACCACAATCTTCCAAATAACGTTCTTTGAGAAAACATGCAAAAATTAAATAAAACTAATTTTTCAGAATTATCAAAAAAATTAAAATAAGATGAAAACGTAAACGATGACCGGCCGCCGCCATTGGCGGCGTTCTGCCGGCGCACACAAGCCAGCAGGCCAAGCCTGCTGTCCTTGCACGCGTGCGTAGGCCCCTGCCTGCTCGCACGCGCGCCTGGTCGGTGTGCACGCGCGCCATACCTGCCGCGTCACCTACCTGCGCGGGCTGCCCGCGCAGACTCCATCGTCTGCGTGCACGCGCGCGCCTGGGAGCGCTACCCCATGCGCGTGCGCGCAGCCTCCCTGGCCGCGCAGGCGCCCTGATAGACTGGCCTGGCGCGCGCGCGTAGGCTTCCCTGCTTGCGCGCGCGCCCAGCCATCCGTCCGCGCCTAGCGTCCGGCTGCGCGTGTGTGCCGTTTTCTTCCGTTTTATTTGTTTAGCCCCCCATTTGCCAAGAAAAACAAGAAACCAACAGCACCAAAAATTCATACACAATTGAAAGCAAGAAAACGACATGCTTGATAATTAAAACATCAAGAATTAAATAAATCATGCCATACACGTTTTCATGCTTAAAACGCACACAAAACCCTAGGCCTATACACCGAACCGGGCTCTGATACCACGAAAAGTCTGGGAAAGGCGTGTGGATCATCCCGGGAGTAGCGTGAATGCGGAAGCGCGGTATAATTTAAAGATTGCAAGAATTTAAACATACCTATAAAATATGTGTAAAACACGTTCAAGGGGTGTTCCCTTGAAACTCCCGGGCGTTTGGTGTATCTCATGAACAATAATAGCATATAAAATAATCATGGAGGCTATAGGGTTTAAAATAAAGAGGGACGATACTTGTAAATCGGAAACCTATCGATTGTCGTTTTCGTCTTCAAACCGCTACTCGCGTTGTTCCCCGTTTTGCTCCAAGATCTCGTGTAGGAAATCCTCTAATTCATACACGCAATCTGCCCACGTATCTTGCTCCTCGTGCTAGCGATAGAACAAGTATATATATTGTGAGAGGACGGAATGATCAAACGCTATTAAATTAATGAGATCAAACTTCCTTTATTCAATTGTCAACACAAAAGAACTTGGAAGAGAGGGAGAGAGAGACGTGGCCGAGAGAGACGGAGAGAAGCCGAGTAGTGTGTGTGTGTGTGTGTGTGTGTGTGTTTCAAATTTCATCATCTTCTTCAAAGTGGATACTTAGAAGTATTTATAGAGGAGGAATCCTATTCCTCTTCAAATCCCTACACTTTGAAGACTCCTTCTTGAATAGGATTTGACCTAGTCAAATCCTAGTCAATATCTAGATTTCTTGGTCATGCCAATCTAAGCCATAGATTTCTCTCTTTAATCTCAACCATTGATTAATTTAATGGAATATTTAAATCTCATTTAAATAATCCTAAAGGCAATAAATAAATATATCAAATATAAATATTTATTCCAAGCCCATTAAATTAATTTCTAATAAATCCAATTTATTAGATAAATTCCTTATATCTAATAAAAGGAATTAATTTCTTCCCAAGAAAAGAAGGACCCGATTAAATCCAATTTAATCGCTCCATTTCTCCAAATATTTAATTCCAAATTAAATACGTTATGTGTGAGGATTGTGTGTGACTCTTTAGGTTCACCTTCAGCTAGATTTGGGTGGATTCCCAGAATCCGCCCGTCACCATGGGTGGCCGTCTAGCAACGGTCCATGGCAGTAGAGACTAGGTGAATATACGAGGATGAACATTTAGGCTCTAGAGTACATCTATCCCTCCGTCTACGGTCTCACCACTAGTCTAGGGCACGGATTATGCAGGTACCCATTTTGGACCTAAGTGTCGGTCTGTCCTTTACCAAACGCCGCAAGGGAATCCTTCCCTTCTGTTCAGTTACTGTAGCCACAGATTTTAGGGACAAGACACAGAGTATAGTGAGACACATCTGTCAATACCCCTGACAGGAGACAGATCATTTCTTGGAAACTACTGTCACGTTGTACACCGTGGCTGCACTAGATATGGCTTATGACTACTCAAGTGCATCTTGGCAATCTCTCACCATACCTAAGATACAGTCCCGATGTACAGGTAAACTCAGCAATTCCTCAAGTCAAAGGACTTGACCTGTACCGTTGGAATCGGGAACTTACGTCATACCTAGCCGACCCTACTCAAGGTCCTCCGTAAGACGGTTCCCGCGAGTCAGCTCAGTCGGCCGCTCCGCCAGCAGGCCGACCCACTAACATTGCTTAGACGACCCTCATCACCCGTCGATGAAACACGACAGCAGATGCTAAGTGCAATTCTCAAGGGGAATCTCGGTACCCATTTTCGAGATTCCCTGACTTGGAGATTTTCAGACTGATTCGGCGGAACTGATTTCATAGACCTACCTCCAAGTGTAGTTCCAGTCCCCAAAATGTGATTTCAGTCTGTGGGCTTTGTATGTGTAGCGAACAATTATAAAGTAGATAAAGTGAACACAAACAAAGTATGCGCCCAATGAATTTCACTTTCTTATTCATTAGTGTTTTTCCAAAAATTTTGAAATTGTTCAGACATAGGTTACAATTCGCCTACCAAGATTGGCTACATGGTCACCTATTCTAACAGTCGGAACACTGCTTCCCCATCCTGGGAAGCAACACCGACCGGCGGTATAGCCAGTTCGCCGCGACCACGGCCACGACCACGACCACCTCCTCGAGGTGGGAAATCCCGACCAGACATGATCTACATTTTTTTAAAATATATTAGTCGTATGAATTTGAAAATACGACTGCAAACTAAATCATAAAATTATATACTAAGTCCCAAAATTAATACCAAAATTTTTCCAACAATATTGACTAAGTCCTAAAATTATTTCCTAACACACAAAATTGACGCTTAATTACACTAAATCCTTCTATTTTTCCTCTATATCTATGCTAAATCCCAATATTTGACTCTAAAACTGCACTAAATCCTTCTATTTTTCTATATATTTATACTAAATTCTAAAATTTGACCCTAAAATTGCACTAAATTCCTGTATTTTCCTATATATTTATACTAAATACTAATATTTGCCTATATCCTTAGAGAATATTAAAGAAAAGTAACCAAATTTTTTAAAATTTCAGAAAATTAACAAATTTCATATATTAGAGTAAGTTTTATTTAAAATTACAGAAAATATAAAGAATTTTTAGAAATTTGTTAAAAATACATAATTTTTAAAAATTACATATTTTAAATTTATAGAAAATGACATAAAAATTTAAAAAATTCAGAAAATTATTAGAAAAAATCACCAAAAATTTTAACATTGCAGAAAATTTTCTGAAAATGTCTGAATTTTAATCATTTCGGAATTTTACATTAAAATTCAGGAATATATTTAAATTTATGAAAAATCACATTAAATTGTAAGAAAATTTCCGAATTATCAGATATTAGAAAATACAAATTTCCAGTTTTTTAAAACATATTTTTTTTTAAATTTTTAATAATATTAGAAAATAATATCCTATATTCCATCAAATTTACAGAAATTTGATTAAAATTCAAAAAATTAACCACAAAATTACCAGAAATTACCTACAATAACAGAAAATTAATAAACTACATTACATTCACAAAAATTACATCGTAATATTTATAGAAAATTAAAAAAATAACAGAAAATTCACTAATTGCATACAATATTAGAAAATAATAACAGAAAATCCACTAATTTCATACAATAATTGTCCCAAAAATAACAGGAAATTCACTAATTGCATACAATTTAAGTCCCAACAATAACAAAAAATTCATAATATTTTCAGAAACGATGAATAATAACAGAAAATTTATTTCAGAAAGTACAACAAAAAAACATACACATTTTGCATCCTAACCCCTAACATTACATACTATTACAGAAATTACACAAAAAAAATAAAAAATGCAAAAAAATTGCATCCTAACCCCTAACATTACATACTATTACATACACATTTTCAGGGAAAAAAAAAGAGGGTTTTGGTAGAAACCCTACTTACGGTCGAAGGCGGCGGTTGAAGGCGGTTGTCGAAGGCTCGGCAGTCGAAGGCGGCGGTCGAAGGTGGCAGATGGTGGCGAATGAGGGCGATAGCTGGTGGCGGACGAGGGCGGCAGCTGGTGGCGGATGAGGGCGGCAGGGAGAGATCGAGGGATAGATAGTGAGAGAGAGAGAGAGAGAGAGAGAGAGAGAGAGAGAAAGTAAGAAAAAATCAACCAAGGGGTCAATTTATATAACTTTTTGGAACGGTCGTGTTTTAACTGACTGTTCCTATTACCGGTCCAACGAAAGGAAAACGACATCGTATTGGCTATAATACGACGTCGTTTTGATACCTTGTACTGATGTTGACCTAATTACTGCCCTTCCTTTAACCGTTCCCAAAGACGACCATTCCTATATTAACATATGCCATTCCCATATCAATTCCAAATACTTTGTATTTGGAATTTTACTAATAGGAACGTTCACGTTATAGAACATGTGTTCCCAATACCGTTCCTAAACCGAGAAACGAAGTCGTTTTTAGACTTGCACAAAGTTTCCGTTCCTAATTTCATGTGGTCCCGTTCCTATATGTATTGCAATGTTTCTTTTATCTTATTAGATAATAACTATAAATTAAGTAAAACACGTTCCGGACACTCATATGATTGAATTAAGGTACACAATTGGATATTTACAAGAATTTCATGTAACATAGTAATTAGTATATTTATTTTTGTTAGTATTTCATGTACAAGAATTTTATTTTTGTTCCTATTGTAATTTGGAACGGTCGAATATAAACGGACCGCTCCAATAGTTTATTTTCCCACCAATTTTTCATTGGGCGCCAAAATAAAATATTGGACTTCAGTTTGGAATGATCGTCGGTTTTCATGGACCATTCCAAATTCAAATTTTCCTCAATTTTTTAATTAGCTGCCATATTTGAAAAATTGTACCTCAAATAGGAACGGTCCTGATAAGTTTTGACCGTTCCTAATTCAAATTTCCCTCATTTTTTTTGTTTGGCACCTATTCAAATAGTTGTACGTGTATTAGGAACTGTGGTTAGAATAAAAAATACGTTCCTATTTTTAAAATTTATTCTGATTTCTTAGGAGAATCAAAATACATCTATCAAATACAATTTTTACAATAACTATAATAATAAAATTACAGAATTTTTTTGGAAAATTCAATAAGTCTCTTCATTGGACTCAGCCTCGTCAAAGCTATCTTCATCTTCATCTTCGGATTCATTGTCTGGCGCGCGATGGCCCTGCTCCATGATCAACAACCAATTGTATTCTCGTTGGGTCATGCAGTTCAAAGGCTTGGTTATCTATTACAACATCTGGATTAGGTACGACTTCATCCATCTGATAGGCAACCTCGGTCCATCGCGAGTCATCGATTACTCTTCGAGCCTTGATTTTGCAAACAGCTTTCCAATCGACTTTGTCCTTCTTCATGCTCGGGTAATCCGCGTAGTAGACCTGTACTGCTTGTTGTGCCAGTATGAATGGTTCATTCTTTTGGTAGAGCTTTTTGAAGTTGACATCAACGATGTGATAACGAGGGTGTATCTTCATGCCTCTGACCGGATCGACCCAACGATAATTAAACAGTACAATGTGCATGTTTGGAAGTAGTGGGTAATCTAGCTGAATTATCTCTTCCAAAATTCCATAGAAGTTAGAATCCGTGTCTGTATATGATGAGCTTTTGACACAAACACCACAATTCATTGTTGACTTCCCGATATTGTGACGTTCAGTGTGGAAATTGAAGCCATTGATGAAGTAAGACGGGTATGTCATCACTTCTGCTCTTGGCCCCCAATAATGCAACTTCAACAATTCGTCGTTTGTGTGATTCAATTCGGGTTTCACCTGCAATTAATCATATATACAACAATTGAAATAATTGATTACAAATTAATGAGCATATCGCAAATACAAGAAATCGATGATACTTACACGAGCCTTGAACCAATCCTTGAATTGTGTCACCACTAGTTGATCAATTATCGGGTCCTCCGAATTGTGTTGCTCGAACAGTTCATTCAAGAATGACCTGTTATAGTAAAACTGATAGTTATAAATATACATGTAATTGAAATTCAAATGATTCATACGAAATAATTACGTTTGTAAAAGACACTTACTTGTAGTACAGTGCAACTACTTCACAATTACACAAGACGTATGTCTCGATAGCATGAAGTTCCTCCCCGCTCAGCCATCTCTTCTTCGAGGCTCCACTTGCTTGGCCTGGGTAATTCAAAATGGACCGAACTATTCGATCGTCGTTGCTCGTGAGATCATCGTTCCGACCGGGTCTGTTTTGCTTGCAGAGAATGTGTGGTTCGAAGTAGTGAGAGGAGAAAAGTCCGATTTCTTCGACAATATAAGCCTCTACAATTGACGCCTCGATGTGTGCTTTATTTTTCACCTTTTTCTTCAAATCGCGTAGGAATCTATTCATATGAAAATTTATTAAAATGCAAATAAAAAATATATATTTAACAGTATTTATTTAATTACCTTTCAAATGGGTACATCCACCTGTATTGCACTGGGCCCCCAACGCGCGCCTCATATGGAAGGTGAGCAATTAGATGCTCCATTGAGTCGAAAAATGAAGGAGGAAAAATTTTCTCGAGGTTGTACATGATGACGGCTACACTATCTTCCAATTCTTTTACCTTGGCCACATCTAGTGTTGTTGAGCATAGGATCTGGAATAGAAGGCTCACTTCCGTCAAGGCCCCCACACGTGCTCTGGAAGCATTTCACGAAAGGCAACCGGAATCAATTTCTGCATGAATACATGACAATCATGACTCTTCATGCCGTGCATCCTCAACTCTTTCAGGTCGACGCAACGGGCCAAGTTAGAGGCATACCCATCAGGAAACCTAAGACAACGAACACACTCATATATCTTCTTCTTTTGCTCCTTCGTCAGTGTATATCCTTGGGCATCACGTTCGGTCTCCTTTCGTCCACCTCAAGCTTCGGCCGATTACATATGATCTTTAGATCCTTCCGTGCATTCAGATTGTCCTTTATTTTTCCCTTGATGTCCATCACAGTATTGAATATATTATCGAACACATTCTTCTCAATATGCATGACATCAAGATTGTGTCGTATCAGATGCGCCCCCAGTATTCAAGCTCCCAGAATATGTTTTTCTTCGTCCACTTATGGTCGACACCGTAGCCTTCCGGTTCACTCAACGGTTGTTCGACAGCCACACTAAATGCATCGACACGGGTTCAGATCTGTTCTCCAATCAACCTCGAACGTGCAACCTTCCCCTCCATTCGATTTTTAGTGAAGGCTTTCTTGTTCCTGCGATAAGGATGAACCGGTGGTAGGAATTGCCTGTGGCAGTCAAAATAGCATGCCTTTCGACCGTGCTGTAAATAGAATGCCCGTGTGTCCTCCATACAAACTGGACACCCCATAACACCGGCAGTACTCCATCCTGACGCCATCCCATAAGCAGGAAGGTCGTTCACTGTCCACATCAATGCGGCATGCATCATGAATGCCTGGTTTGTCGCAGTATCGTGCGTACGTACACCCACATGCCATAAATTTTGTAACTCCTCGATCAACGGCTCCAAGTGTCTTCGATAAGACGTTTGGGATTCGATGGGCCAGGGATCACCATCGTTAGGAACATATATTCAGACTTCATGCACATTCCCGGTGGGAGATTGTACGGTGTAAGTATCACGGACCAACATGAGTAAGTTTTACCATACTGGCCGTGCGGTGCAAATCCATCCGTGCACAACCCCAGTTTAACATTCCTCGGCTCAGCTGCAAAGTCAGGATACGTCCGGTCAAAATGATTCCAAGCCTCTGCATCGGACGGATGACACATGGATCCTTCCTCCGTCTGATGGCTCGCATGCCAAGTCATATGCTCTGTTGTGGCCTCCAACGCATACAACCTCTGCAGCCAAGGGGTAATCGGTAGATACCTAAGAATGGCATACGGGGACTTCTTGTGTTTAGGATTTCTGTCCCTGGTGGGCTTGTACCTAGCGTCTGCACAGAACTTGCAATATTCCAAATCAATATCGTCCTTCCAATACAACATGCAACCATTTTTGCAAGCATCAAACTTTTGAACTGGTAAACCCGATTCTCTTATCAATTTCTTCGTATTGTCATAATCGGCGGGGAAAGTGTGATTGCGGAGCATTACAGTATCAACCCACTGGCATAACCGATCATATGTATGCTCGGAAAAACCCCCTTCGGCCTTGATATTCACCAAAGAGGCAATTGACGCCAACTGAGAGGTGGTGCAGCCATTCCACAAAGGTTGGTCCGCAGCATGAACTACATTAAAAAAACGGTCTAACAAGCCAGACACATAATCATAGGGTCCCGAATCGTAATATGAACTAGGACCCACATCAGATGGACAATACCGAGTACCATCATCAGTCGGTCCATCCTGGTTGTACGAAGAACAGAATGATAGCCCGACAGCATCGAATACCATCCTCTGCGCCCAATCCATCTGAGCCGCATCACCCCAATGCGAACTACCCTCTTCCTGAATGGGTGGTGTTTGCTGCTGCTGCACAGGGGGCACTGTCAATGCTTCAAAGTATTCCTGCACCCTCTCCTCACCATGCGAAGTCCAATTGTAATACTCTGGCATAAACCCTTTCATACACAAATCAAAATTTACCTCGTCTGGTGTTTTGAACCGTTCGTTTTTGCACTTTCGGCAGGGACAATCTTGTCCCCGTCCATATATGCACGCTGAGACTGGGCCCATTCTAAAAAATATTGTAACATCATCCTCAAACTCCGATGTCACACCCAGGACGTCTCGATCATACATCCATTTCCTCAACTATCTTAACATGATTTGTCCTACGTATAATTCACAACAGTACGCAATTAAATGACAAGAGTATATTATATATACATACATGCAAAAATAACAGAATTTCGCATACTTACCTGAGCAAAACACCTATCAATATCAATGCAAAATTCGCGCTTGGTAATTAATATGTTCGATTTTCCGTATAAAGAATCAAGTGGGTGAGTTACAACAAAATGAGTTGGAGAGTAAGTATAAGAACAATGACAAAGAAGGGGGACATATATATAGAAAATATTGGAACGGGCATTGGAATATTATTTGGAACACAAAACTAGCCGTTGAAATATAGCCGTTGTTCCAGCTTTAGAAACGGTCTCAGGAGAGGAAACAGGAACGGTAATGTTACCGTTGTAATATAGCCGTTAGCGCATATTAGGAACGGTATGAGGCACACCCAAAAGGACCGTTCTTACTTGGAGTACAATTTGGAACGGTGCGTGTAACAATATTGCACTTACTATATACCCACATTTTGGAACGGTAATTGCATTACATTTTTTCCCATGGCGTAAAAGGGTCTTCTATAGGACTATATCTTGGAACGGTCAGCCCACCGGTCCAAATAGACTCGGCCATTGGAACACAAATAGTAACGGTAAGTGATCCCGGTCGGCTGGCCGTTCCAAATTTCACACATGTGTTCCAAATTGAAGTCCAAAATATATTAGGTCCCATTTAGGAATGGTTGTAGGTGTACAAATTGGCTCCCCGTTGTTGGCAGTCTAATAGGAACGATCAGGCCATTCCTATTAATTTGTATTACAATTAGCACGACTGTGACATCATCAACGGTTTACCATTCCACAACTGTTCCTAGAACCGTTCCAAATTGAAATGGTAACTGGAAAGGTTTTCTCTATCCGTTCCTATTCCCGCATTTTTTTGTAGTGATTCATTTATAGACAAAAACTTATTTCCGAAATTAATTCTTCATTCAATCTTGAGTCTTTATAAACTCCTTTAACAATATTATTAGATTGAATCCTTATTTTTTCTACTTTAGTATCCTTTGAGCCTTCTTGGCTATTTTTCTCTCTAATTTGAGAATTGGATGCTCTAGATGGAGTCACTATCTCAACTGGTGAAAAATATAATACTGTAGAATATCTTGAAGAATTACTTCTTAGACAGTTTGGGTGATTATTAACAAATTCTATTCTAACATTTTCTTTTGGATTTTGAATGATACCAACATAGTTACTTTCAATATTGCCGAAAATTGGAACGTCCTCTCCATTTATCCAATTTTCTGGAAACTCTATCTCGCTGCATTTTATTTGTCTTCCAACCTTAATTCTAAAACTATGTAAATTTGTCTAAAAAAATATTGTTTGTTCCAAAGATTTATTGTCTTGTACCCTACAATTTAGATTAAGGGTATGAAGAAGTTTACAATATATCCTATAACATACACATATTAATTCATATCCGGGTGAATAATTGTACCCATGAGTCTTAACATTTAATGTGAAGGCATCTAAAATATTTGCATCAAATAATGATAATTATAATTTGGATAAACATTAATAAAATCTGGTCCATGAGCCAAACTACACTGTATTATCTCAATCAAAGATTTTTTTCAGTCTAAATTCCTAGCATCTCTTAGGGCAGCTAAAAAGCTCTCCAGTAAACCTTCTAACGTTAAAGGTTTGAAGGCAATTTGCATTACCTGAAAGAACCGGGTACGGCCCAAGAATGCAACGGAAGCGTAAAAACGTGAATTTAAAGGCATAATTTTAAATGGGTTCAAAGGGGTGTTCCCTTTGAAGTTCCCGGGCGTTCAGTGTATGTCAAAGCATTAATAAAAGGGGAGAAGGATGTTGGACATGTGGCTTAAGGAAGTAAACAAAAGATACATGAAAATGTAAAGAAAACCAACCTTAGATCATAACACGTAGAACTGGTACGTGCGTTGTTCCCTTTCCGTTTGTCCTTCCGTTCACTTGAGAATTCAACGTAGAACTCCTCTAAGTATTGTCCACACCACACTATGGATAAATACTCTAGTCTATTGCTAGATAGAAATATAGAAATAAAGAAGAAAACTTCCAAAACAATACTATTGTTTAGTGCCTTTTAGAATGTTTTAGTTCAATTCTTTCCAAAAGGTATGAACACAAAAAGGAGAAAAGTTGCAGAGATTTTGAGTGTATTTGGCTGGAAATATCATGCAAGTATATCCCATACAAGTTATATGCATTGTTTTTGTGTATGTAGGAAATTGAATTCAAAATGCAATCTCCAAAATTAACCTCCAAGGCTAACTTACATACACATGCACACTATCTCTCCATGAACCATCATGTCCTTCATATGTGGAGGAATTGAAACTCCTCCTCAACTTGCTCCAACATCTAGAGCTTGAACTTCAAACCATGGACCAATTTTGACCGGTTTTAATTTAATTAAATTAAATCAAGACCAACCAAGATCCATAGGTTCCAAATTAATTCAATTAATTTTAAACCTTATTGAAATCCAAAATTTTATTTAACCCAATTAAATAAACATAAGCTCAAACACTAATTAATTGATCCAATCAATTAATTAACCTAAAACCGATAAATTAATCCAATTAATTTAAAGGTTCTTAATCCAACAATTAACTAATCCGATTAATTAATTATTTGACCATCCATCAAATGGATTTCTGATTAAATGATCCAATCATTTATTTTATCCTTTGAATTAATTTAATCCAATTAAATTAATTCGCTTCTTCTAGAATTAATTCCAAATTCATTCTACCAACCTCATAGTGATTTGTGTGTGACTCATTAGGTTCACACTCAGTTAGACTTAGGCTTGTATCCAACACAATTGGTAAATTAAATCAAATTTAATTAACTGTTTTTCAATTAACCATTAATCGGAAAAACGCCCGTCACCATGGGTGGCCGTCTAGCAACGCTCCATGGCACTAGAGACTAGGTGAATGTTGGCGTGAACATTTAGGCTCCCGAGTTCCATACAAGTACGGTCCTTCCATCATCGATCTCTTGGTCTAAGTCCAGGGCATGAAATTGAGCGTCGATTCTCATACTGCACTAGACAACTATGCTCAATAACTCGAGACACGTTTGCTCTATTGATTGACGTAGGAAACCATTCCCTACTTGATCAATCGTTCTCGCCACAGACTTAAAGAGCTTAAACCGTCTCAGAGTGCATAGGAGACTCGACTGTCATATACTGACAGGTGACGGATCCTATATTGGAATCCACCGTCCTCAATATTAGATGTCTGCTTCCTTTTCAATATTGCTGTTACTTCTCAACAATAGGTTAGTTTCGACACAGGTAAAGCAGTAAATGGATTTTCTTATTCAAAGAAACCGGGATCTCTATGCACGGGGAATTTCCACATATGCTTCCTTGACTATTTTTTATACTCCTCCTTCTGATAAAATAGTTTGGTTTCGAGAAAAGTAATACGATTAGATTCGTATTCTTTTTTTCTAATAAAAAACAACATTCTAAGCTCATAATTTCATTAGATGCCAGCTTCCTTTTTAATACTACTGTTACTTCACAACAGTAGGTTAGTTTCAACACAAGTAAAGGAGTAAATGCCATTTGTTATTCAAAGAAATTGGTTTCTTCATAGAGGGTTTACACATACCAACCGAAGAAACTGGTTCATTCACAGAGAATTTCCAGATGCGCTTCCTTGACTTTTTCATACTCTTCCTTCTGATAAAATAGTTTGATTTCGAAAAAAGTACTATGATTAGATTAGTATTCTTTTTTTCTAATAAAGAAAACATTCTAAGCCTCATAATTTCATTAGATGCCAGCTTCATTTTCAATATTACTGTTACGTCTCAATAATAGGTTAATTTCAACACAAGTAAATGAGTAAATGGCTTTTGTTATTCAAAAAAACCGGTATCTTCACAGAGGGTTAACACATACCAACCGAAGAAACCGGTGTATTCAAGGAGAATTTCCACATGCGCTTCCTTGACTTTTTTTATACTCTTCCTTCTGATAAAATAGTTTGGTTTCGAATAAATTACTACGATTAGATTTGTATTCTTTTTTGCGAAAAAAGAAAACATATGAAGCCTCGTAATTTCATTAGATGCCGGCTTCCTTTTCGATATCACTCTTACTTCTCAACTGTAGGTTAGTTTCGAGACAACTAAAGGAGTAGATGGCCTTTGTTATTCGAAGAAATCAGTGTATTCACGGAGAATTTCCACATGCGCTTCCTTGAATTTTTAAATACTCTTCCTTCTGATAAAATAGTTTGATTTCGGAAAAAATACTACGATTAGATTCGTATTCTTTTTTCTAATAAGCCTCATAATTTCATTAGATGCCAGCTTCCTGTTCAATATTACAGTTACTCCTCAACAGTAGGTTAGTTTCGAGAAAAGTAGAGGAGTAAATGACATTTGTTATTCAAAGAGACCGTGATTTTTTTGCATGGAGAATTTCCACATACGCTTCCTTGACTATTTTTTTATACTCCTTCTAATAAAATAGTTTGGTTTCGAGAAAAGTACTACTATGAGATTTGTATTCTTTTTCTAATAAAAAAACATTCTAAGCCTCATAATTTCATTGGATGTCAGCCTCAATATTACTGTTACTTCTCAACATTAGGTTAGTTTCAACACAAGTAAAGGAGTAAATGGGTTTTGTTATTCAAAGAGACCGGGATTTTTTTTTTTCACGGAGAAACATGCGCTTCCTTGACTTTTTTTATACTCTTCCTTCTGATAAAATACTTTGGTTTCGAAAAAAGTACTACGATTAGATTCGTACTCTTTTTTTCTAATAAAGAAAACATTCTAAGCCTCATAATTTCACTAGACGCCTACTTCTTTTTCAATATTACTGTTACTTCTCAACAATAGGTTAGTTTCGACACAAGTATAGGAGTAAATGGTTTTTCTTATTCAAAGAAACGGGGATCTTTTTGCACGGAGAATTTTCACATACGCTTCCTTGACTATCTTTTGATACTCCTCCTTCCGATAAAATAGTTTGGTTTCGAGAAAAGTAATACGATTAGATTCGTATTCTTTTTTTTAATAAAAAAAATTCTAAGCCTCATAATTTCATTAGATGCCAGCTTCCTTTTCAATATTACTGTTACCTCTCAACAGTAGGTTAGTTTCGACACAAGAAAGGCGTAAATGGCATTTGTTATTCAAAGAAAACCAGTTTCGTCACAGAGGGTTTACACATACCAACCGAAGAAATCGGTTAATTCACAGAGAATTTCAAGATGTGCTTCCTTGACTTTCCTATACTCTTCCTTCTGACAAAATAGTTTGATTTCGAAAAAAGTACTATGATTAGATTAGTATTCTTTTCTCTTAATAAAGAAAACATTATAAGCCTCATAATTTCATTAGATGCCAGCTTTCTTATAAATATTACTGTTACGTCTCAATAATAGGTTAGTTTCAATACAAGTAAAGGAGTAAACGGCTTTTGTTATTCAAAGAAATCGGTATCCTCGCAGAGGGTTAACACATACCAACCGAAGAAACCAGTGTATTCAAGGAGAATTTCCATATGCGCTTCCTCGACCTTCTTATACTCTTCCTTCTGAGAAAATAGTTTGGTTTCGAAAAAAGTACTACGATTAGATTCATATTCTTCTTTTCTAATAATGAAAATATATGAAGCCTCATAATTTCATTAGATGTCACCTTCCTTTTCAATATTACTCTTACTTCGCATCATTAGGTTAGTTTCGAGACAAGTGAAGCAGTAAATGACTTTTGTTATTCGAAGAAACCGGTGTATTCACGGAGAATTTCCACATGCGCTCCCTTGACTTTTTTTTATACTCTTCCTTTTGATAAAATAGTTTGGTTTCAAAAAAAGTACTACGATTAGATTCGTATTCTTTTTTTCTCATAAAAAAAAAAAAAAAAAACATACTAAGCCTCATAATTTTATTAGATGCCAGCTTCCTCTTCAATATTACTCTTACTCCTCAACAATAGGTTAGTTTCGAGACAAGTAAAGGAGTAAATGACTTTTGTTATTCAAAGAAACCAGGATTTTTTTGCACGGAGAATTTCCATATACGCTTCCTTGACTATTTTTTATATTCCTCCTTCTGATAAAATAGTTTGGTTTTGAGAAAAGTACTACGATGAGATTTGTATTCATTTTTTTCTAATAAAAAAATATTCTAACCCTCATAATTTCATTAGATGCCAGCCTCAATTTTACTGTTACTTCTCAACATTAGGTTAGTGTCAACACAAGTAAAGGAGTAAATGGCTTTTGTTATTCAAAGAGACCGGGATTTTTTTTCACGGAGAATTTCCACATGCGCTCCCTTGACATTTTCTTAGACTCTTCCATCTAATAAAATAGTTTGGTTTCGGAAAAAGTACTACGATTAGATTCGTATTCTTTTTTTCTAATAAAAAAAACATACTAATCCTCATAATTTCAATAGATGCCAGCTTCCTTTTCAATATTACTGTTACTTCTCAACAGTAGCTTAGTTTCAAGACGAGTAACGGAGTAAATGGCATTTGCTATTCAAATAAATCGGGATTTTTTTTTTCACGGAAAATTTCCACATGTGCTTCCTTGACTATTTTTTTATACTCTTCGTTCTGATAAAATAGTTTGGTTTCGAAAAAATTACTACGATTAGTTTCGTATTCTTTTTTTCTAATAAAGAAAGCATTCCAAGCCTCATAATTTCATTAGATGCCTGCTTCAATATTACTGTTACTTCTCAACTATAGGTTAGTTTTGACACAAGTAAAGGAGTAAATAGCTTTTGTGATTCAAAGAAATCGGGATTTTTTATTCACGGAGAATTTCCACATGCGGTTCCTTGACTTTTTTATACTTCCTTCTGATAAAAAAGTTTGGTTTCGAAAAAAGTACCACGATTAGATTCGTACTCTTTTTTTCTAATAAAGAAAACATTTTAAGCCTCATAATTTCATTAGATGTCTGCTTCCTCTTTAATATTACTGTTACTTCTCAACAATAGATTAGTTTCGACACAAGTATAGGAGTAAATGACTTTTCTTATTCAAAGAAACCAGTATCCTCATAGAGGGTTAACACATACCACCGTAGAAACCGCTGTATTCACGGAGAATTTCCACATGCGCTTCCTTGACTTTTTCTATACTCTTACTTTTGATAATATAGTTTGGTTTCGAAAAAAGTACTACGATTAGATTCGTATTATTTTTTTTCTAATAAAGAAAATATTCTAATCCTCATAAATTCATTAGATGCCAGCTTCCTTTTCAATATTACTGTGACGTCTTAACAATAGGTTAGTTTTGAGACAAGTAAAGGAGTAAATGGCTTTTTTTTAATCAAAGAAACCCGAGTTTTTTTTTCACGGAGAATTTTCACATGCGGTTCCTTGACCTCTTTTATACACTTCCTTCTGATAAAACAGTTTGATTTCAAAAAAAGTACTACGATTAGATTCATATTCTTTTTTTCTAATAAAGAAAACATTTTAAGCCTCATAACCTCATTAGATGCCGGCTTCCTTTTCAATATTACTAATTGTTCTCAACAAAAGGTTAGTTTCGACACAAGTAGAGGAGTAAATAACTTTTGTTATTCAAAGAAACCGATTTCTGCACAGAGGGTTTACACATACCAACCAATGAGATTCTTTTTTTAAGTAGAATTTTCACATGCGTTTCCTTGACTATTTTTTTGTACTCCTCCTTCTCATAAAATAGTTTGATTTCGAAAAAAAGTACTATGATTAGTTATGTATTCTTTTTTTCTAATAAAGAAAACATTCTAAGCCTCACAATTTCATTAGATGCATGCTTCAATATTACTGTTACTTCTCAACAACAGGTTAGTTTCAACAAAAGTAAAGGAGTAAATTGCTTTTGTTATTCAAAGAAACCGGCATTTTTTTCACGGAGAATTTTCACATGCGCTTCCTTGACTTTCTTTATACTCTTCCTTATGATAAAATAGTTTGGTTTTGGAAAAAGTACTACGATTAGATTCATATTCTTTTTTTTTGAATAAAGAAAACATTCTTAGCCTCATAACTTCATTAGATGCCGGCTTCCATTTCAATATTACTGTTGCTTCTCAACCATAGGTTAGTTTTGACACAAGTACAGGAGTAAATGCCTTTTTCTATTCAACGAAATCGGTTTCTTCACAGAGGGTTTACACATACCAACCGAAGAAATCGGTTTATTCACGGAGAATTACCACACGTGCTTCCTTGACTTTTGTTATACTCTTTCTTCTGATAAAATAGTTTGGTTTCGAAAAAAGTACTACGGTTAGTTTCGTATTCTTTTTTTCTAGTAAAGAAAACATTCTAAGCCTCATAATTTCTTAGATGCCTACTTCCTTTTCAATATTACTGTTACTTCTCAAGAATAGGTTAGTTTCGACACAAGTAAAGGAGTAAATGGCTTTGTTATTCAAAGAAATCGGTTTCTTCATAGAGGGTTTACACATACCAAACGAAGAAACCGGTGTATTCACGAAAAATTTCCACATGCGCTTCCTTGAATTCTTTTATACTCTTCCTTCTGATAAAGTAGTTTGGTTTCGTAAAAAGTACTACGATTAGATTCATATAGTTTTTTCTAATAAAGAAGACATTCTAAGCCTTATAATTTCATTCGATGCCAGCTTCCTTTTCAATATTACTGTTACTTTTTAATAATAGGTTAGTTTCAACACAAGTAAAGGAGTAAATGGCTTTTGTTATTCAAAGAAACCGGGATTTTTTTTCCCGGAGAATTTCCACATGCACTTACTTGACTATATTTTTATACTCCTCCTTCTGAGCCGGAATGGAAATAAAATATAGGAGGATATAGCGTATAGAGAAGTACTCCACTACGTCGATCGAGCAATAGCGAGAGGAGAGGAAGAATCAACCTGAAGCGGAACGTGTGCCTACCGCTAATCCATCCAGTCGCTGCCCTGAAAAAGGGCATCTCTCTCCCCCCTTCTTTTCTTAGAAAATCAACTAACTTTATCGGCCTCTTTGACTATACTAAGAAAAAAGAAAGATAATTTTCCCATCATCCGGGTTCGAAAGGTTGGCTTGGCTCGCGGGTTCGACTTAGAGGGGGCAGAGCCCTATAAGATAAAAGCGCCCTTTCCTCTTACTTGACTGGCCTGGCCTTTATGCCGGAGCAGGAAAGAAAGAAAAATATTTTATCCCCAATCACACTGGAATGCTCACTTGTCCGCCTACCAATGATAGCCTTTCAAACCGAATTCCAATATTGATAGAAATGCGAAGGAGACCCACATGCCCACTTCTCCTTCCCAGAAATGGAACGAAGGGATGAAGGAGGGAAAGCACCAATTGAGGCAAGTTTCCTATCCCATGGGGCTGGCCTCCGACCATAAAAGAAGGGATTGGACTATATGATTTTTTAGTTTCAATTTGAACTCTCTGAAGACACTGAGAATAAACTTCAACAAATTGCGCGAGAACCAACTCTACTTGAAGAGAGAAAAATGTGCCTTTGCCCAACAAAGCATCAAGTTCTGGGGCCATATCATTGAGCATGGCCACATTCGGATGGATTTGGGGAAGGTGAAGGCGATCCAAGAATGGAAGACCCCCAAGAATGTGACGGAATTTAGGTCCTTTCTGGGACTAGCTAACTACTATCGTCGCTTTTTGGAGGGCTTCTCACGAAGGGCTACACCTCTGACTGCTCTTTTGAAGAAGGGACGAGATCGGAAACTACTTGCTATGTCCCACTTCACACTCCCGAGCCTACCTATTCAAGAGAACAGAGACTAGCTACAAAGGTATTAATTCTCCTTTCGAGGGAGATCCTTTCGGCAGTCATCCGCCAGCCATAAGGATGAAAGTTTTTAAAGCGCATCCCCCGGGGGGTCTTCAAATCGTCTTTTTTCAAATGTCCTCTTTTGAAGGAAGAAGAAAGTCCAAAGAAAGCATTGGACACCAACCAAAGGCACCTGCCAATGTCCTTCTTTTCGGAACCACTGGCACGCGATCAAAAAGACTAAAGCTGGTGCATCCCTAGTCAAACTCTGTAAAATGGGATAGCATAGATCTGCCTCTGACCCCGCATGAGTGAGAGCTGGCCCAAGGAATCACAAACTAAACCTAGAAAGAGCGATAGAAGAGATCCTAGTTGAAGATTTGGCCCCAACCCCATCATATTCAAAAGAAAGGGGCTCATCCCTTTGATCTAGGGCTATAGACCCAAAGCCCCTACGTTTGGCTTTCGCCTCGGTAGGTGTATTATTCTACATTTTCCCAAAAGAACATTCATTCATTTCTTTCTTCCCCGTCGACCACGACGACTAAAACGACGCGAAAAATCCAGACCCGGAAAGGCGAAGGGCCGGTGGTGGGAATTTGGGAAAGTCGGGCCGATCAGGTGTCTTCATTCAAGCGACGGTACAGAAGAAGAACGAAACAAAGTGAGAGGCCGGGGGTCGGGGAAAAGAGTCGAGTCGATCAGGCTCGACGATCGGGAGAAGCAAAACGAAATCAGGATTTGGCCGATATCTTTCGTAGCAGCCAAGGATGAGTTCGATCCATTAGGTTCTTCGATTTGTTCAGAAAAGAAACGAGAGACAAGAAAACATCTTTGATTACGATTAAAAGAAACAATCTCAAATAGACCAAGATCAAATTTCGAGTCATTTCTTGGTGAACATGATCCGCCATAATCTCTTCGATCCCTTCATTTATGTGCCAGAATAGAGAGAGATTTGGTAGGAAAGTGGAAGATACTTTTTTGTATATGATAATCAAAGGGAGTGGGAAAGCTGCAGTAATTCTTTGGAAAAGCCCGGTTCTCTTTGTCTTCGAGCTTTCATTCCTCAATCCACTGATTCGTTCCTTCATATACCTCCCCACCAATAGATAGAGACAAATAAATAGTTTGGTTTCAAAAAAAGTACTATGATTAGTTTCGTATTCTTTTTGTCTAATAAAGAAACATTCTAAGCCTCATAATTTCATTAGATGTTTGCTTCCTTTTCGATATTACTGTTACTTCTCAACAATAGGTTAGTTTCGACACAAGTAAAGGAGTAAATGGATTTTGCTATTCAAAGAAACCGGTGTCTTCATAGAGGGTTTACACATACCAAATGAATAAACCGGTGTATTCACGGAGAATTTCCACATGCGCTTCCTTGACCTTTTTATAGTCTTCCTTCTAATAAAATAGTTCTGTTTCGAAAAAAGTATTATGATTAGATTCGAATTCTTTTTAACTAATAAAGAAAACATTCTAAGCCTCCTAATTTCATTAGATGCCTGTTTCCTTTTGAATATTTCTATTACTTCTCAACAATAAGTTAGTTTCGACACAAAGAGTAAATGGCTTTTGTTATTCAAAGAAACTGGTTTCGTCACAGAGGCTTTACACATACCAACTGAACATTTGTGGTCAATTTCAATTCAAATGGGCTTGAGAAGTCTATTCCAAAATTGACCAACATGTTGGTCCTATACGAGGGAATGATCAAAAAGAATGTGCCTGTATCGATCGGGGAGGCTTCGACTTCCAAGAAGGGCATGAAGGCTCTTCATTAGAAGAAGAAGGAGAGCAATGCCAAAGCAGCAGCCCCTGCGGCCAAGAAGTCAAGCCTATTGACAAGCGCAAACGGAAGGTGGTTAATAAGGCCGATGAGGCAGATGATGAGTTGCCATTACTACCATGGAAAGTACAACGGAAGAAGAACTATAAGAAATTTTTTGCATCTGTCAAGTGTATGTTTGTTGTTGAAGATAATATGATTGTTCACTGTACTTCTTGGATATTGGATCCCGATTGTGGAGCTTACATTTGTAATGACTTGCGGGTGATGTCAAGAAACAGAAGACTAAGTAAACGAGAAGTGGTCTTGCGGCTTGGTCACGGTAATAAGGTTGCTGCAAAAGTTGTAAGACTAGTTCACTTAATTGTTAGTGATCATGTTAGGGTAGTCTTGATATTAAGTACCCAACACGATAAAAAGTATTGTTCCCATTCCTGTATTAGATATTGAAGGTTATGAATTTGCGATCAATAAAAATTATTTTTATCTATTAAGAGTGGTTCTTCAATTTTGCTTGGTAAATTAATGAACGGTCTTTATACTATCCCACAGAACAATTCGATTATGACTATTCAAAACAAACGCAAATTAGATAATCAAGAAAATACACAGATCTGGCATGCTAGGCTATGACACATCTCTAAAGATAGGATTAGGAGGTTGGTAGACTCAAAGAGTTTAGAAACAGACGATCTGGACAATCAATCGGTACGCGAGTCCTATCTGAAAGGAAAGATGACCAAGAAATCCTTTGTAAGACAAAGCACGGTTGTCAGTGGTGTATTGAATTTGATCCATTCAGATATATGGGGGTAATTAAATACTCAGGCCAGAGGTGGGTTCAGCTACTTTGTAACCTTTACCAATCTACATTGGGATCTCAAACATGGACGTTTATCGGAGAGGAAATCAATGCTAGTAGCCATTTACGAGAACTACAAAGGTAACTGTCTATTTGATATATATTGCACCTTCATTAGCTCCTTTTATCCATGAGCCTCGGGTTTATGGTTTGTTTGTTTGTTTTCTAAATATGCACATTTACATCAAAAGCCTGAGAAAGATCAAGGGAATACCCCTTGATCGGGTCTTAAACGTCTTAATTCTCGCTCTTTTCACACTTCCATCGTGTTCCTGGATTGATCCACTACCCTTAAAAAATCTCCTCCACCACCATGAACTCAACTTCATACATATTTAGTGGAAAAATAAAAATAGAAATTAAAGAAGTTCCTTGTCTGAGTATATGCCATCCCACTGCACCAAAAATTGTCCAAACTGATACATTTCAAATAGGATATGGAGCCATCCTCAGTCAAATTATTGAGAAAAAGAAACTATAGTTAAGTATTATTCTGGAGTTTGAAAAACATAACGCAACAAAACTATACTACTATAAATATATATATATATATATTATTTATAATTTTATGCATTTCTAAATTTCGAGATGATTTACTTAATCAAATTTCTTTTAAAATAAATTGCAGGCTGCCAAAGATATACTAACCAGAGATGTTAAAAATTTGGTTTCGAGATAATTTTTTGCCAGATGGGAAGCCTTATTATTTGTCTTTGATTTTGATATAGAATATATAAAGGATCTCAGAATTATATTTCTACCTTCTCGACTCGAGAATTTTGCAAAAGATGTACATACAAGCAGAAGAACATAAGTTAAAGGTAAGTCTCCTTAGCAAAAACACCAACAAAAGTTCTCAATTGGGTATCCTCCACGTAGTACCCCAAATACACGAGAAAAACTCTCATTATTACGACCCCACACTCTACAAAGTCCAAAAATATTAGAGTTTTACCACCCTCAACTCAACCCATAAAAATTCTCACCCTACTAGTCTCAACTCAACCCACAAAAGCTCTCACTCAACCACAAATTGTTTTGTCCGAATCACAAACGGGGAAACCGACTCTTCTTGGTCCTTCCAAATTCACCCAAACTTACAAAGATGCAGCAGAACTTCCACTCCTAAACCAATCAACACAAACATCCTTTGACCTTCCCATATATTGGAAAAAACATACTTCCATCTTGATTGTGTCTTTGAAGATGAATGGATCAATGAACATACCCAAAGTGATCCAATTGAGATGGCCAACATGGTGCTCAATTAAAGGCACAATAGGATCTATTAAGTTTCACATATAACCCAACGATTTTATGAAGACATACAAAATGTGCCACCAAAAGGGGCCTCGGCCAACTCCTCACAAATTAGCTACAGAATTTTTTTCATAAATTCTATTCTTTTCTTGTCTGATTGGGATAACAACCAATATGAATTCAAAAATATTCCTTATAAGAACTATTCCTTAGTCAGATATTGCGATTATATCAAAGCCTTCCAACATTTCTTGTTTAAACAAAATGAAAAGAACACCATCTCCGTTTACTTTCTTTTTTGTACAAAAATTTCACCCACCAAAATCTCAAGTTGGTTCATTAGATGGTAGCAATACATCGGCCTTGAACCACCTAAATTCTTTCAAAACTAGTGTAAGAATATTTCAATTTTTTGTCTAAAATAAAGCCTATTCTTTTCCAGGACAATACCTTCCTAATCTCCTCAAGTTCCACATGCAATTCAATGTCACGTGGATACTCAAAATTGAAGCTCGATTAAGTCCATACAAATTGATGAGAATACCCAAATTTTCTCCCTTGAGAAAAAATGTTGTGTCAAATGGTGGACAAGATGAACTGTCAATTTTAAACAAGCAACACTTCTTGAATAGTTCCAACAAAATTCCACATATTGCAAGACCTCCACAATTCTGGGAAAAGAAATCAATTCTCAACAAGAGTAGTTTTTACTTGAAAAGAAAATTTTAGTTGCAAGATTAACCAAATTAAGCTACTGCCAAGGCGAAAATGGAAAATATTCTCCAAGAACTTCAACGTGACAAAGAAGACTCCCAATCTCCAGTTAACCATGCACATGAAATAAGGATAATTGATTTGGAATCTTCAGCCCAATCCATAAACTTTCTACTATTGTAAATTCCATCCAATAAAATGGTTGTAATGTTTACTACTGCATCCCTAATTTTTATACAAACATTAGTTCCAGACTTTAAGAAAAAAAAAAAAAAGAAACACACACACACATCAATACCCACTAAGAAAGAATGACAATCATCATCAACTTCATCATTTCATCCCTAATATCCACTATGAAGGATGACATCCACCATCTAGGTTGCACGACTCCACTAGTGTGAATTATTGCCAACGAGATTGACAGTCATCAACAAGTTTCAGCAAAGGCAATAATATACTCCAACACTATCAAGTCCGCACAAGTTCATCAAAGTTCTACAAAGAAGCACAATTGGAAGAGGCAAGATAGAGCTCACATTTGAGTATCTTTCACACACTCTTCACCACTCTCAACCAATTCATTTTCAGCAAGATCTTTGTAATATTTTTAGCATGCAGAAAAAATGATATTTTTGATCATTTATATCTCTGAACATCCTTCATTTCTGTAAAGGTTCCTATATTTTCAAAGTTCAGAAATATACATCGAGTAAGTTTTTAGTTCATGCTTCTTATTCTCAACTTTTGTTTTAATATCTTTTTAATTTTCTTATTCCAATATTTCCTTTCAAAAGATTTTAAAATTCCTTTGTGTTTCAGCAATGATCTTTATTATTTTTGTTGTGATATCCTGATACTAAATAATATCATAAGCATGCATCTCCTAGATATCTTCATATAGATATAAAATGTTCCAAAATGTGGACCTTTCACCTTTAGAAAATTTGATCTAATAGTTGGTATTGTATTCATCATTTATTTAATTTAATTCATTATATATAACATATGAACATAATACATAAATTAAAAAAAAAAAACCTTACAATTTGGACCATTCATTCTCAAATTCTTAAAATTCAAACCACCAATCTCTAAACATTGAGATCCAATAGTTGTTATTAGTTGATCACATCCAATAATTCTCGATTATCCAACAAAATTCAACGATCACAAAAAACAAAGAAAATAAATAGCAAAAAGGATATAAGTATGACAATCCATTCATCTAAAAATGAGTGTCATTAATGGTACATAACAAAATTGGAGAGTATGCAAACTATTAACGCAGGACTTGTAAACTTTTTTCATATTACAAAGGAGTTTTCAGCAAATTTGCTGAGGCACAGGAGTTTTTCGTTTGCATTTAACCCTTCTCTTTTTTAGCTACACAACCCGAACCCCACCCCGCCCATTCTTCATCCCTGTTCCTCGGTACTTGCAGAATACCTTTTGGCACAGAAGTTAGTGGAAGTAGCGGATTTGGGCTTATTAATGTAGTGAATTAATAAGTCGGTTGGCGAGAATAAGACGAGGCAGAAGAAAAAAATATTTATTCATCTAACTGATATGAAAATTAAATTTTTATGCCTTCTTATTTATTACTAAATTTGTCACAAATGTATTACTAAATGATTAATTAACTTACGAAATAAACTTTCAATAGAAACAAAAGTTTCGGTTTCTAGTGTTATCCTTTCCACAGTCTCTCACATGGAAAAGAGAGACCTCATTACTGTATTTCAAGTGGCGTCATGAAAATAGTATAAAACACAAAGGCGCTTCAGAAAGTCCATGAAAGGTATTGAGATGACATCATTGATAGCCTGAGATGAGCAACAATAATTTCCCAACTAAGAGGTGATATGTGGGAATAGCCAACAAGTAAAACTATCCCTATGATAAACTATAAAAACTATACCGGACAAAATAAGTTGAATTATAAAATAAGATGGACATTTGCTATCATACAACATATATTTACTATAGCATCAGCTTCAAGGATCACATGAACTTGGACAACGTACAATTGATTGATACAGAAGATAATAAGGTAATGCGCAGTGAAGAGCGAGTAGCTAGAGCTTCTGAATGGACATTTCCTTCAATGACCGGGCTAACCTGCGGAAAACTCTTAGGCTGTGCCCTGTTTTCTCCTGAAAATCCAACATACATTAAACAGGAAACATGAGAAGAAAAGGTAAATACAATTATGATAAGACCGGTATAGAGAAAAAAGAGTATTTATATTTATAGATATGAAAATGTATATATACGTATATACGGTAAGTTCAGGATCAAGTAACAAGAACTGAGACATGAATTCATATGACAATAGAGTGAAGGTCAGGAAGCAGCACAAACAATTGACAGCCACTCGCTCAATGATCTGAAGTCTATGGGTAAGTTGGTAAACTAATATAGACAGAGTCAATGGCCAAACGTTCAACAACATTTTTCGTCAAACTTACAACTCAAAATATTTACATCTGCCATAAGTGATATTCTCTAATATGCAATACGATTAGAACCAGTGAATATACTACCCTCGAATATCTGTAGTTTGATCCTCAACAACTTCTGGATACATCTCAATGATCGATTTATTCATGTCATGATATGTCCAAGTAAAAGAATTAAGATGTATTGACAATAAATAGGACAAAAACATGAAACCAATATAAAAAATGAAATGATATGGACCCAGTAAAAGATGAAAAATAAAGCTAATCTAGTTAACATTACGTTATTTAATTTCCAGCATATTGCTTCTGCCTTCAAATCAAATGGCCATAAGGACTAATGTCTTGGATATGATACACCATTCTCCCACAAGGAACTTGACAGAAAGTAATAAGTCTACTAATACATGTGCAAAACAAAGTCAATTGCTTGGACTGCCACCCAGCAAAGTAACAGCATATGCAATTATATGAACAGGAAATAACCGAACCTAAGACATTTGAAATGGGGGAAAACTACAGACAGATTTAAGGAATCAAGAAATCCCCGAGACATCAACAAGTAAATAAGGGAGAAGCATACCTCGCTCAACAATTCAAGTCTTTCAAGAACTGGAATTAGTTCTCCACAAAGCGAATGCAAGTCGTCTTTAGTACCAAATCTGGTGTCATACGCAATTACTTTCATAGAGTGACTGTAATCATGCATATGATGTATACAGAAAAGTATATCAGTTAAACAGAAATTAATTTTGCAGCACCAAAATGCAACATGCAGAAGTTACACCTGTCCTGGAAATGTGCAAGGATAATGTTCATCAAATTTTGCGCAAGTAGAAGCAACAGCATGATAAGTCGACTCCTCTGTCCAACAATCCGACACATGCCCACCATTGCAATATACCTCCTATACAGTGGGAAAAAAAAAACAAAAAAACACATGCATGAATCAGTTTGAGTTCAGTATGCTATAACTCCACCTTTAGTGAACCTCTAATCAAACCAGGCAATTGCTAAAGCTTTCAAGAAGATCAAAAGAAACCAGAGCTTTGTAATTCTTGCATCCAAACCAATGATTCACAATTTTCTCCTTTAGCTATTCAATTGCTATGGCAGCTTCAGGGTTTCACAAGCAGAATACTCATCAACCTAAATGATACACATGAACATACAAAACAAAGAGGCGCACTTGCCATCAAAATTAGCTGCGGATATTTTTGGTTTCAATATAAACAGTAGTTAGCAGAGAATCCTAGATATGAATGTCCAGGCTGTTGCATCCCTACCTATTAGCATCAAGATTATTACTCCATGATTTTTGATAATAAGCGAATGATTATATATATTCAAGTAACTAACGAAATTTTATAAACATGGAACAGAAAGCGTGCTGGGTGAGCTTCCATGTATATCCAGACAGCCAACCACTGTCTTAGACTTCATTTTAAGTGTTAAATAATCACCTCGTCTAAAAGTTTAAACTGTTAGAGAATCATTTAATATTTAATATCTTAACAGACCCCCTCACATGCAAACCCTAAACGTGAAACCTTTCTTTTATAAATGGGTGACAATAAGATTCGAACCCAGTACCTCATGTTTGGCCTGGCTCTAATAACATATTAAACGGCCACCTCATGTGAAAAGCTTAAGCTGATAAAGAAGAATGATTTGAAATTTTATTATAAATAGAATGGGCAGGAAAACAAAACAAATGGAAAACTGCACATCTGTCAAAATTGTGAAACTTCACAAAATCCTCTTGACAAGCTAACAAGTATGCTTTTCCAAGAAGAGGACAGTAAAAAAAGGTTTCATCAATGAAGCTTGATGATTGCACAATACTATCATCTACCTAAACTGCTACCACCAAGTACCCGCCGAATTTAATCCTATAATTCAGATGAAACTGTAGATAAAGATAACAGGGTAAAGATTGTCTATGGAATTCACGCAACCAGCATAAATAAGTCAACACTTGAGCAAAGCATGTGTAAATTTCTAGGGACAATTGGACACAGTGCCTGAAGAAAATCATCAAGAGGACATGCGCCAAAAATGTGGAGTATGTAGTATTGCACATAGTTTTCTCATTGTATAGCAACAAACTGCTTAATATGTGATTGATTTCTGCAGAGGAAATTTCAAGCATTCAACAACACTAGACAAGCCCTCAATCAAGACATAATGACAAAGGAAAAGAACAAAAAACTAAAATCATCAAGACCAGGCAGGTTACATGATATCACAACTTGTCCGTAAGGATACATGTATCGTTTTCATCAATCAGTAGAAATAACATAGAGAGCAATTCCAGAATAAAGTCCCGAATGTGGTAGCAGCAAAGAAATTACAGTGTATGGCCCCCTTACTCTCTTCGAAGAAAGAAAAAGAAAGGAAGAGTTATTACATACCAAAACTTGTTTTGCATTAGTTATTACATCTGCGGACTCCCTGATCTTTAGAACTTCAAGTAACATGCAATTAATGTCCATAAAGAATGGTTGCATGAAGCAGAAAGAATTATGATATTGAAGTGGTGGTCATTGCATGACTGGTTAAGACATGCATCACATTTGGCCGGTTAACAATGACAACATGCATAGGGTGGGGTTGGTTCCTTACTACGCTGATATATATTGAAGTTCAGACTGGGTTAAAAGTAAATATGTTGAGCTTAGCTGGAAATAAGTTTGTTAATCTATCTACCCCTAGCAAGTTTTCAATTTGCTACAAGAGAAATGAAGTAGCGTGATCGCACAACAACCTAGTCACCATGCACTAATCAATCACATACTGGGTAAACCACAACTGAAAAGTTGAGCTTAGTCTAGCTTCAACTAACATGATAATTGAATAAGCCCTCGCAGATAGATAAGCCAATGGTCACATAGACTGCCTAAGTTGATTAACGTAACTGACTCTTCATAGAATGCACACAAGCAAAACCACAGCAAAAAGTTTCCCTGAAACATATGTATCATCTGTGCATGTGTGCATGTAGTGGGGTGGAAGAAAAAGCAAAATACCTTTTCTGTATATTTTCAGAGGATGAAGCACAATCTTGAGATCCATATAGGTTGATGATTTCATCAACTTCCTGCCTTGATAACTCGTTGATGTCTTTAATCTAGAAAAACAAAAACGTACAGATACTTTAATACCAGAAGTTAAAACATGGAATAATGCAAATAAATCGCATCCTGGACCTTGTTGAGTAGTAAATATTTTTCCTCTGCAGCTCTTTCAAGTGCAGTCGACAGGGAACCAAGGAAAGAAACAAGCAAAGTCAGTGTGGGCTGCTGGGATGCAGCAGTACGGTAATCACCAGGGCTATCCGAGACCTATAAGGATAAAACCAGTGACACATTTTTCATCCCATGATGGCATAATAAAAGAGTTGAACTAGTACTAGGTTATAGTTTTACTTACCTGTAGCTTTAGGGACGACTTTGTAACAAGAAAATAAAGATAAGAGCTCAAATTAAAGCAAAGGCGCGATATGCTCACATCAGCCTTCTGCTGAATCTGAAAATCCATGTTAAATAGAGAAGTAAAAAAAACATACAACTTAGATGCCTAGTTCTGAATTACTTCATATAGTGTACTGAAATAGGATGGAAGTTCTGATTACCACTGATTGGACAGAGTGTATAGAAGTGAAAATGTCTGGATCACGAGAGAAAAGAGCACGCATCATCCCGAAGAGCCCTTGAACAAATCCATATTCGTCACTCTCTTCATATGGCCAAACCTTTTCAATACCGTTTAGTTTTTATAGTCAGAAAGAACCTTTCATCAGGAAGTTACAGCTGTGTAATGCTAAATAATAACATAGATAAACTAACATTTGAAAATACAAAATCTTCAGCAGTTATTTTGTATGTTTATGAGTATATATGTCAAAAATTTATAATCTATTGGTTGAGCAAGTAACATATAATCAGCCCTGCCAGCTTGTTGACCTCAAGAACAAGATTTAGAAAATTCTGCGGAGACTTTTACCTTACAAAGTATACCCACGACGATATTGACTAGTTCCATGGTCAATTCATCAGCATTCAATAATTCTTCCTGGAGAATTTGATCAAACAGCATCTGATGACCTTTAACGAATTCTATAATTTCACGGACAACTTTATTCTTCACCTATCAGATATCCATGGAATCCAGAGAGACAAATTATGACTAACTCAAGAGACAAAGCGGAAGAAAGATGATGCATGTATCATAAATCCAATCATTCTAAGATAAACTCAGAAGGGAGAAAACAAAAAAAAAAGCACCACAAAACTATAGAAATTATTAAAGTAGAATGTACATGTGCAGAGCTGTTTCTGGATAAACATTGTCCATAAGGTGCATGCGGTTAGAGGACTTTGTGTCATGGTGCACCATGAGCCTTAACAGCTGTGGGAAGAAGACAATGAATATATACTTTCGACACTTGCACATTTAAACTTAAAAAGAAATGCTTGAAGCTTAAGATATTTGAATTTAATCATCAACATGACAATATTTCATGCAATTGGGTTAAGTGTAGAAACTGAAGATGCAGTATGTAACAGTAGCGCAATCCAATTCCAGACAACTTTCCTTCAACACCCCTTGAAACTTTATATCGAGGAGTTTCAGTTCAAATTGAGAATGGTAATGACTCATTGTAACAGCAGCTTAAGTTCTAACGAAAACCAACTATGCTGTTAGATGTTATACAAATTTCAGAAGGATTATTCTACTTCACTATGCTATAGTTTTAGGCATATTCTCCTTCCTCCAGAGAAAAAGAAAAGTTCACAAGACAAGGTGCTCAATCACATTCATTGATCAATAATTTTCTTCCTACAATTAACCAAAACAAAATGCATCCGTACTCAAAGTAATACTAAGTTTTTTCTGACCAATTTCTATAAAAGCACATGCAGCATAATGATGTATGTGTTATTCCAAATGACAAATACAGGAAATGTAAAATACAAGAGCAGCTGCCAGTTTGGGAATTATCTGTATACAACATAACAGTCCAGAAGCAGGCCGTTCACAACCTGACAATAAATCTCATGCAACTTTAGAGATATCATACTGCCAGAAGGTGAAGTAGGTTTAAGTTCTGCTCTCTGAAAAATTTCTATGCAGAATATCACATTTCATGTGCCCCAAACTTGCCTACTGTAAGGTTCTATTTTGCAGGAAACATTTGGGCATCATAGTGCTGAAACTGGGAATGCATTAAACCATAAGCTCAATGGTGACACCACTAAATCTCAAAGAAACTTCCATGAAAATTCTTAACCCAATCACAAAGGGTTGACCTATGTCCTTTAACGAAGATATGCTGAGTAGCTAACCTCAAAGAACTCAGAAGTATCGACCAGTGAGGTTAACGAAAACACGAATCTTAGTATTGGAGCAACCACCATGCGCTGTTTATCAACATCAACAGAATATTTCCCAATCCTGGTATCAAGGTGCCGAAAATTTCCCTGGTGCATGGTATAGCTCATATTAGGTCAATGAGGTATTTGAAGAAAGTAGCAGGTATACTTGTTAAAAGATCAAGACAATAGCATGCCTTCATTGGAAGATGTAAAACTCTGCATGAAGAAATATGCTGCAAACAACCCATTGAAAAAAGAACCTCTGACCCTGACTTTCCGTATTTGTGGCTAATTCTCAGCAGCAAAGAAAGTGCTGCTTCAAGGGTGCAGAGACGCTGCATAGAATCTAAAGAAAATCCACCATCCTGAATAGCAAAAGCATACAACAGTTGAACATATTAGTCTAGGAAATTAGTATATGTATAAATTAATAAGATATACATATAATACATGGAAAAAAATTCAGTGTTGAAAATCAAAACAAAATCAATCTATTTTCCCCAGAATAGTTTATTTTATTTAAATTTATATGTATTTCTCACATCACATGTCTATCACCTTGTAGGCAAGTAAAATATCATTCCCAGATTGAATACAGTAAAGCTTAAACTATTATATCAGTAATCAAATTATATTTTCTATATATACTGGAGTTTATCAAATTTAGTTCCAAATACAATAGTTAATTTTAATTGATATTCTAGTATATATGTTTTATCATCAAATCAAGTGCTACAAAGTGTCAAATTGAGGTGTTTTGGTCAATCAAGTCATGTTTTTAACAAGTAATCAAACCAATCAAGTTGCACCTCGTGGATTTATCGCCTATCAAATATAGCAAAATATTGATATTTATCACTTTAAAAAATTATAAATGAAAGAGATGAAGTCAAATTAGTCAATTATATCATGACAAATATTTGATGTCTTTATTCCTTTTGAAATAAACTATAAAGAGATAATATCAAATCCTTTCAAATAGACTATGACTCGTCCTCTGCAAACACCTATATAAAGGGGTCTTTGAAACTCATTTTGACACACAACATGGAATTGAAAGTGCCCAAGGCGGAGATCATTGTTAGTCAAAACCAAGTCATAGCATTCAATTCGGGATTACAAGGGCTTAGAGTTAACATTATAAATATTCAAACTGAACCTTGAAAAGATTCACGCAGTGATTCTACTTTCAAAATCCCCAAATCCAAAGTCAAGATGATAACGTTTGCTTCGAAATTACTGGCGCGAGCACTTGAATTAACAAATGAAAAGGTCATTCAAGTTCAACGGAGATCTGCATGGAGATTTTACCTTTAAATTGCCAAATACCAAATTTTTCGTTTTTTAAAAGAATAAGAGGATTAAATAGGGATTGTACTCACGTTTTATCTCTCATATATATTTTTATTTGTCAGAGTGTTTTTTGTGTTTTGATTTTCAAAAACGGAATTTTTTTTGTCCGCATACCTATATGTATAATTACAACAATAAGAACATGATTTAGTCCTTTGGACATTTGTCTCAAGATGCAAGCCGAGTGGCCTCTCCAACCCTCTTCACTTCATCTAAAGTTTGACTTGGTATAAGAGCACATGGCTTTTATCTGACTACTCTAATATTGACTTTCTAGCTGATCGCTCAATGAAATCTGCAACTATTTTCAATTTTTCCAAACTTTGACTTGGATCAACAAAATGATTCAACCTTGGTTATTTTATTTTCTATACCACATTAAGCAACGGATTTATGATACAGCAGTTCTATTGTCCACGTTGAACACTCCAACAGGTTATTTCCAAGTTCAGCTTGTGGGGAACATTGAGCATAGAAACCAAATCCAACACTGGATTTTCCACCGCCGTTGGTTTAGCAGAATATTTGATATTATATTAATTGATGTGTACAGTTTCTTCTCTTATTTTATTCCTCACATGTCACTACACCTACTCATTGGGCATTTGCCTCATGAACACAAGACGAATGAGCGAACCACGTAATCTTGTTTACTTCTTCTATCTTCACTTTATTAAAAGTTGAGACAGCAATACCTTAGACAAGGCATAGCATGGACATGGGGTACAATATTGCATAACAATTTTACGGCAAGTCACAAGTCAAATATGACTATTTAAAATATTGGCATACATATATTATTTTGCACAAATATAGATACAATATGACACAGCTTTGAAGATATATTGGATACAATATGGCTTGGATATAACTAGAAAATCAGTAATTTTACTTAAATTAAGGAAAATAATAATAAAATATGTTATTTATTAACTTGTAAAATAGAACGATATTATTTTAGGAAGAAAATAAAGTTATGCACACCAAAAACATTAATTGATTTCACTGCAAGTAAAAGCATCATGATAAATTTTAGTAATCAAATATATTATTTTTTTACGTTTTGTATTCTACTACCATATAATTCGTATTCTACAGTCTCATTTCTTAAGATTTAAGACTAGTCTCTCACACAGTTTTCTCATTTTCTGAATGATGATTTCAACTAAGCATTTTTGTCGCTTTTTTATTAATTGACAACCATTATGATAGTTGAGAATAACTAATAAAAATTATCGCAAAAACAGTAACCAAAGTGTAAAATTGAATTATGCAATTCTATAATTAGTCTAATTTAAATAAATTACTATTAAGTTCAAACAAAACTGGTAAAGTTTTTCAAAATTTTCTCAAAATATTTTGTAATGAAGAAAGATTTACATTTTCTTAGTTGTTGGGCAAAGCATATATCTACTTTAAATAAAATTGTGAAGGCGTTAAAAACATGCAAAAATTATATTGGTACCCGAGGGATAACATTAATGTCACTTGGATACCCAAGTATTCACAAATAACTCAATTGCAATCCTACTTTTACCATTACTGTCAGTTTGGAAGCCAATTGATATTTTCCTTTCATTCTTTTGTTATCTCTTTCATCTAACTAGTAAAATATACGAACATTGCGCATGTCAAAATGGCTTATTTAAATATATTAACTTCAAATAATATTAAGTATTACATTATTTCTTGTGACAAAAAATATGAACTGATATTTTTATAAATTTCTTACTTGAGGAATATTTTTACTATTTTATTACATATAAAAATTACACAAATTAATTAAAAATACATTAATTCGTCAATATAGTAATTCATATTTAATCTAATTAGTCAAAATTGTATGTTCTCCACCACTTATATATTTCTTATCGATCTTCGCACTCATTATTTCAAAAATTTCTTAACTGTCATGCTGCCATATTATTAGTAAGTCAACAAACTATCTCTGGCTTAAGGTATGTGTCCCAATCATATTAATTATTTCATTTTTAAATTTTATAATTTATTTAAGTATATATAATCATCACAAAAAATTAAAAGACCACAAAACATTTCTAGATTATATGTAATGCTTCTAAAAAACATGCATATGTGAAAAGAATCTTATCAAACTTTAATTCATTCCTTACAAAAAGTTTTAAGTTTATTTTACATATGCTAAATCATAAAATATCTTAACAGATCAAATATTATAATATTTTGCATGTAATCAATGAGAAAAAATATAGAATTAACTTTGCAAGGTCCATCATATCATTCACTTATCAAAATGTGTTCTTCTTAAAAGATACTATTACTTTTAATAAGTCTTATTTAAAATCATAAATTTACTTTTTATTTCAGGACTACATTTTATAATCTATAAGTTAATCAAATTTACTTCATTCTGAGTTTAAAGTTAGATTAATGAATTCATCTCAAACTTCTAACACAAGGCTCCATCAAGCTGCAAAAGATGAGATGAATAAAGAACAATTAAGGAGCCTCAGAAAATTAAATAGTACCTATCTGAAAATCAACGAAAAAAAATAAAAAGCAGGACGTGTATAATAAATTTGGACATCACCAATTAAGTTTTAATCGGGTGATTCGTATATGAAACTATTAGTAACTAATAGCAGCCATGTCAAATATCAACCTTACGTGCATTAATTATGCTTGAAATTCTTTTTAATCAAATCATGTTGATAGCAAGAAAAGTTGAAGCTTCTGATGGATTAATCTAATATGAAACATTAGCACAACAATTAAAGCTTACATTTAAAAAAAGAACTTGTCACAAAATTAAAGGATTGATTCATGCAGCAGTGGCTTTAAGAATCAAAGAAAGCTTGAGAAGTGCCAAGGCTTTTTCTTTTGAGAATGGATAAAATTCAAAAACAAAAGGCGGGTCCGTGGTAAAGTATGCATGCATTCTGCAAAGTGCAGTCTCATCCTCCACCATAAATGACATGAAATTCAACCGTAACACATATAATATAACGTTATTGAAGTCCGTCAAATAAAAAATAGCAAAATATTATCATGGTTATAACATAAGAAGATTCCACATATTCTGAGAATTTCACAGGGTTAGGATCCTTACCTGATATGAAAAATTACTGATGTTCATGAAGCAAGCCCTCAAGAAACCTCTACTCTGAAGTTGACTCAAGAAGAACTTCTCATGATCTACACAAATCAATGCATCTAGGACATACAATGACATTGTTTTTACAGATTCACTGCCCTGAGTAGCATCTTTTATGACCTAATATCAGAACAGGAAAGAATTATGAGATGAAGCAAAAGAATACAGCAGGAAATTAAAGTATAGAACTGGAATGCGAATATTGCATAAAAATCAGCACAAGATCATTTAGTTATCTTAAACTTTTTTTTGATAGATCAAGGTCACCAAAAGAAATTATTAACTTGCATTAAAGAAGCAATTGATATGATATCATTACCTATTTGCTATCTTTGGATGTCCCAGATTAGGTGGCCGTGTACCACAAAACAAAAACCCATATTTCAGCAGCTTCGGGTATTAAGTGACTCCCTGCCACTTGGTTTTGTACTATTATTATTACTACATATCATTTCTGACAGGTATTTTGAAGCTTATGGATAAAACACACGTTTAACTCTTGTTTGGAAACTTCTAGCCAATCAACAAGGCCAATCATGTGGGATGGTGACCATAATAGATTTAATAGTAACTTGCAGTAGTAGAACATATGATCCCTGATATGAATGTACTCCAATACAAAAAAGCAAGTGCCACACTCAAACTTCGTGGGCATGTAACAATCTCTCAAACCCACAATGTCTCTGTTCCAATATGTGTTGGTATCATCAACAGACATAAAAATTTACAACTGCCGACAGATAAAATTTGAGAAACAGGAATCATGTCCTTTAACAATTAATGATCAAAACCTTCATTTAATTACTTTGGTCCAAGAGACTGCCATATCTCTGGGCAAATATATGGTTATCATGTTTGTATCACTAACATCAAAGACAAACTTTTTGTCCTCGTCCGCAAGCCAAGGGAAGGAAGCACTAAGCGAAAACTGCGACAACAGATGCAAGCATAGACAACAGGGATATAGATAGGCTCTTTACCAAAATCAGCTGTGCACACATACAGAACAAATCCTTCAGAATTTGGAGAGTTCTAGACATAAAACACAAAAACATTGCCATAATCTAGTCTACATTTAGAGCATGACTAAGGCTAGGCCCTGCTATTCTAGCCTTGGTCTGCTAGTCATTGTTGTTCTTCACCCATGCAGATGGTAAAGTAATTGACTGATGCTGGCACATCATACAATCACTTAATCAGCAACTTTGAAGAAAAAGCTAAAGCCTATCAAAATCCAAATATTTCTTTTACTCAAAACCACAATAATGGCAACTCCAAAATCACTACCAAGTGACATCAGTACGTAGCTAAATAAATAAACTATAAAGATGTCAAACGTTTAAATGTTGACTAGGTCACCTGCCACAGGTTAATAGATACAAGGCAACAGAATTTCTAGTTTTCACCATAAATCTCATATTTTAAACAAATTACCCCACAGTCATGCCAATAATGACAACGGCACATAAAAATCAGGAATAAAGCACAAGAGATAAATATAAAAAGAAAAACAAAACCGGAAAGGCGGGGGTAGAATTCAAAGCACCAACCAGATTAAGAATGGCCTGGTCTTCCTTTCTTAGGATTGCAAAGTTTGCATGTGCTAATTCAGCTTGATCTTTATCAATCTGAAAAGATGTGTTCTTGTTTATATAAAGAAGAAGTAATAGAAAATGAAAAAACTTGAGGCCCTGAAGTGCTCAAACCTTTTCTAGATCCAAATCTCCATCATCCTGCTCATCAACTGACAAAAACTGCAAAATTGCTGTTGGAACATCTGAGTCAAGCATGTGCCGACAGTACTGGAAGTAGCTCAAAAGCAAAGCATATTGGCTGGATTCAGAAATAACAAAAAAGGTCAAAAGCTATTCCCATTTTCACTGAATTGAAGCAATAGTTTCTTAGTCAATTTAAATACCGCCTTCTTAATGCTTCTGAAGATTCATGTCTAAGAATTGCCATGATGAGCTTGAACAAAATAGAGTGGCAAGCTCCAGTTGATAATTGTTTAGTCATAATAATGTCAAGACATGTAACTGTATCCGAAGTCAAGCCACTGGGGAAGACAAATCTTTCATCACGTAGTTTCGCCATGCATGTGAGAGCAACCTTGAAAAATATCATAAATGAAGATATACCCAACAAAGAAACAGAAACTGGAAAAGGAAAAAGACAGAAATGCCAAGTTCAGAACTATCAAACTAACCTGGGTCAATAGCTGTGCCATTTTTAGGGAACAGTCGGGGGAACCAGAGGCATTTAAGGACGCATCTAGTAACCTGGAGATATGACTCTACAGTGAGAAAGCCAAGTATGTAATGCACAGATACTTTTAAAAGGGATTCATGGGCATGTCAGATACTAAAAAAAATACAACACTCCCAAATACTTCTCAAAATTCAGACTTATATCCGATCAAATTTCGTCCGAAAAATTGATAAGGAAAACAAATAGACAGTGTATCCAACAATTCTTATGCATATTAGATGTGTTACAAGACAAACGATTTTCAATTATAATAAATTTCTTAATGAAATAGTCTATAATAATTTTCATGTTAATTTAAATTTATGTTAAATTCATAGCATATTTACTAAAGTTAGACACGATGTATTTACCTTCTTACTATAACATCAGTGAAACAATTTTCTTTACACAAATAATAAAAATTTATATTTTAAATTTAACATAAACTTAATTATTTCATTCCAGATAGCATATCTCAGTAATATGCCATCCTATAGCTTTTACAATTTTCTGTCACAATTTCTGTATTGTCTGTATCTGTGGCTCCATATTCCCATATCTGTATCCATGTAGCATAACCAAGTAGGCATTAGGAGAAGGGGAAACAGGAGATAAACTTACTGAAATAATATGTCAGACCGGTTCTCAAGGAGTGAAATCCTCTGGGATACAGAAACCTGAACAAGGACAAAAGAAAAATAGAATAACCAAAGAGCTCAAAGTACATAAATCATTAGTCACACCACAAGCACTGAGATGTAGTTAACTTCTTAAAAGCAAAAAAAGCTTTCCATACCACCTTGTTCACATATTCTCATAAACACAGCCTGTTCTCTTCTAAAGTTACAATTTCCATGTCAAGAAAATAAATGTACACTTCAAGCATAAATATGAATAGATAAATAAATCAAAACCACAACAAAGCCACCCTCCAACCCCCAGCCCAAATACACTCCTCGACAGGGGGGAAGAGGGCGGCGTCAAGAAAGAATAATTTATTGAAAACCCGCAGAACGCAAAGTGGTGACCTCAACAATCTGAGACCAGCTTGTTAACATATGAAGCTGGGCAGCTTGTTCTTCAAGGTTCTTATTGTATTTCCATCCCCATCTCAATAGTTGTTGGATTGCTTCTCTTACTTCATTCAACTCAGCTTCACCCGTGCTAAGCTGGGAATTATACAAATTGCACTTCTGTGGAAGAAAATTATATTGATTAATACAAGTGGCTTCTTCTCAGCAATATCACAAGATTAAAGATAAGTGAAACATAAAACATGAGCGGTGGTGGGCCTATCAGAACACCTGCCAAAGGCTGTCTCTAAAAGAAGCTAGGTCAATAAGCCGATCCCCACGTTCTGAATGATAATAGATTCCCACTCCTGAGGTTGTTGGGTTCGTTAGTATATCTTCAGCCTGCAAAGCATACAGCGTCAAGTGAAGTACAAAACGAAACAAGACACTGAAGTAAACATAGTCTGTCTTACCAGAGATGAATATTTTACACTAGAGACAAACTGAGAAGACTTCAGTGTGATATCAGGAGACTCAAACTGAACGACCTCAAGCAATTCCAGCACCTATAATTGGAAATAACAGGGTGCTATAATCATTCTCACCACCAACCAATAGAAGAAAACAGGGAGGGAAGGCTTAAACCAGTAAGACTAATTAGTTAAGTATTGACAGGTATTGAAATTAGTGAAATATAGATTTGTCTGGAGAATTAGAATAGCATTTCTAAAGGTGTTATTAAAATGATATAGAGGTTCATCAGAAGATTATGCAAAAACTTTTAGCAAGCTTCAAAAAGCTACCCCAATATGTGAGAAGACATAAGAAATTAGCGAAAGAAAACTGAAGCGATTTTTACAAAACCAGAACATGGTGCTCTCTGTAACTTCAAATATGTTTTCTGTGTGTTGCAGGTACAAGTTTCTGTTAAGCCTTAGAAATATGGAGCTGCCAAATAGTTTAGAATGTATTCTAAACAGAGGGACATGTCATTCATGATACAAAACCCAGTCAAAGATAGACATTTCTTTAAGGGCACCCAAGAAGAATTTAAGAAAACATGAAACTAGAAATATCAACTCATCAAATTTCTCTTTCAAGCAGCAGATCTTTTTCCATGGTAAACATATGTTTGAATAATTTACAAGAATAAGCAAGGTGAAGTTTCACACTATCATTTGACGTGACTTCCATATTCCATAGCCACCCTTCAAATAACTGAGTTATTCATCAACTACCGACTAATAGAGAGAAACGCAATAAACAACGACCATGCCGTACAAATAAGTTAATTCGCAACTAAGAAACCTAAATATCAGAACGCAACTGATCAAATACATTTTTCTAACTGGAGCAGAAGGCAATTGACCAAAAAAATGAATAGTGAGACAGACTTCTATGAGGTGGGGCAAAAGATATGCACTATTTTATCAACTAATTGGCCATAAACTCTTTAGATTGATGCTGAACCTTGTGAAGAAAATGTTTGGCCATGCCAAGAAACCACGAAATCCTTTCCAAATAAAAGGAAAAAAGGAAAAAAAAATTCAGTTTCCAAATAAAAATATCTTCAAATGATTCAAATAGTTTGACATTACTGAATTGTTGAATCTAACTATTACAGTGAAACAGGGAAGAAAACACATTTTCATTTCAGATTGGAAAAAACGGAAGCAAATGAGAAACACTATATACAAAATAAATGAAATTATCAATTTAAGCGCCACAACATAGCATAATGAATAACACTTTTACTAAATTTCCTAAAACCTTTTTCTACAGTCTTATAGGCATGTTTATATTAGACCTATAACAAAAAATTGATTACTTGGATATAGCGATTGACATTTCAAAAATTAAAGAGAGTCGCATCATGTTATTTTATTTTATTTTTTCATGAATGGGCATTAGTAACAGAATCGACATTACAATTAACGTTGAAGTTAGCAGGCCATTCAAAAATTGATTCCAGTGGCAGCTCACATCATGTGAGTGATCAAATAACAGAGATGACTGTGTTATTAAAAATAGGTTCGTGAAGAATTAAAAATCTAATATTGTCATGAAATACAGTATAGTTCATCAAGCATAAGACCAAATGCACGTAAACTCAACAGAACAAATGGGCTTTTTTCATAAAGTTCATGAGTAGATCTCAATTCTTAATGGACATAATAATGACGAGCCATGGCGAATATCATGGCACAAATGGTGAATGGCAGATGCCAGAGTCATTCTTCTGTGAGACTCTGGCCTTGTTTATGGCATGTGTCTCACCGCCTTTTTCAGAAGTGCCATGGCACACTGATAGTGCACCCTTTTGAAGTGAGCCCAATCGGTTGGTATTTATGAAAAGGGAGAAAAAGCTCTATTCTCTCTCAACAGTTATCCCAGTGTTCCTTTCCCCACATGTATGCACTCCACTTCTTCCTTTCCAAGACTTGGTTTTGTTCCTTTCTTCATCTGCTTTTTCCTCTCATTTTCCTCCCCTTTATCCTTCTCTCCAATTCTTTATTTCCTTTTCTCTTCTTTTCCAGTCTTGTACTAGTTCTTTCTCTGTTCTATCTTTTCCTATGTTTCTTAAGTTTTTGGGAAATTCTAATATCATAATTATTGAACTACTGTTAATTTTCTTTTATGTCTCTAAATTGTTGAGATTATTACTAAAATATTTAAGCTTATTGCTGAAATATTGCTCATGTTGCTGCAAAATATCTTAGTTTTCTGAGGAAAATGTTCGAATCGGTAATTAAGTGCTGAAATTGCTAAAATATAGCTCAACTCCAGGGCATCTTTACGCCGTAGTGCACCATGAACCTCCAACTACGCCCACGTGCTAGACGTGCATAGTATGATTATCTAGTACACACTATCACATATGTATGTAATTTGAAACAATTCACAAAACAAACCACATCAACAGTTGTGGATGAAATTGCTTCCGCAAACACAATTACACTATCTTGAGCAACCACAATACCTTAATCTTGTTAATAGCACCAGTTGCGGCAATTTCTGTGTCACTTTCAGGGATAAAGGAAGATGCATCATAATGAGTGCCATACTCGGTAACTCTCTGGCCAAACAACTCATTGAGAATACTCTGGCATGTCTCCCTGTAATTGGAATCTATCATGTCTGATGAATGTAATTCGACGGCTAAAAGCTTCAGCAACCATGCTCTCTACAGGAAGGCAAGAAACATAGATTTTAGTGAACAAGAAAATACTTCTCATAGGCTAAGTTTAAAGCCTTTTGCAATCATCATATTCTTTTTCCAACTATATATGACAAATAAAACATAAAAAAGATACCATGCACAGGAACGAGCATAGAACAAGCTGTACAAATAAATAATTGTGTCACACTTAACATTCTCTCCAGACGTGGAAATATAAGACAAAATGCAAAAGTAAAAACCTCAATCAGTATGTAGAAATTAGAAGGACAAAAAATATGGACTTAATAGTAACAAAAACCTGATGCAGTGAGCTGATACGAAGTGCCTGGCTGCAATTTCTCTTAGGAAGGGGAGCAACACCAATTGAATTGAGGTGCTGAATAGTAGGTTAGGAACACTAGACATTAGACAAAGCTTGTCCATTCATAAGAAACGAAAATTCTAATACTAGAGGTGGAGGAATAGGACCTTAACAAAGAATTGATACTTTCTGGAACACAATAAATCCATTGTAGGAGCAGAAGTCAGTGGATCCACGCATAATTCATAAAGGAGCTGCAAAAGGAACTTAACTTAAGCTGACAAATATTTAAGGAGATGGCATTCATGGACATCCATATCAGTAAATCATAAACAAGAAACTGAAATATCATACTGGAAGATTCAAACCTGAAAGCCAAATTCATGAAGCAATGCATTGACATCAGGCTTCGAAAGCTTATCCAACATATCAAGAATGACCTTCAAACAACTACAGTTGACACAAAGATCGAAGGTATAAGTCCACAAGTAAAATAAAACAAAGATGAATGTCCAAATAATTGCAGTATAAAGATTCTTAAGTAAATCATTACTTAAGTACCTGTAATGAAATTTTGGCTGAAGCAATGTCCTCTCAACTGGGCCATCAACATCAAATTTAAGCAATAGGTGAGTGATATTCGGTGCTGGTCTACTGATATTGTCAATAAGCAGCTGCATTGGGCAAGGTTACAACTTTTATGAGATCACAGATGCAAATATGTAAATAGAAATTGAGTGACTCTAGCCAACTGGTTAATCTTACAAGCAATGTCAGAGAGAAATTCTAGAGTATTCACCGTTTCTATGAACATAACTGCAGTTCGCACAAAACAGTTTAGACTATGTGTATCCAAGACATTTCTCCCTTACATCATTTATTGAATTCCCTTTTGGAATCTATGGAAGCAACGAATATTTGTGTGCCCTGGCTCAAAGACAGCCAACTAAATCTATACAATCAGCATATAAGTATAGAAACCCATAGTTTCTAGAATGATGAACATTGCTTGGATTGCACTGCAGCCAGCTTGTGTGCCAGCATGCTATGGGCACGGGCATGGTAGAGCACCTAAAATTTCACCAAGTGTTCTTGGCATAACACAAGATGCTTGGCTAAGGTCTAGCAACAACAATAACTATGAGGTCTATCCCTCGCCTTTTCCCAAAGGACTCTTTAAGCTAAAACCAGATGCGTGATTCCTAGATTACATGATAGACTAGCATAGCTGGCAAAACAAAGAACGACAAAAAATGGGTCAGTTCTATGTGAAGCTCTTAGGATAATAAATCTAATACTGTACCAGAAAAGAATATATCTAACACGCACTGAACACAGGAGACATGGCATGCACTGACCATCTCAGCACAATATAAACCTTGTCAACTATTTAATAATAACAACTTCTGTCATTATTTTCATAAGATATATTCTATAATGTCAACTACTAAAGAGAATTCACATCTGAATCGTAGAATTACCAATTTTATGAATATATCTAGTGCAACATTTTACTGCCATCTAGATAGCTTTTGACTTCCCAAGTCATAATATTAGACTATTCACACATCAAATATATTGAATTATATATAAAATATGTATATGTATATGATCCACATCATTCATGTGCAATAGTACTGTAACGAATAGCACCAAATGGTTAGTGATAACAATATCCAGAAGCAGGAAACTGAGGAGTCGTCTACAGCTGTACTTGCAATCAGCATTGATAACTGAAATGATCAATTTGAACCAAATATATAGTTATGGATATTCTTTGAAGGTTGACGCATTAAAGCAATAGAATCCAAGTATCTTTCAACAATTCTTATCATATACAAACCCAGCCAAGCCTCTGATAGCAATAGTAATCTTCAAAGTCTAAGATGAAGGGTGTGGTTAATAAATCAAACCATGGAGAGCTAGAGCTGATACAAAGATGGGTAGGGATTGACCTTGTTTAGGGTTTCTACCTGGGCCGGATAACATAAAATGATATTATTTCAAGGTTTTGGTTACTCAAGAAAACATTTTGAACATTTAAAGTTGGAAATGTAACCAAGAACCTTCTTAAGAAATTCAAAAGAAAAATCTAAAAAATGACTACAATAAAGTTTCATCTAGGAAAATATCAAAATACATCTGACGTCAAAAAACTCAGTCCATCCAACTTCCCAACAGCAAAAACCCAGCCATGAGCCATCAACTTTAACACTAACACCATTACAATTTATAGTTTTCACAATGATTTAGCTATTAATGATATTTAGGATCTCGAGTGAATGAGACTTTCTACATAGAGAAAAAACAATCTGGATTTTACAAAAAGATGAGTTGTTTCAATGAAGAACAATCTTATAATGCACCAACACCATCACATGTGATGACGAATCCCGTGTTAAGTACCAACATGCGTCCAAAACATCATCTGGTCGGTCCATATATTACACAAAATGAAATTTTCGAATGGTCAAGGGTGTATCTAACATATTCCAGACAAACCATTATCCTTATGAGCACATTTAATAAAGTGGTAGAGTGCCAAAAAAAGGAACCAAAATTAAATTTTCATAAAAGCAATATCACTTAAAATTTTCCCCTTTGCCTCTTTAAACTTTCTCATTAAAGTCAAACCTCTATTTTCCTTTAATACCATTGTTACAACTTACAAGTCACTCTAATAGAAGTCCAACAACACCACCAACATGAACTTCTTTCTCTTTATACTTACTTTGATGTGTACACATTTTTACATGTATGTATGTTTGTGTATATATATCTCTTACATGAATAATTATATGATATATAAATATTTATGTATATAGGACAGCTATGTCGTGATATAAAATTTTTAAAGAAATATAATGTCCTGTGTATCTAAATTAATTAACTTTTCGGTTAGTTCATTCACAAACTTCTTTAAATCTATTGAGCCCCAGGATAAGTATATCCTAAAATTGCAAAATCTTATCGCCGCTAGAGATAAGTTGCTGGAGTTGGTTAACAGATCAAGAACTACTCTTATGGGTTTCCCATAGTTTGAGGAAAGGAAAAAATGTCTGTTTAAAATGTTCAATTTCGGAATGTCCTACAGATTTGCAACTATTTTCATGATAATCTTGTACAAGGTCATTTTAAAGGTATTATAATCCCTTAAATATTAAAACCTAAAAATATGAGCAAGTGACAGATTGCCAAAACGTCCATATAAATTGGGTGGCCTGTTTCTTTAGATTCCACACTTTGACACTCACCTCACCTCATCACTCCCCCTCCTCAGCCCTTGATCTCTACCAACCTTCTACTCCATGGCACTTCCAACTATGCTGCACTAAAGTTTCTCTCCAACTCTCCTTCTGAACCTCCCTCAGGGCTAACTGCTGTTCTTCTTCCCAACGCCAGATCACAGACTCGAGCTGTCTCAGTTCCTCGGCTCCATCAGATCTTCCACCTGCACATATTCTCTCTGTCTCTCCTCTTTCAATCTTGACTGCCGTATCTCAACCTCTGCTTATTGAATTTGGAGCAGGGGCTATTAGTTTTAGGTTGAGAAGTGGTTCAGCTATTACACACACACACACTAAAAGTTCTATCTCTCACTGAACATCATTCTGACTGTGTGTTTCTGCTTTTCTTAGGTTATATCTTATTAGTTGTCGCAGATCAGGAGTATCACATTTTGTACAAGTTTCAAGACCACATATGCGAACACTCAAGGAAAAAGAAAACTAAAAAAGAGAAGTAAACCGGAATAAAAACTAAGTTACCAGTAACCTGATCAGGCACCAGAAGCTTCTGGTACCATAATTACGGCAGGCCAGTCCGAGTTTAAGCATTTACTATATGAAAATTTGATAACAACAACTATTTAAACCCAACAAAACCTGACCACATCCGACTGCAGCTGGCACTTTTAGATTACAAGCAAAGTGCATCCTATTGAGGCATATGGATAATAGTTTCCACATATTATGAGTACATTACATTTTAATCATTTTAACAGTGTCTGTGCAATGACTTTTCTCTAGGAGATTTTCTTTCAGAAAATTAGACCTTTGATTCTTGACTCAATTTACTACTTCAAGATTGTACGAAGAAGAAATTGGTACTTCCTCGGCCGATGCAAAGCAGAAAGAAATCAAACATAACAAGCTTACTTGCATGATTAGTACACCAGGATCTACACTGCTGTCCTCAATAATTTGAGACTCTTCAGATCGTAGCTCTAAGCAGGCAGCGTAATCCTCAACCAAACCATTTGCAGAATGGGATCTCAAAAGCAACTGTGAAAGCCCAACCATACGAGAACTGCATGTAATGGGACAGTTTATTAAACACGTAAAGCATTATCAACAGAAGATTACAATCACAGGTGAAGACAAAGGAGACAAAATGGAAAGATTGCCTCAGAATGCTCAAGATTTTGATGGAGCAAAGCTGAATCTGCGGCTGAAAATCATATCTGACATATTCCAGTAAAGCTACAACTTGATTAGGATCCTGAGAGAGTATAACATCCAAAGGCTGCATTGAAGAAACAATTAGAAAAATTGATGCCAACGGTCTAGCTTCGTTGAGATGTATGATGTATCGACATGAAGCAGATATTCATGATTGTATTGGAAATTGATTAAAGAGACCACTTGGAACTTGCAAACAGGAGAAAGGAACAGATTTGTTGAACAAATGCATTGGGAACTAGTTACCTGTTTGGCATGCAAACAGATAATTATTTCATATTCTCCCTTGTAAGAAAATGCTAAAATAAATAACCAACAGTAGGCTAAGATGAGAGTTCCAGAGATCATTGACACCGAAACTCCATATTAGGATTCACTTTATTAAATCCACGAGTAAGAGCTGCCAATTTACAATTGTCCATAACTTTTCCAGATATTTCTTACTCCACAAGGAGAGAGATGGTAGGTAGGGGCACCTTATCTACATGCAGAATGTTCACAGGAACTCCCATCATATGAATTGAACTTCATAAGGAACAACAGTAAGTTAGGTGTAACTAATTAGACATATTAGCATGACATAAGGCCCCTTACAATAAATCCATATTATTAGGCATATAAGCATTAATTTAAACCTCTATGGGAGATGTAAACCAAATTTGGATTTATACTTTTCTTCTGAAATACTTTTAAGTGATAAAATCTTACTGAAGGTTGACTCTCCCTCAACAAGTTAGATACTATGGCATATTAGAATAGAGGAGTCCTTCCAAACTTAAAAGAAGCACAGGCTTGCCTCGGGAATCAACATTTGAACTCTGAGATAAAACAAGCATTGAAGATAATATTACTGTCAAGAGTATGGGATCAATACCTGATACAGAGGACGCCAGAAATCAGAAACAATTGAATCTTTTTCCATAACAAGAATAATGATTTCCAGAGAAAGCTGAACAGCCTTCTCAAGGAGTTGCCCATAAATTTGATTTGTGCGTTCAGTGATTAGAAAATTGACTCCTAGTAAAACAATACCCATTATATTCCGAAACAGGGTTTTCCCACTCATAAGATCCTGCATGGCAAAAGGTTACCTCATAAGATACTGGTTGAAAAGAGAAAGAAATGCTGCCATATCAGAAAGTATCTCTTGGGGCTGAAAGCAGTTAATATAAAGGACCTTCAAAAGGGTACGCAGACTGCTTCCGATCATATATGAAAATACAGCAGATAAACAGTAACGGCGGGAATCTCTATGTCACTCAAGGAAAGATGGAAAGAAATAAAGATTCAAAGCATAACAGAAGTTCTGGCAAGCTTTGGACCATGATGGGGCACTTTTCATGTTAAAACGTGAAAAATTGATACAAATACACTACTCGCATGTTTACAAAAGCAGTTTCCTTAGAGAATGCATACTATAATCTGCACTGTGGCATGTATGGCTTTCAGATACTTGTAGACTCCTTAGCATAAGGACCCATTTTATTGCACTAGTTCATCTTCCTCAATGCCAGAGACTCCAACAGCAAAGCAGTGCAATAGCATGTCATCAAGTAAAATCCTCAACAGAATTCATAACTATTCAATCTTTTCTTTTAAATGCCTGAATGCACAGCAGCTAAGAACATTCCAATAGCCCTTTTTTCTCATTACTAAACTAAACAAACAATTACGATAAGCACCAAAACTGATGCTACACAAAGATACACCTATGTATTAAGTATGTTATTTTCATTTCTCTTTGAACACGAATATAGGAAAACATATAACCACATCAGGATGCCACACGAACTTTCTAGGAGTAGGACACACACTCAGAATATATAAAGGTGTCGAGTTTAGGGGTTTATTGCTTCTACAATTGCAAACATGATTTTCCCATATGATTGACAATCATCAATATTATACAGAAATCTGAAGAGCCATCCCGGGGGAAAGCATTTACAATATCTATGGCTCTGAAAAGTCTTAATTCGCGATTCCGATAACAAGGAAGCTCTGAAGGTGTTCCTGTCAATCGCATAATTTGAAGCAACCGAAATATGCGTTATGTTTCCTTATATAGTGAATGCACAAGGAAAATATTTGCTCCAAGTTTAATGACAGTTTTCTAGCTCCTTGTACAAGGGAGCAGATACATTATTTGGTAAGGAAACAAAACATGTAAGTGAATATTTATTTTTGCCTTAAATGGTGGATTTTTTATTTTTTTTCATTTTTCTGAAGGATGGCTAAGTTTTCAATGATTGGAATATTTCTTTAGCACTTATCAGAAATTTTCTCTGTTTGCAGCATTATGGAAGAAGGCTCCTAGTTTGGAGGGTTATTATCTGATAGGAGAGCCATCCTCGTAAGCAAATAATTTGATCTTGTACCGCATGTGATAGGGACATCTTGGTTTACAAATTTGTCATTCCATGTTCTACTTTTACCTGCTACTTTCTTGAAGCTAGTTTCCAGCCTAATAAGTTTCCCTTCTCATGAATATATGTGAATGTTTTCTCCCTCATTTATATGCTGCTCTTTCCCTCATTCATGTAGTCTTTCACTAATAGGTTTGAGCTATCTAGAACTCACTGCAAGTTCTAAAAGATATTAATAACATGAGGGCATCTGCAATTTATGGTGATCTGGATGCATGAACTGTCCAAGATTTGAATAGCTTCAACATTTGCGAAAGGCGTCCTGAGTGGGGAAGAATGAATCTTTGGAACTTCATGGGTACATATATATGTCATACTTTTACAACCTAATACACAAGCAGCTTCAGAGCAAGTATGATGAGGTAGCAAACAATTGCAATATGCCATTGGATATGGAGTAAACAGACCTAGGAATTACTTTACACAAATATTTTTATTCCTGTACCGTTGACATAGAGGTTGAACAACAACAAATATAACTCTTAAGAAAGGAAGTGATAAGTAAAGCTCTATCATACGAAAAATACAGATATAAACAGTAATGGCATTTAATAGAAACAATAAGAGCATAAAGGAGATGTGACCAAAGCAACAATGTAAGCAAAAATATCTACGAACAAGAGTATAAGGTCAACACCTTCAGAACTTCTACAACAGGAAGCTGCATATGAATAGGAGAAGACTGCCCCGTCACTGAAATATGAGATTGATCTGTAACAGCATCACTATCTTCTTCTCCAACATCATACATGCTTAACATCCTGCACATGATAATGATTGCACATCGATGTTAGACTTAAAAAGTTAATTTACACATTCAGTTCAGGATATTAAATACCACAATGATGACAAATTAAAATAATATATACTTAGATCTCAAAATGACAATTGAATATACACTGCTTAATCCAGCAATTGGTAACACAACTCACATCTGAAAATGCTTAAGACAAGCTACAACAAGTTGCCATTTCTCACAAGGATCTGCATAGGCTCTCTGTGGGAATGGACCAAATACATGATCATATATAAATCTGAAGATGCCAATGAATCTGAAAAAGAACAAGTTGTTAAGAGGAAATTTTCATTATAAATAATGATAGCATGATAGGCGTTTACTTATCTTCTTACCTACGTCCTCTGTCACTGACATCTCTTTCTTCAGCTATAAGAGAATTTAGCAGATTGATAAATGATATAGTTGAAGGATACTGCTCTCTCCGTGCCTCAACTTCATTCAACTCAAATCTCATATCATACACCTGCAATACAAAACCATTAGAATCCATTAGAAGACCTTGAGATTTTCCTTGAGTTAGAATTCAAACAATAAACAAATGAAAATATTAGAAATTAACTACTTAAGTTATATCTAGTCAAAGAAAAAAAGTAATACACGAAATATGTACTCTCCCGATCCAAAAAATAAAAAAAACGAGCAGTTGACATAACCTTCAGGCAGCTTAAAGTGTAACACGAATTTGCCTTTCTTCTAAGGTGAAGCAAATTTTAGTCAAATTCTTGTTTCAACTGACCAAAATCAAAAGATTTAGATTCAAGAACCACCTGTGTGTCCATCGCAGGTCCGCTGTTCCCAACATTCGGACCAACAACTACCGGTAGGTCATACTGCTCTAAGTACCTCCAAATTGTATCTTTCATAATAGGAGATACATGGACAAATGTAGCAATGGCATTACGCAGAGCCCCCTATGCAACATGGATGAAAAAGACAGTCAAGTGCAGAACCCAAATGGAAATATTCTTGACATCATTTACAATGGAACAAAATGAAAACTGACAACTACGAGGAAAGGCAACAAAATCAGTGAGACCAACCTTGAGATACGGAGGCACATTCTCATAACTCAGGAGCTTGAACAATGGCTCGATGTCAGGAAACCAGTTCTTCCTTTCAATAGGATTCCCATTCTCCACAACCTATACCACAGGAAAAAGATGAAAAGGAACTGAACAGCGACATCTTCAGTTATATTTACAAAGAGGAATTTAGAAAAGAATTACTTTCTGCTGCATTGTTTTCCTGAATGTATGATATTATAAGAATAAATGAACATTGCGGCATGAAAAGTGTATGAAACCTTAGCAGACAGCAAGTTTAGTGATGAAGACAAAATTAAAAAAATTAACAGCAGACAGAAGTTCAATAGAAAGGAACCCCATTCCATTACAGAGTATAAACTCTGAAGAACACGCAGACTTACTAAAACAAATGAATTTAGAATAGCATGAATAAGTAATTAGTCAGGATACATGGCTTCCATATTCACAACTAAGAGTATCATAGACCAGTAATACTTAAAACCATCCTCATGAACATTATAATGATAATCTGAGATCAAAGGAAGCACCCTTTACTGCATCAGTCACTCTAAGGTAGTCAAAGTTTCCAAAGTCCATTTCTCACATTTAACCCATTCCTGAAAATTAAGACTGAAGAAACCACACAAATAACTGCTTTACCCAATAAACATTTAACTAAATTGTGCACATTGGATCTAAGCCAAAAGCCATTGGTATATATACATACAAACACACGCGCGCGCACACACGCACACACACATACATAGGCTCTTCAAGAAATATTAAGCAGAGAAACCAAAATCCATTACAAAGGTGCAGGAGAACATCACTACAACTAGTCGCTAGATCACTGCTTCCCATAAACAAATATTACCTACTAAGTGTACAAGAAATCATTACAATACTAAGTGAACCAAAAAAAATCATTACAATATAATCATATTAATAAATGGTATATGTAGTCTGAAAAAAGTTAACAGGAAATTGGGGTATATACAGATAATGGCTGAAAAACATTTGCAGCATGACTCAGTGCGTAACAGTACATTCAGACATAGTTTACATATATTCAATTTTAGATAACTCTTTAGTTTTCCAAAAACAACAAAAACAAAATGATACTAAAAACGGAATAGTTTATTAACTCTAATTGACATTAGGATTTCGCTTGACTTAGGAAGTCACAAGATATCCGCAATCAATTCAATGGACGACTTCATATGTTGCATTTGGAAATGTTCAATTACACTTTTGCAAACTATAAATTATCCACTAGATAGCAACATTATATAAAATAATTAGAAAGCTAAATTGCAACAGGAAGTTCTAGAAAAATGGAAAAGTCATTAGGTCCCATCTCTTGTTGCATTGACTTCTTCAATTGCCAAAATCAATTCAGTGCCCACTACATCTATTGTCATTAGCATGTTTGACCCACTCAAGTTGCTTAACATGCCTCATGACATACTAATGCAACAAGACAGTAAAAGATTGCAGGATTACTACAACTAATCCTCGCCTTGAAATCAAGATATTATGTATTTTGCACTTTGACAACTTGTATCATATATTTGACCTACACTATAGCAGGTCAGGACATACTAATGGCCGAGACTCAGAAAGATCTGGAACTCTCAATTATTGAATAGCAATGTGAATTATCCCCATAAATAGAAGCCACTAACCTACCAACGATATCCTTACAAAAGAAAAGCAATAGGGACAAAGCCTCACACTACCCTTTCTAGCAAAGTTACAGAGCGAAATCATCAAAACTTATTTTAAAAGCGAGGTACAGATGACGTTTTGTGTCGATACAGATACCTTGGCTTGGTAGAATAATTCTGTGAAACACAGAGCACACCGATAGATCATATCTATTTGTTGACAGTCATCAACTGGTCTCCAAGACTCTACGACTAAATCTATTGCCATTAAAAGCACCTTCACAACTTTCTGATTTTAAGAAAACAGTTTTGTGGAGTAAAACGAAAATACAAAATCAGTGCAAGTCATTCTCAGTCTAAAATATCATATTCTTGTCAATTACAGGTAAAAGTGGTATCTTCACCTGCCATTGCATCATTCATGGATGTGAAAGGGCAAGTTTAGCCTCATATCAATACTACATTTGAATTATAAAGAAAGCAAAAAAATATTGATTCAAAGGAAATCCAAGTTCTCCTCAAAGTTTTAATATCAAAGATAATCCAAGAAAATCTCAAGATTGAAAGTGATATTGCCAGAATTAACTGTTACATGATTGGGGTGAAGAAACAGTTAGAGACCCCCAGTTAGACCAAAAACTACTATGTAAATCCTTGATTTAATAAAGTTCTCAATCTCATGGAAAATGAGGATAAGATAGAAAGGTTCTTGGCAAAGTATCAAGGATATACTTTGCAGATCTACTAATGGAATTCAGGTTCTACAGATTTGTGCTACAAAACAAAGACAATTAAAATAATCTGATAATTTGGATCAAGGATCATGAAGCGACAGTTCAGCGCATCCGGTAATTTACTATCTTGGAATTATTTAATAATTTGCTATATAGAAATTTCAATTTTTCTTTTCTTGTTAAAATCTCAAAGTTTTGGAGTCTTATGTTGCCAGGAATTTAAGATCCAATTGCAAGAAGGATTTACTTACTCCTAGTTCCGATTTAGGTCTCGAGAAGAATATTAGTATATTCTCTTAACTGGGTTCATTAATAGAAGAATTCACTTCTCAAAGTGTTTCGCAGCTAGCTTTATTCTAAAGGATTATTTGTCATGCCTCAGGCCTACGAACCCATGGGGCATGAGAACTACCTCCAAACCCAGAAAGTGCAATGTAATTTGGACTATAAACTTCTTGCCCAAACAGGATATCCAATAAGTGCAAATCGGTTCTTTCGCCAAATTTTATAAGATGTCTACGTCACAAATTCTTAATCCATGTAGGATGGAGTGTTATAACCATCCCTCCAAATCTTATAAGATGTTTATGTCACAAGTTTTTAATCCATGTGGGATGGGGTGTTATAACCATCCCGCCACAAAATGTGACATCCATGTCATGGCCTGAAAAAGTCGGTGATTGATACCCAGGCATTGGAATCTCAAGGTGACTCATATAGTTCAAGAGGTAGCTCCTATGTGTGTAGCATTGTGTCTCACGGGTTCAAGAGATGGTTGTGATGTCCCATCCCCAATGGAACAAGAATTAGAAGGTGAAAATGTTAAAAGCTTTCTGCAAAGATCCTCACTGTATCCATCACCTAGCACTTCTTGTTCACAACCCAATTTCAAGATGCAATGAGTGAGTTTAGAGGCAACTCTCGATCATCAGGTTTGTATGCTTCAGGAATGACAAATGGTCACACAGCTGAAAAGGAAAAGCCTACGACTGGAATATTAGAAAGTTACCCTTTGCAAATTCTACGAACAATAGCTCCAATAACGGAAGTCATTTTGGATGACATATTCACATGAAAAGCAATGCAATCTATAAAGAGGCGTCCTTCTCGGAATAACTGACAAGAAAGGGGAAGAAGAAACAAGGGAAAAGTAAAAAACGAAAAAAAGGCTATTACTAAGGAGGAGAACTTGGGTAATACCAAGTAGACAAGCTCCAAGTCGCCTTTAACGACAAGAATTATCGTTGGAAGAACTTTCGACAAATCCTCTCTTGAGCTCAAACAGTGAAATACCCTAACTAACAAATTGATTCGAGCAAGAATGTAATCCAAAGGGGCGACTCTCCTCAGAGACCTTTTAGAGATGGTTTAACTAGAGCCAGTGGAAGAGGTTTTAAACTGTACACTTGGATAAATAGTGGTGAATGAAAGGTGTGAGATAGCTCAATGGGGTGGTCAGCAGTTTGTTGGATGCGCCAAATACAAGAAATGGGTAATTGTTAGAATTGCCCATGGATGCAGGTTGGCAGAGGATAATATGATACTTCTTATGCCAATTGATAACACATTTTGACTTGATGAGTCATATCAGATGTTACTTTCAACTGATCACCTATTTTATACACAACCTGACAAAGCCCAACCAACAAAAAGCATTAATACCACAAGTTATTATGTGCTTCATGAGGCATTGCAACAGCTGCAAACTATGTAACATGGCTTTAAACACATACAGAGTCGGTTAATTGTATTCAGGAACGCATCATTTAAGAAGAAAAACATAGGGAACTGAAAACTTTCGAGCACAGAATATTTGAACTTCTCCTCTGGTAACCAATAGAGTAGTTAATGAGTCTAAACCATGCATTTTAGTTTTTTGAAAGAATTGTTTCTCACCTGTTTTAGAACAGTCAAATATGCAACTAGGGCTTTGGCATCTCCTTCCTGAAACTCAGGTAATACAGCTCCAGGACTCTGAAGAGAATGTTTGAACTTTTCTTCATAAATGGATAAACACTCAAATAAGGTACTCCACCCAATCAAGCGGAATGTTTTTCCCTGTAGCAGCTCAAAAACTTTGGAAGCTCCATCTGGATTACAAGCCTAATTGGAGGAAGCAACACCAGACAAGTAAACAAATGAAATTGAATTGAAGTAATAGTTGTCCTTTGCTTTCAGTCATAAATGGCAGTGGCAATTAAATTCACATACCAAGGTACTTAGCATTTTCAAGAATGCCACAAGTGTCTGAAAATTAGTGTGGTCCTCCCCAGCAAACTTCACGAACGTCCAAATAACATCATTACCAGACAGAAGCTCAGGTTCCTTCTGAAGAAAGTACCACAATTTGGTTACAATGCATCGGGATCTAAAAACAACATATTGCAGAAAAAGGTAAAATGCGTAAGAAAACTAATATGCTATCTTGCCTACCAAATATATAATCATTCAAGACATCAAGTCAAGAATATGTAAATATTATATTAGTCTCCAAAAAGGGGCAAAATCGAACATAACAACATATTTTACCACTTAATTTCTAAATCAAGAAGAGAAATATAGTTGTTAGTGATACATGAGAGCCTCAGATACCTTGTCTTCAGGTGCAAAACAAAAAGTATAATCAAAAGCATCAAAATAAGATAGTATATTATCTGAAATATCTAAAAGTTGAGTAGCCATCCAACAATGATGGACAAAATGTGAACTATACCCTATTTCAGCATTTTGTCCTTAACTTTTTCAACCCTGATGAATGCAGAGTATGAGAAATCAGAAGTCATCATAAGAACCCTTGAAGGCAAGTCTTCAGCTTTTTTGGATAGGGTTTAATAATAAGAGTTCTGTGCTCAGCAAATAGGTCTTAGTTTCAGTTATTTTACAAGTTCAACTTCCAACATTAGTAGTTGAATAAAAATAAATAAATATCACATTCGTCATACAAACACATCATGATTCCAATAGTTAGAGGTCATTCAATTGCTTTCTGGAAAGATTTGAACAGATCCAGATGGACGCTTATTCGATGACAGGCAGGAAGATTCAATGACCCAGATCTAATCAAACCAAACAGGAAGATCATTGACTAGGATCTAATAAATTGACTGACAAATAAATCATAATTTCCAGGAATAAACATTAGCTTGCAATACCAAAATTTGGTGACTGCATCGCCAAACAGTTTCCACATGACCCAACAACAGTGTGTTAACAATGGAAATATCAGAACGGCACATTAAGCTCACTGCTGCCACATCAAGCAATATCATGAACGAAATGGAAGTGATGCCGTAGAAGTCAAGTTGAGAACTTTGACACCCTTGATCATTTAGTAAATCAAGAGAGATGTCTCAAAACAATGAAAATATGGCCAGTGATTACGTGGCATCACGAGAACTTTTTCAATCCATCTTCAGCCGCTTAATGCTTCATAGAAACTTCTGTATTAGCTAGAAATTGAGTAGTTACATAATTCATGCACACAAGAACCCACCCCACATGCTAGAAAATGGCTGGCTTAGAAATTCACATGTGGCATTTGGAAGAGGAAATAGCATGCAGACCTGATAAATTTCACTCACAAACTCCAAAAGGGAGACAAAAGGTTGTCGCACTGTTTCATAAGTTTCTTGAGGATGACCACTGCCTTCAATCATCTGATTATGTGTGGCAGCAGTGCGATATGGACTAAGCATAGCCATAGCCTTCTCTTTTGCTTCTTTTACCTGTCAAATTATTTTCAATCAAAGAAGCAATGTCAGCAATAACTGTATGCTTAACATTCTTATAAAGCACACTGAAGTTACAACAAAGCTAAAGCTATATCATTTTATACGAAAAAACAACTTGTGCATTATTATTGTCTAAATTTCAACCCAAGAAAGCCTGGGCCCAGCCTCATCCCAAACTAGCATCCGTCCACTGTATGAATCCTCTTTCCACTGTTGAGATCAAGGACCATTTCTAAAGTCATGAAGGCTCAAATCCTAAAATACCTCATGCCAGTCGATTTTGGGTAGACCCTCTTCCTCTAGCTCTGCCTTTAATACAAGTACCTGACTGCTATTCACTGACCTTGCTGGGGATGCCCAAAACTATATACCATTTAATTGACTAGTGAATATGGCATTATCAATTGCATCTCTTCTTATTCAACCCGAAATCAGATGACATTCCTATCTCAGCTATACTTACTTTGCCAAGGACTTTCTTTAAGAGGTGAATATTTGGTCCTACAGAAAAAAATCAAGACGTATGCCGTCTTATAAATGATAATTAAGCAAACAACCCTAAGGCTTGCCATAATCTAGATTCTAGAAAAACTCATTATCTAATAATTATACCAACCACCCTGGTCAAAGACTGCACCAAAAGAGTTGATGATTCCACTGAAATGACCTTCTATTCATCCCAAAAAAGGAAAAAATAACCAAAATATCCTAGACAAACTATCCTTAGAGGTTCATTTATAATTATGTTAAACTTAAGGGGAGTTTAGAGGGATTTTCAATAATTACATCAATCTTCAATGAGATTTATGTAAAAACTCTATTCAAACTCATCTTCCTCCCTAAACCTTCATTGTGCTCATATATCCCCCACCCCCTCCTGCATAGTTATGAACCCCTGGAACGGACATGAAAATTAAAGGGGGGAATGACAAAGAAAACAAGACAAGAGAGTCATCATAGTGGGGAGGGTAAAGAGCATCCAACGCAAAGCGAAACTCAAAAGGAAAGGAGAGTGGAAGAAAATAAAATTACATACAGTCAGGCCCCTTGAAAAAGTTTTCATGATTTTAGACAGAACCCTCACATGCACCAAGTACACACAAGAATAAAAGAGTTTGGGTCCAAAACAAATTGATGCTGATTAAATGAACGTGCAGGGTCAAAATCAAGATTTCCCTGCATTTTTCTAATGAAATCAACATTTTATGGAATAGTAGTTCAACCAGCAGGGAAATCTATAGGGAAAATATGACTGACAACAGCATGTAATCAGTGAAACAGCAGGCATGTTTCTGTAATTATGCCAAATCCCAAGGAGCGACAATGTAATTATCTTTTTTATGTGAAGCATCTAGAAAACACAGAGTAGATATGAGAAATCATTTGAAAGTAACAAATAAGCTCTCTCATGACAATATCACTGTATGATAAGTGATAACGGGTCCCACATGCTATCTAGAAGCTTCAACATAGAAGCGAACTGCTGTCACCTTCACAATTACCAAGAAATTGAGTACATCCACCATTTATTGATGTAGACCAAATAAACGTAAATAAAATGATACTGGACTTTCATAGAGTTGCAAACAACTCAACTTGAAACTCCAAAATTTATTTCATTACCTTTATTAATTGTTAATTAAGGTTGGCACTAATAATTAAAATTAATTAAAAATAAATAGTTAGTATTAATGATTAATATTATTAATACTTAATAATTAATAGTTAATATTATTAATATATAAAAATTAATAAATATATTTAATAATTTAGTATGATCTAATAATATTACATTCTGTACGAAAAAATAAAAAGTATTACAGAATTAGTGTTTATAATTTTCACTAATTTTGTAATATCAATTCCATAAACTAAATTAATATAAATTAATTTGATAATATAGTTGTTAATATTAATTAATCTGATATATATTAATTATTAAATATTTTATAATATAGTTATTAATCATAGTTTAAAAAATTAATGAGTCAATAGAACTAATAGGGTGAGGGAAAAAAAACCTCGACACCAATGCCAACGCTATACTTATGAGACTTGTGGTCATTATTATAATTTATAATTATTTCTATTTAGATAATATTTTTTATTTTTTCGTACAGAATGTAATATTATTAGGTCAATATTAATTAATTTGATAATATAATTATTAATATTAATTAATTTGATAATATAATTATTAATATTAATTAATTTGATATATATTAATTATTAAAAATTTAATAATATACTTGTTAATCATAGTTTAAAAAATAAATGAGCCGATAGAATTAATAGGCGAGGAAAAAAAAACCCTCGACACTAATGCCAACACCATACTTATGGGACTGATGGTCATTATTATAATTTATACTTATTACTAATTATATAATATTTTTATTTTTTCGTACATAATGTAATATTATTAGGTCATACTGAATTAATAAATATATTTATTAATTTTTAAATATTAATAATATTAACCATTAATACTAACCATTTATTTTTAATTAATTTTAATTATTAACTATATTTGATTAAATATTAATAATTATTATTTAAAACCTTAATTAACAATTAATAAATAATTAACAAAAAAATTAAAAAAGAAAAGGAGGCTGAGCAAGTGAGCCCAATTCATTTAAAAGCGTCTGCAAAAGACGGGGTGTCGGGCCCCGTCTTTAGCAGAATTTATTTTCTTAAAAAAAAATCTGTCAGTGTCAGGTTTTGAAACCCCGACTCTGCCTACTTTTTAAAACATTTGAAAGCAACACTAATTTCATAAAAAAGAAATTATTTTGTATTATTTAAATAATTTCACCGAGGGAATTCATTAGCCACATAAAACCCCAACACTATTATTCTCCACTTCACAGTCAGCCTTAACTTCAGTAACTTTCACCCTTTGAGTTATCAATCCCATGCATCAGAAACACAGATAAAACAATAAGATGAACGACAAACTTGTACCACCTTTGAAGAAGCCAAGATATTAAATCCAACTTGGTTCAATATTCAATGAAGATTGATGCATGACTTATAAAAAAAAACATAATCAACCAACCTTGTCTCTGGCCAATGGATGAGAAAGAAAGCATGTCATTTGCTTGTGAAGATAAGCATTGTACATGTAGATCATATCTTCGTCATCATTCTGCATGAAAAGACACAACTGAAAATTGATCGCCAGCCCAAGGACTAGATGTAGAAAAACAATCTAAGAGCAACTTCAAGTCAACCAAATATCACACTATTAGACAAAGGTGGTGCCGCTTGTCTTATTACAGAAAAGGATGATGTATAGCCATAAGATTCAAGCAAGAAATGCAAATGCACATATATAGCAAGGGAGGCACCAACTCAAGAAGGAAAAGAAATAAGGGGAGAAAACCCAGCACTAGTTATAGCTATATTTACTTAAGTTCTGGCGAAAATTTACCAAATTACACCCTAGATATGTTTTAATATGTTTTAAAAGTTAAAAAACAGATCAGTATCCAATGAATTGATTAAGGTGAACAACAGATCAGACAAGTCATTGACTTTGGTTAAAACACTCAGGGACCAGTTAGTACAAGCAAGACTCGAGGAATCCAGGAATAGAGTTCCTTAGGTGAGAATAAAATGGAATGTAACAAAAATTACAAATAGCATAAGAGAAGTTCTAATACATGCATAAAATGTTTCAAAGCCTTCAGCTACTGAACGCAAATTCCGAGCAAGAACCATCCATAATTCTTTTATTGGAGGGGGCAAAGCAAAAGGAGGACAAAAAAGGAAAGAGAAAATAGAATTTTTTCCAAAAAAAAAAAAACAGTACTGATATCTGTTCACTTTGCGGAAGTTCACTAATCAAACTTTGCATTAATTTGAGTCACTCCACTGGAGTAAGTCATACAGCAAATTTCAGGATGGGCGTACTCTACAGAAAATAACAAATCGGGCCATCTGAATATTACAAATCAGGCCCAGATGTAGCCAAGTAATTAAACAGAACATCCTCAACGTAAGAATTGGATGATGGAGACACCTCTGCCGTATTGGGTACAAACCTTCAAGCACTAAATTATGTAAACAATAACAACACATCACACAGAGGCTTACTCAACCCGCAAGCCCAATTTCCCCAAGGTTAAAGCCAATTCAAAACAAAATGGTACCATCAAATGCTGCATCCATCCCTGAGTTTCTTAGAATGAAAAAACTGAAAACTACTTCTAGGTAGGTTCTGGAGATTGCATAAGAACCAAATGTTTTCTATAAAGAATTCATCCACAGAGAAGGCAACAAATGAGGTTTCGACACAACATCAATTTAGGAGTAGTCATGATACAGTAAATCAGGAAGTTTGTATTCCAGTCAAGAGGCTGTTTAAAATTAAATTAGGGAGCTTGTCATACTAACCACCTCTAGCGTCAAATTAGATTTAAAAGATTAATCACCAACCTGATATGCTGCAGTATGAAGGATCTTATCCAGCCAAAATTGGAAAACATTATTGGCAAAAACAACGTCCAAACATGAGCAAACACTTCTCATATCATTAGACAAACTAGCCATTGTCTCCTTCGCATCATTTCCATCTTGTACCATAATCAAATGTACAACCCATGCAAGCCTTACACAATCAACAAAGCCTTCAACAACAGTATCATTTCCAGCAACCATCACCTGGAAGAAGCACTAGATCCAGTAAGGTTCATAATGTCAGAGACAGAGATACATTGTCAAACAAGTAGGTAAGGTTTATCATACAATCTCATGAAATTCACGCCTAAAAGAAGCATCCTGAGACAAAACAGGTGCTTTGTCCGGTACTGTGCTCAAAGCATCTGATATGAAAGCGATGACAAGAGAGAATAGAAGGCTATACGTTATCTGCACAAACAGAGAGAACTTTGCATTATAAGTAATAACAAAATAGGAAAATGACATAAACAGGAAAGAGGCATTCTAAGTTTTCCTAACCAAACAAGAAGTGAAAAAGAAAAAGGGAGAAGCAAGGAAGTCTAAATAAACAATCCCATTTTTCCAAAACAGATACTAGTTTATTGCTGGAGGAACTTTTGGCTCTAGCAGATTCATGCTCCACGTGAATATAAAACTTACAGTGCTTTTGCATATAACATAAATCACAGATGACCATAAACCATGTTATCAGAAATTGGTTGAACAGTTACAGAAAATTCATACCATGAAGAAATCCACAAGCAAAATTTCATGGTAAGCCTATAAGAGTACATATTGTTTCAATATGATCAGCAAATATCAAATTGAATATACCGCATGTGTGCTAGAACATACAGAAGCTTGCATACTATTAGAAAAGTGAGTAACGGCCCATCAATTCTTTGTTCTCAGTTCTCAGTCTGTATTGACATTATATAATTCTACTTAACCTATGTAGTTAGGATAGTGGGGATTTCTGTGATAAACATAAATAACATCTTAGTCAAGTGAAGAAAATAAATTTTATGTACATGGTCATAGTAAAGACCGAGGGGAAACTTGAAAGAACACTAAATTAGTATAGATTGAGAAGAGGATAATCTCTCAGAGATGCATAGACAACTAAAATCAAGGCTATGTGAGAACATTTGAACGGCATGCACCTATAATGCCTAACCAAACTCTGAAATGCCTTACTGCAACTACTGTGCCAACAAAACACAGAACAAGATAAGACGATACGTACCTGATGTTTCAAGGAGTCCAAACCCCCACTGAGTTCTGTGGCACTCTCTTTTAAAGCAAAAAATATGTCTTTGACATCTTTAGAGCCTGCAGGAAGCCAATGACATCAGATCATTTATGTCCGTTCTTACAAAGAGAAGCACCAAAATATGTTGAGTCCCCCTCATATCCTAGCTCTTTTAGAATCACTTCATTTATCTCTTGGAAGCATGAGAGGGAAATCATCCAGCTGTTCATGACAAATCATTTCAGCAAACTAAGAGGAATATATTTATTTAGATTGGATTTAAATATTCACAATAACTATATATCTTCAGGTGCTTCTGTTTAGTAGTAAATCAAGGCAATCATATCTTCTGTTCGGTTCCTATAAGAAATTAGTGAAGCAGCAGGAACAGAAAATGACATGTTCTGAAGTAAAGGTGGCAAAAGAAAAGGGGTAGAAGCCCAAAACAAGCAGAAAAGGTATGGTTACATGCTGCAGGGATTTGATAGAGCATTTTTTAAGGTAACAAATCTTATAATCAGTCAACATATAAAGTTCATAACAGCTCACGGAAACTTCAATGATATTTCAGCCCCAACCCAAGGGAGAGATTGAACTTTTCTGTAACTAGCATAAGAATACTGTAGCAGTCAATCCAGCAAAATATATCCTTTTCTGCTTACTTGCACGCTCGACCAAAATCGAAAGAACAAGGCAATGGCCAAGAATGAGCCTTTCCCTAGAAATTACAGCTTTTCTTTCCACCAGAGCACCCTTTGAGTCAAGAAAGTAGCTCTCACAACTGGGCCCACCTATGCCCCTTGGCTCTTCTCTACTGAGTTCCTAGTTAAAATGAAGAAGATAACAATGAAGAGGTATAAGAAGAGAATGAGTTATGTATGAACATAAAGAACAGAGTAACAGAAACTGGGAAAATCCAGAAAAAGTGGAATAATGTAAAAGACAATCAAAGGAAAAATAAAAACATAACAGAAGAAAAAGAAAATGTAAAACCTTCATTGATTCAGACAGACATACTGGTAATATAACTTATCAAACACATTATCTATGCGGGTTCCTTGTAATAATCATGACAACTGCAGTTTTCTTAGGCCAAACTTGGCAATGGAAGAAGTCCTATACTTTCAAGAAAACAATAGAAGTTCTAAGATTGCAACACTTACGCACATTGCAAGAGCAGTTGAATGGTCCTTGAAAACTGTACTGATCGAAAACCAACCAAATTGTGGTTGCTTTCGACATAGTAAATGTTCTAACATGCATGAGTTACCATACCATATATTTTCATATGTTCTTGCTCGTAAAAGTTTGATATCAACAAAAAAAACTGGTATTGGACCATTCTATATGCAACTTGATTAAATATATTATATCTCATGCTATACAAATAATGCCATTGTTATTACTTTTTGTCCCCAAGCTCTCTGGTTAAGGTCCGATTATAAAGTACAATTCTAATTAGATTATGAAGATGTTGTATGTACTAATGTACATCAATACTTGCTATATTTCTACATACTCGTCGATAGAGTGACATAAAAAAATATTGATATAAACTATGTCAGTTTTAACTTTTAGAAATTATCTTAGTTTTCGCAATTGAAATCTTAAATTTGAATAATTCTTTATTTCTCCAAACAAAGTCGAAAATGAACATTTGACATGAAAATACGACATAATTATTAAGGTTAAACTACTACTACTTCCGAATCCAAAAAGTTATGTTTGTTAATGCTGGACAAGGCTTTACGTTGATTGTTGTATCTGCTTCTAGATTGCTACCACCTTTTGTAGGTTATCCTTATATATTAGTATGTTAACAATAATTAATAATGTATAATTTATCACCAAATTTATTACATGTTAACAGTAATTATATTTTTTTTCTTGTCATTTAACTCTTTTCATTAAGTTAATTAACCACCAGATGATGAGAATAGCAAGAAAATAGAAATTTACCATATTACATATTACAATAAAACAGTAGTAGTAGCAGTAATAAAGGTCATAGCAACAATAATAATATGTGTTGTTGTTATTATTATTAATTAATTCAAATAATTATTAGTCACTGCTGGGTCATAATATGTTGATCTATCAGTATTAACAACAACAACAATAGGAGTATTCTTAGTAATAGTAGTTATCATTTTCTTATTAGTATTAGTATTTTTGTTAGTAATACTGTAGTGGTAGTATTAGTTTATCATACATTATTAATGCATACATATATATTCTCACAGCAAATTTCAATTAATTATTCAGAATAAAGAATACTGTAAAAATAATCTGAATAGCAAAGAAATTAACTATACTAATTAAGTAATTAGTTCCTTATGTTCTTTTCAGTATTGTTAAACTTTCTATTAAAGAGGCCAAACTGTCTAACTGAAGTTCAACATATTTAAACAAAATGTAAAGCAATAATAAGGATAAAAATGATAGTTTCCAGCTCTTGTTTCTAGCTTACTTTCACAGGAAAGCTCGCAGAAGCAGGTATAACAAGACATGTACTGCCTGTCCTAATACAAGCTTCAAGTTGAAAATCACTCAATACAAGTTTTTGCAATTAGGTCCACAATGTGCTTCATAACTACACAATACTGCTTCATACAAATAAAAGTGCAGTTCTTCCAGTCTAAGAAGCTCAACAAAATATAAGAGCGGAAGGATGAGTGAACACAACTAAAACATTCGAACTGGAAATTACTTCATACCTATGAATAAATCTTAGGAAAACAAGACTAAAACCTTTATAAGTGAAAACAATCGCTCTCTAATTCCAGAAGAAATCAGGTCTTCAAAAATAAATCTTAGGAAAACAAGGTTAGAACCTTTATAAGTGAAACCAATCGCTGTCTAAGCCCAGAAGAAATGAGGTCTTCCAAGTAACTTTGAATGTCAGCAACAAGATCAGCATCAAGACCCTGGTCGAGAACAACAGCCTGCAAAAAGCCAGAAATGATAGCTAAAAGAACTACTAAAATTCTCTTATAAGGCATGCAACTTACAAGAAACAATACCCTCAATAGTGTGTAGATTGCTGTTAGTAGATCTCTTCTCTCTGTATACCAAAGTCCCGCTGCAAGGCGAAAAATTTCTAATGGCTCTCGACCTAGCAATCCCCACTGAAAGAACAAACACAATATTTTCAAGAACAATGGAGAAACTGAGATGTAACTGCACGTCCAATTAGTAACTGCAAAATGTCTGAATTAATGGGAGCTTTTTGGCTCCTGGAAATATCCCATTCCCCTCTTCCAATCCTTTTCCCCCCTTTTGTGAAAGCCTGCTTCTATATTAATTTAACAGATATTGCCGTTTATGATTAAAGACTTTAAAAGGCAACCCGTTATAGCTGGCATGGATACTAACTGTATTTCAATAGGATAACCGGACCAGAGGACATCAGATAATTACCTCTTGATTGGCAGAAACAAGTAAATGCACGCAGTCTATTTCATTGAGATGGAGATCATCACTCAATTTTAAAGCCTACGGAAAACACGAACAAGTAGTTAACAAACTTAGAACAGGTCAAAGAGTTGGAGCAAATGCTGTTATTGGAGCAAAAACAAGACAGCAACATAGTCTGGCAGTTGATATGTAAAAAGAAGCACATGTAGATTACATGAGGACCACTTTAGGTTTGATAGAAACAATTAAACAAATGCAGGATTGAAGAGTGCAATTAAGCACCAAAAAAGTTAACCTACAGTTGAAAAGACTTGTAACAGATAATAACTTTTGCCCACCAAATTTAGCTCAATGCGAGCAACCAAACATATACCTTGCCAAAAAAAGGTAAATAACTCTTAAAACATAACTCTACAGCACATGAAATAACTACCAATGACTCCGAACCACAAGCTCACCGCAAAAATTTCATAAGGAGTCATAAAAAGTCCTGCACCCTACAAGTCAAAGTTTAATCAGAAAGCAAGCCAAGCTAGTTCGACTTCTATTGTTTGGTCTGAGGAAAACCTAAGATGTTACCTAAACAGTGCTGTATTAAGTCAATTATCCACAAGTCTTCATGGTCTGATAATAAAGAAACCACTACTGCCTTCTTTTAAATACTCTCACCAAATATAACTTTTCCAAGATAGTAAACCCTAACATTAGCAATTCTGATGGTAATGTACATCTTTGCTCCCTCAACTTTACATTACGCTACATCCTCACGCTCATATCTCCAGTATCAATTTTCATATCCAACTCAATTTAGATGGAAGTTCTCCTTAAAGTAAAATCTGGGCATGTCTGGCATCTCCTTTTTCTTTCCAGAAAATTGATTTTGCAAGATAACGACGAAAAGGATTGGAAGACTCGAAACTGAGATGATGTTTACATGGTCGTGCACACTATAGGCATCACTTACATTCATGGACATTGAGTTGGGATAGGGAAGACACATTGATATTTAGTTTCTCAAACATATGATTTCAGATCAAAAACAAAGTAATGCAATATACAATAAAACCAGTATGCATGTATGCATGCTGGGCAAAAGTATATGCTACTAAGCTCATACCATAGGTAATCATTTTGGTACAAATAATCTGTTAAGAACTATAAGGTTGTTGCAGCATACAGAATCTTGCATACACTTAAGTGTCAAAAACTAAACTAAGCACCATCTACACCTTATTCACAATTTTAGCCTTTTAGCATTTCAAATATCTTATACATGTCAGCACCAAAACTGTAGGATCCAAAGGTATGCCTTTCATTTATTCACTTCAATGTCATAACTTTTAATTCAGCACACAGAGTATAAAATAACGGAGAAAAAAGGAGAGATGGAAACTTACTATTTGAACATCCTGATCATCAAGTGAAATTGGACCAGCATCTGGAAGTCTCACTTCTTTCGACTGTACTTGAGCTCTGTCTGATGGTTTTGGAGGCTAGAAATTGTGAGGAGAAAAGAAAAATAAATAACTCCATTGAATCGACATCAAAGATAATGATGGTGGATGGATGGATAGATAGAAACCCAGGAACAATTTTAGTTTCCCTTAAACCAGCAATAAGAAACAGATATCAGAAATGACATTTTCCAATCTGATACTTCCTCCAATTATACTAGCATATTATTGATACACTGGCAACAAACCTCGCAAATTTTGTTCTTTCTAAACCAGATATAGACCCTGATTTTTATTTAAAGACATGTGCAAACTGACCTGAATACATTTCTGGATATGAAACTACCCGCAATTATTCTATTACTGTAGCATTCAACTAGAACAAAATCACTAAACCCAAAATGCTTCAGCTCAAGACTGAACAATTTAATTTCTGAAGATAAGTATCATATCTAAATACATATACCTGCTTATCACTTTGTAAGAAGGACGGTTTTAATTTTTAAAAGACCAAATAAAAACAAAAGTACCTTCTTTTAAGAAAAACATACACATGGAACACACACATGTACGTGTGTGTGTATATATATGAGTAGAATATACCGGGTATGAGAGTAGAGCCTTGAAGGAAGGGAGCGATTGCCGAATGGCGTGAATTAGCTCGATTCTCTGGGCGGCGGTGGGCGGAGACCGCGCCAGTAAAGTCGATTCGATTACCGATAAGAGTTGCTTGGGTGACACCATTGCCCGTCCTCGTTGATGCACAGGAAAATGGAGATTTTGTGAAAATTGGAGGCTCCTTTCTGCTCCCCTTGAGCAAATGGTGGGAGAAGAATGTTCAAGGGCGGGAAAAGCCCTAATTGAGGGTTTAAGAGACGCTCACTGTTGTGGCAACGCAGACGCAAAACGTAGGGGAATTAATTAAGACTAGGGGTACGTAGCACGCTCAATGCGTGCATAAACATATTTTTTTTTTAATAAATTAATCGACTTGGCACGTCGTTTCTGTATGTATATAATAAATAATATTTTATACTTGAGTCCTACTTTGAGGTCTTCGAGCTTTTTCACTAGGGTAAGCATCTTTACCCCATGCTCATTTGTTAGAATAGGTGACCAGAAAGTCAATGGGATTGGCTATTCTGAGAACCATTCGTCAATCTGTGAACAAGTAATATTATGAATGTAGTAAGGATTCATAGGCATGAGCTTGTTGTACTTACTGCTTGTCACAACAAACGCCCACAGACTGAAATAACACTTCGGAAAATTGGAACTACACTTAGAGGTAGGTTCATGAAATCAGTTTCGCCGAATCAGTCTGAAATACTCCAAGTCAAAGGAATCTCAAGACAGGGCATCGAGAATCCATTTGAGACTTGCACTAAGCATCTGCTGTCGTGTTTCATTGACGGGTGACGAGGATCGTCTAAGCAGTGTTAGTGGGTCGGCCTGCTGGAGAGCGGTCGACTGAGGTGACTCGTGGGAATCGTCATATGGAAGCCACTCGGGCTTGGTCGGTATGACTCGTATTCCCAGTTCCGATAGTACGGGATTAGTCCTCGGACTTGAGGATCACGGCAGTCCCCTACATACTAAGGTTGTATCTTGGATCTGGTGAAATTTGACCGGTTATATCACATGGTCATCATAAACCTCGTCCAGTGCAGTTGGGGTATGTAGAAACGGTGTATTCCAAGATAGGATCTGTCCCCTGTCAAGGGATATGACAGCAAGATCTCCTATGCGCTCGGAGATGGTTTAGACTCATAAAGTCTATGGCCGTAGCACTTGATGTAGTGGGAAAGGATTTCCTACGTCGAGTTAAACCTATCTCGAGCATTATGCATAGTTGCCTAGTCAAGGATGGGAACTGACCCCCAGACTAAAGGCCGGGAGACAGGCGACAGTAGGACCGTACCCGTACGTATCGAGCGTCGGTAGGACCGCACCTGCGTATAACTCGGAACCTAAATGTTCACACCACATATTCACCTAGTCTCTAGTGCCATGGACAGTTGCTATATGGCCACCCATGGTAACGGACTACTTTGGTTATGAAATAACAAGAAGTAGGTCCAAGTCTAGCTGAAAGGTGAACTCACACCCACTACACCATATGAAAGGGAATTAATTTGGAATTAATTCCGGGAGAAGGTTTAATTTAATGGAATTAAATTATACTTCTTGGAGATTCAAGCCTCGATGAATTATTTGGAATAATTGGGCTTGAGTTCATAAATTAGGTTTATGAATTTTATATAGCATGGGCTTCCCTTTTAATTAGATTAAAAGGATAAAATTAATTAATGGACTTGGTATATTAAAAGAGGATTTAATATAAAGTCCATGGGCTATTTAATTTAGAATTAAATAAACTCTATTCAATTAATTAATTAATGGGCTTGTATATTAAATAGGATTTTAATATAAAGTCCATGGGATTATTTAATTTAGAATTAAATAAAGCTCATTCCATAAAGCCCATCAAAATGGATGGACAAGATTTAATCAAGGGAATGATGAGATGAAGGCCCATGATTAATTTGACTTAATCAAAGCCTAGTTTGACTAGGATTTGACTAGGTCAAAATCCTAGTCAAAGTGTGTCTCTTTGGAAGAGTTTGAGAAGGAATAGAAAATTCCATCTTCGATAAATACTCAAACACACACACACACACACACACACACACCCCTACTAATCTCTACAACTCTCATCTCATAATTCTCTCTCAAGTCTTCGTCCATCCCCTTCTTTAATCTCCAAGATTTCTACTTTGTTCTTCTTGATTTTATTCAAGTTAGAACATAAGGGACATTGATTGCGTTAATTGATAGCGTGTATCGATGTCTCTTCTCCCCAAATAATTTCTTGCTAGCACAAGGATTCTTTGTTTTCCGGTGTAGCGAGTGTCATGATTTAGAGGGTCTCTTTCTTGAGATCTTGGTGCAAAACGGGGAACAATGCATGTAGCCGAACGAAGACAAAACTACAACCGGGTAGGTTCTTTAATTACGTTTTTTCGGTTTAAATTATATGGACTCCATGTTGTGTTTTTATTGAACATGAGATACACCGAATGCCCGGGAGAATCAAGGGCACACCCCTTGATCCGGCTATGTATGTGATGCATGCTTTAAATTCCATTTAATTATGTTTTGCAATTTTATTATGCACTCTTTCGCGCTTCCGCTATACGCGCTCATCTCTCGGGCCGATCCACATAACCTTTCATCATGTACAGAGGATCATTCGATCATCTTAGTTCCAAAGAACGCCTTCGTAGTGACATACCTCATATGCCGGTCCAAACTTCATAGCAATCCTTCAGGCGAGCCATTATGGAAAGAACGTCGTCTAGCCTCTCATACTGTTTCTGCATCTCATTAGTCATAAATGCTAGTATGACGCTACGAACTTTTTGGTTATCTTGGTGCTAAAGTCCGAATGTCTCACGTTCTTCTGGCGTGGATTCTTCCGGCAAAGTGTGTGGGAACGGCTTGTCCATGACATAGCCTTGGTTCTCATAATCGAGGACTATCTTCAGATTGCACAACCAGTCGTTGTAATTCGTTCTATTGGATTTGTTTGTCTCAAGTATGGAGAATAATGGATTCTTAGACATTGTTTTAAATCTACATTTAAAAATGAAGTATACAATCAACAGAATGAAAAGTGGTGTTAAATAACAAGTAAAGACTTGGACTTCAGTCATTTAATGCTCCCACTATTTTATGAAAACACTCCACTCTCAAACGTTGTTTTCGGGAAATATTTTCCTAGTGGGCTTGGAATCCACAATGAAATTTTCCATACCCCGCTTTTACGATTCGTATGGAAAAGAACTTTGTGGGAGGTATTCCATACCATTCTCGTCCAACGAGATTCCCAAGATATTTTGCCTCACCCTTTTATGTGATCCCGAGGACTCCAAGCGAATCATGTTATTCAGGCGTTAGACCCGACCCAATCAACCGAATCATAGCACTCACTGCTACCCCCACGACTCGTGAGACAGGTAACAGGAGTGTTTTCACTTCGTTCACAACAAATGTGCAGCTTATTTTCAGAACAAGAGATGTGCCACAACTCGTGAGACCACATAATTGACTGAAACTAGCTTCCTCATTTTGTCATGGATGGAAGGCTTGGACGAACAACTAAGGTTCTCCATTTATTAAGGGTCTAATATTTAGCTTTGTCCAACCAAGTGATAGTTAAAGACCGAGACCTCATCACACCACATACATACAACTATGCATAACATATTTGCATGCCATAGCAACAATACGATAACTAAACCATTCTTCCATCAAATATGCCACATGCAAAAATAAAGCCTAGCACGCCTCTGTCGGATGATCACAAGCCAAATCCTATGCCACCCCACTGAGCCCGCAGTGGATCTATGATCAATCTAGGGTTGGTCCTATACTATTACATCAAATAATGGTAACCCATCAACACATTGATGGGCCTTGCCTGTTTGTCCACCGGGCCTCTATGGTCTTTGACCTCCATGGATCTCCTTCGAATCCCCTTTCTGGGCCATCCTTTATCTTCTTCATTTAATTAAAAAATAAAACCTCAATACTATTCTACTCTCATTAAAGCTTAAAAAAAAACCCCCAACGAACACCCGGGGGGAGTACATTTAGAGGGAGATAGAAGGCCTTATTATTCCAAGGGAACCATAAAAGAGAGAGGAAAACAATAAACGAGGCACACATGCCCAATATAAAATAAACCATACATACGGTCTGGGGCTTTGTGATCATCCGTTCTCATAAATGCAAATAGCATTTCACATAACCAAGTAAACATGCCATTCACATAAAGTCATGATAACCAATATAAAAAACGCATAAAATGAACGCATGAATACTACATAATTTTTTTGACCGTTGGTGCTACCATTGCAATTTTCTTGCTAGGAAATCCTTTCCTCATTATTTAAACAATATTAAATTTTAGGTGGTTCAAAATCAAACCCAAAATAAAATATTTTTAAATAATGTCTTTCAAGAAAAAGTTGCAGAATTAACCCAAAAATTATAATTCTAAAAATGACCACGAGAACAGAAAATGGGCAACGGCCCGTTGCAGCCGGCACCAGCCCGGTCGAAGGCGCGCGTTGGCCGAGCCAGCCTGCTGCCTGCGGGCGCTGGGCGCCCAGGCTCCCCTGCCTGCATGCATGCGCGCCTGGCCACGCCGCTGTTAGAATAGGTGACTAGAAAGTTAATGGTATTGGCTGTTCTGATAACCATTCGTCAATCTGTGAACAAGTAATATTATGTTAATGAATGTAGTAAGGATTCAAAGGCATGAGTTTGTTGTACTTACCGCTTGTCACAACAAACACCCACAGACTGAAATCACATTTTGGGGACTGGGACTACGCTTGGAGGTATGTCAATGAAATCAGTTCCGCCGAATCAGTCTGAAAATCTCCAAGTCAAGGAATCTCGAAAATGGGTACCGAGATTCCCCTTGAGACTTGCACTAAGCATCTGCTGTCGTGTTTCATCGACGGGTGACGAGGATCGTCTAAGCAATTTTAATGGGTCGGCCTGCTGGGGAGCGGCCGACTGAGGTGACTCGCGGGAATCGTCATATGGAAGCCACTCGGGCTTGGTCGGTATGACTCGTATTCCCGGTTCCGATAGTACGAGATTAGTCCTCGGACTTGAGGATCACGGCAGTCCCCTACATACTAAGGCTGTATCTTGGATCTGGTGAAATTTGACCGGTTATATTACATGGTCATCATAAGCCTCGTCCAGTGCAGTCGGAGTAAGTAAGAACGGTGTATTCCAAGATAGGATCTATCCCCTGTCAAAGGATATGACAACGTGATCTCCTATGCGCTCGGAGATGATTTAGACTCACAAAGTCTATGGCCGTAGCACTTGATGTAGTGGGAAAGGATTTCCTACGTCGAGCTAAACCTATCTTGAGCATTAAGCATAGATGCCTAGTCAAGGATGGGAGCCGACGCCCAATTTCATGCCCTAGACTAAAGGCCGGGAGACCGGCGATAGTAGGACTGTACCCGTACGTATCGAGCGACGGTAGGACCGTACTTGCATGTAACTCGGAGCCTAAATGTTCACACCACATATTCACTTAGTCTCTAGTGCCATGGACCGTTGCTATATGGCCACCCATGGTAACGGACTACTTTGGTTATGAAATAACAAGAAGTAGGTCCAAGTCTAACTGAAAGGTGAACTCACACCCACTACACCATATGAAAGAGAATTAATTTGGAATTAATTTCGGGAGAAGGTTTAATTTAATGGAATTAAATTATACTTCTTGGAGATTCAAGCCTCGATGAATTATTTGGAATAATTGGGCTTGAGTTCATAAATTAGGTTTATGAATTTTATATAGCATGGGCTTCCCTTTTACTTAGATTAAAAGGATGAATTAATTAATGAACTTGGTATATTAAAAGAGGATTTAATATAAAGTCCATGGGCTATTTAATTTAGAATTAAATAAAGTCTATTCAATTAATTAATTAATGGGCTTGTATATTAAATAGGATTTTAATATAAAGTCCATGGGATTATTTAATTTAGAATTAAATAAAGTCCATTCCATAAAGCCCATCAAAATGGATGGACAAGATTTAATCAAGGGAATGATGAGATGAAGGCCCATGATTAATTTGACTTAATCAAAGCCTAGTTTGACTAGGTCAAAATCCTAGTCAAAGTGTGTCTCTTTAGAAGAGTTTGAGAAGGAATAGGAAATTCCATCTTCTATAAATACTCAAACACACACACACACACACCTACTAATCTCTACAACTCTCATCTCATAATTCTCTCAGAAATTTCATCCACCCCCTCTTCTTCTCTCCAAGATTTCTACTTTGTTCTTTTTGATTTATTCAAGTTAGAACATAAGAGATGTCGATTGTGTTAATTGATAGCAAGTATCGATGTCTCTTCTCCCCAAATAATTTCTTGCTAGCACAAGGATTCTTTTCTTTCCGGTGTAGCGAGTGTCATGATTTAGAGGGTCTCTTCTTTGAGATCTTGGTGCAAAACGGGGAACAATGCATGTAGCCGAACGAAGACAAAACTACAACCGGGTAGGTTCTTTAATTACGTTTTTCGGTTTCAATTCTATGGCCTCCATGTTGTGTTTTTTATTGAACATGAGATACACCGAACACCCGGGAGAATCAAGGGCACACCCCTTGATCCGGTTATGTATGTTGTGCATGATTTAAATTCCATTTAATTATGCTTTGCAATTTTATTATGCAATCTTTCGCGCTTCCACTATTCGCGTTCAATCTTTCAGCCGCCTGTGGGCGCAGGCAGGCCAGGTCTGCCGCTTACACGCGCAGGCCGCGCTAGCAGGGCGGCCGTGCATAGGGTGCTTGCCTATGCACGTTGCCTTGCTGCGCATCCACGCGCGCACGGTGAAAGAAGGCGTGTGTGGATCGTCTCGGGAGGAGCGCGAATGCGGAAATGCGATATGAATAAAAAACATGAAATAAAACATGCTTATACAAAAACGTAAACACACGTTCAAGGGGTGTTCCCTTGAACCTCTCGGGTGTTTGGTGTCTCATGATTAAAATAAACATGCAATTATCATGGTGACCATAGGGTGGAAACAAAAAGAACCGAAATCAAAAACCTCCCCGGTTGTAGTTTTGTCTTCGTACCGCTACACGCGTTGTTCCACGTTTTGCCACCAAGATCCCCATGATAGGAACCCTCTAAATCGTCCATGCAATCCTTTATGTGCATGTTCTATGAGTATTTATAGAAGTGGAATCATATTCCTCTTCAAACTCTAATTTTAAGAAGCATACTTTGACTAGGATTTTGATCTAGTCAAATCCTAGTCAAACTAGACTTTAGATTTAGTCGAACTAATCTAGGCCCTTGATCTCTCTACTTCAATCTCGTCCGTCCATCACCTTGATGGATTATTTATGTAATATTTAAATCTTATTTATATAAACCATAGGGCTTTAAATAATTAATATTTATTTATTTTAAGACCATTTCCTCATTTCTAATAAATTTAATGTATTAGTTAATTCCATTTCATCTAATTAAAGGAATCAACAATCCAAGAAAAGTGGAACTAATTAAATCCAATTAAATTGTTCAACCTCCCGAGATTAATTCTAAATTAATTCATTTGTTACTGGCGGACTGTGTGTGACTCTTTAGGTTTACCCTCAGCTAGACTTGGTTGAATCTTCAATCATCTCATGAAGGGAATTCGTCCGCCACCATGGGTGACCCGTCCAAAAACAGTCCATGGCCCTAGAGACTAGGTGAACATTATGGCGTGAATATTTAGGCTCTCCAATATGTTTATCCATCTACTATCTCACATCTATAGTCTAGGGTATGGACATTTAGGATGTTGGTACCCATTCTTGACTTAAGCCTTGGCTCGTCCACACTAAACATCACAAGAATCCCATCCCATTTTTTAGTCACTGTGGCCATAGATTTATTGAGGACGAGTCTTAGAGTAAAGTGAGATATTACTGTCAACCCTTTCGACAGGAGATGGATCCTCTCTTAAGACCTACTGTCCACACTACACATCTTGACTGCACTAGACAGGGCTTATGACAATCGAGTCTCTTGACTTGGTAGCCTTTTGCCAAACCTAAGATACAGGAATGGTGTGTATGTGATCTCAGTAGTTCCTCAAGTCTGAGGATCAAATCCGTACTCTTGAAACTGGGAATACAAGTCATACCGACCGACCCTACTCAAGGTCTTCCATATGACGATCCTCACGAGTCACCTCAGTTAGTTAGCACCCAGCTGGCTGACCCACTAATATTGCATGGACGAACCTCGTCACTTGTCGATGAAACGCGACTGCAATTAGTTAGTGCAAGTCTCTAACGGACTCTCGATACCCTCTTCTTTTGGATGGCAGATTCCTCCCATGCCACCGGTGCTCTCTTAGAGTTCCAGAGGAAGTTCCTACAAAGCCGGTGCATCTTATCAACGACTGCCACTGGAAGTGGGAAACATTGGAGCCAAAAACACTCGACCCCTAGAATAACTGAACTAATGAGTTCCAAGCGGCCGACAAAGGAGAGGGACTTGGCCGACCACTTGGAAATGCAGCTTGCAATCCGGTCCACAAGCGGCGAGTAGTCGGTGACCGATAGACGCTGTGCCGCAAGGGGAATGCCTAAGTTTCGGATGGGCATCTCTCCTCTAGTAAACTCCGTTGTTGCAAGACCATCAAGCTCATTACCAACAATACCTGCCGTGAAGATGCTAGATTTTGAGGTATTGAAGGCAAGGACGAAAACGTCCCTAAACTCCTGGAGTCATTCCATCAAGATGTGGACGGATGGAAGGTCACCACGGTGTTAGAATAGGTGACCAGAAAGCCAATAGGTTTGGCGTTTTGTAACCTATTTGACAATTTGATGTAATGTAATATTATGTAATGAATAAAATGAGTATTCGTTACCTTTGCTACTTTATTTGTTGCGCTCATTTTCCATATGCTAAAATGGTATTTTACATACATCGCAATAAAGCCCACAGACCATGATTAACAACTCATGCAGTTGGGCCACACATTGGATGGTGGTCATGAAACCAACTGATAAAGAGTTGGGTCGGAAACGTTCTAAGTCGAGGACCTCGAGACAGGGCATCGAGAGTCCTATAGAGACTTGCACCAAGAGTCGTGTTTATTGGATGAGTGTTGTATTTCATCGGCGACAAGCGTGGGACGCCTACACGGTTTTGATGGGTTTGTCGACTGGGGTCGAGCCGACTGAACTGACTCGCGGGGATCATCATATGGAAGCCTTATAGGCTTGGTCGGTATGATTGGATTTCCCCGGTTCCAATAGTACGGGAGTAGTCCTTAGACTTGAGAGACCATGACAGTCACGTACACAGGATGACTCTATCTTGGATCTGGCGAGAGGTGATCATTCTGTAAGATGATCATTATAAGCCTTGTCTAGTGCAGTCAGAATGTGTAGCGAGGACGGTGGGTTCCAATAAGAGGATCCGTCCCCTGTCAGTATGTGACAGTGGTATCTCCTATGCACTCGGAGACACGTTCATGCTGCTTAACCTGTGGCCACAGTGGTTGGTCGAACGGGAAATAGTTTTCTGTGTCGATGCAATGAGGCATGCGTAGTCTCGAGTATTAAGTATAGATGCCTAGACAAGGATGGGAACCGACGCCCAATTCCATACCCTAGACTAAGGCCGGGAGACGGTAGACGAAAGGACTATACCCATACGGAATCGGCGCCTAAATGTTCACGCCAACATTAACCTAGTCTCTAGTGCCATGAACGGTTGCTAGACGGCCACCCATGGTAATGGAACCCTGTTGGACATGGGCTCAAGTTTAGCTGAGGTGAACTCAAACGGTCACACATAAATCACCGAGAAGGTGGAGAAATTGGCTTGGAGTAAATTTCGGAGTATAGTTAAGTAATTGGATTACTTAGGGGATTGTCCATTGGATGGATGGGCCGGTATCGTATTAGGCCCTCGTTTAATCGATAAATGGGATTTATCGATTAACATAGAAAGTTGAGATGTTGGATCTTTTAATTAGATTAAAAGATCAATGGGAATTATTTAAGTGGGCCTTGAATTAAGTTGGATTTAATTTTGGGTTTGGAACTCGGTACGTTAAATTTTGACCCAAGATGTGTGCTAATTCCACTTTTGGAATAGGAAGAAGTTGGAATTCTTTCTTAAATGGGTATGGCCAAAAATTCCACCTTGGAGGGAGCTTGATGTGGTTGACTTATCTCTTTTGGTTGACATTTCAATTCTATGCCCTATGTATAATATCCATTTTTATATTGATAAATCCTACATCGAATGCCCGGTTGAGCACCCACGGGTACACCCCTTGGGATTTATAGATTATGTGATTTAAATTTACGTATTTTAGCTTCCACGCTTTCGCTTGCACTGCCGGGTGGATCCACTTGTCCTTCAAGTGGTATCAGAGCCCGATTCGATGTAAGGGGCATAGATCTATGTGTTTGGCATGATCTACTTGCTTCTACGATTTTATGAGCATGTATTGTTGTATGAATATATGAATCAATATGATTGTTCATTCGTTCGAATTTAATGGACATTATGAATGCGATTTTCATAAGATTGGATCTTAAAATTGCATGTTTATTTTCACTTTATATTGTATATTATGTGCTGAGAAGAAAAGATCGAAAAACCATTTTAAATAGATAGCAGCGGCAACAATTGGCTGTCGGCTCTGCCGGCCAGCGTGCGTGCTGGTAGGGGCGGCCGCATACACTGCACCAGGCGTGTGCGCGGGCACTGCGCACAGGCGCACAGCTGCTGGCCACCTGGCACAGCGGCTTGGCCGTTTTGTGCCATTTTTTCAAAGTTTTCTGAAAAATTGAATTTTTTGGGATTTCTGCACATTATTCTGAAAATGAATTAATTTTCATATTTGATTTTGGGATTATTGAATTTTTTCTTAGATCAAATTTGCTTAATTAATTTGGGTTTAATAAATTCATTGGATGCCTAGGCCTGTCAATGGGTAGGGTAAAAACCCTACCCAGGCCCAGACCCCAAGAATATCCAATAAAACAATTATGTATAGACCCAGACCTAATGGGTCCAAAACCCGAATTCAATCTGCTAGACCCGGGATTTTGGGTCAGGTCCGGGCCCGACCCGAACTTTTCCAAAACCTTTATTATCCCAAAAACATTTCTTTTTCAAAACCTTTCTCATCCCAATTTTTTTTTCTTGGGCAACAACAATTGCACAACACTTTCTAATCCCAAAATCAAAAGAGCACATAACCCAAATGTTCAATAGCCGACACCATCGCTGGAATCTGGAGGAAAACAATATTATATATTATATATATGACTAAGTTTGTGTAAATGAAGCAATTGGAAAGTTGTAAGCTGGAAGTTGGAAGTTAGGGTAAATGGCGTGCATACATGGCGGATTGTTGCAGATCCAGGTGTGCGGCGGTGCTCGGATCTGAGCGTAGGGCGGCGGACATGGCGTGCGGCGGCACCTAAGCGATGGACATGGCATGGGGCAGAGCCTAAGCGGCGGATATGGTATGGGCGGAGCCTGAGCGGCGGGTCTGGGCGTAGACAACGCTTGGATCTGGGCGTGGGGCGGCGAACATGGTAGAAGTGATGAGAGTAGAGAGAGGAGAGTGGTTTGACTCATTGTTGTCTTCAATTTTCTTGTTCTTGCCTTTCAAATTTATTGATTAAATTGATGTGGGTTTTGATATACAATGATGTTGATTTCTTTGGAATTGAAACTTGTGCAGGGATATGATGCTTCTCTTCTGTTTTGTTGGAACTCGTTGCAATCGAAGTTAAACTAATTACTTTTTGTCTAAAATCGAAATGGTTTGTAAAGAGAATTGGAAAAAATAATTGGGTCTGGGTAAGATTGGGTAGGGATGGGTATATTACTCGACCCAGACCCAATTATTTTAATTTAATGGGTCTGGGTCTGGGTCTGGGCCTGATTTAAAATTATGGGCCTAGGTCTGGGTCGGGGCCTATTATTATGGGTCTGGACCTGGGTAAATTTGGCCCATTGACAAGCCTAATGCATTGTATTGTCTATTAAATTTGAAATTTGAACTTTGCATATTATTTGTATATTTATACCTTGTGATGTTGGACGTCACTTGGATATTTTGAATATCCATGGTTAAGCATGATTATTTAGTATAAGTGTGTTATATGTGTTGATGGGATCAATATGGGATGATCACAAAAGCCCTAGACCTTGTGTATGGATGTATGTCGTTTTATTTACATTTCTGTCGGGTGGGGCCTGCGTGGCTCTTGTTTTGGGACTATCATCTCCCGTTTTTATAGACCTCATGATGTTAATACTTGTTTTGTAAATCTCCATGTATTGCTTTCATATGTAATGAGAGTAGATAGTTTTGGTGAGGTTTTATTTTTGACAAAGCCCATGGAGTCGGATACCCAAAGTGTAACATCAAAGCGTGAAAAAAGAAGAGCCACAACGCCCATTGGAATGACAATGGGTTTATTACTTTTGTAATAATATAGGACCACCCTAGACAAACCATAGACTCACTGCGGGCTCAATGGGTCGCATAAGTTGGGCTTGTGATCACCCTAACAAGGGTATGCTATGTTTCTGCATGCGGCGTATTTATTTACACGTTTTAATGACTATTGGATATTTATGCATGCCAAAACACTTAATGTGATGAGGTCTCGGTCATTATCTAAACTCTCATTTGATTGCACAAAATTAAATATTAGGCCCAGAACGGACTTGGATCAAAATGGTATTTTGATCTGTCCGAGCCTTCCATCCACAAACAATGTGGTGAGGAAGCTACCACTACCCAAGTGTGGTCTCACGAGTCGCGACACACTTGGACTAGGGGAATGTTGCACCATTGTTGTGAACAAAGAGATTACACTCGCTGTTTTCCTGTCTCACGAGTCGTGGGGGGTGAAAGTTGAGGCATGATTTGGTTGATGGGTCGGGCCTAACATTGAGTAACATGGTTCACTTGGAGTCCTCGGAACCATGCGAATAGGTGAGGAAAATATCTTGGGAATCTCATTGGATGAGAATGATATTGAATATCTCCCATGAGGTTTTCTTCATGTGAATCGTAAAAGCGGGGCATGGAGATCATGCTTGTGGATCCCAAGCCCACTAGGAAATGGTTTCCCGAAACTCCACTTGAGAGTGGTGGACGTTCATATAAATAGTGGGAGGGTTAAAGAATGAAAGACCATGTCTTCAACTTGAATAATAATATTACCATCATTTGCTGATTTCTGCTTCACATTTTATAAATGTAGATATGTCTAAGAATCCGTTGACCATGATACTTGAGACTAATAAGTTTAACGGAACGAACTACTCGGACGAGCCGTCGCCAAGCGACTTATTGGAGGGGTCCATGCCAGAAGAACGTTTGACGTTCGAGAAATGGCATGAGGACAACCAGAAAGTACGCAGTATCATATTGGCTTCGATGTCTAACGACATCCAGAAGCAATATTTATATGAGCGGCTGGATAACGTCTTCGCCATAATGCTCCGCATAAACAAGGTTTATGCGGTTCCGAACAGACATATTAGATATGCCGCCACAAAAGCATTCTTTGGCACCAAGCTGGCTGAAAGAGCGTCTATAGAAATTCATGGGGTTAAGATGCTTTCCCTAGTGGAGAAGCTCGAGGACCTTAAAGTTGGGCTTAATAATGACACGTACATTGAAGGATCCTCCAGTCGCTTCCTTCGTCCTATGACCCGTTTGTTGTAAACTACAACATGAACGGACTTGAGAAGTCTATTCATGAGTTGATCAACATGCTAGTGCAATACGAGGCTACGACCCACAAGTCGGCACCGGCGGTATTGATAGGAGATGCTTTAACCTCCAAGGCGAATGGCAAGAGGGCCGAACGCTGGAAGAGGAAGAAGGGAAAGGGAAAGACGGTTGCGGCCCCTGCTCGCGCTCCTAGCGCCCCTGTTGCCCCGGTGGGAATGGGCAAAAGGAAAGGGAAGGCCTGTGGTTCTCAGCGGTCCAAGAAAAATGATGTCTGCATGCATTGCCAAGGAAAGGAGCATTGGAAGAGGGAGTGCCCACAACTCCTCTCCAGTCCAGGTATGTTTGTGGTTGAAGTAAACATGATAACTAATTCTGCTTCATGGGTATTAGATACCAGGTGTGGTGCTCACATCTGCAATGATTTGCAGGCACTACAAAGAAACAGAAGGCTAACCAAGGATGAGATGATCCTGAGGCTAGGCGATGGCAAGGCCATTGCTGCAGAAGCCGTAGGATCAATGGAGTTAGCCATTAGTAGTCATGTTAGGATTGTACTGAACGACTGTATATATGTACCTAGCATGATTCAGAATATTGTATCATTCCCCGTCCTTGATAAGGAGGGTTATTCTTTCACCATCAATAAAAATGATTTTTATATTATAAATGATGGTGTTTCTCATTTGCTTGGTACATTGGTGAACGGTCTGAACACACCTCAACAGTCTAGTTGGATTATGACTGTGGAACACAAATAGAAACATGATAATCAAGATAATGCACAGATTTCGCATGCGAGGTTAGGTCATATTTCTAAGGATAGGATAAGAAGGTTGGTGGACTCAAAGAGTATAGAAATAGACGATTTGGACAACCTACCGACCGGCGAATCCTGTTTGAAGGGAAGGATGACCAAGAAACCCTTTGTTGGACAAAGTACGCTAGCCAATGGTCTGTTGGATTTGATCCATACGGACGTCTGTGGCCCATTAAATACTCAGGCTAGAGGTGGGTACTCGTACTTCATAACCTTCACCGATGATCACTCACGATATGGTTATGTTTACTTGATGAGGTACAAGTCTGAAGCTTTTGGAAGGTTTAAGGAATATAGACTTGAAGTAGAGAACCAAACCGGTCGTAAGATCAAAACCCTTTGGTTAGACCGAGGTGGAGAGTATTTAAGTAGGGAATTCATTGATTATCTAAAAGAGAATGGAATTCTCTCTCAGTGAACCCCTTCTGGAACACCACAGCTAAATGGTGTCTGAAAGAAGGAATCGAACCTTGTTGGACATGGTCCGATCCATGATGAGTTTTACCGAACTCCCCTTATCCTTCTAAGGATATGCTCTTGAGACGGCGGCCAAACTTTTGAACTTGGCGCCATCTAAGAAGATATCCCAGACGCCATATGAGATATGGCATGGCAAGCCTGCCTCCTACAAATACTTGAAAGTGTGGGGTTGTCCCGCATATATCAAGAGATTAGTGGGAGATAAACTAGACTCCAGGTCTAGTTTATGCAAGTTCATCAGATATCTGAATGAAACTACAGGGTATTATTTCTATGATCTCTCCGAGTAAAAGGAGTTTGTCTCGCGAAATGCAGTGTTCTTGGAAAAAGGATTTTCCATCGGATAGTCGACGCGATGAGGTACTCCTTGAGGAATCAAGTGAGGTACCCCATGAGGCGGCAGAGACATCTGAGCCAGTAGTTCCCACTGATGATGTTCCAGTCCTCCGTAGGTCGGCTAGAGTATCCCAACCACCTGATAGGTATGGATTTCTAGGCTTGATCGGTTAGTTGGATAATGATCCAAAGACATACGGAGAAGCGATGTCGGACATTGATTCAGATAATTGGCTTGAGGCCATGAAATCCGAGATGGACTCGATGGGTGCAAACCAGGTTTGGACCCTAGTGGACCCATCCAAAGGGGTAAAACCCGTAGGGTGTAAATGGGTCTACAAATGTAAGCTTGGAACAAATAGGGAGGTTACAACCTTCAAAGCCAGGCTTGTGGTGAAAGGTTACGCTCAACGGCCCGAGGTCGATTTTGAGGAAACCTACTCGCCTGTAGCAATGGCTAAGTCCATTCGGATACTGCTTGCCATATCAACATGGTATGACTATCAAATATGGCAGATGGGCATGAAAACCGCCTTCCTCAATGGTTTCGTAGAGGAAGAGATCTATATGGATCAACCGGAAGGTTTCACATATGTTGGAGAAAAGTAGAAGGTCTGCCGTCTCCAAAGGTCTATCTATGGCCTCAAACAAGCTTCCCGAAGCTGAAACATACATTTTGATGAAGTCATACGGGGATATGATTTCATCAAGAACGAGTCCGATCCTTGTGTATACGAGAAGATCAGTGGGAGCTCGGTTGCGTTCTTGGTGCTTACGTGGATGACATGTTGCTCATTGGAAATGATGCTAAGATGTTGGGAACCACCAAAGCTTGATTATCAACACAATTTTCCATGAAGGATATGGGCGAAGGATCCTACGTCCTTGGCATCAAGATCTACAGGGATAGATCTAGAAGGATGTTAGGAATGGCCAGCTCATCTACATTGAGAAAGTCTTGAAGAGATTTAAGATGGAGAACTGAAAACGAGGATTTCTTCCTATGAGGCATGGAATTAAGATGTCCAAGAAGCAGTCTCCTAAGACTGATGGGGAGCTTAAACGGATGTTGGACATCCTCTATGCTTCTGTCATAGGCACCATTAAGTACGTTGTCCAGTGCACTAGACCTAATGTAGCTTTCGCTTTGAGCGTAACTAGTCAATATCAGTAGTGTGCCGGGGAGGCACACTGGAGTGCGGTCAAGACTATCCTGAAGTACCTGAAAAGGACTAAGGACATGTTCTTGATCTACGGTGGTGGAGAATTCATACTGGAAGGCTATAGCAACGCTAGCATCTAGTCGGATGACGATGATGCCAAGTCTCAGTCTGGTTTTGTGTTCAGACTAATTGGTGGCGTGGTTGCTTGGAAGAGTTCCAAGCAGGCTACCATGGTGGACTCCACCACAGAGTCTGAATAAATAGCAGCTTCGGAAGCTGCTAAGGAGGCGGTTTGGATGAAGAGCGACATCCAAGAGTTGGGTGTAGTGCCTAACATCATTGAGCCAGTGGTTATCTTCTGCGATAACAACGGGGCCATAACACAAGCAAAGGAATCAAGATCTCATCACCAATCCAAGAATATTCTTAGACGCTACCATCTGCTCAGAGAGATGGTTAGCAGGGGTGACGTTCGGATGGACCGAGTTAGCTCCACAAAAAATATAGCAGATCCACTTACTAAGCCCATGTCGCAAGTTGCCCATACTCGACATCTAGATAAGATGGGTTTGAGGTCAATAGGTGATTGACTTTAGGTCAAGCGGGAGATTGTTAGAATAGGTGACCAGAAAGCCAATAGGTTTGGTGTTTTGTAACCTAATTGAAAACTTGATGTAATGTAATATTATGTAATGAATAAAATGAGTATTCGTTACCTTTGGTTCTTTCTTTGTTGCGCTCATTTTCCATATGCTAAAATGGTATTTACATATATCGCAATAAAGCCCAACGACCATGATTAACAACTCATGCAGTTTGGCCACGCATTAGATGGTGGTCATGAAACCAACTGATAAAGAGTTGGGTCTGAAACGTTCCAAGTCGAGGACTTCGAGACAGAGCATCGAGAGTCCTATAGAGACTTGCACCAAGAGTCTTGTTCATTGGATGAGTGTCGTGTTTCATCAGCGACAGACGTGGGACGCTTACACGATCTTGATGGGTTGGTCAACTGGGGTCGAGCCGACTGAACTGACTCACGGGAATCATCATATGGAAGCCTTGGAGGCTTGGTCGGTATGATTGGATTTCCCCAGTTTCGGTAGTACGGGAGTAGTCCTTAGACTTGAGGAACCATGGCAGTCACGTGCATAGGATGACTGTATCTTGGATCTGGCGAGAGGTGATCATTCTGTAAGATGATCATTATAAGCGTTGTCCAGTGCAGTCAGAATATGTCGCGAGGACAGTGGGTTCCAAGAAGAGGATCCGTCCCCTATCAGTATGTGACAAATGTATCTCCTATGCACTCGGAGACACGTTCATGCTGCTTAAACCTGTGGCCACAGTGGTCGGTCGAACGGGAAATGGTTTCCTGTGTCGATGTAATGAGGCATGCGTAGTTCGAGTATTAAGCATAGATGCCTAGTCAAGGATGGGCACTGACGCCCAATTCCATACCCTAGACTAAGGCCGGGAGACGGTAGACAGAACGATCGTACCCGTACGGAATCGGGGCCTAAATGTTCACGCCAACATTCACCTAGTCTCTAGTGCCATGGACCGTTGCTAGACGGCCACCCATGGTAACGGGCCCGTGTTGGACACGGGCCCAAGTCTAGCTGAGGGTGAACCTAAAGGATCACACACAAATCACCGAAAAGGTGGAAAAATTGGCTTTGAGTCAATTTCGGAGGATAGTTAAGTAATTGGATTACTTAGGGGATTGTCCATTGGATGGACGGGCCGATATTGTATCGGGCCCCCGTTTAATCGGTAAATGAGATTTATCGATGAACATAGAAAGTTGAGATGTTGGATCTTTTAATTGGATTAAAAGATCAATGGGAATTATTTAAGTGGACCTTGAGTTAAATTGGATTTAATTTTGGGTTCATCGTAAATGGATTATAATGGAACCCCGTCCGTTAAATTTTGACCTGAGAGGCGTGTTAATTCCACTTTTGGAATTGGAAGAAGTGACTTCTTCCTTAAATGGGCATGGCCGAAAATGCCACCTTGGAGTCGATCATTCTAGAGCTTGATGTGGTTGACTTGTCTCTTTTGGTAAGAGACAAATCAATTCCAATCAAGCCTCTCTCTCTTTTGGTATGATTTGATCATACCTTAAGAGATGGTAGGCTTGATTGAAGAATTAGTGGGATTGATTGGGATGTATCTAGACATCCTTGGATGAACCTATACATATTCCAATAATCACATTAATTTTGTATGTATATAACATCATATCAAGAGAATCGTAATTCATCTTTTTCTAGGAAAAAGAAGAAGAAAAATTTACACCCTCTCCTCTATACTTCAGCTACTCTCTCCCTCTATACTTGTGTTCTTCATTTGATCTTGGATCAATTGGAAGAACAAAGTAGGTTTAAGAAGAACACTAATTGATAGTGTTGATCTTCTTAAACTAAACCCTCCCTAGATTCGTTTTCTTCTAGCAAGTAAAAGGAGGATCTCTTCCGGTGTGGTGTGGATCGCCTTTAGAGAAGTACATACACTTTGAACTTGGTGAACATTTCCAGAGAGGAACAAAGCTTGTAGCCGATCAAGAGTTAAACTACAAAGGTATCATTGGTTTTACGCTTTAGTAGTTTACATTTCAATTCTATGCCCTATGTATAATATCCATTTTTATATTGATACATCCTACATCGAACGCCCGGTTGAGCACCCAAGGGTACACCCCTTGGAATTTATAGATTATGCGATTTAAATTTACGTATTTTAGTTTCCACGCTTCCGCTCGCGCTCTCGGGCGGATTCGCTTGTTCTTCACACGGGAGAAGAGTATAAGATCATCGACAAAGAGGAGGTGAGTGATCCTCAGCTTCTCACACTTCGGGTGGAAGTTGAACTCAGAATTGGATGTTTTCCTCTTGATCCATCTTGAAAAGAATTCCATGCAAATAAGGAAGAGGGCCGGAAAAAAACCTGTGGAGGGAGTCATTCAAATCTACTGAAAAAGAGGTAGTGGAAACACATTCCATTATCCATGAAATAAAGAGTGGTGGAAAGCTATACCCGTGTAAGACTTGGGAGAGGAAAGACCATGAAGCCGAATCAAAGGCCTTGCCTAGGTGCACGTTAATGGTACAATGAGGTGAAATCCGTTTCCTCGTGTACTGTCGGACCATTTCTTGTGCCAAGAAGATATTATCTATTATGTTTCAGCCCCCAACGAAGGCAGCTTGGCAACAGTCAATAAGGTGCTCCAGTGTAGGGGCAAACCGATCTACAATGATTTTTGAGATGGCTTTGTAGACTACATTGCAGCAAGAGATCGACCAGTAGTCTGTAACTGAGGGACAGTGTTCTGACTTGGGCATAAGGGCAATAATAGCATGATTGAGCTGCCGTAGCATACGCCAATTCCTAAAGAAGTCCAGCACGACCGTGCACACTTGGTCACCCACAACGTTCCATGCTTTCTTGAAGAAGCATGCTGAATATGCGTCCGGTCGGGGTGCCTTGTTGTCACTAATATGGAAAATTTCTTGCTTCACCTCCAACGGTGTGACTGCCCTACAAAGCTCCAAAGCATGCTCGAAAGATAGCTTGGGGCCCCATTCGAACACATCACTGTCCACCGGTAGAGTCCGAGCTTCAGTGCCCAAAAGTAAGGTGTAGTAGGCAATGAATTCTTGGCCAATCTCCACTGGTGATGTCACAATGGTGCCGTCACTTTTAGTGATTGCCAAAATAGAGCTCCTCGTTGCATTCCTCTTCACCATATCATGGAAAAACTTGGTGTTCCTGTCCCCCATTTTCAAGAAATGGATTTTTGCCTTTTGGTAATAGAACTACCTTTCCGCTTTGGCAAGGAAAGCTGCCTTCTTCCTAAGATCCCCCAACAAAGCCCCGAATCACTGCATCCTCAGGATCAGGTTTGAGCTGCATCTGTGCGTCTTGCAGGGCAAGGTCCGCCTCCTTAGCCTTGACTGAAATGTCGCTATAATGAAAGTTGTTGAATGTTTTAAGAGGGCCTTTCAGAGCCTTCAATTTTCTGCAAAGGTTGAATTGGGTCGTGCCCTCCATATTCATATTCCATCTATTTTCAACGGTAGCCAACAAATCCGGATGATCTGCCCACATATTAAAGAATCGAAACGGTTTAGGCTTGAGGGCGGGAGGATCAAATAAAGAAACAATACCCGGTGAGTGGTCAGAGAGGCATCCGGGAGGACTGAAATGTGCGCCACAGTGCAATCCGGCCTCAAGCCATTCGTTGTTCAAGAGCACTCTGTCAAGGTTATAACAAACTGGGTTGCTATCATTGTTGGAATACCAAGTATAATAACAGTCGGTTGTTGGGGCATCATGTAATCTAAGTGCAAGGCAACAATCATCAAAGTCCTTGAGCTCATACCATGTTGGGGGAACACCAAGTTGTTTCTCCTCCGGAGATTTCACACAGTTGAAATCATCGAGTATGAGCCACGGCATGCTCAACGGCTGTCCCATCTCCATAAGTTTTTCCCACATGCTCCTCTATTCACAACAAAATAAAGCCCATAAGTAAATCAAACATAGAAGGAGAGTTGAGTGAACTTATTCGTGACACGACAGTGAATGACTTGCGATGAAATGTCCTCGGGCTGAAGATCAATGACGGCCGAATTCTAGATAATTAGGATACGTCCACCAGTGATAGTGTTGAAATTGTTGGCTAGACACCATCCGAGGAATGATCGGTTGAGAATACGTGGGATGGCTGAAGCTGCAAGCTTTGTCTCCAAATTGTCCAAGAGACAGAGATGGTTATTCTTAATGAGGTGGGCTACCCCATTCTGTTTGAGAGGTCGGTTAAAGCCTCTCACGTTCCAAAATCCAATCTTCATGAGGAGTAGGGAGGTGCATCACCTCCCAGCTTCTGTTTCTGTTTGAGAGCGATCGGGGCAACAAACTCTGTCATAGGCGGGGAGCCTGAGGCACTGGAAGAACCCGATGAGCCTGCCAGTGACTGTTCCTCAATTACAGCACGTCGTGTTTGTGTAATCAGCCCTTGGCCCGCTGAATTCTGTTCCAGCCTAGAAGGCCCAGGCTGATCCTACACCTCAGTACCGGCTGTTGGAATGCTCAGTTGCTACTGTAACGGTCCCTGCCAACCCTGTTCGTCACTATCGGTTGCTGGGGAATTCTGTTGTTGCTACTGCTGCTACTGCTGAATATGTTTCAGGTTTTTATTTCGGCGTTGCATCACAGTCCATTCCGAATGCTGCATTCTTTGGGACAACCGTCTTAACGGTTGCAGCAGTAGTGGTGGCAGCAGCAGCGGCCAGCGGTTGAGTGCCTTGGCATGAATGTTTCAAGTGTCCGAAATGGTGGCATTCCGAGCAAAACTTGGGTGTAAACTCATATACAACCGGCTGTTTCCTAGCCACTCCGTTCGGAAGAATAAATTTCACTTGGTCCACAAGCTTCTTGGATGCATCAACTTCAACCAAGATGCAGGCATATGAAACCCGTTCCATCAACATTGTTAGTGAGTCCATCGCAATCGGCGTGCCCAATCTCGATTCGATTTTCCCCAGCGTATTTGGATGCCAACATTCTAGTGGAAGTGAGGGAAGGATGGCCCAGACCGGTGTAACACTGATGTCGTCCTCTTTGAATTCAAAATAGTCAGGCATATTCTTAAGTAGGAGCGATCGTCCATAGATGAAATACGGTCCACTGGCCAAGATGTATTGTCTATCCTCGTCACGGGCAAACCTGAAAACTAGCCACCCACTGTCATGTTGGTGGAAAGAAGCCCCCCAAGACTGAGCTAGAGTTCTGATAGCCTTAAGCCCCGAAAACTTTCCGGCAATGTATCCCACGAGGCAATGTCCCAGTTTAGCTCGAACGTCAACCAAATCGTTCGACTCAAGCGTGAGGGTTCCATCCTCAACCATGAATTTTGCAAGCTTATTTCAGTGGTGAGCTTACGGTTGCCACTGAAAAGTCCGGCAAAAGAAGTGTTCGGTAGACCAGCAGTGACGAAAATGGCTTCCTTACTTAGCACCAGCACCTCTGTCCGGGGGCCGGAGTTGATGGGAGCATGGACGGTGTGCACATCCTTAGCAATAGGAGGGGGGTCTCCAAGTCGGAAATAAAATCATGAAAGTTAGAGGAGCCAACCTGAGTTTTCCCCGTGGGCTTAGCGACTGCCATGGCAGAAACTGAAATGCTGGTCAGTTGGGCGGCTGTTGTTACATGTTGGCCGGCCAATTGTCCCCTTGCCGGAAACAGGTGTAACAGTTGGTTGGGCGGGCTTAGGTTGGCTGGCCGCAGCTGGATCAACAACTTGCTTGTTTTTCTTTTTCTTTGTCACGACAGGCTTGCAAGGTAAAAGAGGAAGGAATAACAGTTGGGGCAGCTGTTGCAGCACCAAAAGAGGAAACTGGATGCTGATAGATGCAGCAAGTCAAACAAGGTTGAGTCTGGAGCAGTGAGCCTAGTGCTAAAGAGGAAAGGTGCAGGCAGCCAGCCAAGAGTTGCAGGCAGTGCAAGGCCAAAAACGACGAGGTCTCACCTACTTTTGGTGTGCTGGAAAATGGTAGGAAAAACGCCACCAGCCAGCCAAAGTATCTAGCAGACTTGAAGTAACAAAGATAGCTTCACCGGCAGCCAAAAATTCTCGCCAACAACACAGAAAAGTCGTTGTGCGGACCAAGAGAAGGAAATCCGGCAGACAGAGGTTATCCCGGGGGGAAGGGCTGAACGGACGGCCAAACTCGCTCAAATCCACAAAAACGAACGGTAGAAATGATGAGAAACGAACAGAGACTTGATTAATCGGAACCAAATTTGCAAAACATTGAAGAAAAATCATAAAAGAGTGATTCCATTGTGAGGCACTCTAGAGAGAAGGGAGAGCTTCTTTCTAAAGAGAGAAAATCTCTTGACCACACTACTGAGAGCTGATTGAGAGCTCTTTCTTACTTCTAAATTATTCCTATGTGAGACAATGAATTGAAAGGTAATAGCATCTCATACTTTGTCAATATGGATGGAAGGTCTAAATTATCAAATCCAATTTGATTTTATCCATCACGGACTTAATATTTTAACTTGGGCTCTCCAAGTGAGGGGCCAAACCATTTGTTTATACAAGACCTCATAACGACGTTTTATTCTCGTTTGCTTGTTTATCATATACAATGTATAGTGTAGGTATGAAAGTCAAGCAAAGCCATATAAATCTAGCATGCCCTTGTTGGATGATCATGAGCCCGTAGTCATCCCATACATTATTACATAAAGATATCACATATCATATATGCAAATAATATATAACACACACACACACACATATATATATAATATATATTTAGATCCAAGAAAACAAAAGAATTTAATTTCTTATGTTAAATCACATGATGTTTTCCATGGAATTAATTTGAATTTCATTCATGGGCACTTAATTCATAATATAATATTAACTTGGACTTTCCAAGAAATTGTCCTAATCATATTAGGAGAGTATGTTGAATTTTTCTAATTAAATTGAAAGTGAAAATCCAATTTCTTTCTCAAGGTATATCCATATACAATTTAGTTAAATAATATATTTTTTTTATTTATTTTGAATTAACCCCAAATGAAAATAGAGTTGAGAATATACAAAAATCGCCATAAAAATCAGACCATGTAGCCGGAAGATAAATCCGACCATGTAGGCGAAAAGTAAATTCGATCATGTAGGCGGAAGATAAATCTGACCATGTAGGCAAAAGGTAAATCCGACCATGTAGGCGGAAGATAAAACCAGCTATGTAGGTGGAAGGCGAAATCAAATTTCAATTATTGAAATATGCCCAAATATTAAATTCAACACATCAAGAGATTAACATATAAAATTAAATCGTTTAAGCAATTTAATCCAATTAAATCATATCAAAAAATAAATACAATTGACACGCATGATCGGGCTCTGATACCATTGTTAGTTTCGTATAAGCCCCAAGACGTTAAATGCAGTGGAAATTAAAATTTTAATTACAAAATAATATAATAATTAGCGTTCAAAACGCCTGTTTCGTTGCTATAACAATGAAAATCTCATGCATAAAAGAATATCAATTGAATGGTTAAGAAAAATCAATCTTTTAGCACTCCAGTTGATGTTGACGACTTGAACGTTTCAAGAACATCTTCTTACCTTAAAAAAGGTGGAACGTTACAACAAAACCTTTTCTGTTGATTGCTCACGGTAGGAACACAAGTGTCCTCCCTCCAAAGTTAGTCCACACCACTTATGACGAAATCTCCTTTAACTCTATGCTAGCAGGCGTTAGAGGATTGCGGTAGATCAACGATTGATCAACGGAGAAGACAAGAGAACTTGTTTTCTTTTGGAAAAGGGACGAGAGAGAGAGAGCAAGAAAGCAATAGAGCAAGAGAGCAAGTGATAAGAGATCAAAAGAGTTGTTTTGAATAGAAACCAAGGTCTCCTATTTATAGACCTATTGAAGAAGCCAAGTTCAACTTATCTTCTTCTTCTTGCAAAGAGGAAGACAAGTTTGATTCTTCTTCTTACAAATGGACAAACTTGTTTTGTCATATTACGAAGAGAAGTTCAACTTTGCTTCTTCATTTTGCAAACAGGAAGACAAATTTGTTCTTATTCTTACAAAAGGACAAAGTTGTTTTGTCATATTAAGAAGAGAAGTTAAATTTTGTTTCTTCATCTTCAAGAAGAGAAGTTCAACTTTGTTTCTTCTTCTTAAAAAATGACAAACTTGTTTTGTCATGTTAATAAGAGGAGTTCGACCTTGCTTCTTCATCTCATGAAGACGAGTTCGATTTTGCTTCTTCATCTTCAAGAAGACAAATTTAACTTTGTTTCTTCTTCTTCTTCAAGAAGACAACTCCAACTTTTCTTTTTCGTCATCAAGAAGACAAATCCAACTTTGCTTCTTCATAAGAAGACAAATTCAGCTTTGCTTCTTCGTCTTCAAGAAGACAAGTTCAACTTTGCTTTTTTGCCTTCAAGAAGACAAGTTCAATTTTGCTTCTTCATAAGAAGACAAATTCAACTTTGTTTCTTCAAGAAGACAAATTCAACTTTGCTTCTTTATCTTCTCCATACTTAATCCAATTAATTATTTCCAAGAATTCCATCATTGATTTGTGTGTGACCCTTTAGGTTCACTACTCAACTAGACTTGGGCTTGTATCACATTTACAATTTAATTAGCAACTTATTTGCATTAGATTAATTAGATCATATCATAATTAATCCCCCTCAATTGACTCCTTAATTGGAGGCACCCATCACCGTGGGTGGTCATCTAGCAATGGTCCATGGCTCCAGAGAATAGGTGAATTATTGTGTGAACCTGTGAGCTGCGCGTACCATGCAGATACGGTCCCTCCGCCACTACCTCCAGATCAAAGTCTAGGGCATGAAATTAATAGGTTCCCATTATCGATTTTGATGTCTATGTATCAACTCTATAAGTTATGCTTCCAATTTATCAATATAGGAAAAACCCTTTCTCCTATTTGATGAATAGCCATGGCCATGGACTTCATGGAATGCATACTGTAGAGAACAAAGGAGCTTCATTTTCATCTCATAATAAGTAGCAGATCCTATCTTGTAACTCATCAACCTCCATGCATGCCTCAACTATATCTAAAACATGACCATATAGTAATCTAGGATGAACCTTCAGACCACGTTCGACATGATCAAGTCATAGGCGTCCTATGCACAAGGTTACTGAGGAACCTCAAGTCCAAGGACTAGTTAGTGCACTATCATAGCCTACGAGTTCTAGTCATACCGATCATGCCATATAGGGCTTCCATATGACAACTCCTGCAAGTCAATTTAGTGAACATGATAACTCCTTATTCAAGCACCCACTAAAGTGCGCAAACACATATGTCTATGTCTTTGAAACTCGACATTCATCATATGAACCCATCACTTAGTGCAAACCTCTAAGGAATGTCCGACGCCTTATCTTGATCGATTCATCGACTTGGAATATTTTAAATCAAACCATAGAGGTTGGTTTCATGATTGCTATTATATGCGTGAACCAACCCGGTAGCATAATTGATCTAAGAGCTTCAACCAAATGCAAATATTAATATAATGTTTTAAAGCATATGATGAAGATGACCAAAGAACATTATTTAAACTAACATATTATTGAAAAAGTTCGTCTAGAATAGTTTACAAAGAGCCAATCAATTGGCTTGATGGTCACTTATTCTACAGAACGTTGCAACAGCTAATCCAACTTTTGGAGGGACGACTGCTGGTCTGGTATCTGGGGGTGTCGCTACTAGCCTTGAAGTTGATTCTCGGGGATTGCAAGATGTTGTTAGAAAGGCTGGAGGATAAAATCAGTGGGTGGGGTTCCAGTTGCTATTTTTGTTGGGCGCCTACAGCTTATAAAGTCGGTGTTAGTTGCTATGCATCTATGTTAGGCGGCCATGTTTATCTTGCCGAAGGGAGTGGTTCAAAAAATTGAACGACAACTTCGAGACTTCTTGTGGAAGGGCATCATATCAGTGGGGGATCCCAAAGTCTCTTGGGCGCAGGTGTGTATGCCTATAGAATAGGGTGGCTTGGGTGTGAAGCAGATATTGCTAATTAATCGCCGTTGGTCTGTCAGCACTTATGGGACTTAATGTAACATCAAGAAATTTTTGTATATGATTTTGGGACTAATTAATAAATATTAAAGAAATCTAAATTTATTGATAAATAAATTAAAGATTCAATTATGATTATATTAAAACTTAAATGGAGTAAATTGGAGCTTTATAAAATATTTGAAAGCAAATTATATTAATTAAGAAAATTAGAGAGGATGTAATGGGTATATTAAAAAAAGTTTAAATTAAATTAAAAAAACTAATAAAAAAAGAGGAAAGTGACATGTGACAGCCACCTCCCCCACTGCCTCATTTGCACATTTATCTATCTATCTGTATATAAATATTTCGACACAATTCACACACACACACACACACACACAATTGACGAAGGACTAGAGAGGACACGAGGATAAAGTAAAGTGTTGACCAACTCCTTTTTACTAATGTAACCATTTTGGGATTTAAGATAAGTATAGTTAATTGGATTAATATATATATATATATATATGTATGTATATTGGACATATATATACTCATTGTTTGTATACCTGATTGTGGATTATTGGTTATCTATCTGGATTATGCTATTGGTCTGTGAAATTGTTATTATGTACTTATCTATGGCTATTGTGTATGAGTTAGATGAATGATTGTGTGATACTATATTTGATTTAGGGGTGCTCACGGTGCGGTTTCAGTTTTTTAAAAGTCATTTTCAAATCGAATTGTCATTGGCAGTTTTATAAAATAATTTCCAAATTGCCACTTTTAAAACCAAAATCAAAGGTGCGGTTTTGGACGGCTCGGGCGGTTTTAATACTTATAACAAAAATAAGACGTTGAGACTAACAAAAATCAAGAAGTAAAACAAGTGTTTGTATTAAGCAAGCACAAAAGACCAACATTGTGCATCATAAACCACCAACACTCTCCACAACTTCAAGTAGATAAAATATAAGAACATATATAATAATTAATTACTGAAGTCATGAGTTTGATATCAATATTGATAATCTAGAAAATTAAGCAACAGGGAAATATTTAATTGAACAAAGGCCAAGGGTCAGTCATGGAAATATCAAATATATTGTCAAGAAAGCATATCAAATTTAATTAATCATTAATCAATATTTGATAATTAGTACAGGGTAATACTCTAGACAATACAATTTCTATTATCCATATTCACCCAATACTTATTGAATTTGTCTCTTATGCGAATATCCATTGATGCCATGTGATAGTCTCCCTTATTCATCATAGTAGACAAACTCACATGTAAAATACAAGTTCACAAAAAATGCATTTGAAGTGATATAAATATGAACCCGAAAACTTCAACATCACATTATAAAAGATTTTAAAAAACTTCACAAAATTTCTGCGGTGGGGCAGACGGAGCTAGCGGCGACGCTTGGTGAAGGGGGTAGAGGTGCAGCGGACAAAGAAGAGAAAGGGAGAGGGAAAGAGGAATAAAAGAGAAGACTGAGAAAGAATAGAGAAAAGCAAGGGCAGCGAAGAGACTGAGAGAGAATAGAGAATAGAAGCGGCGAAAGAGATAAAAGAGAGAGGAGGGAAAGGGGGAGTGAGAAAAAAAAAAAAGAGGAAAAAAACTAATAAGAAAGTGGAAGAAGAATCTAACGAGCTTAAAGTCCTAACGGGCTTAAAGAATTAAACACATTTTTTATCAAATTACTATGAATTTTGGCTTATATAATTTGAATATGAAATTCTATAAACAATTAAATATTATATATATAGTTTAAAAAAATAATTATATATTTAGCCGTACGGTTCGATTTTTGGCCTTTTTTTAAAGTTCTAAATTAAAACCAAACCAATAGTGCGGTGTGGTTTAAATATAAATTTAGAATCACGGTTTGGAAGATAAATCATGAAAAATGGTTCGATTTGATTTGGTTCGGGCGGTTTTGGACGGTTTTCAATTTTTTTGATCACCCCTAATTTGATTGTTAAATGGTATTAAATGATGGGTACTGATTGTCGAATGAAACTGAATGATGGAATTATTGTTGGGATATTGATTGTCGAATGAAACTGAATAATGGAATTATTGATAGGAATATTGTGAATTGTGATAGACATATGATTACCTAACTGGGGGGCATACGACAATGCTTTATGATGATATGATTAATGATGAACATTGTGTTGTCATGATCAACAGAGATGCTGTGACATATCAGACGAGTTGTGTGTTGTGTGATATAATTAATGATGGAATATCATACGAGTTGTGTGTTGTGTGGTCTCATTGATGATGGGGTATCAAAAGAGCTGTGTGATGTGTGATATAAAACATAAATGAGATATTATGATTGAGGTGGTGATAGCCGGCAAGTGATGCACTCCATCTTGTGTAAGCAGGGCCATAAGAGAATAAACAGTAATTTTGAGTATATTATGTTATGTATCAATCTATGATTACTGGTATTGGTTATTTTGTGATTTTGTGGTAATTGCATGATGAATGATTGTTGGTTGGTGTCATTGCATGAGATTTGTCTTGTTGTGTATGTTTGTGTGTGTGTATATATAAGCTGACTAACTTTACTTATTGAGTAGGCAGCTCATTCCTTGCCACATACTTTTCAGGGAATAAGTCCTAGTAACTAGCCGAATTAGATCATAAGTTGTGTGCTAGTCTTATTAAGTGGGTCAACAGTGTCATCTTAAATTGAGCGTTCTAGTTGCATTATTACATAGATATAAGGCTTTCACTGGCTTATATTTTAAGTTTGTAATAACTAGAAACTTCACTTTTCTCCTTTGCTTATGCTCATAAATGCTAAGGTTGAGAATTAAACCAAATGTTTTGATGACATATGTCATTCCATGAGATTTATGTAGTATATTAGTGAAAATAGGAATTATCTGATTGAGGTTAAAGTTAACTTCTTAAGAGATGGAATATAATAATTGATGAGGTGTCACAATTAATTGGTCAGAAGTCGTCAATATGGGCAGACTAGATTTGAATGAATAGATTGAGACGACAGGCTGTGGTATGGACTGTCAACCCCAAAACTGGTTTATGGGGTTAGCGACAAATGCTGAAGCTGCATAGCATGATCATATCGGCATTGTGTTACGAAGTTGAGTTGGAGGACACCATCTCTTTATGGCAGGAGCCGTGGCATGTCCAGAGCGTCTTGTTGCACGTGTACCCCCAAGGGCCGAGGCTGGCTGGCTTGGCGAAGGAGGTGCAACTCGCCGTAGTAATTCGAGATGGGGAGTGGATATGGTTGGTGCACCGAGCGACTACATGGGCTGATCTTCTGCGCTAGCTACCACCTCTACACACTACATATAGCATTAGATGGTCACTGACTAGAGACTACATTATGTAGACTGCTCTTGCGTTGTTTACTCCTGTAGCCCCTACGGTTCAGTGGCACCCTTTACTTGTTGGGCCACTAAGGGATCCTAGAAATACCTTCATTTTATGGTTGACAATAAATGAGAGGCTATCTACCACATGGATCAAAGTATCGACCGATATTCGATCATATCGGCTGATACGCATCTGGATCGGCCGGTGTCGATCCGATAATAACCCTCGATACCCTATATTATCCGAGATGCTATGGTATCGCCGATAATATCCGATAGCATCCTATATTATCGGCGATACAATGATAATATCGCTTGTATCCGATAATATCGCCGATAATATCCGATAATATCGGCGATATTAAGAGTTTGCTGCACTTTCATTGTTAATGGTGGTTGCAATGCCTTTAAAGGCACTTTCATCGATGAGAATCATGCTGATTTGCAAGTTTTTGATTCTATTAGTTTAAAGATTGCAAGCAGAGGTTATGAGAAACTTCTTGGCGCTTGTATTTACAAGTCTTTAACTGTTTTGTCATTGAAGCAATGATAGATAAAGAAAATTGTATGATGATATTTTATCATTTAAAGCGAGATGTTGACAAAGTGGCCTAAGTTGTTGGTCTTGTTGAAGAAAAGCGAGAAGAAAAGATTTAGTGTCGATCATGCATATGAACGTCTAGCTTGGGGTTGACGTAGTGCAGCTCGGGTGTACAGAGTGACAGTAGTTTCCAAGAAAGTGACAGTAGTTTCCAAGAAAGGATCTGTCTCCTGTCAAAAGGCATTGACAGTTGAGTCTCATGAATGCTCTGTGTCTTGTCCCTAAAATCTGTGGCCACAGTAGCTGAACAGAAGGGAAGGTTTCCCTTGCGGCGTTTAGTAAGGACATACCAACACTTAGGTCCAAAATGGGTACCTGCATTTTCTGTGCCCTAGACCCTAAGTGATGAGACCGAAGACAGAAGGACAAGTGTACTGTTAGAGCCTAAATGTTCATCCCTGAATATTTCACCTAGTCTCTAGTGCCATGGACCGTTGCTAGATGGCCACCCATGGTAACGGACGGATTCTAGGAATCCGACCAAGTCTAGCTGAAAGGTGAACCTAAAGAGACACACTATCCACACACACTTAGTATTTAATTTGGAATTAAATATTGGAGTAAAGGAATGATTAAATTGGATTTAATCGGGTCCTATATTTTCTTGGAGAATTAATTCCTTCTATTTGATAGAGGGAATTAAATTAATAAATTGGATTTATTAAGGGAACTAATTTAATGGGCCTAGAATAAATATTAATATTTATTATATTTATTTGGCCTTTTGGAATATTTAATAGGATTTAAATATTCCATTAAATTAAATTAATGGTTGAGATTTAATGGGAGAGATCAAAGGCTAGGATTGAATTTGACAAGGTCAAATTCTACTTTGACTAGGACTTTGACTAGGTCAAAATCCTAGTCAAATTAAGCTTCTAAAGAGGTGGAGTTTAAAGAGGATTAAACTCTTCCTCTATATATACCCCTAGCCTTGCACCTTTTGAAGGATGATGAAATTGCAACACACACACAACACACACTCGTCTCTCTCCCTCTTACCTCTCGTCCGCCCCCTCTCTCTCTACAAGAAATATATTTTCTTGTTCTTTTGTTCTTGGAATACTAGAACATTGATGAATCAATACCGTTAATTCATAACATGTTGTTGATTCATCCACTCCAAAAAATCATACTTGTTCGTTGCTAGCACGACGTGCAAGATACGTGGGTGGATCGTGTGTCACGATTTGGAGGGTCTCAAGAACGAGATCTTGGTGCAAAACGGGGAACAACGCGTGTAGCCGTTGAAGACGAAAACGACAACGGGTAGGTCTCGTTTTAATTTTTTCGTCTCTTTTATTTTTCCTCCCTATGGCCTCCATGACAATTGCATGTTCTTTATATCATGAGATACACCGAACACCCGGGAATCTCAAGGGTACACCCCTTGAGCGTGTTCTTTATTTATTAAAGCATGCTTTAAATTTCGTATTTTATTTTATACCGCGCTTCCGCATTCGCGCAATTTCCCGGGACGATCCACGATTCTTTTCACTAATGTGTGATGCTTAATCTTTTTATAATTTATTATTTTTATGGAATTTTTCAAGCATTGTACAACACATTTGCTTCCTATCGTCCGATAATATCTCGATACGCCGCGGCCGATGTGGAACAATACTCGCCGATATATCGCCGATACTGCGACTTTGAACCATGATCTACCATGGATAAGCCTTGACTTGTTCACTAGCAAGGGCATGTCTGTTGTGTAGCGAACAAGTGCAGGAGACTCATAGGCATATGTTTTTTACTTGCAATTATTCGACCGCTTGCTTGAGACTCTAGAAGGGAGATCAAGTTTCCTTGGCCTTATTTGGACTGGCAGAGGGTGGTTCGGTGGGCATCAATGAGGTGGAGAGGAAAGCATCTAGTAATTGTCGCTTGTCGCGAATTATTAGCATCATTGATATCTATACCTTTATATTAAGTGAGAGCACCACATTGGTGTCTTACTATATTTTGGTCTACAATTTATAATATTTAATTTATTTATTTATTAACTTCCCACCTTGCCACTCTTCTTTACACCCCATTCCATTCTTCTAAACCTTCAAATTATCCACACTTTTCAACTTCCTACTAATTCTTTATATCTTCTTTTTTTAAATATATTTTTAATTTTTTAATTATAATATATTTTAAAAAATATAAATTATTTTTAAAATTTTTTATTTAATTATGCACACTGATTGGAGTGTGTCACACACACTAGTATCATTTATGGCAGGAGCACAACCGACGGAGATTTCATCAACAAAGCAATGACCCGCAATGTCTAGCCCATACGGTATGGGCACAAACTCGGCAACGGATATTGCCTGTGGAGCTCACAACTAGGTTACAAGTTATAGCTTTATATGTTATGTTAGATAGCTCGTTGAGGGTGATTGATGCTCTCTTGTAATTCTACATTATTCGTTACTTTATGAAATTTATATTTCTAAAAAAAAAAAAAAAACATGGGTTTACATAGCAACTAATTGGTTATATTGTTGTTTACATTAATACTTTTAATCTATTTCAAATTCTCAATATCTTAGTAGACTTTATTCATATTTATAACATTCTGAGAATTGTATTTTTCATAATCTGAATTTATTTAAACATTTGAAATTTAATTATTCAATTTTAAAATTATACTATAATTTTAGTAAAGTATATGAATCAAGTGCAAGGCACGTGCTGATTACTAGTCGATATATATATATATATATACTATACATTAAAGTATGAATAACACAGGTGTTTGTTCCTCATTATGAAAAGACACCCATACTCTTACTTAAGTAATTTTTTAATAATAAATCAGAATTAGTTATATAAGAATAAATTCTGTAAAAAAAATTATATACTAAAAATAGGTATGAATAACCTAGGTGTTTGTTCCTCATTATGAAAGACCCTCATACCCTTCCTCAAATAATTTTTTAATAATAAATCAAAATTAGTGGTAAAAGAATCAATTCTATTTAAAAAAATCTATTTGATTTTAGATTGACATTTTTCTCCCCAAAACAAAACTATCTATTTACATGATTTTAGATCTAATAGTTAACTTGATAACTTAATATTGGATTTTCTTTATATATTATATTTACTTTCTCACTAATTTATTCCAATACAAGATCATCAAATATATTAACTATTAAATATGAAATGAAAATTTTCATTTAAGGATTAAACTTTTTATTTAATGGTATCAGATAAATTTAGAAGTGAATTACAAAAAATGAAATCAAATGATTTTAAAACAATTATTATCTATTATTTTAAATATATAATTGTATATACTAATATTTCAACAATAGAAATATAAATAAAATTATAAATTTAATTTTTTTATAGCTAATGAGCGATATATTCACCCTCAGATATATGTTTTTACACGTGTAATTCATGTGATACATTCTAATATATATATATATATATATATATATATATATATATAAATAAAGGAAACAAGCACATTTAGAGTCGTATGTGATTTTATTTTGTGTTCGTTCTTTCATGCCCTCCGCCAGCTCCCAAAAGCATCCATTTGTTCTCCTCTCTTCGTTATTCCCTTTTGTCAAATTCTCCCTCTTCCACAACATCTTTAACTCCGAAAAGGTGCTTATCAGCAACCTTATTGGGTTTATTTCAAAAAAAAAAAGCAACCTTATTGGGTTCAACGATATATTATTTTATATACAGAAATCGTAATTGGCTGAGTAAGCTAAGCTAATTTCGTTAGTTGTTAAATCATAATAAATTATACTAATTTATCAACAAATAAAATGTGAGTTGTTGGTTCACTTATGTTGTCATTACCAATTAGAGTAAATTACGTTTTTAGTTATATAAGTGAAAGTTTTTTTTTTTTTTTTTAATTTTGATCCGATAATATGAGGAATTCATATATTATATATTATATGTCTATTTTTTTTTTCAAATTTTAGGACACATATGGAATTTCCATTACGTGTTTAATAGAATAGTAGAAATCCATTAAGTTGCATCAATTAAAGGAAAATGTACCAATTAACAAAAATTTTTGGAGGAAAATTATTCTTCCTTCTTCTTCCTCTTATAAAAGATTATTTCTTTCTTTTTTCTTCCATTTAGTAGGAACAGGAAATTAAACATGGCTGCAAAGGATGAACTGTTATGCCACTGTGGAAAGGGTCAAGTTTGATAACCTCATGAACCAATGACAACCCAGGTAAAAGGTTTTTCGGGTGTTCGAATAAAAGAAATGGGCCCAGCTTTTTTGCTTGGGAATACCCACAGATGTGTGCAAGAGCAAGGTCATACCCGAATTATTTAGGAGGTTGAAAGAATGGAGGACAAGGTGTCACAGATGCAACGAAGCAAACTATTTTAATTTACTTTTTGGTTGTTTCACGGTTTATGGTGTTGTTTAAATATTGCTTTGAGAAATTTCCTCATTGTTAGTGACGATATGTTTTGTTTGTGACTGGAATGAATGTTCATTGTACTACGAAATTTTTCATATTTTGGCAATATATATTAGACTGTAAATTAGGATATGTAATCTTTGTTTTGCCGTTAGTAATTAACAGAAAGCTTTTTTGGTCCTAAAATTGGGGAAAAAATGGATATATAGGATGTAATATATAAATTCCCTACAGTATTTCACCAAATTTGAAAATGAGTCCACTTATGGGACCAAAATTATAATTTACCCTGTGGAATTTGACAGAGGCGTACGAGTCATGTGAGTTCTACCGTTAACAATTAATGAAAAGCCCATTTTAATTCTGAAATTGAACAAAAATTGACATAAAGAATGTAATGTGTAACTTACAATGTGGCATCAAAATTGGAATTGAGTCTAATTATGTGACCAAAAGCATAATTTACCTATACCAATTACTATGATTATAAGCAATAATTAAACTGTAATTACATCAATAGAATCATCATTTTAATAACCGTTCAGGCAGAGGTTGATATTTCTAATCAATACGACAAAGAACTCAAAATGCTATTAAATGCTGATATATCCCAAATCAATACGACAAAGAACTCAAAAATGCTATTAAATGCTGATATATACCAAATCAATACGATAAAGAACTCAAAAATGCTATTAAATGCTGATATATCCCAAATCAATACGACAAAGAATCTGAATTAACTTTATAAAAAGTGTAAAACACTTGTTTTTACTAAAACAACCACCTATCTAAGTTGTGGTATCAAAACAAATAATATTCTAGTCTTATGAAACCAAAAAAGCATTTACCCCCAATTTAAAAAAACTGATCGATCACATAGTGAGAATATCACACTTGCTCTATAATTAGTTTGTTTCGAGCAAGAATTTTCCTTTATATACCAAGAGAAACTCAAACACTAGCAAGCATTATTACAAGAAAGAGTGAAGAGATGGAGGAGGTAAACAACAAGTTTGTGTCGATCAAAGATCACGTAAATGGATCCCCAAATGAGTCTGACTTCGAAATCAAGACTGAAACAATTAGTTTGTCAGTGAGAAGCAAAGAGGTGATCGTTAAGAACCTGTACGTGTCGGTGGATCCTTACCAGCTCAATCGCATGAAGAGCCACAGCTCCTCGCAGGCAGCCATAAGTTTCGCCACCGCCATCACCCCTGGATGCGTACGTACATTTCTACTTTTTATAGTGAAATTGGTAACTTGTTTTTTTTTTTTTAAAAAAATTCCTTCTAAAAATGTGAAATTGCACTCTCACCTAAAAAAAATTAAAATTATACTTACATCCCCTCTAAAAATTTGCTTATAATACCTAACCTCCTTTCGTTAAAGTTTGAACCAAAAATGCTGATGTTAACAAAAAAAATTGCATAAAATTTTTAATTTTACCTTTCATTTAACATTTCTATGTCATAATTTTTTACTTATAAGGAAAAAATATAATGATGTTAATGTCACTTCATATATATATAAGTATAAATGCAATTTACCCCACTGTGATATAAGAAATGAGCAAAAAACCCCTGTGAAAAAATAATTAGCAAATTACCCCATGTGATCTTAAAATGAAACAAATTACCTCTATATCGTAATTTGCTTCATTTCTCAAAATATAGGGAGGTAATTTAAATAATTATTTTTTCACAGGGGTTTTTTGCTCATTTCTTATATCACAGTGGGGGGTAAATTACATTTGTACTTATATATATATATATAATGATGTTAAACTCTCTCTATAAATATATATATATATATTACATTTATTTCGTTATAAATACAAAAATATACATAATATGTTAAATGAGGAGAAATTTGAAAATTTATATAATTTTTTTGTTGACGTCAAATAAACGGAGAATTTTCAAAGGGGGTATAATTCTGAAACTTTTTTTGCAAAAAAGTATAATTTCACATTATTAGAGGGAGTCTAGTGCAATTAACCCTTTTTTTTAACATCATTTCGACCGAATGTGCTACCCTTTTTTGTTCTCTGTTTATTTTTGTTAATAGAGAAAATTATAATTTTGATTTTGTAACTTACAGAGGGGCATTTTTGGTCTCTTATGAATTGGTTTTCTCAATTTAGTCTTATAACATTATAATTTTGGCAATTGTAGTTCTTTTTTGGTCAATTTGGTTGGAAAATTGCATGTGACTTACACATGACCCAATTAAATAGTAATTTAGTCCTGTAAATCAATTCGTACAGGAACAAAAATGTCAACTTCCCTAAGTCCAATACTAAAAATGTGAACGCCCCCTAAATTACAAGACTGAAATTACAATTTAATTGGGTTGTGCAAGCCACATATAATTTTCCGACCAAATTGACCGAAAAAGAACGAAAATTGGCAATATTTTAAAGTTACATGACTAAATTACGTAAATCAATTTGTACAGGACCAAAAATATCAACCTATGTTACAGGAGTAAATATGCCAACAGCCCCTAAGTCACAGGATTGAAATTACAATTTAATTGGATAATGTGCAAGTCATATTCAATTTTCCAACCAAAATGATGAAAATTATCAAAATTATAAAGTTATAGGATTAAATTACAAAAATTAATTGATGCATGACCAAAAATACCAGCATGTAAGTTACGACAGGACCAAAATTCATTTTTCCCTAAAATGTACAAGGACATTATTATTTTCCCTCTTTGTATTTATACTTGTACATATACACAGACTACATACAAATGAAGAGTTGTGCGACTGCTTTGACAGGCCATTGATACGTACGGCGTAGGCCGAGTGGTGGCGTCGGGGCGGCCCGACTTGGCAAAAGATGAGCTGGTAGTTGGGTTGCTGACCTGGGGAGAGTACACTCTTGTAGAAGAAGGCAGGCTATTGAACAAGCTGGATCCCATGCGTTTGCCTCTGCCTCTCCATGTTGGGGCTCTTGGTAAGCTCTCTCATTTCATACCACTACAAAAAAAATTGACTTTTCGTTGTAGGGTTTAATGCAATTTATCCACATGTGATTTAAATGAGCAAATTGTCTCCCTATCAAACAAAATAGTAATTTACCCCTCTATGTTTTTTAAAATGAATCAATTTACCTCTCTGGGAGGTAATTTGCGCACATTTGTGATATCACAAGGGGGTTACTTGCATTTTTCCCTTTCGTTATATTATAACTTATAAGTGATTATGAATAAAAATTCGTGATAAATCAACATTATTAATTACGTTTAAATAAAATTAATGTAAAAATTTAAATTGTACAACGATTAATCAATATTTACCATTATTTTTAGTCATGCTTTTTGCCACACTTACAGAAATAACGGTTGATAGTCGTTGTAAAGCCATGATTAATTTGTAGTCACCATGTTTTTTTTTCTTTTGACAATAATTCGATGGGTTTAATATTTAGTTTTTAATCATCTCTTATATTTTTTAAAACATTAATTTACCAAATATTGAATTAATTGATTTGATTTGGCATTCGGTATAGTATTTTGACGTACTGAAATTTGATTTATTGAAATTTCAGTTCGAAGAAAGTTAAGTTCAAACTTATCTGGGGAGTATTTTTTTACACTATTAATTAGTTATGACATGTTGTATATATTAGATCATTGATGCATGTTGCATTATAGAGTAAGAAATAAAATACAATGCAGGATTCAGTGGGCTTTCAGCGTATGGAGGATTCTTTGAAATATGCAAGCCAAAAAAGGGAGAAAGTGTTTTTGTGTCGGCTGCGTCTGGATCTGTAGGAAGTTTAGTCGGACAATACGCGAAGCTCTTTGGTTGCCGCGTCATTGGCTGTGCTGGTACCCAACAAAAGGTACACCATTTCTTTGGGTTTCCGTGTATAGAGATTTCGAGTCTTGTTGCATTTACTATTTCAAGCAATAAATATAATTTATGTGTACAAAAATTATATCATTTATTTTATTAAAAAAAGGTTTTATATGACCGACGTATATAAGTAAAATAGAATAGAAAATTGAAATAAAACCCTAGCGTGTATATGTTAAATATATTTTGACTAACAATAGAAAATAAAACTATCACTTTTAAATAAAAATATATATTGATTTGGTCCAAAGTATCGGGGAGGGGCTCCTTAAGATCTAGCTCAATAGCTTGCTAGATGCATAGCTCATTAATTACAAGAGCTTAATAACCACTACAAGAAAATAATAAATTAGCGATAGGGGAGGGCTCTTTAAGACCTAACTCAATAGTTTAGTAGATGCGTAGCTCATTAGTTACAATACCTTAATAGCCACTACAAGAAAATAATAAATTAGAGAGATGGGAGGGCTCTTTAAGACCTAACTCAGTAGCTTAGTAGTTGCATAGCTCATTAATTACGGTACCTTGATAGCCACTACAAGAAAATAATAAATTAGCGGCATGGGAGGGCTCTTTAAGACCTAACTCAATAGCTTAGTAGCGGCGTATCTCATTAATTACATTAGCTTAATAGCCATTACGAGAAAATAATAAATTAAAGATCAAAAAAAATTTAGTGACAATTTTAATATTATCACTAGTTATATATATTTAATAACAATTATTTTTATTTTGGCACACACTGAATTTTAAAATCTTAATAATGATAATTATTTTATAAAAAATGTAATTAGCAAGAATTAGTTAAAAAATATTGTGCGAGGATTAGTGACAACCTAGTAACAATAATCATTTACCGTCATTATTTTGTTTGTCACTAAAAATGTGTTAGCGATTATCAATATATAGTGACAACTTTATATGTTATTCAATATGCATTTTTTGTGACAACTTTAGAATTGTTACTTGATATCTTATTATTAATATAATAATTTTTTTTTATTGTGAGCTCATTAACTCCTAGCTCATAGGATAGGTAAAGTCTTATCCCATTTTTTCATAAACTCAAGATTGATCAACTCATTTAACCCTCTTCGCTTACAATCTCTACAAGAGGAGTAGACCAACTATTATATTCTTCTTTCAGTTAGAATAGTACTGGTTATTTTTGTCTTGGCTTTTACTGGTTGTCATCCAGATCTTCAGCCGTCTCACTTCTTTTCTTCTTAAGATGTCAGCTTCGAGCTTGTTCTTCGGCCAAGATCTTCCCTTCCACTGAGACTTCTTCCTTTATGCTAGACAATAATAATATAAAACACATTATTACTAATTAACCAAAAAATATTCCAATTTTCACACAAAATACATGTAAAATTGAAATACACATTTTTTATTCAAAATTGAAAATAAAATGAAAACACAACCAACATGACCAAATATTTTCGATTAGGTCATATTAAATAATTTGAATAAGAATGGCAAATAGTATGTGAACTACTTATCCATACTATATTTTAAGTGAAAACATCCTATATTTGTGTCTCACTTGATTTTGTTCTGTCATTTATTTTTAAAATTTTAAATTAATTAATTGTTGTTAACTCCTCTATTTAAAATGATTTTTCACATATAACTAACTACCTTTTGGTAGTTTCTTTTCCTCATGCATTTTTTATTTTTTCAATATTATTTAATATCTTTATTTGTCAATATTTTTTTTATATATAAAAAGTATTCGTATTAACTTATTATCTTGATATATACATTTTCTGATACTTTTTACTCTACAAAAATTAATAATACAATTTATATAAATATTTTATTTTAATATATTTTTAAAAATTATACACATACATAGAATGCGTACGTCACACTTACTTGCGAACGCTTAAGGTGACATAAAACATAAAAGCTCACTGTTATCTCCAGTGTTTGTATATATATCTATGTCGCTCAATTTTTAACTAATAATGCTCAAAACTCACTACAGGAAAAAAAAAAAAGAAATGTTAATGACTAAAAAAATAAATGAAAATGTCAAAATTATTATTACTATTTATGTTTTTCTTGTAGTGCTTTTAACCTTTTTTTTAGGGCAAATTTTCATGGAGTTTCCCCATAATTTTTGCTCGATTTTTAGGGCAAATTTTCATGTGTTTCCCCATAATTTTTAACTAGATGAAAAAATTGATAAGTGATGATAATGTAACACTCACTTAACCGATTGAAATTTTTTATTTTTCATGGAGTTTGAACCTAGGTCAATTAAACTTAGGGATAATTACACTCTCATTTCCTAAAGTTTGGTGTAATTATATGTAGACCCCCTATAGTTTGAAAAATTACATTTAATACCCCTGAGTTTGCTTCTGTCTAACAAATAGGTCTATCTGTTAGTTAAAATTCACCGAATTTGTTGATATTAACAAAAATTTGAATGAAAATCAATATTTACCCTCGATTGACTTATTTATGACTTAATGCTGGTCAAACAAATCTTTTATGACTAAATTACCCTTTAAACGGTGAAAATATACATCCTCTCATGCATTAACGTGTGGCGATATATAAGGGTAGTTTGGTCATAATAAGATTCGTTTGACCTACAATAAGTCAGTAATAAGTCAATCGATGACAAATCTCACCTTTAATTCAATTTTTTTTGTTAATATCAACAAATTCGGTGAATTTTGACTAACGGGAGGACTCATTTGTTAGACAGAAGCAAACTTCAGGAGTAGTATATGTAATTTCTCAAACTACAGGAGATCTACGTGTAATTACACTAAACCTCAGGACAAGGGAGTGTAATTATCCCCTAAACTTATATTTGTCACTTGAACTACAACGAAGGAATGCCTTTTGAACTCAATCATGTTCTATAACATCTATATCTAAAAAGTATTTTATATAAAATTAATATCAATATTACTATGTATAAATTTTTTTTAAAAACTAATATATGATGATGTTGTTTTTTTAATTCTTGAAAAGCATTATACCAAATAATATTGATATTTAATGAGTATTTTTTTGTTATTTAAGAAGAATATAATTAATATTGCTATTTATCTTAAGAATGAAATTCTTAGTAGGAAAAATAAATCTGTATATTTTAAAAAATATATATATTAAATTTTTTAATATGCTAATATTTATATATTTTAAATTCTATTTAGATGTTTGCATTTTTAAATATAGTAAACCCATAAAAAATATAAAGTACATAACAATGCATTTTTCAAAATACTCGCTAGATGTATGAATTTATATTTTATATTTAATATTTTAAATCTATAATGTGTGTAAAAGGTCTTGGAAATTATTGATAATTTATACTTGGAGTTCAAATTGTAGTAGTTGTAAATTTTAAGTGGGTGGACTAGAGGTCAAATTCTTTTTGTAGTAAATATTTAAAACTTTGTTTGATCGGCCCCATGACACAATGCCACCTCACAACTTTGGATCAATGTCAGAAAAACTCCAATTTAAACTTCATGTTCATGGCACATGATGATTTTTCGGCCCAAATATTAATTCTCTAGCGAAGTCAATCGACCATATTTACAATATTTTGAAAATTAATGACAAAAATGTATTAATTATGGTACTTATCGGATCGAAATTAATTGTCAAACAGATTAAGGACGAATTTTTCCCAATTATTTTACAAGATTTCTATGTGCAGTATTACTTTATTCCCATTGAAAAATTCTGAACAGCTAGATTTTAAATCCAATTACTAATCTGGTTCAGATTATTGTTGCAGTACTAGACTATCGTGCCCAAAAAGTATCTTTATTGCTCTAAAATAATTATCACAGAAATAGTCTTCTGAAATCCATTTCTCCATATTGACATATAAGTAGACTGCATTAGGGGATGCCACATCACTTTGTTTTCGAGTTATATTTACTAATTAAACTATGACTTAATACCTGAATATATATATATATAAATATTCCTGTTATTAATTAAATACATATTGAACTGAGTTAAACATATAAATTTATTAATAACATCATAATTAATTCGTGCCAAATTTGTGTTATATGTATGTAGGTTGATTTGCTGAAGGAAAAACTTGGTTTTGATGATGCCTTCAACTACAAGGATGAGACAAATCTGAAGTCAGCTCTTAAAAGGTTTTAGCCACTATCTCACTTTCATTTTAATAAATTACATCGACACTCCTTAATATTAAACTTAATTACAAAACTTACCCTTATAAAATTATGATTACACTCTTTGAAAGGGTGTTACTGTAATGTGTCCAGAAGGTGTTTGTGTAAAGTTTTGCTATTGAATAGGAAGTGTATTTGTAATTACAACCTCAAAGAATGTACTCATAATTTAATAAAGGGTAAGTTACATCTACTTCCCCTGAGGTTTGGCATAATTATAAATACCCTCTCGTTGTTTGAAAAATTACAAATACTCCCCTGAGGTTTGTTATTTTTAACCAAAGGCCTGAAATTGACCATTTTGTCCTTGATTTTTTAGTTAAATTGCAAAAAAAAAAAAAAAACAGTCGAGACAAATTGCATTATTAACTCCTCTGTGTAAAAAAATTTTAAAAACCTCTCCCTACGTATTGTAGTCCAAAAAAATTCATAGAATTTTAAAAAAAAAAAATGCATAAGTGCATTTTGGTCAGTTCACCCAAAAAATGGATGAAAATACTCTCATGAGGTTTGTAATTTTTAACCAAAGGCCTGAAATTGACCATTTTGTCCTTGATTTTTTAGTTAAATTGCAAAAAAAATAAAAAAATAGTCGAGACAAATTGCATTATTAACTCCTCTGTGTAAAAAAATTTTAAAAAACCTCTCCCTACGTATTGTAGTCCAAAAAAATTCAAAGAATTTTAAAAATAAAAAAAAATGTATAAGTGCATTTTTGGTCAGTTCACTCAAAAAATGGATGAAAATAAGTTATTTGTTAGACGGTTACAAACCTCATGAACGTATTTACAATTTTTCAAACAACGAGGAAGTATTTATACTTATGCCAAACCTCATGGGAGGTAGATATAATTTACCCTTTAATAAAAGATAATAAATGTTTGTGTAATTAGACTTAATCTTTGAAAATATCTATCTAATTTTACCCTGTTCTTTTTTTGGTACAAAAGTGTGGAAAAACTGTGCCGCACCCATCATGCCTAAAAGTACGGTAGGACTTATTACAACTATATAACATGTTACTTACTGCAGGTACTTCCCCGAGGGCATCGACATATACTTTGACAATGTGGGAGGCGAGATGCTGGAAGCAGCGGTGGCTAACATGAACTTATTCGGTAGGGTGGCGGTGTGTGGCGCCATCTCTGAGTACACGGGCAACCAAAAGAGGGCGGCGCTGGAGATGCTGGACGTGGTGTACAAGAGGATCACAATTCAGGGATTTTTGGCTGCTGATTACATCGAACGCTACGCAGATTTTATCTCGACCACGACGGACCTCCTTCGGTCCAGCAAAATGCAGGCACTTTGCGACATCTCGCATGGTGTGGAGAGTGTGCCTTGCGCTTTCATTGGCCTCTTTCGTGGTGATAACATCGGGAAAAAGATTGTGCAAATTGCTGATGAATGAGTAATCTGCAAAAACAGACTTTTCATAAAGTCAATTGTTAGCGAAGTTAGGCTACGCCATCCAGTCTTTTGTATTTCTTCCTTGCCCAATTGTCATCCTACAAGAACTTAGCCATTATTGTTTCAACTTAATGGTACTACTCTAGAATTTTGAAATGCTAAATCCATAATTGTACTGGACAATGCCTCAGTGTTTTTCTTTTTAAAGAACATATCTATACTTGTGAATCAATCAACATACTTGATGTGAGCAAAAAATGCTCAATCTTAGATGAGATTTTGGGTTGAAGATTCTAATCCGTAAGCCAAATGGGTCGGGAAGGGGACTTACAAAAAATACGTTAGCAGTCCAACGCTCAAGTCAACAAATAATTTTTGAAAAAATATAAACGAAAGTGCGTAAGAAATAACGAGATGATTTTTGGTAGTTGTAGCATAAAATAAAGTGTGCGATGTGTTATGCGAGAATACGTTACACATCTAGGGGTAACGACCCTGCATTTATAGACGAGAGACTTAGAAGAGTCCTCATAGCATGAGGAGTCCAGTCTAACGAGGACTCTGAGAAGGCGGACGAGTGAGGACTCCTTAGTTCTTGGGGAAATAGGTGGATAACTCCCTCAAACGCAGGTTTTGTTGCATCTTCAGATAAAGGTGCACGATTTCCACTGGTGCCTTTCTCAGAGTCCATGTACTGGTTCATGTCAATTGATGACTAGACGCCTATGGCCTCGCTGGCCGCCTTTGTGGCCTTCGGGCCGCCGCGAGTTCCTTCTTGGGTTGGACCGGGTTGGATGGGGCTTGCTACCCCTTTGACCCTACTTCTCGTTTGGACTGGAGAAGACGTGGACCTAGCTGCTTGGGTTGCCAAGCTCTTCCTTGGGCCAGGCCTGCTTCGTCTATCTTGGGCCGACTAGATTTGGGTTATACCGTTCAGTCCCCCCCAATCTGGGAAGGAGAAAGACTCAACCTTCCGTCTGAGAGTAGTAACCTTCTCCGGATCTCCAGAAGTCTTCGCCTTTAAGCAAGAGGGACATCCCTCTTGAATTACGAACTAGTGTCAGAGGTGATTTGACGGCTGTAACGTGAGGCGTCTCATTGCCCGGGCACGTGGGCTGACACCTTCTGTTTAGGGGCGCGGTTATTGATAAACCACCCCCAATCTTGGTAACAAAATTGACAATTTTTATCCTTTTTTTGTGGGAAAAAATGCATACATCGTGCAATAACCTTTAAAATTGGGGCTTTCCGGCCACATGAGAACAAAATTTCCAAGTTACAGGATGAAATTGTGAAAATTATCGTGCATAATCGAAATGACCACCCCCTTAAGTTATAGGATGAGAATTGCAATTCTCTCCAAAGAATATGAGCAAAAGACAATAAAAAATTGGGCAAGCTGAAAAGAAAATGGGCAGAAAAACAACAATAGCCTAGGCACAATTAATAACTTCCAATCCATCAACCAAAAACCCTACAAATAATTAAAAAACAAGGGCTTTCAACACTTACACTCTAAAACCACTAAAGTTTTTTTTTTTTTTGAAAAAAAATAGTATTGCCACCTCCGTATCATATCATTCTTCATTCCTCTGGTTTTTTCACGTGGATAAATCAGCCAAATAGTTGCATCGATTAAATGATAAGAAACCTAGGATTTTGTCCAAATTCCCAATTTCGTTGGTCGATTAGGGAGGAAGGAGTTAACTCTGTTGGTCAATACAATCAGACAACATACATATGGAGGAGCATTTTAAGCATTGCAGCTTCAGACTAACTTTAAAATTCACTAGAGAGGCAGTGTGCTCCTTTTTTAAAAACGCAAGGGGGTGAAATGGCATTTGTTTTTCACGGGAACTTTTTTAAACATTTCAAATAATACAGGGGGTTATTTGCATTTAACCAATTTTTTCATATAAATTAAAGTTTGATCTATTTTTTTAATTTTTACCAGTTATTGGTTTCAGTTTATTCAATTTTATTTAGCTAAAAATCAATAAAAGAATTAAATTATGCACACAATTCGAGTACGCTTCGATAGCTTGTATAAATAAAGTAGGGACAACCGCATGAATGATTTTCCAAGCAAAGCTTTTGTCCTCTATGCTAGAGAGAAAAAATGGTCCCCCTCTCTCTCTCTCTCCATAATTTTTATTCTTAGTTTGGATTGCCTAGGGTTTTATTTTCCATTATTATGAGAAATTTTCATCTTTATTCTAATTAATATATTTGGAAGGTGAAGTTCTATCGCACATATACATAATTAAATTGTGTTAGGCAATCCTCATTCCTTGAGAGATTTAGGCAGTAGGATTAATTACCTAATAGCATAGGAATTAATGTCGTTGGGGATCCAAGGTATAGATATTGTTAGAGAAGAAACATTGTTGTGAGTCATTGGCGAGTAGCAGTGTGCTCTCTCTCCGTTTGACAGCCACATGTGGCACGTGCTTTCTCCGTTAGTTGTTTGATAGAAAATGCCTTTTGGGACTATATTTGAGAAAATTTTGAATAAATGGGTCGAAATGTGAGACAAAAGTAACAATTGGTACTAAATTAAGAACGACCCTAAGATATGGCACCAAACATGGGATTATCCTGAATCTGGCCAAAAAAATTTCACCCAAATGCTTCCTTCATTGGTAGTGTATGTTGCTTCATGTAATGCAAGATTCGTTTTTATCCTATGGTGTTTATTGATTTATTTGCAATTGACTAAGCAAAAGAGTTTGATTGTGCAAAATGCATAAAAATAATGCAAAAAATTGGGAAAAAATGAGCAAAAAACTAGGGAAATCATAATTTTTATCCTGTAACTCGGGGGAGGTGGCAATTTGGTCCTGCATGAATCGATATTCATAATTTAGTCCCATATCTTTAAAAATTTAGCTATTTTTGGTACTTTTGGCTAGAAAAACATATGTACCGAGCACATAACCTTGACAATTGGGGCTTTCTGCCCTATTTAGACCAAGATTGCCTAATTTTGAAAGTTACTGAACTAAATCGCAAAAAATCAATTTATACAGGACCAAAATTGCCACACCCCTAGGTTATAGGATGAAAATTGCAATTTTGTCCTAAAAAACCTCATTTTTTTTTGGTTGAAAATTCCACTTTTTCTACTCCTTGTAAAGAAAATAAATTGGTAACGTCTACAATTGAAAGATTAGAGCCTTAAATATATATTATTCAAGCTCCATCAATCAACATGCCCCCAACATGAGATTTGACGGGGGGTCATCCTGAAGAAGTAAATTATAAAAGTATTATTTTTAATAAAAAAAAATTACCTATTTTTTACTCTTTTTAGAGAAAATAAATGTAATAAGGCCCATTTTTCAAATATTAGAGCCATAAAAATTTAATTTTCAAGCATTGCAGATCAACATGCCTTTAGCATGGGGTATGTTTATTAGAATAGATTACCAGAAAGCCAACTAGATTGGCGGTTTTGAGAACTATTCGTCAATCATTATTAATACAATATTATCCTGATGAATAGAGTGAGTATTCATCACTGGCATTGTGTTTGTTTGTGCTTACTACTAACGTTGAACGGCGTTTCAACGTCACAACAAATGCCCACAAACCAATTGGATAACCTATGTAGTTGGGCTGCGCATTGGATGGCGGCTATGAAATCAACTTCTGAGGGTTGGTCTGAAACGTTCCAAGTCGAGGACCTCGATACTGGGCATCGAGTGTCCTATTGAGACTTGCACTAAGTATTGCATTAACTGGGTGAGTGCCGAGTTTCATTGGCGATAGACGAAGGTTGTCTATGCAATTTTAGTGGGTTAGTTGACAAGGTGGTCGACTGACTGAACTGACTCGCGGGAATCGCCATATGGAAGCCTTGGAGGCTTGGTCGGTATGACTGGAATTCCCGGTTCTGATAGTACGGGATTAGTCCTCGGACTTGAGGAATCATGGCAGTCACGTGCATACGAAGACTGTATCTTGGATCTGGCGAGAGGTGATCATTCTGTAAGATGGTTATTATAAGCCTTGTCCAGTGCAGTTGGAGTATGTAGCGAGGACGGTGTATTCCAAGATAGGATCTGTCCCCTGTCAGTATATGACGGTGATGTCTCCTATGCGCTCTAAGATGGTTTAGACTTTGAAAGTTGATGGCCATAGAAATTGATTGAGTAGGAATGGGTTTTCTATGTCGATTGATAGAGTAAACGCATCTCGGGTATGAAGCATAGTTGCCTAATCAAGGATGGGAACCGACGCCCAATTCCATACCCTAGACTAAAGCCGGGAGATGGTCGATAGTAGGACCATACCCGTATATAATCGGTGCCTAAATGTTCATGCCAAAATTCAACTAGTCTCTAGTGCCATGGACTGTTGCTAGACGGCCACCCATGGTGACGGGCTCCTGTTGGGCACGAGCCCAAGTCTAGCTAAGGGTGAACCTAAAGGGTCACACAAAAATCACCGAGGAGGTGAGGAATTGACTTGGAGTTAATTTTAGAGGGTGATAAGTAATTGGATTACTTTTGGGATTGTCCATTGGATGGATGAGCCGATATTGTATCGGATCCTCGTTTAATCGATAAATGGGATTTAACAGTTAACATAGAGAGTCGAAGTATTGGATCTTTGAATTGGATTAAAAGATCAATGGGAATTATTTAAGTGGACCTTGAATTAAATGGGATTTAATTTTGGGGTTCGTTGTAACTGGATTACAGTGTAACCCGGTCCGTTAATTCTGGCCCGAGAGGTATATTAATTCCACTTTTGGAATTAGAAGAAGTTGGACTTCTTCTAAAAGGGGATGGCTGAAAATTACTTCTTTTGGAAGTACTAAAATTGGCTATGAAGACCTTTGATGACAAGTTGACTTATCTCTTTGGAAAGAGACAAATCAATTCCAATCAAGCCTCTTTCACTTGGTATGATTAAATCATACCTTATGAAATGGTAGGCTTTACTGATTATTAATGGGGATTGATTGGAATGTATTTAGACATCCTTGGATGAACCTAGACATATTCCAATAATCACATTAATAAAGTATATATATATATATATATATGTGTGTGTGTATATACTATCATCAAGGACATGAATTTTGGTATTCATCTTTTTCTAGGAAAAAGATGAACACTCTCTACTCTCTCTCTACACTCTAAATCCTCTTTGTTACTTCATTGATTTAGGATCAATTGAAGAACAAAGTAAGATCAAGAAGGAACACTAATTTGATAGTATTATCCCTTCTTCGATTTCATCCTCTAGATCCATTTTTCTCTAGCAAGAAAAACGAGATCTCTCCCGGTGGTGTGGACGACTTTAGAGGGTCTCTACGTTGGACCTCGCGTGGATGAACGTCTGGAGGAATCAACACATGTAGCCGATCAAAATACAAAATCGAGAAAGGTATTCCGATTTACATTTATGCTCTCGGTTTTTTCTTTATTCTATAGCCACAAACGCTTGTTTATTTTATATGTTTAATTATGCATTACACACTGATAGCCCGGGAACTTTCAAGGTATACCCCTTGAACGCGATTTAAATTCTTTTTATTCCGCACGTTATTATCTCCACCGCGCTTCCGCTGCGTTCCCGGGCCGATCCGCTTTCCTTCAATGTTCAGGGAAGTACTGAACAAAGACTACAAAAGCTCATATTTTTTTTGCAGAAAAATCCACTATTTTTTACTCCTAGTAGAAAAAATAAATTAATAACACATTTTAATTGAAAAATTAGACCTTAAAGATATATTTTTTCAAGTTTCGCAAATTAATATGCCCCCAGCGCGGGGTGATATTTTTCTTCGGGTTGCTAACTCAACGGTAGCCTTCTTCGCCTTCCACCACTCATTGTGTCGGATAGGCACTTGCATCCTCTATCTTATGGTTACTAGCACAGAGTTAGTTGATGCTTATTCCCCAAATACCGTCATTGCTTCTTCTCCGAGAAAAGCTAACTCCTATAATTATGAAACCCATATGAAATATTGAATCTTTTTTTTTTCTACTGACAAAATCCATGCTCTAATTTCATTTCGAGTCAGAAATCAATTCTCTTATAAAAGAAATGGATTGATATGGATTTTTCCCCCCGGCAAGGCTAGGTTAAACTCAACTAGATCCGCTACTAGTAAGAACCAAAAAGAAAAACTTTGCAGGCAGCATGAGCTGCAAAGTTCTATCTTAGATAGTATATGGCATACTCATCTTTCTCTATGATATTGGTAACATCACCGATCTTGAAGTCATGGAAGAGGTTTGAGGTTAGAATTAGCTAGGTATGGGGTGCTAAAAGAATAGAAGTCGTGTCACTATTTACAAGCTATATTCATTCTTTCTCATTCCTTCATCAAGGGGGACTATGACCTTTTTGATTCTCGAGAATGAGGGGCCTTCTCCAATTTGAGTTTTACTCACATATCGCATGATTTTGGCATATTTGATACAGTTGGAAAGGTTTCGGGATGTGATAGGGTTCTGAAGGATGAACCTCATAGAATTGAATTCACCATATCGGTGGAATCAAGTTCTCTCCTTGTCAACCACTTTTGATGGAGCAAAGCGATCGAAAAATGGAAAGATTCTACTTGTCAGGACCTACGGGCCAAGTATACAATCAGTTTACACACTAATGAAGATCTTTATACTGGTTTTATTCTTGTTTAGTGTAGCCTGGGCTTATTTTTCCTACATGACCTGATCAATTCGATCAGGTCACCAAAACTACCAGAATGATCAGGAGGATCTACCTGCCCCTTGAATAGATTTATTTATTTTCTATTTCCAAAGGGCCTCATCATCTTGTTCCATCCTTTAGTGATAGACGCAATTACCCGTCCTTCAAACAAAGACTAGCGATTTCACCAGACCCATGATTCAAAATTTTCTTGCCAAGCTACATGCTATTAAGTATTTTGATTTAAGTTCTTTTCTTTCTAAGAGGTGGAATAGAATAACCGACCTTGACCCAGACCCATGATTCAAAATTTCCTTGCCAAGCTACATGATATTAAGTATTTTGATTTAAGTTCTTTTCTTACTAAGAGGTGAAATAGAATAACCAACTTGACTGATAGCGATAGAGGAGTTAATGTTACTACTGATCAAGTGGACTATAAAAATATTATTTTTTACTAAAAATTTCACATATTTTTTACCCCCTTATAGAAAATAAAAAATAAAGTCTATAATTGAAAATTTTGAGCCATAAAAACTATAATTCTCAAACCCTACAGATCAACATGCCCCCAACACAAATGGGTGTTGTAGGCAGTGTTGAGCAAATGGACTAAAAAAATAGAAAACATACAATTTTCATCCTATAATTTTGGAGGTGGCAATTTTGGTCCAAAACGAACTAGTTTTTGCAATTTAGTCTTGCAACTTTAAAAAATTAGCCAGAAAAATGCATGTGTCGGGCACATGACCTTTAAAATTGGGGCTTTCTAGCCAGATGAGACCAATATTTTCAAATTTCAAAGTTACAGGACAAAATTGCAAAAATCAATTCGTGCAGACTGAAAATAATACCCCCCCTAAGTTATAGGACTAGAATTGCAAATATCTCTAAAATTTCTGTGCAAAAGATAGCAAAAAACTGGGCACCATGGAAAGAAACTGGGGAAGAAAAATTGCAATAACCTGGGCACAATTAATTGCTTCCAATCAATCAACCAAAAATCCTACAGAAAATTCAAAAACAAGGGTTTTCAACACTTACACTTTAAAAACACAAAAAATTAAAAAAATAGTAATCATACCTTCAATATCATTCTTCCTTCCTTTGGTTTTTTCGTGTGGATAAATAGTCCTGATAGTTGCATCGAGTAAACACTAAGAAACCTAGGGTTTTGTCCAAATTCCCAATTCTGTTGGTCGATTAGGGAGGAAAGAGAAACTCTGTTGGTCAACATAGTCAAACTACATATATATGGACACTACAAAAAAATATAGGAATTGGCATGGTTTAGAATGACCGTTCAATTCCGATCCAAATTGGAATGGTCAATGGAACTATTGTGGAACGGTAACCCATTGCTGATGTCACTTTCATATTCTTCGAAATCGAAATGTATTCGAACGGCAGGACCATTCCTGGTTCTGTGCCAAGTTTTGTGTGCCGAACTGTAAACCCAGTACCGTTCCAAAAAAGGAACGAATATATTTGGTATTCTATTTGAAACGCATATATGGAACTTGGAGCGGTACTGTGACCTAAGAACAGTACCGTTCTTACCCATGTTCCAAATTCCGAGACCAATTGGAACGTCTGGCCGACCGCTCGAAAATGTAGTGCTAAATGAGACTGTTTTATGCCTGTAAACAATGTAATGTAATGATCGTTCCTAATTGTGGGTCTTATGAAAACTAAGTGGGAGTTCCAATGACCGTTCCAACATGTGTTACTATTAGGAAAGTCCCGTGTACATGATAGATTATGTATTCCGATTACCGTTCCAAATATGCTTCAATGGCTATACTTTAACGGATAGCTTAGCGTTTGTGTTGCCATTCCTGAGATTGTTTCTAATGCGAAAGCAACGACTATATTTTAACAGCTAGTTTAGGTGTTACAAATCATATTCCAATGCCTGTTCCAATATTATATATATATATATGTCTCCTTCATTTTTTTTTCTGCTTACTCTCTCTCCAATTTATTTCTTCTAACTCCCTCTTCTGAATTTTTATATGTAAAATCTAAAGTATCGACAATCTCCACTAAATTTGCATTGATCTTTAAAGGTGTTTTGTTCAGGTAACAAGTTGAAACCCTTAAATGGTTGTATATATATATATATATATGTAAATTTGTTTTGCTTAGTTAATTACTATTGTGAATTGCTTGTGTACGTAGGACTAATCATGTTAAGAAAGTTGAGGAGATGGATGTATGATCGAGACCTGCTGGGTGTGATGCCGGAGTTTGAGGATGGTATTACTGCATTTCTAGAATGGGTCAACTCTCAGCGTTCATATACGGACAGGGAGAAGATTAAGTGTCTGTGTCGAAAGTGCAAAAACGAATGACTCAAAACACCGAATGAATTAAATTTCGACTTGTGTATGGAAGGGTTTATGTCGGAGTATTATAATTAGACTTCACATGATGAGAAGAGAGTGCAGGAATACTTTGATGCATTGACCGCGCCCCTGTTCAGCAGTAGCAAACGCTATCCATTCAGGAGGAGGGTAGTTCGCATTGGGGTGATGCAACTCAGATGGATTGGGTGCAGAAGATGGTTTTTGATGCCGCCGGGCCGTATTTTTGGTCTTCTTATAACCAAGAGGGTGTCCTGATGATGGTACTCGGTATTGTCTTTCTGATATCGGGCCTAGTTCATATTGCGGTGATGGGCCCTATGATTATGTGTCTGGGTTGTCAGATCGTTTTTTGATGAAGTTCATGCTGCCGACAAACTATTGTGGAACAGCTGCACTCAATCTCAGTTGGCGTCAATTGCTAGTTTGGTGAATATCAAGGCTTAAGGGGGTTTTTCGAGCAAACATATGATCAATTGTACCAGTGGGTTGATCATATAATGCACCGCAATCACACTTTCCCCCCAGATTATTACAGTACGAAGAAATTGATAAGAGTCTTGGGTTTACCAATTGAGAAGATTGATACGTGTAAAAACGGCTGCATGTTGTACTGGAAGGACGAGATTGATCTGGAATATTGCAAGTATTGTGGAGACGTTAGGTACAAGCCCATCAAGAAAAAAAATCCTAGACGCAAGAAGTCCCCATATGCCATTCTTAGGGACCTGCCGCTTACCCCTTGGCTGCAGAGGTTGTATGCGTCGGAGGCTACTGTCGAGCACATGGTGTGGCATGCCAACTATCACACGGAGGAGGGATCCATGTGCCATCCGTCCAATGCAGAGGCCTGAAAGTATTTCGGTCGGACATATCCCGATTTTGTAGCTGAAACCGAGGAAGAAACTTATTGAGCATTCAGTGCTTAGTTACCTTTTAAATGTGTAACGAAAATACCTTAGTCTACCAATTATAAGTTTTTTATAAAATAATATAACTTTGGAATAGTGTATGAATTTTTTTGTATACCTTAGTTTATACATTGTATTAATGTTTTATAAAATAATATATTAGAATAAAATTTAAAATTTGAAACGGTCAACATAAACTACGTCAATTCCTATTATAGCTACATGTTTTCCATTAGGCGCCCACTGAAAAATAGGTGGAAATTTGAACTAGGAATGGTCAGAATATTTCAATGACCGTTCCAATGACAGTTAGAAGTTTTCAATTAGGCGCCCAATGAAAAATAGTTGGGAAATTTGAACTGAGGAACGGTCCAAATATTTAAATGATCGTGCTAATTGTAGGTCCAAATTTTTTATTTGGCGCCTTCTGAAACATGGGTGGAAAAATCAAATTTTGGAGCGGTTACTTTATAATCAACCGTTCCTAACATACTTTGAATAGACCGTTCCTATATGTAACCATGAACCGTTCCTAAGTTATTATTATAATAAACTATTCGTAAGTTAATATATAACCGCTCCAAATTGTGCTACTGGGATGTGTATTTTACCTAATTGTGATGATATCTCAACACCCGTGAGCCGGATTGACACCATTTTTAAACACATACAAGATTCTGAATATGATTTCATATCTAACAGTATGATTTTTAATCAGATGGCTAGATTGAAGGATGCAACGGTTCTTATGATGACGAATACTGACCAAATACGATATCTCGATATCCGCTTACCTAAATTTTTCATAACTACATATAATGTATTCTTTTGTGTGCTAAATCATATCTAACGGTCTTATTGAATTTTGACGGTCTGGTTAGGCAATGCAATACAACAATTATAAGATGCTAGTTACATCTGTGAAATACTAACAAACTTAAATATACAAATATACTTCATATTGTGAATATAAACCAAGCTCATGGAAAGTATTTTATGTTTTCATTTGTCTTAATCAATTCATTGTAGGAAATTTTCTTTGCTCTTTAATGTTTCCGAAATGGGTTCTTCTTATTTTTTTAATTTATTTTCATAGAAAATGAATAAAATTTTTCGTCCGAATTAGGAGTGGTTTAATCCATAATAGGAAAGGTTACAAAATAAAAATACTTATACGACGTCGTTTTTCAACTTAGGAACGATCATTGGTCCGACTTTACTATTCAGTGACCGTTCCTATTCTTTTTAATATAAATAAAATACAACAAAACACAGTTGTTTTGGGGGACAAGACGACATCATTTTCTGGAATTTGGACCCGTCATTGGAACGGTCATTTTAATTACTGACGTTCCAAATTATCTGTATAAATCTGCTCTTTAGTAGATTTTTTCGCCTTCCTTCACTCTGCTCTCTTTCTCTCTTTCTCTACCTCTCTCACTCTGCTCCTCTCCCTCCCATCTCTCACTCTCTCTCTGTTTTTCTCCGCCACCAGCACCGCCATCCTCCGCGACCACCATCCACCCTCGCCACCGCGCACACCTCTGACCGCAGCCACCATCCACACGCCGCCACCGCCTCTGTCCATCACCACTACCGGCTCTGACCATCACCGCCATCGTCACCGCCACTGTTGATGCCGCCACCCTCCACTACCAAGTAGGGTTTCATAAAACCTTTTTTTTTCCCCCTATTTTCGCAATTTTATGAAATTGCATGTACAATCCGTAATAGTAAGTAATGTTAGGGCATTTTCTATAATTGTATATCATTTTTTGGAATTTTCTTTAATTTCTTGTATTTTTTGGGATTTTTTTCTGTAATTTCTGCAATATTATGGCATTTTTTTTATACTTTTTGTAATGTTAGGGGATTTCTATATAATTTTTGTATGTAATTTTCTGGTAATGAAATACGTTGTTGTTGATATTGTTAATAATATCATGTATTTTTCTGGAACTATTGTGAATTTTTTGATATTTTTGTGATTTATTTGGAATTACTATTCATTTTCTGTAATTTCTGTAATTTTTTTATAAATTTGTGAATTTTCTGCCATTTTTGTCCATTTTCTATAATTTTTGTTTAATTTTATGTTACATTCAGAAAAATATAGGATATTTTAGATGTTATTAGAAAATTTAGGATAACTAGAATAATTATGAAATTTGGTGAAATTATTTTAAAATTATCATGTATTTTTCTGAAAACAATTTTCTGAAAATTTTGTATTTTTCTGTTATTTTAAAAATATTTTCTGTTATTTTTACCAAAATTTTCAGTTATTTTTAACAAAATTTTCAGTTATTTTTTAAACAAATTCTGTCATTCTTTTTGAGAAATATTCTGTTATTTTCAGTAATTCGTAAAAATATTTTCAGATACTTTAAAATATTTTTAAAATTATGGTTTTGTTATTTGAAAAAAAAATTGTCAACTATAAATTTTTTTTGTTATTTTTATAATTAATATATGTTATTTTTTAAAAGAATTATGTTATTTTAAAAAAAATAAAAAATTTATAAGATTTATTTTCTGTAATTTTTTAAAAAAATTCTGATATTTTTTAAATTATATTTTGTTATTACTATAAGACTTATTATAATTACAATAATTATTAAATGTTGGGACTTAGCAATCATTTTAGGATTTAGGAAACTAATTTCAGATTTAGTATATATTTTAGGATTATAATGTATTAGATTATCGATTTAGTATACATGGAATTTAGTATACATTTTAGAAAATAATTATAAACTTTAGTATACATTTTAGGAAAGAATTTTGGGATTTGGTATATATTGTAGAGAAAATTTCGATAATCTATCATTTATTAGATTAAATTTGGGACTTAGCATACAATTTTGGGATTTAATTTACATAATTATTAAAAAAAATAGAAAATTATCATCATTAAAAAATAAATTGATAATTACATTTTTTTAAAAAATATTCATACAACTAATACTTTGAAAAAAAAATTGTAGATCATCTATAGTAGAGATTTTCCCTCCTCGAGGAGGTAGACGTACTCGGGGCTGTGGCCATGGCCGCGCTCGTGGCCCATCGGTTCCACCATCGACGGGTGCTGCTTCCCAGGTTGGGGAAGCGGCATTCCGACCACCCCACCACCACTAGTAGATCAGTCAATTGTTGCACCGGTGACGGATCAGGAGGTAGATCTGTCTATTCCTGCACCGGCCATAGAAGATGTCGGACCATCTACTCCCACACCAGCAGCAGATCCGGCCCGTCCATGGGTTGCACCACCCCACCTACACCACCAGTCCCACCACCATCCGTGCCCTGGTATATCACTCTCGCCGAAGTGAGGTATAATTTTTTAAAAATATTTTTTGTTATTTATTTGGATTTTTTTCATAAACACTAATTAATATGTAATTTCAGGGCTGAGCGCAAGATACACGAGCCCATGTATGTGGTGGTGTGAGGACATTATCCCCACCATTGGGGATGTTTGCGTCAGATGCCGCCAGAGCACCAACATTTCTGGTTCGAGAGTTTGAAGGTAATTTATTTTAATTTCAATTTAATGGTATAAATTGAATTTTTTTATAAATATTTTAACAATTTCTTTCTTTTGCAGATGTCGTACTGGTGGGACTGTGACTATGAGTCCATGTTCCGCGTATTCCACATGTTTGCGGGGAGGTTCATCCGCAAGTGCTTCACTCTCGCCAGATAGTCTCTGGTGAAGCCGTTGTGGCTGGCGAACGAGGTCTGGTGGCAGCTCTAGCTGTACCGGGGCAGCGAGGAGTTCAAGACTGAGGCCGCCAAGAACAAGACTAATTGGTTGGCCAACCCCACGGCATCCTCTACTATCTACCACGGGGGTTCTTCCTCCGTCGACATGCACAAGAGGAAGATGGTAAGTAATTTTATTTTTTTTAAAACATTCATCAATATTAAATAAAAACTTGAATAACTGTTCCTGTTTTGCACAGGAGGCACAACTCGGTTGGCCAATCGAACAGATGGAGTTATTCTCCAGATGCTATAAGAAGAAGGCCGACGGTGGCTGGAGCGGGCCGAGGGGAGGGGAGGTCGCGGTAAGTACTCAATTATACTTTATGTTTTTTCCTTAATTTTTTGCAATAATAATAGTAATAATAGTAGTAGTAGTAGTAGTAATAATAATAATAATAATAATAATAATAATAATAATAATAATAATAATAATAATAATAATAATAATAATAATAATAATAATAATAATAATAATAATAATAATAATAATAATAATAATAATAATTTGCTTTGATTTGCAGGAGATGTTCCAGAAGCTGCTGGAGGATCACCAGCCTCAGGCCAAGGTTGATCCTCGGGATATTCTGACCGAATCGGAAGGCTCGGTGACGATGACCAAACAAGATCTGTGGTTGGCAGCGGTTGGTGGCAAGAACAAGGGCCGGGTATTCGGTCTTGATTTTGAGGCCCACGGCCTTAGCCAGATCTTTACATCACCATCATCACCACCACCGCCACCGCCACCGCCACCGCCACCGTCGGACACGGAGGATCATCTGGTCTGGTCGAGACGATGATGGTCGACATGATGGGCATGATGAGGTCCATGCAGACCAACAACTCTGTTTTTTCTGACCCGTCACAGCCTCTGATAAACCCCCCTGCTCCAGACGATCCCGACATGGACCATGACAGTGGGGATGAGGCGTAGATTTATGATTTTTTTTAAATATTTGTAATTAAATAGGATAATATTTTTGTAAATATATTTTTTTCAAAATTATGCATTTTTTGGAATTGCATAACATCATTCACGTGTTTCGTTATTTAACCAAATTAAAAACAATTATTAATAATTTTATTTTTATTATATAGATAATAATTATTATTATGTAAACTATAAAAAATTAATTAATAAATAGTTTAGGGACGGTCTTTTGCTCGGTCATGGGAGCTAAAAATCCAAGTAACCGTTCCAAAAAAGAATTGGTGTAATATGCCCACCATTCCTAGAACCGTACAAACAGACCATTCCAAATAAGGGACCAATCGTTTCTAAATTTAGACCAAAAGCAATGATTACATATCATCATTTGTGTTCCAAATCGAATTTCCCATACCGTGCCAACTGTGTATCCAAATAAAGTTAGGTTAAAATTCAGGTTTAAGGAGAGTTCCACATACCCTTTCAAATTCTATCACCTAGAATAAGAGTAAACCGTTCCAATGTGTATTCTAGATTCAGTGGAATAATGCATCTCCCATATATTAAATTTGATGCAAATAGAGTTGCAACAGTCGTTCCAAATTATCTCAATCACATAACATATGACCGTTCCAAATATCAACTGAGTGTTCCAAATACACAAATTATATATTCATAGACATAAAACTAATTAGGAGTGATTTTTAGCTTGTGTATCAAAAAAAGTTCAAAAATAGGAACAGTCTACTTGTAACCGTTCCTAAATGTTAGGAACGCCGTCAGTTTCAACGGAACGTGTACTGTTCCCGATCGTTCCAAATGTCGGTCAAGGTTTATTCAGTGAGCTTTTGCCCATTTCAAATGAAAAAACAATCGTGCCTACGACCGTTGTAGTTACCGCATTTCTTTTTGTAGTGGGAGGAGCATTTTAGGCATTGCAGCTTCAGACTAATGTTAAAATTCTCTACAGAGGTAGCATGCTCCTTTTTTCAAAAACACAACGGGGTGAAATGGCATTTTATTTCTCACGGGGACTTTTTTAAACATTTCGAATAATATAGGGGGTAATTTGCATTTAACCCATTTTTTATTCTCATAAATTCAAGTTTGATCTATTTTTTTTAATTTTTATGAGTTATTGGTTTCAGTTTCTTCTATTTTATTTAGCTAAATAAATTCAATAAAAGAATTAAATTATGCGCACACATCGAGTATACTTCGATAGCTTATATAAATAAAAGTATGGGCAACCGCATTAATGGTTCCAAGCAAAACTTTTCTCCTCCATGCTAGAGAGAAAAAATGGTCCCCCCTCTCTTTCTGTATCCATAATTTTGTTCTCTTATATTAAATATCATCCATATTTAAAGAGGTTGATGTCTCCCAAACTTGTGGTTAGGGAGGACTCCTCTTGTGTGAAGAATCTGTAGTCCCCTACAGTTTGTATTAGGGTTGGACTCCTCTCGTGCACACCTATAAAATAAGGTGCTTCTATGGAATGAGAAACACAATTATGATTCGACGTACACTCTCCCAAAGCCTCTCGTTAAATACTCTCTTTGTTCTCTCTTGGAGTATTACCAAAAGTCTCTGGGGGTTTAAGGCGTGTAAACTCTAGTGGATAGCTTTGGTAGCGATCTATGTGGAGCGAGAGAAGGGCGATCGTGACAAGGCCGACAAAGGGACGTGCTAGGAGATACGTGGATTTCGTAGGGCGTGCTTGCAGATAAAAGAGATCGTACGAAGCTTATAGACGAGCCACAAAAGTTCAGGTGTCAAAGTTAACTCCGTTGCGTGTTGACATACCATACCATTGAGGTAATCACTGGAACCGATTATGTGCAATATGTGTTAATGTGCTTCACATATATGCTTTATTTTCCTACAGTGGTAACAGAGCTACTACGGCTTAGTCTCGCTTGATTTACCTAATTAATCGCGAAAGTTTTTTGTATGCTTGTATTTTTTGAAAAAAGTCGGTTTTAGCATGAAAGCACGAGTTTGTTTTTGTTGATTTTTTCACCATATGTAGATATATTTTTGGAGATCATGTAGTTAAAATTTGGTGAAAATCGGATGGGTGGTTTGTGAGAAAAATCAAACCCTAGTTTTCAAATTTATTTTCTTTGAGCAGAAAATCGAACCTGATTATGTGTTTTTAATTAAATTATTTTATGCTATATTGTGGAGCATGAAAAGAGGTTTGAAACGGTATTTGAATAACCGAAAATGGATTTAAAATGAATTAGATATGAATTTTTGAATTTTTCGTCGGAAAATACATTGTCGCCGAAAATTGGCCGGCGGAGTCGCCGGAAACATGTCTCCGGCGTCGGAGACGTTCTGACTGGTTGCTGATGTTGCGCCAATTGGGTGCGGGTCCCATGATGGCTGACTAGGCGCCAATTGGGCGCTGTTCGGCACTAATTAGGCGTTGACTTGGCACCAATTGGTTGTAGAGGTTAATGCCTCTTGGTTGGCTTGTGAGGCGAGCCGAGCCGAGCTGAGCCGAGCCTATAGTTCATGGCTAGCTTATGGCTGGCTTGCAGCTAAGGCTTTGTTTAGCTGCGTTTTTTTCCAGTTTTTTTTTTGAAAATCCGTTTTTTTCTCAATAAATACATATATATATATATATTTTTGAAAATTTATATTTGATGGGGCGACCTTTTCGGGTTGTTGAAAAGATTTTTTTTTTCTAAGTCTAAATATTTATATTTTCTCCTTTTTTTGTGTTGTAGAAAATTGGAGCATGCCTTAGAAAATAATGTCTATTTATTATTGCATTTGTGATTGCAATTTATAACATGTTGGCTATTTATTATTGCATTTGTGATTGCAATTTATGCCATGTCGATTATTACAATATATGTGTTTGCAACTTATGATGTTTTGATTATTGTTTATTACAATATTTGTTTTTGCAATTTATGATATTTCTGATTATTTATTATTTGCAATATTATATGATTGCAATTCCTAAACATGATTATTTCAATTGCAATATTTTTTGTGATTGCAATTTATGTAATATTTTTGTGATTGCAATTTATGCTAGCATATTTTTGTGATTCAAATATGCTAATAAGTACTCCTATTATATTAATGCATGCCTAGATAATTGCGTAATGATATATGTTTATTGCAATTTTATTGAATATGTACAATATGATTTTGTGCTATGAATATATGGACATTAACATTTGGGTGCTCATGTATCATGTGAGTATTTTATTATTTGAGGAGATAATTTGTGACATGGTGGTAATTGATGCAGTATCCCCAATTTTTTTAGATTGATGTAGTAGGCCTTGGATGTAATTTTTTATAATATAGTAGGCGTTATATCAATGTAATTACATTTCTTGGAAAATGTATTTTTTAGGCCAATTTTTTGGAGGCCATGTATTATTGTTTTTAGGGATATGTTTCACTATTTACCACCATAGGGCCAAATTATCTCAACATGATGCACCAAATGTTAGTGTGGCCCATGCGGGGCTATTTATTTATTTATTTTTTATTCATTTCGCATATGGCATGCACGTAGTTTTTTTTTTGGACATGGAGTTATTTTATTCATGATCAGTAAATAGTTTATTATGACTTTTACTCAGTGGGAGATGATTACTAGCCGTGTGGCGAAATTTTCGATTCCCCTGGTATAAAAGAAGTGCCACCCCATGCTCATTTATTGATATGAGTTGTACTCTTCAAGAGTCATATAAAAAGCAATGGAGATACTCTAAAGAGTTGTGCAAAAGGCACTAGTTATCCGATATAGTCTAACCGTGTTAAGAGCACTCTTAAGACATTTGTTGTGTGTTGTGGCTTATCTATCTTAGATGCATTTTTTTTTACTGCCATTTACATTTCTTTTCTCACTTCTTGTAATATGGCATATGGGATTTTGAGAATGACCACGTTAGCTAGAACAAACTATTTGGTTTAACTCGCTAAAATCAACCTCCCCGAGGAAGATTATGTTAGCTAGAGGAGGCCACTTGGTTCATTCGCTAAAGGTTATTCTTCCTTGAGATTGACCATGTTAGCTAGAAAAAACCACCTAGTTCATTCGCTAAAATCAACCTCCCCGAGGAAGATTATGTTAGCTAGAAGAGGCCACGTGGTTCACTCACTAAAAGGTTACTCTTAATTAAAAATTCTCCTAGCGAAAAGAGTTCGCTGGAAAATAAGGGTTTATCAAACCACTAAAATTTGTCTAATAAATGAATGCGGACTTATGAGTATGAGGCATGAAATGATGCAATAGGATTTTTCATGCTATTGATCGTACACCTTTCTCACTAGTTGAAAAGCACTATTTTCAGCGATTTTTTTACAAAGGTAGAGAATTAAAGGATGTGAACATTATGGTTCCATGTACTGATAAGAAGTGAAAGTACCATGTCTGATTACGTTGGAAAAATACTGAGGAATATAAAACTGCTAAAGAATCATGATTCTAATCTCTTAGCAGCTGCATGAGCTTGCAAAAGGAAAAGAATCTAACATTTCTAGAAATGTCTAGAATTTAAATGGCGCAAGACCATTTTGCATTTCATTTGGGTAGATGCAATTTTCGAATGCAGCCTACAACATGATAAAGTGCCTCTACGAAATTCTCCAACTCTTGTTAATATGGTAGCAAGCATATGACATGTACCTACTGAATTAGCAAAATATGAACAAAGGGTTCATGGAGGAATTAGTCGCGCAATATAGATTCCTTTAGAAGGAACCTTTTTGAGAGTCGTGAGGTCAATAGAATCTTAACTATGAGAGTGAAAGATTCTTAAGAGAGGCGCTCATTTCTCTGCAATGATGATATTTTATTCATCTTTAGTTACAAGAGATAATCGAAGCGACTCAAAAGTCAGTGGGAGTGTCTGACTAGAGAAAGGATTCTCAAATTCCACGAATAAGGAGTGAACATTAATGATGTTCCCAATCGTCTATATGAGACTGAATGAGTATCCTCCACAAGTATTTGATGGATATTGATGAGTCAAGAATTGACTTCACATAACACTTCCGGTGGACAAGTGCTTAAAGGGAATTGATAAGCCTAATGACTAAGAACAAGGTTAATATCCTATCTATGTGCAAGATCATTTTGAAACATATGGTTTCTAAAAGGTCAAGTGCAAAGTAGATAAGTATAAAGGTCAACTGACGGCGAAATATTTACGCCCACTGAGGGGTGTAGTTTTGAGACATCCTCCTTGATGGTGAGATTTGTCTGAACTCACCATAGCCACTATCGCCACTTTCACCTAGGTGCTCCTTGCTGATGATAGTTGACATATCCAATTAAGTAGTGGACATGATGATCATGTGGATCTTCCAGTTAGTTCAAGTCTCTCTCAGTGGACCCCTCCTGGAACACCACAGCTGAATGTATGTTTGAAAAGAGGAATTGGACCTTGTTGGACATGGTCATGATGAGCTTTATCGAACTACCCTTATCCTTCTGGGGATAAGCTCTTGAGACGGCGGCCAAACTTTTGAACTTTCCTGCCTCCTAAGAAAATATCCCAGACGCCATGTCTAGTTTATGCAGGTTCGTCGGATATCCGAAAAAACTGTGGGGAATTATTTCTATGATTCCTCCGT